>CM033744.1:2432372-3057467 GCA_019671005.1 Hibiscus mutabilis
AACCCAACAATGCATACTTTCATGTTCTTGTGTCTAACTCGTCATAGTTTTAGTTGATTTTCCGTTCCTTGTTCATATATTCGTGTCTAAAAATATCGAAAATTGAATTCTTGGTGCTGATAACTGTTTGTGCATGTAACATGCAGAGATGTACAGAGAGACAATTCCCACCAGCAGAGGTGGCTCAAATAATTGATTCAGCCATTACAAGCTTGTATCCATGCTGTCCCCAAAACCTGCCTGTTTACCGAGAAATACAAATGTGTATGGGCAAAATTAAGACTCAAATATTAGCTTTAATACCAACTTTGATGTGATATATCTTTATTTTTCAGTTTTAATTCGATCTATACCAACTTTAATTCAATTAATTTTTGCAATTTCCTTTTAAAATATTTAGTAAATTTTAAATACAAACTTTTAATACTACTAACTCCTTTTTTTTTAATTGATATGTATGAAAAAGTTGTTGGAATCTACCAACAACCAATGAGTCTAACAAGATAAAATTATATTTCTTATGTAAGGTTATGATTTGAATCTTAACCTTGTGAATGGCGTAAACTGTAACCTTACGTATTAGCACTCGACTTTTCATTTTTCTTGATGTCGGACATGTGTCCACACATATCTAACACCTCCAACTACGTGAAAATTTTTGAAAAAAAATGAATATATTTGTACATATTGCTATGTTTGACATTTACCTTGAAAGTAGGGGCGAATGTATTTAGGTACTTAATGGGTCACGTGACCCACTATTAATTTTTGGGGTAAATTATAATGGATGTCAATTATAGGTAATGTTATATTTGGGTCATTCAATTTTTAAAGTTACATTTGAGTCACTCAAATATGGGTAAGGTTACATTTGAGTCACTCAAATATGGGTAAGGTTATATTTCAGTCACTCAATTATGGGTAAGGTTACATTTGGGTCACCTTTCATACTTAAAAAAAGTTACTGCTATAAAAATTATATTTGGGTCAATCCTCAAATGCTGGAACTTTTGATAACATTTGTCTTTGAAACTCGGAAGAACTTTCACGATGCCACACTTATCTCTTTAAACGTTCATTTTTGACAAGAAAAAATGGTTCATCTTGAATTTCTCTACTCG
Organism: Hibiscus mutabilis; assembly: GCA_019671005.1. Taxonomy (NCBI): domain Eukaryota; kingdom Viridiplantae; phylum Streptophyta; class Magnoliopsida; order Malvales; family Malvaceae; genus Hibiscus; species Hibiscus mutabilis. Next base: position 2,433,494 of record CM033744.1, read on the forward strand.
TCCCTTTATCAATTCAACTTTCTTGTTACTTTTATCAATTGAGGATTGTTATTATTTTTTTTAATTCTTTTTTAAGTAGAGAGATTTTTTTAACAAAATACATTTTTTGATGATTATTTAGTCTATTGTAGTCAAATTGATTTTCTGGAGAGATTCGAAGCCTTAAACCTCTAAATAATGTAAATAGGTGAACCACTAAATTTAAATTCCTGGATCCGCCCTGCAACTGAGTTGTTACTTGTTAGAGGAAAACCGTAAGCACAAAGGCTGCAGGTTACCTTGCTCTAACAAGGGCTAGAAGGTGGTTAAAATGTCTGCATATACCTGCAAATTAGAAAGAACTCATGCACCCCCAACAAACGAGTATGAAGCTGAGTACCTTCGCTAACAACAACCAAGGACAAGCTTACATTTTAGGATTTCAGACAAGTTGGCAAGATGTAGCAGCTGTGGAAACGAACCATCCGGCAACGAAGAGCGTGTAATCGCCACCTTACCGTTCAAAATCTTCAGAGCAACATCCTTTAAAGAATCAGGAGGCCCAGCCTGCATACAGTGGTACACGAATGTGATTAGAGATGTTGGATAATCCAGGAAATGGACGCCCTTACACGGACAAGATACAAGATCTTGCATTGCCATCAATCTGTCTGCTTATATGCACCTTTACCTCTTTCCAAGCTGATATCGTGTCTCTAATTCATAAATATTTTTAAGGGTGAACTAAAGTTACTACTTATATACATCTTTTGTCTGTCTTTGATTATAATTTATATGTGGATGGATACAAATAAAATTTCAGAATATACAAAATCAGTAAAATTAATAACTAATAAAAATCTAGATTTCAGAATGGATACTTGCAGAGACGGAGTCAATATTTGAGGTGAGGAGCAAAACATAAATTTTGAACAGTGATGGGCAAATTCATAATTATTCTAATTATTTTTCTGAAAAATATATAAATAATTAATGGTGAGCAACCCCTCCCATTAGTAATGTGCCTCCGTGCTTGGATACTTGCCTATCCTAAATACTACATGAATCTGCCACTTGTTAGAAAAAACGTTAATAATCCAAGAAAAAGAAAACAATAAAAATAAAATAAAGGCTTAAATAAAAAATAAGTGTCTAAACTATACTTCTTTTGAACTTTAGGTGCATAAAGTATTTTTTGCTAAAAATAGGTGCCTAAAGTTTACACCATTACAATTTTAGGTGCATAGTAGTTAACTACAGTTAAAAAATTTGTTAACTAATCAATGCTTGACACTTGACAATAACTTGAATTTTTTTAAAATTTTTTTGAAGGAAAAAAACCAATTTTTAATTTTTCAAAAAGTTATAAAATTCTCTAATTTTTACAAAACAATCCTTAAATCCTTAAAATTTCTCAAACCTAAAAACCCAAATCACCTCCACTGATTGCCGCCCCTGAGCACACCTTTTTGGTCGCCAGACCTAGTCTATCATTTCCCTCAACATGGCGTCGTCGAAAATGATGAACGACCTACCAACTGAACGTTGATTTCGCATTCGACGTTCGACTGTCACACCATTTGTCATTTATGGCGACCCGTGTTGGAGAAAATGACCGGCTAGGCCCGACAACCGAAAGAGTGTGCTCAGGGGCGAGATCGACGGCGGAAGTGGCGTTGATTTGGGGTTTGAGTTTGAGAAATTTTAGGGATTTGGGACTCTTTTGTAAAAATTGGAGAATTTTAGGATTTTCTAAAAAGTTAAAATTTTTGTGTAATTTTTTAAGTTTTTAATTTTGAAATAATAAAATAAACATGCCACATGTCATGTTTTGATTGGTTAACGATTTTTTTTAACAGTAGGTAACTACCAGACACCTAAAATTGTAACGGTGTAAACTTTAGGCACCTATTTTTAGAAAAAAAAATACTTTAGCCACCTAAAGTTCAAAAGATGTATAGTTTGGGCACTTATTTTTTTATTTAAGCCTAAAATAAATACTGATTTTATTGATTAATCCAAAAGCACATAAAAAATAATACAAGAATATTCGAAAAGAAATTGAATATTAAAACAGTAAAAGGATCTGTTTACTTGTATCAATTCGAATAAGTAGATTCGTTGAGGCTTTTGTAACACATAGTTTCCTTAAGATAGATTCGTCATCTCTTATGGTGCTTGAGACACATTGGACGTCTATCTCCCATGATACAACAACGTATTGTACACAACAATAGTATGTTTGCAGTGATCAACAAATCGTAACCTCACATTCTTCTATCACCAAAATCACTTTCGAAATTCATAGAGTAAAAATAGTAAAAAATCTCTTAGTTTTTGTTGCTTTGTTAAACCTAGTAGTATTTATAGGTGTTTCACATGGAGTTTTATTGGAAATAAAATTCATGAATCAAATAGCATTATCAAAATAATATCCGAATTAAAGATAATATCTTATCATATATTTATCTTTTTAATTCAAAATATTAAAAAAGATTATCAAAATAATATCTGAATTAAAGGAACCGTTTATCTTTTAATTCAGAATATTCAAAAAGATAATGTCATGTTTAAGGTGTAATCACTAGTTTTATCCGGGGTTAACCCATTTTGTTTTTGATATTTGGGCTTTAGTTATTTAAAGACACAAATATATATATATATATATATATATATATATATATATTATTAATAGGTTTTTAATTTGTGTTACATTAATTATATATTATTAGGTTATTTTATAATATTATATTAGATTTCGGTTTATTAGGCATATTTTATTATATTATTATTAGTATATTATTATTAATTAATAATATAAAAGGAAAACATATTAAATATTAAATAAAAGCCCAATTAAAAAATAAATAAAACCTATATAAATAATTAATGAAGAGCCTAAAAATTTATTAAGTTTTACAGTCCATTATACAATAAAACCCCCAAAAAATATTAATTACATAGTAGCCCGTTTGAGCCCAATAACTATAACCCTAATTACCCTAATTTGATAATGCTCTTAGGTATGCGCAGTTTATCCTGGACCGTTGGATCTGGAGCTTGATCAACGGTCTAAATTCACCCTTGGAAGGAAACCCTAGCAGCCCTCACATCTGCCAGCGCCGCATTGACCACTGTCGTGGATCTGAGATCTGGATGGAGGGGCCAGATCACCTCTAGAAGGCTCTGAAACCCTCACACGCCCACGCGCGGCTCGTCCGCTCCTCCACGCATGCGTGTGCCATACGTACTGATGCTTTAGCTCCCTCACGCGCACCCTCTAGAGGTACAACTGCCACGACCACAACCTTTGAACTGGTCCCCTCCTGCTCACCAAGCGGCCACCTCGCCATGCAACCAAAAATGAAAAGACATTAGCAAAAACCACAAGAAATAGATCAAACCAAAAGAGCAAGAAATCAAACAAAATATCGGCAGATTCCAGAGAGGATTACAGAGTTATTTTTTAGTTTCTTACATGTAATAACCTCTCGGTTATATAATACCGAACAAAAATATTATAGGGAGTTTTTTGGGAGTTCATAATCAATACAAAAAAAAAAAGAAAACCATTTGAAGCTATCCCTTCTCTTCTCTACTTACATGCATACCATATAGAAAAAAAGGGAAAACAAATCTAAAAGGGTTTTTTTACCCTTGGGGTTGAGAGCCGTCCGTTCGTTGTCCATTTGCCAGCAATAAGACCAGTGCCTCCAAGCTTAAAGGGTAAGCCAGCAATGCTTCTAGTGGGGTGTCTCTTCGACTCCCTCCACCGGTGATAAACCCGAGGCCGTCGGCTGGTAGTGGTGAACCGGTGGGGAGTTCGAGGCCTTTTATTTCCAAGGAAAATCTAGATCTAGGAAGGGGAGCGTCTATGTTTTAGGCAGATCTGGGACGGTAGGGTTTAGGTTTTGAAAATCTGGGCTAGGTTTTAAGTTCAGGGAGGTAAAGAGAGCCTTTTGGCTCGTTTTGGTTTTGCCAGTCGTCGGTGAGCGACGACCGATGTGGCAGAGGGACGGCAGTGTTCTGGGTTTATGCCCGATGAACGGTGGTGTTCATCAAGGGCCGGACAGAGAAAGCATAGTGTTTTGGTCTGTTTTTTTTAAAATAAAGCAAAATTTTCTATTTTCAGCAAAAAGATGAATTTTATACGAATTTTGAAAAAAAAACTAAATGGGCTATTTGCTTTTTAAAACCTTTCGCGCGTTCGTATTTACCTCTGCGGCCATTCCACATTTCAAAATTACAACCCAAGTCCTTGAAACCTTTTAAAAATTTTCAATCCCATCCTAAAATCAAAGCCGATTTAATTTTTGAAAATGGTTTATTTCCATTCTGGTCCTTCTGTGTTTTGTAAATTTCTTTTAGGGGTTTCCGCAAGTTTAATTTACCTCTGCGGTCTTTGGATGGTTTTAAAAATTCTCAATTTTGTCATTTTTATTTCAAATTTGTTTAAATGGGTTAATCTCCAGTCCAGTCCTCCTAGTTTTAGGTTATGTCTAATTAGGTCCTAAATCCAGTCTTAAATTTCCCTTTTTACCTTTCCATTTGCATGCATATTTGAATTTTCAGTTGTATATATATTTTTCATATTTAATATTTATTTTGTCATATTGATGTGTATATTATGTGGTGGGTATATATTTTAAAGCCTTTGTATAGTATATTGTATCTAATTTTCTTAATACATGGTTTGTGTATATATACTATGCTACATAGCTTAAGTATTAATGTTTAGTATTTGGTTCATAACATAGGGTGTTAGTTTATGCTTTTTATGCTTTATACTTCATGCTTTTATGTTTATGCCATGCCTTATGTTGCATTTGGGATATTGAATTATGTTAATGCGGTGTCTCTTTATTCGAGAGTAAATACAGCCAGTTTCAAATGTAGTGAAGGTGGTCTTGTTGTTTACTTTCAAATAACGAGGCCCTTAAAATTTACTCGCACGTATAACCGAACTTTAATTCAATCATCACTTTAATTTAAAAAATTTAATATTAACAAAGTGGTAATTTTTTTCTTTCTTTTTTCTTTTGGTACTAATTATTTGGGCGGTGTGAAGGTGCCAAAACCTCTCTCATCCGTAACTGACTCCCGAACCCTAATTTTAAACGAATCTCTGGTTTTATGGTATCCGGCCTACCTCAGTGGCCGGTGGCGACTCCAAGTTTTACTGTTCTTCAAAAAACTCAAATTTTTAAGAGCTTCTCATTTTCCAAATATTTTCAAAAAATAAATAAAAGGAAACCTATTACTCCTTTTTTAGCGATCCCACATATTCGAAACTAAAAAAAATTTGAATTTCAAAAAGGTCGTTACATAAGGAAAATTATCTCGCAATGAGCTAAATATTTATAAGCCCACAGAGGGCCCAACCAATTTGGACATTTTCATCACCCATGTCATATCAGCTTAAGTCATTTAATAACCTCCAAGTTGGGTCTTGCATATAAACATATCCCACACTTGGTACCCCACCAATATGGGATATAAACTTTCCTTTTTCCTTAACACAATTCACAAGTAGCCTACTTTGAGCATCAATTTCACATTCACCATTCACCCGTTTTAAGCGTATGAGATATCGTTGTAAAGGTCTCATATACTAGAATACGAAATCATAATTTCATTATTTGAATCTCCACCTTTACCCATAAAAAACATGCTTCAAAGTTTCCAATTTATCACACTTTTCCAACACTCTCCCCCATGAATGAAATTGATATTTTAATCAAAAACATTTTGACTCGATCTGCTGATAGATTCTATGATTGATAGCTGCATAGGATAGGTAGGTGTCTACCCTTGAACCTTCCCTTCAACCTCTCCCTGGTTCTACAAGAGTTTGAGAAAACTTTGCCCAATAATCTCCTTGAAGCGGCCCCACTTCACTCTCACATAGGTGACTTATGTTGTTCGGCTCACCAAAACATTAAATTGTCATTAAAAACATTGCTTAGCCTATTCTACTTTTGATCATTGTTTACCTCATAAGAACGAACTTGGGAGAAGAAACCCCTACAATGACCGCACAAGGTCTATGCAAGTAGGTTGTCCCTTTGAACCTAGATCTTGGGATCTCCAATCAACTAGGTAGCATTTTCCTTCACATAGCGCCTTAAATTTTTATGGCCTTAAGTCTCATTCCTTTCGATGCTTTCTCAACATGATCTCAATTTAACCCTTTAATTTTACAAAATCAATAGAGATAACTTTATTTGAGATCAATTGTCTAACGATATTATGTCGATGACACATATTTCTAGACTTACCATTATACATAAAGCTTTGTGCTATACCAATTATTGCTTGATTATCACACTATATGCATATTGTGGGCATATGCTTTGGCCATTCAAGAATATCCTCCAAGAAATTTTAAAGTCATTGAGTTTTTTCTCCAAACTTGTCTAGAGCTACAAACTCAGATTCCATTGTGGATCTGATTATAACCGTTTGTCTCGAGGATTTTCATGACACAACTCCTACTCCCAAAGTGAAAACATATCTATTTGTGCCTTTGACATCTTGAATCTTAGATATCAAAATGGCATCGGAGTATCCTTCCAAAACAACATGATCTTTAGAATAATGCAATCCATAGTCTCGAGTATATCTAAGATATATTAGTACCCTCACAATCGCTTTCCAGTAGTTTTAACCTAGATTACTTGTGAATCTGCTTAAATTGCTCATAGTAAAAGTAATATATGGTTTAGTACAGCTCGTGATATACATTAGACTGCCTATGACCATTACATATTCCACTTGTTGACCTTTATTCTTGAACAGATGTTGGCTCGTGTTTATTGCAGTTCGTGCTATACCAAAATCATCATTTCTAAATTTCTTAAGAATCTTGTCCACATAGTGTGACTGAGTTAATATGAGACCTTCATGTGATTGTTTGATTTGGATGCCCAAAATCGTATCGGCTAGTCCCATATATTTTATGTCAAATCTTGAATTTAACATGTCTTTGGTACGATTTACCCTTTTATTATTTCTTCCAATAATGAGTATGTCATCAACATACAAATATAGAATAATATGTTGAAAGTTTTGAAATATACATGATACATGGAAAAAAGTAGTATACTTTGTACCATTTTATGACGATTATTGCTTGGAGTTTAGGTCATTTTAATTGCATAATCACATTTTCTTGCATTTATTCATAGTTTTCCATTTTGTCGGTCTTGTTTTTGTGTTTTTCTATTTTTTGTGGGGAAATGCTACTGTTTTGTTCTATTTTGCAGGATAATTGTCGAGGCAAGGAAAGGAGTTGCCGCAGCAAGATCGAGAAATCTGCAAAGTCACCATTACTCTAATCGATTTGGTTACACCTCCTAGATTCGTGGAGATTTGAATTAGGAAAGCTGTTGCAGCAAGGAAGCTTTTGAAGAAAAATTTAAATTAAGGAAAGATGGTGCGGATAGAGATAAGGAGATAAGATAAACTTTTAAATTTGTTGATTTCCAAAGTGAACAAGAGTCGAAGACGGTGGTTCGGCGATAGTCTTGATGGTCGTTTTGAGTCAAATTTTGTATATTGCTATTGTTTTATGAATGATGATGTCTCTGGTCGTGGATCTTTCTTTCTCCTGCTACATGTTTTTTTATACTACTTGGACAAGTGTCATGATCAGGTTGTCATGGCATTTTGATTGGACTAGCTATGACTTAACATCTTGAGTTCACTCTTTCGTCCGTAGTGATCACGTGCATAGTCACATGATTGTCAGATGCGATGTTGTTTGTAGCTTTGCTTGTCTACTATAGGTTTATGAAGGGCATTGTATAGTTCACAGGCGATTACGTGTATTGTAGTCCACAGTGATCAATCACATTGATCGTCGAATGCTCTTTGTGTTATGTTGTTTGCGGCATCGTTCATTCACCATGGGTTGTCTGGTCTTGACACACGGCGGTGAGTATTCGTAGGTACTAACAATTGCCCCCATATAGAAGGTTATAAAGTGACCTTGGCGAACCTAAAAGATTTAGAGGAAGATTCTTTAGGCACGAGTTTTTGAGTTTATATATATATATATATATATATATATATCTATGGCGAAGTAACCTTGAGATGCTGAGGATATAGATAATGAGGCACGTAATAAAGTTTTGTGAAAAATATGTCGGTTTTCCTTTGAGGATAAATTGTTGTATATGAAACGTCACACAATAAACCTTTTTATCAGCAAAGCATGCTGAGGATGACACCACACTTGATTATAAATAGGCTTTATTGTGGTTTTCCAAGTCTTTACTTTGGTTATCTCGCCGTTCGCTCTCTATTGGTTTTTGAAGAGAAAAGGGATATTTGCTTTTTACTCTGATGGCTAGCTCGTCTATTATGGTGAGTGATGAAGTAGTTTGTACTACTGAGGGGGATGAGATGTTAAAAATGCTAGAGTGTCGAGGCCTCCGCGCTGTTAACAACTTTCGCTATCGTTTTAGTTTGCCACAAGGGTCATATTGCCTGAGTGCTTGTTCCGATTAAGATAATTCATGGTGTTTGGTTTATTTTTATGTTTTTAAGGTTAGGTTTCATCTACCACTGTATTTTTTTGTAGATTGGTTAAACTGGTTTGTTGTGGAGCCGAGTCAATTGGGTGGTGCTAGCTGGTGGACTCTGATGGCCTATTTTTTGAATTACAAAATCCATAGGGATAAACCCTCTATTAATGTTTTCTTTTATTGTTATAACATAATGGCTGGCCATGACAAGAATGCGAGGTGCTTCATAAGCATTGGTTATCATACAGGAAACACATTGGTGATAAGTAATTATGCTGTGAATTTTTGCCTAGATAGGACAACGTATATTAAAGTGGAGTGTGTTTTGGGGGGTTTTCCGTTTCTCGTTGTTTGGCATCGACCATTAAAGGATAAAGTTGCCTCGCTTGACGTGCAAAAAATGTCTCCTGCTGAGTTGAGACTTTTCAAGAGGTTAGAGAGTGATCTGCTATTGTGTTATGAAGAAATATGCACTCTTAGAAATATTTGGGTGCATTGCCTAGAGGGAAAGAGTCCCAATGGTTGGGATAAAGTAGATTTAAATGTTTTCTCTGAGGGTTCTTTGACGGGTGTGCCTATTCATACAGAGGCTTGGCCTTTTGGTGAAGGGATGATGGACAAGTGGTAAAGGTTCTTCTGGGTATTGAGGATGAACCAGAAAACTTCTTTTTCGAGTACGTTGGTGTTTGCACTCGCCTTTAAAAGTATCATTATGAGGATGCTCCCCTAGGTGGGGTTAGCGGGGAAGCTGCTTTTGATGCTCTAAAGGGCTGTGTTAGCGTCAGCTTATCTGGCTCTGGTCGTGGTAGAGGAGGGAAGAAGTGGGTAGTCTTGAGTTTCCCCGTCGTGTCTGATTCAGGGGATGAGGGTAGCTACGTGCGTTTGGAGCGCAAGACAAAGAGGCAAATGGATAAAGGTATTAGTTTACAATAGTCTTTTGGGGATAACAAACTTCGTCTGTTTATTTGTATATGCCATTTTTTATTTTTTATTTATTTTTGATGTACGTTTCTCTTTTGTGTGTATAAGTGGTGATTTCCCTTTCGCAACCTGCTGATAGGGAATGGAAGGGTTTGGCTTCAACGTCAGATATGTCAACTTCTGTGTCTGTTGATGAACAATTGGGTTCACCAAGCTTGGTGGAAGCGACATCTTTAGAGGCTTTAAATAGTAGAGTGATTAGTTTGCACTTCGTGTTAGCCTCAACCACTACAACAATGTCTTTTATAGATGTAATTCCCATTACTCCTTGTATGGGGGCTTCGCCTGTTATTCAAGATGTCTCCGCAAGGGCCTTAGTGGATATTGTAGAAGTGGACCAGGAAAGCGTAGCGAGGCAGATAAGAACTTATAGCTCTAGAAGGAGCCTTTTAGCTGCCGATGACAAGACATTAGGGAAAATGCCCGCATTTGATACTGGGATTGTTGATGATTTACAAAGGCTCAGCTCTGATGTCTCCCATGTTGCTCTCGAAAGTCACAGCTCTCTTTGTTTGATTGTAACTAATGTAATTGGAGACACTGTTTGTGTTGGTTTGGCTATTACTTTGCCTATTTTCTGTGCATCTTCAGTTGCGTTAATTAGTGTATTGTTGCATTTAGTTTGGCGTTTTCACTGCTTGATTTTGCAATAAATTTTTGTTCATGGATATTTTTGTAGGGGCAACTATCACAAACTCTTTTCTTGTTCATTATTTCACATGAAATGTACCCCATGTGGTCACAATTATTGAGGCCGTGAATTTGTCAAAGGCTGTGATAACTTCTTTGGTGTCAGCATCTGCGGCTGTTTCTCATGGTGAAAGTTGTGAGCCTCTGGCTTTTTGAGAGGCATTCTTTCCTTGGAGGGGTGCTTCAGAGGCAGAGGGGTGGTTCTATCCTGAATCTGCTTCTAAGAGGCTGTTTGAGTTGTATTCTAATAGTTTTGGTGCCTCAAAACCTTGTAGTAGTATTAGAAGGACTGCTGAAAAGGGTTGGTGTCTTATTCAGGAGTTGGGCTGTATTCAGTTTAACATTGAGAGATAAACACGAATGCTCTTCTTAAAGAAAACGAACAATTGCGCTTAAAAGTGGAAGGTTATGCTACTCTTCTTGAGGAAAATGAAAAGTTGTAGTCAAAGGTGGAAGGTTATACTGCATATTTGGAAGAGCTGCAAAAGAAACATGAGGCTGACATTTAGCTGCGTGTAGGGGAGTTGCAGAAACAGCATGCAGAGGAGATTTCCAAAAAGGAAGTCGAGTTCGATCGCGCTATTAGAATTAAGAATAAGATGCTTCAGGCTTCTAAACAAAGTTTAAAAATTGAGATTCAGGGCTTAAGGGAAGAGCTAGTGCAGTCAAAGAAGGCAACATATGAAAGCTTTACAAATTTTACGAGAAGGCTAATTGAGTTAAAAGACTCTCATAAGAATAAGATTATGGTGTTGAAAGCTACCCACAACGTTGATATGGCCGAGAAAGTGAAGGCAATTGCGGATACGACCTCTGCCTTCATGATCGAAGGAATGGACAAAGCTCGCGATGCTGCTATTATCAGCTTCCAGTTAGTACATGGCCCTTTGGATGTCAGCATTGTAGACTTTGATGTCCGTTGCGGAGTAGTTGCTGACTTCGATGTGAGGAATCCTTCTGGGCCTTTGTGGGAAAACTTTGCTACAAAGTATAGGGATGTTATGGTTCCTCTTGCTTCTGATCCAAATACAGTTTCCCTCGCTGGTGATTGCAGCGATGCTGAGGGTGTGATAGATGGTAGCGACATGTCTGGCGGTTGTAGTAAAAATATATAACTATTAATGTCGCCTATATATTTATGTTTTTGAATGAAGGTGGTTCTCTTTTGAATGCTAAAGAATTATTTTGCTTCTTTCTTTTGATGTTTATCAGAAAGTTTTTTAATTTCTTTAACTCAAAACTTTTGAATATCATGTTGAGGTAGTAGGTCGTTTGGTTAAAACGTGACTAATAAGTTTGAAGTGGCACTGACATCATCTTAGCTCTGATTGTAATTTGTTTTATTTTTCTCAATCTTCCTTTGTGAAATGAATTTTGTTACTTGAGGTTCGAGTTGAGAAAATGACTATGACTATCTATGTAGACTGAGACTGTTTACGTTGTCATTTTCGTTGTAGCTTGCGATGCTTTATGTAGTATTTTCTTGGTTATTACGTGCTAGTATCGAAAAAGAATTTTGCCTTTATTCAAAAATGATTCACGAAAAGCAACTTTGTTGTTTGACGTGCGAGTGCGGTTGGGGTTTTTACCATCAGGGTGTAACGTTTCTAGTTGTATAATAAAGATTTTTTAACTTGTCGTGCACAACCCATGCTATTATTATAATTTTTCCTGATGTATTTTACTATTTTATTGGCTGCGCTATTTTCTCCTATAATTATGTTTTTGAGATTCGTGTATTAGACTTGATGCGTATTGGCTCTTTACGGTGATTAGACATTCAAGGCAGACCATGATTATAAAAGAAATGTTTTAATTGGCTTTGGCAGGTGTATGCTATTCATGCGTTTATTGATTAGAAATTTGAAAGTTGCATAATCTTAATTGACTGCTCGAGATTTCAAGATCTGGACATTAAATTTTCATCTTAATATTTTTCATATTGGGAACCAAAACGACTTGGGCTGGTATTCTCACTCTCCTACTATAAATATGACCATTTTAAGTGTATGTTGGGGTGAAATGACTTAGGAGTAGCTAACTCCTTTGCGTGCGGACTTTCTTCTATTTCCTTTTGTTTTGCAACTTTGTTTGTTCTGATTTGAGGGGAGGAAAAGAAAATATATATGTAATGATTGTGAACAGGGGAAAACTTTGTTTTACAAATCTTAGGGGAGTGTCATTTAGCGCCTAGTTATTTGTATCAACGAATAATAGTATTCAGAAGGCTATATGTAGCCATTTGTGGTGAGGAATATCAACAACCGATATATTCGGGGTATCTTGAGAGCAAGGCTCTCCGAATGCCACTGTGTGTTAGTGTTTGGAACTATATTGGGATGCAGCGAATGCAGGTCAGTTTGTTAAACCTGTGAATGTGAAGGGCATTGGTCGTGTTACCCATATATATATCATCAAGGTGGCTCTTCATATATTGGTTGTGGTGCTTGTGGTGTCGGCAACTGTGATAATGAACCGTTCCCACCTGATGATTCCTACAACAGAGCTGAAGCAGAAATGGGAGAGATATGTGTCATCTCCTTGCATTTTGGCTGTTGCATTAAAGGGCCTACTTTTCTTTCTCAACATGAGTTGTAGCTGTTGATTTATGGGCTTTTCCAGATTGAGCTTGCTAGGAATATTGTCAAGTGTTCTCCCCTTTTCTCTTACATGGGTCTATGATTGTAATATTTTATTTATTCTTGTTTGTACAAGAACATATCTTTTATCAGTATTGGGGATGCTATGGTTACTTAATTTATATCAACTCGTTCGCATGTGAATTGATTTTTAATGGACAAAATTAGTTTTCTCTGTATATGGTATTTGTTGGTTGCGATGTTCCTATTTGCATACTCGAATTCACGAACATGATTGTTTTCTTTGAATAGATCATGCATATGTTATTTGTTATGAATTGAATATTTGTTGTCAGTTGTATGACGTTGGTGAGATAAAAAAATGTGAGCAAAGTTGTGGGTCATGAAAGATTTCGCATTGTTGCAGTTTCATATTTGTCATGTTGTCTTTTTTTAGGGTGAACCCTTGCCCCATAGTGAGGAAAGAATGTATGGAGAATGGGCAGTAAATTTGGAATTAGGGTTATAATCTAGTGTTTGTATCGCACTTTCCTCCATTTGAGATAGTGGTATGCGAATAACATCTTGCCCCTTTAGCTATGAGTTTGCTAGTGGTTTTGCTTTACATTGCTTTTTATAGAGCGATATTAACATCTTGGAGCGGGTTACGTAATGGCGTTGTTATCCAGGGCTGAGAGGGCTTCTGCCCCCGGGTAAGATAGTTTTGGCTATTATGTATTTTTTGTATGTTTGCCGGTCTTGCGTATAAATAACTTGATTCTTTGTTGTTATGAGGAGTATAAATCAGTGTCTGTTTTGCGAATGAATGCTATTCATATTCAAGTTATACTACTATGTGCTGTATGTGATTTTGTTAATTTTAGAGTGACTTTGTTAACTTATTTCTGGTGTACATATTTTGTTGTTTCGTGTTGCTTACTTTGGAAGCGGCAGTCATTGAGCCGATTCCTTTATGCACACTTCTTGAAATTGGCGGATTCTCATACAACAATTTGTTTTATTTTAGCTCGCTTGCTTTGGAAGCGGAGATCGTTGAGCTGATTCCTTTATGCACACTTCTTGAAAGTGGCAAACGCTCATATGAATCCTTATTTTATTTTGGCTCACTTGATTTTGAAGCAGCGATCGTTAAGTTGATTCCTTTATACGTACTTCTTGAAAGTGGCGGACGCTTATACGACAACTAGTTTTATTTTGGCTCGCTTGCTTTGGAAGCGGCGATCGTTGAGCTGATTTCTTTATGCGCACTTCTTGAAAGTGGCAGACGCTCATATGACAACTTGTTTTATTTTGGCTCGCTTGCTTTGGATGGGCGATTGTTGAGCTGATTCTTTTATGCGCACTTCTTGAAAGTGGAGGACACTCATATGATAGCTTGTTTTATTTTGGCTCGCTTGCTTTGAAAGTGGCAATCGTTGAGCTGATTCCTTTATGTGTGTTGCGCGTAATAAGTGCTACGCAATTGTGCAAGTATACACGTCGCAAGTTATAGTATAAAAGATATCGTCTCCACAGGGATTGGTGCCACTTCAAGAATCTAATCTCTTGCACTGTAAAAAGTAAAAACACAAATAGAAGATTATAGAAGTTTAACTAATAACTAAACTAGAAAGCAATAAAGTAAAAGAATAGATGAAATCAAGTGAGAGAGATAGGCCAGGTTATCGTAAGTTGATGTGTGATGGCCGATTGGATCGTCTTGGTAAAAGAGTGCAAGGGCAACTCAGTTGTCGTGGCAACTTGCACAACGGGGTTGCCTTGGCAACTAATCGATGGTTGCCTGGGCAACTACTTGGGCGTCTGGGCAGCAACCTTCAAGGTTCGGCAGAGCGTTCTTCAATGGTTTCTTCTTATCCCTAAGTCGAAACTCTAGCTACTTGTGCATGCCTTGATAATACATCCCTACTTGAATCAAGGGTGAACAACAACCAATCTTGCGCTCCTCTTAGCCCTAAGCCGGATTAATCTTCACCATCAATAGATTGAATAAAGATCATATTCATTCGTTTCTTGAACATATTCATTCGTTTCTTGAATCTAACCCTCCCGATATTAGATAAATAGATGAAGTTACGAGATCCTCTCCCAATTCACTCGCAAACAAGAATAAGAACCAAGAATGAATAAACCTTGAATAGAAAAGTGCAAACTCTTATTACCTAAACAAAATCCAATAGTTTCTCACAACCACAAGACACAATAACCTTAGCCAAATAGATTTAGTTCATGGCTAGGTTCCAAAGAAACACAAGATGAAGAATCCCTAGCACGGACCTAATTGAACAAGAAAGAAAAAGATGAAGGATGGATGAAGCTTGTCGAAATCTCCTTGCCCTTGATGCTTGTCGAAAATTCTCTCATCTCTCTCCCTTTGGAGTTGACGGCATGGCCTCTAATTTGTAGGGCTAGATCAAAGTCCTTCTTTGAGGAGGAAGTTAAGTTGGAATTAAATTATCTTTAAAGAATATAATTCTTTATTATAATTATATTCCTTCTAGAACTTCTCATATCTTCTTGGAATTTAATTCTTCTTTAACCTCTTCATGGAAATCAAACTCCTTTGGGATTTAGCTTTGCTCCACGTCATCTTGGGCTTGTCTAGTTATCAATTTCGACTACCATATCACCTTGTTCTTTGTCGAAAATTGCCCTGGCAACTGGCTCGGCGTCTCCTTCATGCATTGCCCTGGCAACTAGCTCGGCATCTCCTTCATGCATTGCCCTGGCAACTAGCTCTAGCCTTGCTTTGGCAAGTGATCCTGCACATATATACAAAACACACCAAAGCAGCATCTTTTCCCACAAAAACAACCAAGTTATGCAATCAAGCTCAACGATGGAAGGAAACATGGATTAATGCATGAATGACTAATTATGAAACTAATATGAGCCTAAGTCTAACAATAATATGAGTAAAAAGGGTAAGAAAAATAGTACTTTTGAACACTTATCAATGCGCACTTCTTGAAAATGGCGGACACTCATATGACAACTTGTTTTATTTTGGCTCGCTTGCTTTGGAACATTAGACTCTAAATGTAGCTAACATTTTATACATATTGCTTGTATTAAATAATCTATAGAATTGTTTGAGCTGTCTGGCATTCCATGTTCTTTGAACCTCTTTTTCACCGAAGTCTGCGAGTTTATATGCTCCAAATTCGATCACCTTGCAGACTTGATACGGTCCTTCCCATGTGGGGGCCATTTTTCCCCCTCTCAGTTGGTGGTTTACTAGCATATGTGTTTTTAATATCAGGCCACTCGACCGAAATTGCTTGATATTTACGTGCGAGTTGTAGTAGTTCGCGACAACTTGGTTCCTTACTTCTACCATTATCTCTGATTCGACTTTAGTTTCTTTAAGCATATCGAGATGTATTTAGAAGGCCTTATTATTTGTATCAGTATCATATTGTATGGTTCTGTATGTGGGAACTTTTATCTCTGCTGGTATGACAACCTTTGTACCGTATGTGAGATTGAATGGTGTTTCTCTTGCTTTAGGTTAGCTAGGGATTTAATATAGGTATCTTTACATCTATGGAAGAGGGAAATGATATAATAGTGACATTGTGAGCATATGTTTAAAGTATTTGTTACCTGTTCCAGTATGAGAAGTTGTTCGAAGTGCCCATAATATTCCTGGCAATTCTTCAGCCCACACTTCCCTTGCTTCGCCAACCATCTTTTTAAGCGAGGATATTATCTTCTTGTTAATTGCTTCAATCAGACTATTCATCTGTGGGGATTTAACTAAACTTTGGGTCAGCGTGATGTTGAAACCCGTGCAAAATTCCTTGAATCTTTTCTGAAATTGAGTATCATTATATGTGATTATTGTATGGGGAATGCCGAATCTGCAAATTATAGATTTCATAAGAAGTTATTCATTTGTCTTTCTGTCATCATTGCTAGCGGCTCTGCCTCTATCCATTTGGTGAAATAATCCACCGTAACTACCAGAAATTTCTGCTGACCCGTTGCTAATGAAAGTGGGCCTATGATGTCAATACCCCAAGTCGCGAATGGCCAGGGACTTGTGATGGAGTTAAGTAATATGGCTGGTTGTCTCGGGATTAGGGTGAACTCTTGACAAGGTATGTACTTGCTTACGAGTTCTTTAGTGTCTCTTCGCATTGTAGGCCAGTAGTAGCACTGTCTAATTGCTTTCTGGGCTAAAGAATACGAACTCAAATGGTGTCCGCTGACTCATTTGTAGATTTCTTGTATCACCAACTTGGCCTCTTTAGGTCTTAAGCATTGTAAATTTGGTTGCATAAACCCTCTCTTATATAGAGTGTCATTAAGAACGACGTACTGGGCGACTCGTCGCACTAACTTAAGCCTTTGGGTCCTATCATCAGGAAACTTTCTCGTTTTAATGTATACCATAATTAAAGTCATCCAAGTGTCTCATATATCAAGTTGACACACTTGGCTTTCTTCTACGAAATAGGGGTACTCTCGATATTCCATCAAGAACTTGCCCCTCATTTGGATTTTGAGTGTTGCTAATCTTGCCAAAGCGTTTGCTCTAGCGTTGTCTTCTCTAGGTATTTGTGTTATGGAGTACTGACTAAACTGTTCTAATAGTCATGCATTGTAGAGGATTAGTTCCACCAAAATTTTGCCGCATATGAGATAAAATAAAATAATTATAGATAATATGATGCGTAAGAATAAATAGACTTGTTGTGACCTTTCACCCTCTAATAATATTTGAGAAGTGTTTCATCATGAACTTCATATTCGCATGACAGTTGTTTAGCCACCAACTGGGAATTGGTGAATATCTGTAGTGAATTTACATTGAGCCTTGCCACAAGCACTATACCCGGTATGAAAGCTCCATACTTTGTCGCGTTATTAGATAGGGCAATGCGAAGATGAGCACATACTGCCATTCCTCTCTTGCGTTGGGTGAGCTTAACAGTACACCTGCTCCTACTCCACCGATAGCTACTGACCCATCGACATGTAAAGTCCACTAACCCATCGACATGTAAAGTCCAGGGCTAGGTGCTTGTAACCTGTTCCCTTTCGAACCTAAGGGAAAGCTGTTTTACCTCATGATCTTTCTTATCGTTGCCATCGTTTTTAGGGAGCAAAGTTTCTTGGGCTACAAATCTGCACTCCATGACAAATTCGGCCAAAACCTGGGCCTTGATCACTTTCTGTGGTCGACACTTAACTCCAAATTCACTAAGTTCCACCCCCATTTTAACATCTGCACTTGAACATCCACATTCCCTATCATATCTTTAAAAGGTTGATTTGTGAGGAAGACTATTTGATGTGCTTGAAAATAGTGGCAAAGCCTTCTGGTTGCTGTCACCAAGGCAAAAACCAATTTCTCTACTCTTGTATACCTCTTCTCTGCTAGCTATGGGCTTCTACTAATGTAATAGACTGGCCTTTGAACATATTCCTTATGTCGGACCAATTTTACTGCTACAGTTTCAACGGTAGCTACCAAGTACATGAGTAAAGTTTCCCCCTCTCTAGACACTGCTAGCATGAGGAAACTAACCAAGTATCGTTCCAAATAGTCGAATGCTTTCTAGCAATCCTCTATCTATCGAAAATGACCTTTCAAAGATTTAAAGAACATGAGACACTTATCTGCTAGCATGGACACAAATATGTTCAACGCAACCACCTTTCCGTTGAGCTTCTGGATATCCTTGGTGTTTGTTGGTGGTGCCATATCCAGAATCGCCTTTATCTTTTCTGGATTTGCCTCGATGCCTCTTTCGGAGATCAGAAAGCATAGAAACTTTCATGCCCCTACCGCAAGGCGCACTTTTAAGTATTGAGACACATTCTATGTAGGCGTAAAATATCGAATACTTCTTGTAGGTCTACCAAGTGTTGCACAAAAGAAGTGTTCTTGGTTAGCATGTCATCCACATAAACTTTCATGTTTCTTCCTATCTGGATGTCGAAAAATCTTATTGACTAACTTTTGGTATATTGCTCTTGCATTCTTTAATCTAAACGGCATTACCTTGTAGCAGTAGAGGCCATCTTCGGTAATAAAGAGCATTTTTTCTTTGCCTTCATTCGCCATTGCAATCCAGTTGTATAAAAAAAACATCCATGAAGCTCATGAACTTATGACCCGCCGAGGCATCGACTAATCTATCGATGGATGGTAATGCGAAACTATCCTTGGGGCATGCCTTGTTGAGATCAGTGAAGTCTATGCACGTCCGCCATTTGCCATTGGACTTCTTTACCATGACTTCATTCGCTAGCCACTTTGGGCACCTGGTTTCTTCGACGAAGTCCGCCATGATCAACTTTTCTATTTTCTACCTAATAGCTTTACCTTTTTCTCCTAAAACTTTCTTCTCTTTTGTCGAATAGGTTTTACGGCCGGATTAACAATAAAAAAATACTCAATAACGGTCGGGTCTATCCCAGACATGTCCGTAACCGACCATGCAAAAACATTAGCGTTGTCCCACAATGATCTTATCAACCTTCTTCTACTTTGCTTGTCCAACCCTTTTATAATTATGGTATTTTTTGGCTTCGTCTAGGTAAATCTCCACCATTTCTATCGCTTCTACCAGCTTTGATTTTTTTTGAGTTTTTCATCTTCCCTGAGGTCTAGGCTCTCAAGGGTCATCATAGCTTTATTTAAAATATTGACTTCGGGTCCTTTTTGCTGCGGCGGAGCATCTCTACCTGTGTGGTCATAGCCATTTTGCTTTTGGGCTAAATAGCGTGAGAAAATATGGCACTGCCTTGCTGTCTTTCGATCGTCCCGCATGTAGCCTTCTTTTAAGGGTGTGGAAAACTTGACTTGTAAACAAAAAAGGGGCGACCGTCATTATGGCTTTTCTCATGAGGGGTCTTCCGAAGAGATAATTAAAAGCAGAGGGATTATTGATGACAAAAAATATCCCTTAACGTGGTTTTATTGTCATCATCTCCCATGGTTACGAAGAGTTGAATAGAACCCTCTACTTAATGGGTTTGCCGCTAAACCCATATATCGGACCTGCTAGCCTCAACTCCAAAATGGGAATTCCCATTTTTTAAATGCTTTTCAAACTAACACTTCTATAGCGCTGCTTGTATCAACCAAAATCCTTTTCACAGCAAACCAGCTATCACAGCTGTAACAATAATCAAGTTGTTACTTTCTTCACTCAATATGTCATCCTCTTTTTTTTTCAAAAATGAGACTTGCCATGATTCTCTATGTTTCGGCCTTTTCGTTATCTCTGCCAAGAGTGGCGCTACTCCCTACATGCGCGTCTTGCATTTGGAGCTTAATTGATTCAACTCCTTATCTGTTCCGATTAACATATGTATAATACCCCATCTGGCTTGCTTCCTATGTTGTCTAGCCCCTGAAAGTGATGCCCATCGGTCTCCTATTGGGGAAAAGTTTGCTCATCTCGGATTGCTTTACCTCTATTTTTTCTGGGTAGTTCCCTGATTAGTCTCTTGCCTTTTAAATTTGAGACTTTATGCCCCTCAACCTGGCCCTGTATGAACTTTCACTGCTGCTCAAACTACTATAGTTGATGCATGGTCTCTGCCGTCGACTGATTTTCCAGGCCACCATTCTCTACCGCTTTCTCATCCGGGTTGCCTTGGCTATCACCATCCATTCTTCATAATCATCGGGTTCACTAAAAAATTTAAAGGCCGCGTGTTCGATCTACGCTCGCCGCACCAATTGTTGATTGCCAAAGTGAACAAGAGTCGAAGACGGTGGTCCGACAGTAGTCTTGATGGTCGTTCTGAGTCAGTTCGTATATTACTATTGTTTTGTGGATGATGTTGTCTCTAGTCGTGGATCCCCCCTTTCTTCTGCTGCATGTTTCCTTTTATACTACTTGGATAGGTGTCATGACCGGGTTGTCATGGCGTTTTGATTAGACTAGCTATGACTTGATGTCTTGAGTTCACTCTTTCGTCCGTGAAGATCACATGCATAGTCACGTGATCATCAGATGAGATGTTTTTTGTAGCTTTACTTGTCCCCCATAGGTTTGCGAAGGGCATCGTATAGTTCACGGGTGATCACGTGCGTTGTAGTCCGCAGTTATCAATCACATTGATCGATGGACGTCCTTTGTGTTATGTTGTTTGCAACATCGTTCATTCGCCATAGGCCGCCTGGTCTTGACACATGGCGGTGAGTATTCGTAGGTACTAACATAATTCTTTTTGAATTATCTCATCTATAAATTAAAGATAAGGAGATAAGAAAATATTTGAATTATTTTTGAATTATCTCCTCTTTGAAAGGAGGGCTGCAATTAACGCAAGGGGAAGGCAAAAAAGGAGAGGCTATTCTTGAAAGTGAAGCCTCCTCCAATCACCACGATGCAAAGAAAGCCATTCACCATGACGCAAAAAGGGGAAACCTTAGCTTCATCTTCTCCATTGACGAGCAACTGCCATTATTGGATTTGAGGTCGAGCACCCATCGAGCTAGGTTATCGACAAAAGTCTAGCCCTATCGCACCATTTAATCCTGGCGATAAGTAGACCGAGGAGATCCAATCCGATCACCCAGATTTCATCTTCTCTTTTCCTTAATTGATTCAATATTTGGGTTTATTATGTCGATTGATTCATACCCAGCCATGAACTAATTAAATTTTCTTGATTTATTGGGTTTTTGATGCTTGTGAATGAATGATTATCTTTGGCTTTATTCTATTTTAATGTTTATCCAATTTAACTGTTCTTAATTGCAATTCAAGTAGTTTATGGATAAATGTTTGATTCTCATCCATTTACTTAGGCTTAGGAGAGCTAGATTCACAAACTTTATTGGATACAGGTTTCTATTCAGCGAGTGTTAGTGGGAGCTAATTCACCTTATGGATAAAGAGAGAATTTCAGGCGACTAAAAGGAGTTCACTTATTTGGTGAAGAAAACTTAAGGCTAACGCAAGGATGTATTGTCATGACAAGTTGTTCATCAGGTGTTCGGTTAGGGATAATTAGAAGGCATAGATGAAAACTCTGTCGAGCATCTAACTAGAGTAATTGCCATGGCACGTCAGACAGTAACAACATCGCAACGCCCAGTAACAATGCCTCCTTATAAAAACTTGGTTTCTTCTCTTGTTATTTAAATTTATTTAGCTTTCATTTACTTTACCATAATCTTAGCTATACTTCACCCCGTTCCATCACTATCAATCTTATTTCATTTAGAGTGCAATAACTTAAGAAAAGTGGCCCAAACCAATTCATGTGGAGACGATCTTTGAACTATACTATCACCTGCTGACGTGTATACTTTCACCATCTGCATAGCACTTAAATCACGCAACAATACACATTTGTCACACTCATTAATCTTGAAGCCGCTTGTCATCATGAAATTATAGAACTTATCATGCCATTGCTTTGGTGCTTGCCTAAGTCTATAGAATGACTTCACCAATCTACAGACTTTCCTCTCTTGACCTAGAACTACATGACCTTTAGGTTGTTCCATGTAAATTTCTTCATCAAGATCTCCATTTAGGAAAATTATTTTAACATCCATTTGATGTACTTTTAGATTCTGTAAAACGGAAATTGCAAGTATCATCCTTATGGAGGTTATTCTTGATACAACAGAATATGTATCAAAACAATCAATGCCTTCCTTTTGTCGGTAACCTTTTATAACCAATCTGGCCTTGTACTTATTAATTGTTCCATCTTCTTTCATTTTCTGTTTGAAAATCCATTTAGAATTTAATGATTTAATTTTCAGAGGAAGATCCACCATTTCCCATGTATGGTTTTGCATGATGGAATCAATTCCACTCTTAATGGCATCCTTCGATAATATGCCTTTAGATGAACGTATAGCATCATTCTATGTTCTAACATATAGGATAGAAAATCTGATCCGAAGAATTTTTCTACCCTTTCTTGTTTACTTCTTCATGGCTCTATTTCAAGATCAACCTATTATTGATCATCTGAGCTATCTTCATTGATATTCTATAAAGTTTATTTTGTTGAACTTCGATCAACTTCCCTAGCTTTACAAGGGAATACATTTTCAAAGAAAGATGCATTCTTTAATTCCATTATCGTATTCTTGTGAATCCCAGGGTTCTTTGATTTATACACAAGAAATCGATATGCGTTGCTATGTTCTGCATAACCAATGAAAAAAACAATCCACCATTTTGGGATCTATTTTCATTTGCTTCGGTAATGAGGCCATTATCTTTGCTAGACACCTCACATTTTCAAGTAGTTGTAGTCAAGTTTATTCCCTTCTATAACTCAAATGGTATCTTGTCTCTTTTATCGTGAGAAATCTTATTTAGAAGGTAATTAGCTGATAGAACAACTTCTCCAACATGTTGTGCCCAAAAAGATCGTAGAATGTAGATATGCCAACAATTGATCGAGATGATTGCATGAAATATGTGTAAAAATTATGTAAATTTATAATATTTTGTGCAAGTAAAGATGGAAACAAGACATAAACGATGCAACACCAAAAAAATGTAAAAATGTAAAATAGCAGTTAGAAGGGTTTTTTGAACCCTTGACCTCTTAAGTGGTAGACACACGTGTTAACCGTTTGAGCCAAGGTTAAGTTTGGTTAAAGTGTTTCACAAACTTCTTTTTAAATTATGTTTTAGTCATGTATCCAAGAATAATTAAAATAAAATCAACTCCCTCCATTATTGATGCCTTAGATCTAGAATTAGAGATGAATGGAGACTTAAGATTTTCTCCCTGACCACCATCTTTCTCGCTCCGATCTCGGCCACCATTGAGCCGTGGTGGTCACCGCCAGCATCACCGGAAGCGTCACGTCACCCCGAGCATTACCCAGGCTACCACTCGCGAGTTCAAACTGTCGGTTATCATGAAGAACCATTCAAAGCATCGGTGATTCAAGGGTTTTCATCCCTAGGGTTTCATTTTTTCGGCCGTTCCCATCACCGATGAAAGACACCGCTGGTGTTAATAGGCTCCCCACGCCGAGGTAAACAGAACCCCTCCATCAGCTCTTTGATCGGCCGCCGTTTCGAGCCTCGTCGGAGCTTCGTGGAAACCCTTTGGTTTTCTTCCGTTTAGGTAAGTTTGATAAGATCTTTGGCCTAATTTTGTTTTTAAACATCTTGGGTTGATAGATCTGGGTTTTTGGTGCAATTTGGGTTATTTTTGCGGCTGTTTAGGGCCGCGTGTGGCCTTCACGCGCAACACAGTGGCGAATTTCGGCCACCGTGGTTGGTTTTCTATTGAACTGAATTGGTTTAACCTAGGAACTGGTCTAACCTTTGAACCGATCCTGTAAACCGGCCCAACACCCTTCACCTGGTCCAATAACATACCAGGCTTGTTATTTTAAAGTGGGTCGATATGTACAAGGCCCAAAGCCCTAAACCCGTCTGGTTAATGCCCAATAATCCAAGTCCGATCCAACCTGGTCCGACCTGACCCAACCCGTTGACCGAGTTAACTTAGTGAGTCAACCCAGCCGAGTTAACTCAGTGAGTCAACTCGTCCGAGTCAAACTTTTGACCGCTGATGTCAGCATTGACCGTTGACCGCTGATATCAGCATTGACCGTTGATCGATGACGTCGGCATGAGGTTCAGCTCTGATCAAGCTGGTAATTCTGCCTATAAATCACAAGGCTAATCCAAAATTAATAATAAAAAAATGAGGGAGGGGAGTGGAGCACAAGGCTCCACGTCACCCACCTCACCCCTTTACATTGCCTATAAATAGGCATTCAAAGGAATTGGAAA
Organism: Hibiscus mutabilis; assembly: GCA_019671005.1. Lineage (NCBI taxonomy): Eukaryota > Viridiplantae > Streptophyta > Magnoliopsida > Malvales > Malvaceae > Hibiscus > Hibiscus mutabilis. Next base: position 2,458,025 of record CM033744.1, read on the forward strand.
TTGAAATGGAAGAGGCAATCGACTGGGGTGGCCAAATAAGAGAGCAGTGCTCTCGACTACCCCAGGGCCAAGGGGCAGTCCCCTCGGTCCTAGTCGGTTCAATCGGGGTCCTATTTTAGGTCCGGTCTAGTTAATATTTTTGGAGAGGTCGTGGTAGATCTCGGTGGGGTTCAGTCGGGGTTCGTCATTCGAACTCCTAGTTAGGTATATTTTCTTTCATTTTTATTTATGTTGTAATTTTTATAATTTAATGAAGTAGTAGTTAATTTAAAATTGTGTTTTTAATTTGTATGTTTATCTATGTTTTAGATTAGTATGTTTTAAATTTATGTTTTATATTAATATTTTATTTATGTTAGATTTATTTTTATTTATGAGTTAGATTAATATTTATGTATGTATGTTTTAGATTAGTATTTTATTTATGTTAGATTTGTTTTTATTTATGTGTTAAATTAATATTTATGTATGTATGTTTTAGATTAGTATTTTATTTATGTTAGATTTGTTTTTATTTATGTGTTAAATTAATAGTTATGTATGTATGTTTTAGATTAGTATTTTATTTATGTTATATTAGTATTTTATTATGTTAGTATTTATTTATATTTTTATCGCAATGTATTTATTTATATTTGCCATGTTTTTTAAGTTTGCATAACGAACATATATTTTGTCAATGCGGTGCCCTTTTATTCGAGCGTAAACGGGGCCAGTATCAGGCGTAGTGATAGTGGTTGGGTGTTTACTCTCGGATGACGGGACCTTTAAAATCTACTCGCACTTATAACCAAATTTTAATTTAATCGTCACTTTAATCCGGAAAGTTTAATATTAATAAAGCGGTAATTATTAAAGTACCAATTTTGGGCGGTGTGGGGTGCTAATCCTTCCTCATCCGTAACCGACTCCCGAACCTATCAATTTTAAATCTCTGGTTTTCTACGGTGTCCGGTCCACCTTGAGTGGCCGGTGGCGACTCCATTTTTAAATAAATACGGGTTTTCTAAAACCCCATGCGGAAGAAAACATTTTCCAAACAAATAAAAAATATTTTTTTAGCGAAAAAGACATCGCTACAATTTGTTTATTTATAATTTTTTCGGATTTCTACTTATCACGTCAATATATTTCTTCCATTCAAGTTCTAGTTCAAGTGCAGAAATCCGAACGCGAGAAGACTAACAAGCACATTATAGCCACACTCAATGCAGAAAAGGAAGAACTGGAATCATCACTCAACGGGGAGAAATTACAGTCTCTCCAGCTAAAGCAACAACTAATGGAAGCCGAGACTCGGAACATGGAATTGTATAAGGTACTAATGTCTTAATCTACGATGTCACTGGTGTGCATTTGCTTCCACATTTGTTCTCATTGAATCCCATTTACATCTCAGGAGCTCCAATCCGTGCGCGGCCAACTTGCTGCCGAGCAGTCAAGATGCTTCAAATTAGAGGTATGATCAAATCAAGAGAACAATCTCATTGCTTATAATCTACTTTTATCCGTTTTCGCCTCAGCGAATCAGCATTCGAAATATTATTTTCCTTTTAAAACATCCATTCTCCGATGCTTTGCGGCTAGTCTGCCTGAGAAATACAATTAACTCCGTTTGTCGTTTCGGAAATGCCTTTAACTGTCTTCTAATAACACTCGAATCGACTGGTCGATGTTGCGGAACTTCGACAGAAGCTTCAGACGATGGAAACAATAGAAAAAGAACTCGAACTCCTGCAAAGACAGAAAGCCGCATCCGAACAAGCTGCCTTAAATGCAAAGCGGAGTCAGGGCTCGGGTGGTGTTTGGGGTTGGCTTGCCGGTGACTCTCCGGAATATACCGCCATCAACGACAATGCCTGAAAATTCATGGAAAAGACTAACTAAATGCTTGATCGCTAGATTATTAATTTTTCTTCTCGGTAATCAATTTTTTCGTCTAATAATTCTTTTCTCTACTTACCTTTTTTTTGGAACAATACTTACCCTATTCTTTATATGATGAGCATATGATGTCTAATTATTATTATTTTGCATTAATATATATATATATCCGAATAGATTACAATTTACATTTTGTCGTCAATTTTATTTCCCCTTTTTGCTAAAGTTTTATCTGAAGTTTTTTAACACTTGATTTATCAGTTTATCTAACATTATCTCAGTAAAACGTCATGACTTTTTAAAGTTAATGTCACAAGTCAATTTAAGGTAAGGTTGGGCAACTGATTCGAACAATAATGTTTGGATAGTTTATAATTAGCAACTTTAAAATTATGATTATCCTAATTGATTGAATTTAATTTTTATTATTTAATTTATCATTAATTTTAATTAATTTATAATGCAAAAAAAGTTATATTTAAAAAGTGTGAAATATATTTATATTAATTACTATATTTTATTTTCTTAAAAATTAATTTTTTAAGAAATATTTACAAAATAACGTTAAATTTTTTTCAAATAATGTTTAAAAATCATAAAATATTTTTACCAAAATAAAATACAATCTCTAAATCCAAAACTAGAATGGAAAATCTTAAACCCTAAAACCGATATATGAAAATCAAATCTTTTTATATATTCCTTCAATCAAACAATTAAAATCTATTGAGTTATTGTTTCTGTAGAATTAGGCATTTTTAGGGGAATATTGGGTTTTAATTTAATATTTTTGGTTGTAAGGCACGCTGTCCTATAATCGGAGGACCAGGAACGGGTTGATGATACTAGAACTGTCGCAGGACTCTATTAGCGCACTGAAACTCAACCACCGAAAAATGGATCAACGGCGCAACTCACCCCAAAATGTAGCATTCTCCCACACATATTGGGGTACGCAATACTGTACATCCGCATCATCGTACGACGTCCAAATGAACTGACAAAAAAAGTAATATTAACATCAACAAATATTTGGGTATGCAAGACTGTTCTTTAAACCAACTTTAATACCTGATTTTTCCCTTCAGATTCAGTCTCACGTCAACAACGTTGTTGTGCACCACCCCCGCATTTCTCAAATCATGTCGTCACCTGCAACAAAAATAAATTTTTTTATTTACTAATTCGAAATAATTTTAATAAAAAAATACACACCATACATTTTGATTTTAGTATTACCTTCCAGCAAGTGGAAACTCAACTGAGTTATTGACTATAGGTGTCAAATATGACAGTCGATACCACGCCCAAGGCTGAAGTAAGATAAGGCATCCACCAATATCGGATATCTTGTTCCTATTCTTAACAATAACAACCTTGCACGTTTCATGGTATAAGACCGCCAATATCGCAACGCCTCAGCTATACGAACGAGCTTCGCGAAAATTTTCCAGCAGTGGCAAATATTGTGTGTGCACAAGATTACCGGATTTATCCGGCATCAATACCCCACCAATGAGCTGCAGGATATAAGCACGTGTTGCGCATGCAACTTCGTCATCGGTTGAGTCCTCGGTTACCCTGAATGCATTCTCCAACCAGGTTACCTTCACACATAACCCTTTCGTGTCGGTTCGTGAAGGGATTTTCCCGAGGAACTGATTGCACATCGCATATACGTTGTAGTTACTCTTCCCCACGACTGCATTTCTACTTATGGGGACACCAAGCTGTAAAGCTACATCTTGCAGGGTTATCGTGCACTCCCCGACTGGAAAATGAAACGTGTGGGTCTCTAGTCTCCAGCGTTCAATCAACGCAGTTATCAATGTCGGGACCACCTTATAGCCACGCACTAATGTCGCATTATAAAATCCCGCATGCTGTAAGTGACGAATAATGCGAGCAGATGGCTCCTCCGTCATCGTCCCTCGACGATGAAAGCAATGTTGATCGTCCAAATTTTAATAAATTAAATTTAATTAATAACATTGTACAACTAACATTTCTTACTCGAAGATAAATAAATAAGTTACAAATTACTTACGCCGATATAAGATGAAATGTGCATATGGTCCAACTGCAACAACTGATCAGACGTCATATCTCAAATTTATCTGCACACCAACTACTTTAACAAAGAAATATTTATTATTTATTCAAATATATAAATTATATAACTAAAAAATGCCTTCATTTCATTTCTTCCCTTAATTATTCGAATATGGTTCCCTTAATTATACTAATTTTTGTTCTCGAATATACCTAGAATTATTATTCGAATATGGTTCTCTTAATTATACTATTTTTTTGTTCTCGAATATACCTAGAATTACTCAAATATGGTTCCCTTAATTATACTAATTTTTGTTCTCGAATATACCTAGAATTATTTCAATATGGTTCCCTTAATTTTCCTAGAATTATTCGAATATGTTCTTGAATATAACTAGAATTATTCGAATATGTTCCCTTAATTATACTATTTTTTTTCTCGAATATACCTAAAATTATTATTCGAATATGGTTCCCTTAATTATACTAATTTTTGTTCTCGAATATACCTAGAATTACTCGAATATGGTTCCCTTAATTATACTAATTTTTGTTCTCAAATATACATAGAATTCTCCGAATATGGTTCCCTTAATTATACTAATTTTTGTTCTCCAATAATTTATAAAACAATAAAATATATAATATACCCTAGAAAAATTAAATTATTTAAACTCTACATACATACATACCCACATAGCTACATTAATACAAAATTCAAATTTAATGCTCAACTTATTATTAATATCCTAAAACCCTATAATAGCATAATTTATTATTATTATTACCCTAAAATAAAATCTTACATGTCTACAATATCTACATTTAATTTATATAAATTTGAAAAATAAGTACCTCGTTGAAAATGTGCTCCAAATGCTTTCCTTAAAATCTCTTCACCTCCTGCAACAAAAAAAATAAATAAGATTAATAAATATATAATAATCAAATAATTTATAAATTAACTAAAATTTACATACCCAAATTTAATAACTCAAATTTCCCTAAACTCTCTACACAAAATAAACCTTTCCCCCACTCATTTTTTTACCCACACCTCTCTCACTTAATTTTTTCCCTCTCCCACAACTCCTCATATTTTTCTCTCCCAAACTCATTCTACCATTGCAATTTATAGGCGGATTTCGGGTGAGGACGCCACCTGCAGGTAGCGTCCTGAGTTAAATACGCATAATTACCGCGCCTTTTACCGTTGCCCAAGTTAATGCAGTAATTGGCTGAATTTACCGGCTCAACAGCCAATCTTTACCACCTGCAGGTGGCGTCTTCAATTCACTGTAGTTTTACCGTAGATCCCCAATTATAAGACATCGTGTCTTATAACCAAAAAATTTAAACCAAAACACAATAGTCCCTAAAAATACCGCAGAATTAAGTCGTTATATTCAAAATTTCAAATCTATCACGAATCAAATTCTAGTTTTCACTTTCCTCCCGGAACTCTTTCACTCGAGCCTCGTCTATATATTCTACATGGATCCTTCTTCTCAGCTTTGATCATAGATCTCATTTCAATTTCTAATACCCTTTAATCTCTTCTCCATCCTTTGGATTTTCTTGATACAAATCATGGGGAGTAGGGTTTTAGGAATCAATCGTTTCACTCAGACGACAGAGTCTTACGTCGTCGTTTCAGTCAACGGCGATCACCGTTCGTCGCAAACAACTCCAATCGGCACAGTCCGTGGTTCGTGTTGCTACTGGAATAACACCGTGAGATTCACCGTTGAAGCCGCCGTCCTCAGCCTCGTATTCCATCTTAAATCCAGACTCCGGCTCCAAGATGTAGACATCGCCACGTTTGAGTTCCCCGTCTCCGGTGAACTGTTTCATGGCGACAACAGAAACATGAGAGCGTTTCGCTCGTTAGTCATCGATTTCCGCGATGGAGAGGTTGAAGGAGTTTTTAACTTCGCTTACGGGTACAGCGGCAGTTACCGGAACCTTGTTCCGCCGTCTGTAAACATGAGAGCGTTTCGCTCGTTAGTCATCGATTTCCCTGTCGTCACGTTTTATATCGAACGTTTTAATATTTCGAATTTGCGTCTTAAAATATTCAAATGTATATTTAATTAACGAACACTTAACGTTGTTGAACGCTATAAAATTTTTTCACCGACAATAAATTAAATAATAATCCTATAAAAAAATATCAACCATACGTGTTTCCAAATATTTAAATTATAAAAATTTGAGTTTTTGATTATTAACATATATCAACGAATATTATTGAATTGAGAATTTTGATTGGGAAATTATTGGAGATTTTGTGATCCTTAATTTGGATCTCTACTATTTAGATCCAATCTTTTATAGTATCAACCATATTTTCTAATTAGTCAATTTAATTTATATGATTAGATCATTGTATTAATATATTTTTCGATTTAGAGATCCACTAATAGGTCTAGTAGCTAATGATGCTTATATTGTCTTGTATGAGTTCAAACCCGATATGAGAATGTAATATATCTCTATTTAATAAAAAAAATTTTTTTGATTAAAAACGTTCAAAAATTTAAAGACCAGTTTAAATGAGAGTCATAGTTTAATAACATGATGTGCAATTAATGCGCTTTTATCTTTACTTTTTTATAAAACTTCAAATACACACTAAATACATAATTAAAGTTCTTTTTAATGGGTTAAGAGTACTTAACGTGACTGTTATAAAACTTTGTATAATAACACATTTAGTCCTTCATATTTACATATTCAATCAATTTAGTCCTAATTCGAAAAAAATTTAATAAATTTGGCCCTCATTATTTACATATTCTTTTAATTTAGTTGTAACCCCCTCAGGTCGATAGGGTAACCTAATCCGATATGGGGTGTCACATTAGGGTTACAAGAGCGACCCATAGTAAAATTTCAAATAAACAAATTGTCAAACATTTAAAATCATAAAACAAATTCTGAATTTAAAACATAAGTTCTAAAAATCATTCGAACAACAAACAAAAATCACAGTTCAAGTTACCATACAAGTTTCAGACTCTGATATAAAAACAAGACGTGATGTACATGCCCACTATTTATACAGATATTGTGCTCCACAAGCAAAGCTGAGGAAATTCCCACCAGTGATGTCGATCGCCAAAACATGATCAAGTCCTTTTTAACCTGCGATGGTAAAAACAATGTGAGCTTTGGGAAAGCTCAGTAATACAGAACTACCAGATGATATTATATGTGACAAGTAAATATAATGTTAATCAGAACTGATGTAGTGAGCCCGAATCATCAAGTTTTAGATACGAAAAGAAATTCATATTATTGTTGCACTTGGAGGTAACAAAGTCATTTCTGATTGATCACCTGACTATCAGACAAGATGTCTATAACTCCGATAATCATAGAATAATACAGATTAAGAGAATTTGGCCAGAAAAATTTGTGTGTGCCGTCGATTACAGATCAAGAATGATAGATGAAATATTTCAGGTAACATAAGAGTGTTGACAGAGTAAGAGACAGACAAGGAAATTTAGTATCAACATAACTATCCTCCAACCATACTCTAATATACAGTTCCCTAGAACTGCATCCATAAGGTCTTACCCTAGGCCCAAAGGGCGTAAGAGCCAACCTAAGGGAATGCCTTAGGCCCATAAGGAATTACCGTAGGTCTATTGGACATAGGTGCCAACCTAAGGGGGTGTCTTAGGTCTATAAAGAATTACCCGAGCTGAAGCATCGGAACCTACCCAAGGAATTACCTTGGGTCCATAAGGAATTACCTGAGCCGAAGCATCGAAACCTACCCAAGGGATTACCTTAGGTCCATAAGGAATTAACAGCGCTGAACCTGCAAAGACTTCATAACATATCCCAGAAGTACCCCAAATTAAATAGTTTGGTGAAAATAGACGGAATGAGAAAAACAGAAATCATACATATATTTCCATAGTATCAGAAATTAGATAGCATATTTTTCAGATCAGACATAGCGGTATATTTTCAGACAGACTCTGGTTTATGGTTCGGATCAGAGAGAGTCTTAGTTTCAAAACAAAGAGAATATACATGTGCAAGGAACGCACCAGATGGTTCAATTTATTACTTAGAGATCCTTGATAATTACATATAGATGATACTGAACTTTGTTCTATGTTATAATGATTTTCAGAATTGAAGATCTTATTCGAAGAGCCCAATAATTATCGTCTTCACCTATATGCTCAAGAATTGTACCTTATGGTCATTCAAAAGTTCTGATATATCATGATTATACAAGAATTTGGATATATCGGGATAATTTCAAGATTTCGAGTATGTAAGGATCAAACAAGATTTCAGGTATATCAGATTTATTCAGGATTTTAAATATACTCGGGAAGTACCAAACAATTTGCTCATAAGGGCATTTTGGGTCATTTTAACTCCCAGGTTGTTTGGTAATTCAGCCCAAGAGGTAAAGACTGAACTCACAATATACGTAATTTCAAGCGGCTAATCAAACTCTCACAACCATTCGCTTTAACCATAACCCATTTCATTGGGGTTCCCAATATGCAACAGATGCGCCTCACGAGTGTTCTTTCCTTAGTCCTAGCACCATCATAAGCTGAACCGATCACCCTCATACTCATTATTAGTTTTTCACTGTGTAATCGAACAAATATTTGTATTTTATTAACCCATATTTCAACAGTATTTGCAATAGGTTCAATGTATCAACCCTTAAGGACAATACGGTTATCAGATTTTATCTGAATTATGACTTATCAAGAGTATTCGCTTATTCCAAGTCGTGAGGCTAATTTATTCCAGAAGTCATGAATATCTTAGTTATTAGAAGTTTTGGTGCTTGAGTATATATATATATATATATCTTTTTGGTTATTACAGACATTTTGGTCCTTTCCGCCCTTTTGAATAATTTATTCATTTCTGAAACTCAAGGGTATATTCTTCATTTTAGATAATTTAGTAAATTTAGTGCAGAGAAAATTTCAATCAATTCGGTCATTTAGATTAATTCAGGATTCCATAGCACTTCCAGAAATTTTTATCATCAAAGCTTTGTCCAGACTTCGAGATACGTTCAAAACATTTATTAACTCACATATTAGAATTATGGTATATGAGTCTTTCTCAAAAGTTCAAGGATTTTACGTCACGTAGTTGATTTTATCCGATCAAGTGTAGATTTCAGATCATTCCTTTAGGGGTATATTGTCATCCTTATATTTGAAGGGCAGTTCTACCATTTCATGACCAATTATTTTAGGCATTAAATCCATTATCACGAATGATCGAAATTTGAGATTTACTGAATTCAGAGATCCTCTTAATTATCAAACTTCTTATTCGAATAATCAACTTTTTCCAGATTACCCTTATTATATTTTTATAATAAATTTGACTGAACAAGGTACCATCATGTTTCATAAAGCATGCAAGAGGTAGTAAAGTATTACCTCGGATCGGTGTTATGTCGGTCGACCCTTGATACTCCATTCGAACACTCTTGAACCTGAATCTGACATCCTCAACATCTCAGATACTAATATAAGTGAATACCTTCAATTTAAACAATTTCCTTAATTAGCCCTCATTCACATTGTATTCAAACTAAATGATTAAACACTTATACAAGCCCGAGTTTAAGGTCAGATTCAGAGGTCTTCGGGTTAGAATTCTGCAAAGCGGACTTCAAAATGGACTCAGGACGTCGAAAAATATAAAATAAAGGTTTTCAAAAAATTTAACTTTTGGGTCAAAGTCAACGCTGACGTCATCAGTCAACGCTAATGTCAGCGGTCAACGGGACAATGGGTCAACAGTTAACGGGTCAACGATCAACAGTTAACGGTCAACCAGGTTAACTTGGGCGAGTCGACTCATTTAGTTGACTTGGTCGGGTCGAACGGGTCGAGTCGAACGGGTCACAGATCGGGTCACAAGAAATGGGCTTGGTTAATTGGGCCATAACAGACCGGCCCAGGTCTTGGTTAATTAACTAAGCCCGGCCTGCTATGACCGGTTTGGTTGGCTCGAACCACAGGTCCGGTTCAGGCTGGCTAACTTGACTTAGTGGGTATGAACCGGCTTACTTACCATAAACCACTCGTCGGCCGTTCACCATTTTTGGTCGTCAAAATATCGCCGATGACTCCAAATGCACAATTTATTGTGAAAAAAATAAGGCTTATCAATCCAACAACATAACCCACATGATAAGAACTCGGAATATGTCAAAAAAACTCACCAGATTCGACCAAAACAGAAAAATAACTACCGGGAGAGGCGTAGCTCCAATGAAGCTGTTGACGACGATGAACAGGCGATCAACCACCACGGTTTTGCTCGCCTCGACACAGGAAGCTCAGATCCGATGGTCGTGTCTCGAACGAACATCGAAGATGACCGAAAAATGGCAAAAACAAAGGCGACGAGCAAAGCTTATTGCCGAATTTTTGGTCGGACTTCCATGACAAACGGAATGACGATTTTGCGCGTGGTGGCGGGGTTATGCTCGGGGTAGGACGACGGTCAAAAGGGTAACGGCGGTGCACAACACCGTCGAACGGTAACGGAGATCCACCGGTGGCTAGGTTGGGTAGGTGAGGGGTGCCGAAAAAAAGAAAGAAAGATCTGGAATTTTTTTTAATTCAATAAAATTGTAAATCATTTTCAGATGGGTATGTGAAAGGTTTATTATTATTTTCGAACCTTACCAAGGGACCTCGCTTCAAAAGAAAAATGGTGTAGCTAAACAACAAGAGCTACCTAGTCAAGCATGTGGCACACAAGGCCGCTAGTCGCGGGTTTAAACCCCGACAACTACAAATCCCTTATTTTCTTTTTGTCTTACCTTTCTTTAATTTTTTATTAAATTAGGGGTGTTACATTAGTCCTATTTATAATCAAAAATAATATTAAATATATAAATTTACCCTGAACTTATTGCAAATTCTTTGGAACTCAACCCACCAACAAGGACAAAACATCAACCACTTCATTAGGAATTGGATTTTTTAGGACAAATTTAAATAGGCATAAAGCTAAAAAATGCTCCAACGTTTGATTGAATAGTCACTTTAGCCCATATTCTTTTTTAGAAGCAATTCAACCTCAACATTTTATTTTGGATTAAAATAACCCTTCTGTGGATGAAAACTGTCAGTCAACTAACGGTAAATAGCTTGAAATGACGGGACAAGCCTATATGGCAATGCACGCTGACATGTCAATATCATATAGGCAAATGTGTTGATTTGAAAAAACGTTACATCTGTTAAAAAATAATTTTATAAAATTATATAAAATATAAAGTATTTTTCTGCTAACTTATCATTCTATCAAGTAATTTCAAACTGTTTACCGTCAGTTTTCGAACAATTTTCAAATTCAGAGGGGCTATTTTGACCCAAAATAAAATGTTGAGGGTTGAATTGCACAAAAAAATAAGGGCAAAAGTGATTATTAAGTCGAACGTTATGGATATTTTTTTACTTTATGCCATTTAAATATTTAAACTATAATAATTACCGCATCCCCTCTTCAATGTCCATTCTGTGACTGCTTGCTAATGCTTGGTGTCAGCAGCATATGAAACTGGGCAGTCCCTTTCTTGCTTCATATTGTTATCTACTTTTATTTATCTGTTCCCATCTTATGTTAACTTATTTATATCGTTAAGTTTGTTTGATTTGTGATCCCATGGTTTCCTCACTATTGCTTCTCTGCACCAACTCTTCTACTCGTCGTCGCTCCTGCATGTTGTAGAAGCTTGTTACATGTTGTAGAAGCTTGAGTCGAGTAGGTTCTGGCTCGGGAGGGTGAAAATTCCCCGACCCGTCCCGACTAAGTTTATTTATAAATATATATTTTTATTTTTATTAATTTTTTCATGGTGGATTGAGTTTATTATTAAAATTTTGGAGTCGGTCAAAATCGGGTTATACTTTTATTATATTGAATCGAGGATAAAAATATATTAAATTCGGGGCGGGGCAGGTCGAGTTGAGAATTTAAATTTTAAACTAGGGTTCGGGGCAGCCAAAACCCACATCGCCCCGCCCAGTTGTCATCCCTAACCGCATAGTCTTTTGTTGTAGGATCATTAGGAATTTGCAATAAGTTTAGGGCAAATTTAAATATTCAATATTATTTTCAATTATAAATAGGACCAAATTAAAAGAATTTATAAATAATGATGATCAAGTTTAGTGGTTTTTTTTTGAATTATGACTAAATTGATTGAATGTGTAAATATAGAGGAATAAATGTGCTATTATACAAAGTTTCATGACAGTCACGTTAAATACTTAACTGTCGAGTTACCTTTTTGTAACAAAACGCAAAGTTTAATTATCATTTTGTAACATTTAAAAGTTTGGTTACTATGCACGAACCAACTTGCCTCAACGATTAAAGGAATTGTTGTTGTTCCTTGAGGTCACGGGTTCGAGCACCAACAACTGCAGCAAGGTGATTGAGCGTTCATTGTCAAATGGTTGAGAATATATTCATAACATATACTACTTGTGATCACATTAGCTTAATAAAAAAAAAGTTTAGTTACTATTTTATTTTTTTAACAAAGTTCAGTTACCGTTTTGGTACTTTATCCAATAATAAACAATACATATATAAATATTTATAAATCTTTAATTAAATGTTTTTTATTTAAAAATTTAAATTTAGATGATATTTAAAATTTAATATCTTAATTATTCTATGCAGAAAAATTAAAATAAATGGGAATAAAAGTGGATAACAAAAGGTTGGTTTTCCTTCTCCTCGAAGCGATGCCTTAATTATATGATAAAGTTCCAAGACGCTTATTTTACGCGGCTTCCCCATCACCGTAGACGCTATTTACCCTCCTAAATGATAATCCTCCGCCGTTCGATTACAATACTATTTGGTCATTTTAGTTTGTAATTTGGAATGTAATTCAAAGATTCACTCCCACAATCTTAACAATAAATTAAAATGAAACTACCCTAATTAGGGGTAAACGAATCAAGCTTGAATAAACAAGTTATGTTCGTGTTCGTTTATTTTTTTAAAAATATTTTTATATTTAGTTTGTGTTCATTTTAATTTTTATTTTTGTATTCGTGTTCGTTTGTTCGTTTTTAATCGTGTTCGTTTGTTCGTTTAACGTTCACTAACAAGTGCGTTTAACGTCTGCGAACATGTTTGTTTATATGTCAACTAACATGTTCGTTTATATGTTCGCCAAAATAATGTAATTACACCACTAGTCCTTAAGCTTCTAGGCTTTACGGTTTGAACTCCAAAGTTCACTGTATGTTCAATTTAGTCCCTACATTCACTAATATTTAAAATGTAAAAAAATAAGAGGAAAAAGGAGAACCGGGTAAACGAGCTTGTACGCGAACATAAACGAACCGAACACACATCTATTCGTGTTCGTACGTTTATTAAACGAACATAAAAAATTTATTTAATACTCGTTTATTTAACTTAATAAACGAACATTATATGAATGGTTCACAAATAATTCACCAAACGTTATGTTCATTTACACCCCTAGCCATGATTGATGTTTAAACTATTAGGTAAATATATATATCATAATTTAAATGTATTGATTAAATTGAAATTGATTCGGGTCATTCGAATTGTGATTGTTTTGGGACAGGTCATTTGAGTTTATTTCACGGTTTTTTGTTGTCAAGTCATGTCGATTACTTCTTTGATTCAATAGAGTTTGAATTATTTTAGATTGGAGTTTATTTCATGGTTGAATTTGTCTATTGGATTTGAGACGGGGTGTTGGATCTTTTAAGCAACGTTAAAAGTTCGAATTATTGCATTGTGGATGCAGTAAACTGAGTTACGAGTGTCTCCCTATAATGAGTCTTTGTAATACCCAATATGGATTAATATGATTATTAAAAAAAAGCTTTAGGGGCTTATTTGAATAAAGTGATAAATGTAAGGATCTATTCGGTATATGGACAGGAAATAGTTTGAAAAACGCGGAGAACAAATTCTAGTTGCGACTTTCCCTTTTTAAAAACCACTGTTTCATGGCGGTTTCATTCCACAACCACGATTCTTCCACTTTCTTTCGTTTTTCTCACCTTTTCTCTACCTATATAAATAAACCCCTATTCGTTTCTTTGTTCATCAATCCAATTTCAATTCACAATAAGCTTTAATTCCTTCATTTTGCTTTTGATTTTCGAAAAAAATGTTGTTTCGACATTTAGAAATCAATGTTCTCTCTGCAAAAGATCTCAAAGACGTCAATCTTTTCACCAAGATGGACGTTTACGCCGTCGTTTCGATCAACGGCGATTACAGTTCGGCGCAAAGGACTCCGGTCGACAAGGGCAGCGGACCAAACCCGGAGTGGAATTGCACTGTGAAGTTCACCGTCGACGAAGCCGCCATTAGCAGGAACGGCCTCAGCCTCGTGTTTCAACTCAAATCAGAACGTGTGCTCGGAGATAAAGATATCGGCAAGGTTAAAGTTCCGGTTAAGGAGTTGCTTGACGACGATAAGGGAAACGGGAAGGTTCAACAGAACGTGAGTTACGCCGTTAAGTTGCCTAACGGAAAAATTAAAGGTGTGTTAAATTTCAGTTACAAGTTCGGAGATAAGTTCGACACACAATTTCCGATTACGATGGAGAAGCCTGCTATGGCGTACCCACCGCCTGCAACTGGTTATCCAGGGCCGAGTTCGGGATCAATGGAGAAACCGGCAATGTCGTATCCGCCGCCTACAACTAGTTATCTTCCGCCACTAGGAGCATACCCGCCGCCATCCCATGATCCGGGTCATCCTTATCCTCAACCTGTTTCCGGATATGGATACAATCAGGCACAGATTCAAGGGTATGGATATCCGGGACACGGTGGATATTACGGATACCCTCCGGTGCAGAGACCGCAGAAGCCGATGAAGGGCAGCGGCGGCATGGGAGCCGGATTAGGATTGGGGTTGGCGGGTGGATTGTTGGGTGGATTGTTGATTGGTGATATGGTTGGAGATGCTTATGAAGCTGGTGTCGAAGATGGGTTTGATTTTGATTTTTAATTGGTGTTTTTAAATTTGGAATAGGATGTAATTTACACATAATTAATGAAATATAAATATTTATATGAATAGTTATATTATCGTATTATTTTAATTTGTTATTTTATTTTATTTTATAAAATAAAAAATCATCGTGAAAATTAAATCTTTATATACAATTAACTAAGTAAAAAAGATTTTTCTGGTCACTAAAGTTTTGAAAGTTACCAAATGATCACTAACTTTATTGAACTGTTATAAAATATTCATTATACATCGTAAAATAGTAATAAATTTCAATAAAGTTCAATGACTGTTTTATAATAGTTAGATAAATTTAGTGATCATTGTATTATTTCTAAAACCTTAGTGGTTAAAAAATATTTTTATTTAATTTAATAACTATTTATATAGTTTATCAGAAAAACGATTTAATATATTTAGTAATGACCCCTCAAACAAAACCAAAGGAAAAAATACTGGCAATGGGATCATGGGCTGTTTTCTAATAAACAGATTTCAAATAAACAAATTTGATAGCACTTGGGCTTGATAGGTACAATGTCCATTTACTAGTGTCCATGAAAGTATCAGCAAAAAGTAAAATTTTATCAGAAATTAGAAAAAGTAAAAACTACCCAAAAGGTTGGTAAAACTTGGAGCATCGAAAGCTGTCACATGTGTACCTGACGTCAATTAAGGCGAAGTATAATCTGTTTAAATTTAATTATAGATACTTATAATATATAGTGACATCTAATAAAAGAGAGCAACATAAACGACCGTTCAGCGCTTCGCCTTTTACCTTTTTTAACTTTATAGATTTTTTAAGGTAATTTAGTAAGTTGGTAGTTACTCTTTATTTTTTATTGTATTTATGGTGTTTTTTAACAAATAATGAAAATAATCCGTTTAATAAATCTTAATTATGTTTCTATGGTTTATTAATAAAATATTAAATTAATTGTTTAAAGTGATGGAACATTGTTTTGCTCTATAGGCGCTCATTTTCTAATTTTTGCTCAGGGCCCAAAAATGTCTGAGACGGCTCTGACAATATGAGAACGATCCTCCCAACTCCTAACATTGCTTAAGACATTTAACACATCATCTCGCTAAACTAACTAGTTGTTAGTTTTATGATATCCTTCTACTAAAGAAAATATTTTGCGGGAAAATATTAATGAGAGCATAAAAGAGTAATATATATGGAAAATATTCTATGTACCGATGGTAGAAAAAATTGTTTTTCACGATCCCCTAATTTTAAGATCTAGATGTTATAGTTTATAGTTTTAATGCTAGTGGTTTAGGATTTGTGGTTAAGTTTTATGATTTAAAAATAAATTTTATGATTTAAAATTTAAGGCCTCTAAAAAGGGTATGTGACAATTTTAAAAAACCGTTTTTGAAAAAGAAATCTACTAACGATTCATCAAATAACTACCTATATATATTCACAGAAACAACCAATAACCAGCTGCATGGCTGCGGCACATCCCAAACCCATCAAGCATCACAAACTTTGAAATCGGATTCAGGCATAGAGGTATCTTGATTTTATAATGTACATGATTGGCATTGGAGATTTTGGCATGTTATTTAGGATATTGACAATTTGATCCCTGTTATTGGTGGTGTTAGCTTTTGTCATGTTCTTGGTAAGAAAAACAAAGTTGCAGATGCTATTGTCAAAACTGGTGTATTGAGGTAGGGTTAGAAATGGTTAAAAAAGGCACAATCCAGTTATTATTAAAAGGTATAATATTTTCAGTTGTGTATGGGACAACATTTTGGTTGCGTTATGAGATAATATTTAGGTTATAACCGAAAATGTTATAAAAAATAACATTTCAATTGTGTGGTAACATTTTAAGTTCTATATTTTCTAACGTTTCAGTAGCAACCTATATTATAACTCGTATCAACAAAAAATATTATATATTTTTATAACATTTCAGTTGTGCTATTTTTTAACTTTAAATTAGTTTATTGTACCACATGCTCGCTCGAGATTGTGTTTCAGGTTAAATGTTGTTTCTGTGTTTTCTGATGTTGTCTGTAGTTGTAAATCTGCGAGTGTTTAGTTAGGTATTTTGTTTTGTTTTGAGTGTTAATTTATAGTCGCTTGTCTTTTTATTTATTTAATCAACAGTAATATTTTATTTATTTTTTATTTATTTAATATTAATTTGTATTGATTATTGATTGTCGATAATTTATATTTTATTTATTTATTATATTTTATTCGTTAGATAAAGATAAACGTGATGGATATGACTCATACCCACGTGATGTTGTCATTATGTTGGGCATTGGCAAACATACTTAAAGTTTTAACGGAGATGTTGACAGTGGTTGTTAGAATATTTATGGAAGATTGGGCAAAATTCAAGATAATAAATATATTTTTAAATATTTTCATGCTTTTTAAGTTTTCAATTCTTTTTAATGTTGGTTTTGCATGAGTTTTTGGGTAACATTGAACAGATAAGTTAAAGTCTTCGATATTCTCTTTATATTGGGATATGTCAAGTTTTATTTTATTTTTCTCTTGTCCTAATGAAGTAAAAAAAAATGAAAAATTGAATAGTGATGCTTAATTTGATTTCGTTTTAAAAATATCAATCCCTTTAATCAATGAGGATATTTTGTTTCATTGCTTGGGTTCAATAATTAATGAGGATTCTTAAAATCTTTGGAAATCTACAGTTGGACCTACTCATTTGAGCATGGATTTGACAAGCTGATTTTGTTTTTAAAATCTAATTTCATGTTAATTATATATATTTTAAAATATCATCCTATATTTATATAGAGAAGGGACATAGGATTTTCTTACGCCATCTAAAATTTGATAGTTTTATATTTTTATGGATTCCGGGGGAAAAATAGAGATGTCTTTTACGTTACCCATAATATGTGGAAGTATCGACGTAATTTCATAGAGTCATTCGGTCTGAGTGCTACATGAAGAACATAAGCCAGATGACGGAACGGGAAGACCTATGATGTAGAAGATCATAACATGAGTGGTTCGACAGATTTTGATTCCTATATATCCACTCATGTGGTACTTCATTGTACAATATATATAACAATTATACGATAAGAATTATACGATATATATCCATCTGTATAGATTGGATAAAGATAAATAGATAGATGAGATGATATTTATCTTTATTCAACGATCCAAAAAAGTACAAGATTTATCTTTATCTATTAGTGCAAAAAAGTGAAAAAGTATGAGATTTATCTCTACCTAACGGTCTAAAAAAATGTAAAATTAATTGAGTTTTACACAATAAACGTAGATCTTAACTTCTCTCTTTATATATATAGAGATGGCCATATGTATTTTTAAAAAGTAATAAATAATAATTTATTTAATTTATTATTCTTAAAAAAATTTAAAAATATATTTTACAAAATTGTTGGAGTGATATTTTGTCACGTTAGCGTCCTAAGCCAAATCATCGTGCCAAATCAACATCGTGTGCTGACCGTTAGTCAACTAATAATTTTTATCTAAAAATATTCAAAAACAAAAGTTCGATATGAAAGCGAACAAAAAATAAAAATAACTATTGTCTAAAACGTTAGACGCATTTTTTAATAATATATTATTTTTAGTTATAAAAAACATGCACTAACACGTATGGTGATGCCGTGTGAACTATCACAATTCATGAATCACGACAATGGCAAAAATATTTCACTGATTTTGTTGTCAGGTTTCTCAATGTTTTTTTTAATAGTAAATCCAGATTATGATATAAAATACACATAATAATGACAATTTGTGCTGCTTTTTCACGTACGATCAAACAGTATTGAGTAGGAAAGAGAAATTTCTGAATTAAGAAAAACATTGTTGTTTTCCACAATAAATAAAAAGTATTTGTAATTTGGCAAGTTGGGTTGAAAAAAAGTTTGGTTTCAATCAATCATATTTTTTGAATATTTTTAATTTCGTTTATATCATTTTCTTTGAAGAAAATCTTTATCAGAATTTAATAAATGATTTTAATGAGAGAATATTTTTTTTGATAATTCGGTTTTGAATAATAATGTGTAAAGAAGATAAAAACAGGAATATAGATTACATAAATATTTTTTAAAAAAAGTTTTTATTGTCAATAATTTATAGAGCAAGTGGTTAAAAGCTCTCAGATGACACATCTTTCTCTCTAAGAATATAGATTACAGTTATATCTTCATATCTAAGATATTGATATTAAGGATGATTTTGCAATAAACGTCATATACCGCTATGTACTATTAATTATGTGTACCACTATATACTATTAACTATTTTAATTACTTTTAAAATTATAGGGACTGAAAATGTTATTATCCCTTTTTCAAATAAAATTAAAAAAATTATATTACTTTTTCATATTTTTTTCTTTTTGGGTAAAGTACACAAATGGTAATTGAATTTGAGTAAATTATTCAATTTGATAACTAAATTTTCAATTGCTTTAATATTCTCATTAAACTTTTAGTCATACGCATTTGCACATTCAAACAGTTGTCCTAATTCAAAAAAATAATAAATTTAATCTTTATTATTTACACATTATTTTAATTTGAGATTGTTTTAAATAAAAATAATTGAATCCTAAATCTTAAAACTAAAACTACAAGACTTAACTTTAAACCCTAAAATTAAATCCTTAAACCTTAAACCCTAAACCCTAAAAGAATAAAATAGAGCATTAAGATTAAAGAAACCTTGAGACCACCCTCTGCCCTACATAGCAGCCAATGGAAATAGCGAGGAGTTTAGATTATTAGCAACGCCATTTAATTGGCTGGAAATTTCCCGATTGCTTTAACACATCATCTTCTTGGTGACCAGTGACCACAACTGAGCGATGAAGATGAACCTCTTTCAGTTTTAGTGTTTTAGGGTATATAGATTATGGGTTTAAGGTTAAATTATTTTTAATTAAAATAATTTTAAATTGAAATAATGTGTAAATAATGAGGGTTAAATTTATTATTATTTTTAATTAGGACAAAATTGTTTGAATGTTCAAATGTGAGTGACTAAATGTATTATTACACAAAATATTTTAACTATCATGTCACCCTTTTAACCACTGTTAACAGGGTCAATGACCAATTTGGAGTAAAACTAAAAGTTTAATGGTAACATTGAAGCAATTGAACGTTTGTTTATCAAATTGAATAATTTACAAAAATCAGTTACCATTTGTGTACTTTACTCAAAAGAAAAAAAATGAAAAAAATAATATAAAATTGTTTTTAGATTTTATTCTAAAAATAAATAATAACGTTTTCGGTCTCTATAATTTCAAAATTAATTAAAATAGTTAATAGTATATAGCGATACACATAATTAGTGGTACGTAGCGATACATGGTATTTACTGTAGAATCATCATTCATATTAAATATGAATATTTTTTAAAAATAAAGATATATTTATTTTATTGAAAATAGATTCTGAAAAACAAATTTTAAAAAATAAAATATATTTTTAAAAGAAATAGCTTTTGAAAATATTTTTTTTGGTGTTTTGGATGATGCTATGTAAACTATTATTTCGTTGTTTTATAAATTTTTTAGAATTTAAATTATTATAAATAACAAGTATAATGAATAATATTATTTATTATAAAAAACTTAATATTATTGTTTTAAAAACATTAAAATAATCTAGTCATTGTTATTATTAGTATTTGTTCCTTATTAAAATAATAATTTTATATCATATTATTAAAAATCATTAAATATATTTTAAAAACTAATATTAAATACATAAAATAGTATTTTTTTTGTTTAAGTTTTGAAGTGAAAAGTTGAAAAATGTACTATTAAAATTCATACGGTAATATATTTTACCGTAAATGCAAGTCAATTAACATTCATTTAAAAACTGGATTATGTTAATCAAGTCATTTTACGTTAATCAAACATCAAAAAATGAGAAAAATCTGAAAATGTTATATAAAATAAACATACAATAAATCTTTTATACTGTGTGTATTTGAAATTAATTTTTCACAATTTAAGCATGTCCCACCCTTTTATATGCATAATTTTTTGTTCTTTTTCTTTTCACAATTTTAGCCGTTGATCTCAAAAATACTGTTCAACAACTTTTGTTTTCAAAATTTTTTATTGGTTTTCAAAAACATTTTTTTTTTCATTTTTAAAATATTTTTTTTTTATTTTTTAGAGTTTGAAAAAACATATTTAATAAATATAAATAATAATAATAATAACAAAAAATATGAAAACACGTTTGATTGTCTATTTTCTTATAATAAAATATTACAAAATAAAGAAGATTCTTACATTTATATAGATTTGAACCATAGTCATATATAATATTTAAATGTATATATATATATATAAATTATTGAAAACATAATATTTTTGTGTTTATATGAATTGAACCTGATTCAATTCATTAAGTTAAAAAAAAACCATTGATTTCAAATTTTCATATATTTTCATTTTCATTCTTTAAAAATCCTTTTAAAAATTTAACCAAACATATTTTCTCTAGTATTTTATATTTTCTGAAAAAATAAAACAAAAATAAAATACTCTCTTTTTTTTTAATCCAAACGAAGACATTTTTTATTAAATTGATTAAACTTTCGAAGGTATGACAAATATAATACAGAATTCACATGTATCATGAGGGTTATAAAAGGCTAATAATTAATAAAGGTCTAATTTTGAATTCCATTCTTCTATTTTACAAAATTTTGGGAAGTTAGTCCTTTTACATTTGTTAGAACGACAAGTAATCTACGAAAATCGAAAAGTTAGTCCAATTGGTGGTATATAGGATATTTTTTTTAATAATGAGGATGTTGAGTTTTTTATTTTAAGAAATATGGATGCTTTTAGATTATTTTATAAATTATAGATAATTTTAGAAGTCGTCGGGAAGTGCACGCGACTTATAAAAACCGCGGATAAATTTAGACAACTCGATAAATTCAAACGATTTTTCTTTTCTATGAATACATGCAACTTATGATTGTGTAGGAAAATACACAGAAATCGTCATGAAATTTCGATGGCTTCACTTTCATCGTAAAAAATCCTACTTCATGAAAAAAAATATTACATCATTATTTGGGTAAAAAAACCCCTCGTAAATAGATGAGTGGAACAGTTCTTTTTGCTAATTTATTATATATAAATTGTTAAATTGTTGTTTTTATTTCCTATAATAAACTGTAGATTGTGACATCAATAATTTAATAGTAAGGTTTAACGGTGTTATTCAAATGGACTAACTTTATAAATTTTAAAATATAAAAACCAAATTCCAATAAATAAAAGTAAATAGATTAACTTCTCAATTTTATATAGTAAATAGACGAAATTCATATTTTTTTTACCATAATAAAATTGTATTCTTAAAAAAAAAAAAAACTCAAACTAATAACTTTTAATCACAAAAGAGTTATATACACTAATTATTCAGAAATTTCAAAAAATATTATGTGTTAAGAAATAACCAGTTTTTTTCTTCTCAAAGACAATGCATCAAAGCTTCCAATTTGTTTTTTTCTCTTCTATTTTCAAAAGGATAATCCTAAAAAATTGTCAATAAATGGCGACGGGGCAATTGCATTGTGTATGAGTTGGCTTAACTTTTCAATGTGTTTATTTGAATAAAATAATATATAATTTATTTCTCATTTATTGTCGTAATCATATTAAAGTATTACATATTTTTATAAAGGCATAATACAAAAAAAAAATGATTTTAACGTTTGATTGAATGGTCATTTGGGCCCTTATTTTTTAACCAATTTAACCTCCAACGTTTTGTTTTGGGTCAAAATGACCCCTCTACAAATGAAAATTGTTAGTCAACTGACGATAAACAACTTGAAATAACGCGACAAACATATATTGCAGTGCACGCCGCGATAGTTGTGTCAAATAAAAAAATATACTAACTTTATATAATGACACATCAGTCAAAAAATATTTTTATAAAATTGTATAAAATATCTAATATTTTTTCTTCTGACGCGTCAAACTGTTAAGTCATTTCAAGTTGTTATCGTCAGTTGACTGATAATTTTCAACTGCAGATGGGCCATTTTGACTCAAAATGAAATGTTGGAGGTTAAATTGGTTCAAAAAAAGAATATAGGCCAAAATGACTATTCAGTCAAACGTTAGGGGATATTTTTTTTTGGCTTTATGCCTTTTATAAACACGGGTATATAATCCATTGAACAACTAATTTAAATTGAATACTATAGAGGTTTATTATAAGGATGGTTTTCTTAACTCTAAATTGTTTCATTCATAACGGTGTGATTTGAATCTTACATATTGTTAAAGGGACATTACCCTTTGTCCTGCTATAGTAACTAGTGGTTGAAAATTGAATTTTTATATATTGATAATTCATGTAATTTAAAATTTAAGACAAAGGTATACTTCAACTTTTTAAAGTTACAATTATAGTCTATATATATATATTTTTGTACAACTACAATTAGAATCAATAAGTACGACACACGTACAAAATTATAACTACAGTCAATACAATATTAATATAACTACGAGATTTACTAATTGATTTAGTGACTAAAGATGTTTATATTATCTCATATTGTATGAATTTGAATCTCAGTATAAGAATGTAATTCATTACTGTTTAAAAAAATATTAATATAACTACGATCATAATCAATGTTTACAATGCACTAACAGATAAACTAATAATTAAAATATATCTGAACTTAAATTAAAATAAATTTTGACAAAATCCATGCATTAAAAGAATTAAATTATAATAAAATTCAGACCGAAAAATCCAAACCTACATAATGTATGGTTTTTAATTTTGTATAAGTTGACATTTTTTTGTTATGTATTGTATCCAAAATTATTGGATATTATTTGTAGGGCATGGGAGGTTATAATGAGGTAGGTCCTTCACAAACCTACCCAAAATATGAAATCGAAAGGCATTGGTCCTCTTATCTGGAACCAGCATTAAATGTATGGCCCTTTCACATATTTTGCTTTCAATCAATTGATTTAAGTTATTGTCTTATCCTATTTTTTAATTTTAAAAATATAAAATAATAATTTATATATTTTTACAATTAATTTTAAAATAAAAACTATTTTTTCGCTCAGCCAAACTATATGATTTTATTAAAGGAAAATTATATAGAGTTAAGTGAATGCGCGCCTCATTACAAATCCCACTAATATTAAGTTAAAAGAAAATAATACGAGACATTAACTAAAGAAAGGACGGACATACCCCAAATAAGAATCACCACACCTATCACTGAATCCACACCCATCACGTGAACTTGACACATCAATCTCAGTCTATTTCATACAAGCAGTGGCGGATGTAAAGAGGGTTTAGGGTGGGCACGTGTCCACTCTAGAGTTAATTGTACATGACGTACCCAAACTATAACATCTATTTTAAATTGATTTTTAAATTTTAAAATGTTTTATATCAGTCCCTTACTTATGCATTAACGTAAGGATTAAAATTCCATGATATTGATAGTTGGAGGACTTATATATAACATTTTAAAGTGTTGAGACCAATTTATAATGGGTCATAATTTAAAGATTAATATGATTTTTTTTAATTTAGAGATTAATTTAAAATGAAGTCGTAGTTTAGGAACATTTTTGCAATCATCTCATTAAAATATCATAAAAAGTGTAAAATAATACACAAATATACAAATTGATAGACAAGGAAAAAGCTATTAAGGGAACTAGAGAAACCAATGCTCCCAATTTTTTTGCGTCAAATTAATCATTCTTCCTTTCAAATTTTAGATCAAATATTTACCAAGTCCACGCTAATTTTAAAGTTAAATAACTTTATCTCTTGCATTATTTATGGGCAATTATTCTATACATAGACAATATAAAGTTTTTTTTACACAAACGTGTCTAATCCAATGTAAAAAGTTCAAAATCGAAAATCTTTAACCTTAAACTCATAAATACTAAATCCTAAACTATATACATTAAACACTAAATTTCAACTATGAACCTTAAATTGTATACCCTACAATCTAAACTCTAAATTAAAACTCTAAAACCCTAAACTAACTTGCTTGTGGAAATTAAAATTACACCGTCTGTGTTTGAGATAGTAATTCATTATTTAATCTTAACTTTGACCATACTGATAAATGTTTATGAAGAGATTTTTTTTAAGATAGTCGTATGTAGTTCTTTTTAAGTAAGAAAATTTTAAAAGTTAGTATCGTCATGGTTCATTAAAAGAAGTGTTTTTAGATTCTAGCTAATTTCAAATAACATTTTCTATGTATAGTAATGCAAATTTCATTTGAGTTTGTGTTGTTTATTAGTATCGAGTAGATATCATCAAGATTTTAAGTATATTTAGTTAATGGTCCATCTTTAAACACGTTGATTATTATTAATATTTTATTTTAGTTTATCCACTGTATCATATTTATTGGTCGACTAAATCAGATTAAGTTTCGCATAGACTTAATATGAGGACGATCCCTTTAATTTAGTTTTTTTTATTCATAATGTCAGAATTTGAATCGCTGACATTGCTTAAAAGACTTAAAATTTCATCTAACTAGACCAACTGGTTGTTGGTGAATATTATTATTTTATTAAAAACACGCTTATTTTTTTTCTAAAGTATCGCTCGAGCTATTCAACGATTAATATTTCACATTTTGTTAGTTCATATAAAAATAGATATTAATAACAAATTTTAAAATTATTTTATGTCCAAAAGGAATATCGAACCCTTGGCCACTGTTCATTGTAGAAAAAACGCTGATAATCTCATATTGTTAATAAAAACACGTTAATTACACCAATGAGGTTGATATAAATGATAAACAGTTTGATATTACTTAAAAATTTAAATTTGAAATTTTATGTACGTAAAAAATATTCGCGGAAAGATTCACACATTACAACTAATTGTATGACACGTGTAAATATTAGTCAAGGCAAAATTTTGATAACAGGATGAAAAAAAAAAAACGTTAATTATCAACTGAAATAGGATTTAAATATTGATATTTGAACAAACACCGATATATCATATATATATAATATATTTTTGTCATTCATTGAGATTCCAGCACACAGCTAAGCTACCGTCACGGTAGAGTGGCGTGGGAGATGCACATTAAATGAAGGCGGTTCATTGGAGATTTTCTCTCCGCCAATCCGCTATAAAGGACACCGATCTGCGTTGCTTCTTTCTCCTGTGATTTCAACGCCGCAGGGAGACGGAAAACAAAACAATCTTTCTCCGCCGATCTCGACTGTTTTTCTTTATTGTGTTTCTCTGCTGCATCTCTGAAGCGGAGCTCGGTACAGGCTTTCTTCAATGTCTCGATTCTTTTCCAATCTTTCGAATCAATCTGGAGATTCCAAATCCAGTTTCCTTCACGGCATGGTATTCTTTTCGTCTTTTGAAACGTGTTTCTCTGATTTCTTTTTACTTTTACTTGTTTTTCGTTCGAGGTTTCGTTTTAGTCTTGATGTCTACTAGCATCGAGTTTGACGTAACAAACAAAACTATTATAGAAAAATAATACTAATTCTTTTGACTCTAAAAGAAAGCAATGTTAAGGCCTAATCATGCACGCACATGACACAGGGACGCCTTGTCCTTATTGAGCGCAGCCAGCGGCGGATCCAGAAAACTGCGATACCTCGGCGAAAAACTCCAAGCCAATCCAGCCATCACGCCGGCAGCTGTATTCCCCTCCGGGTGAACAAATCGAAACTTTAACTCCCAACTCCGTTGCCGCATCTCCAGCAAACCAGGCGGCAGCGAAGAACCAAGCTGACGGGGATTATCATGAACAAACATTCCGTAAGCATCACGACAGTTCATCTAATCCCCGTCAGCTTGGTTCTTTGCTGCCGCCTGGTACGCTGGAGATGATGCAACGGAGTTGGGAGTTAAAGTTTCGATTTGTTTGCCGGGAGGGGAATATAGCTGCCGGCGTGATGGCTGTATTGGCTTGGATTGGTTCGCCGGAGTATCGCACGTTCCTGGATCAATATAATTTCTCCAAAGTATTTTATAAGTTGGTTTTTCAATATAATCTTGGAGCTGGGGAATACTAGTTCTTTTATTAATAATCATTAGTTTTTCTTTAAAAAGATAAAATAATTAATTATTGATTAAATAATAACTCAATTGATATTATGGATGTTATAAAAAAAATATGATTGTCAATTTAAGTGTGTGATCAATATAATTTTTCAAAAGTATTTTTAAGTCATAAACAAGGATGAACATGTAATTTTTCAGTTCAGAATGTTTTTTTAAAAAAAGTTAAATTTGTCATATTTAACTTTTTACAACTAAAAGTTGTTAGGGTTGAGCATTCGATCAGATCAAGTCGAGAAAAAAATTGAGTTAGTTGAGTTGAGAAGTCTTATTTCATAACTCAATTTTTATTTGATTTTTTTTTCGAGTTGAGTCGTGTTATTCGAGTTTCTATTCAAATTTAATTATAAACATTTTATAATATTATGATACTAATTAGTTCAAATTTAAACGACTTTTCTATAATCATGTGTGATATAAATATAAATATCTTCATATTTCTCACATGTGATATACATATGTCAGACATAGTTGAAATACTCGACTCAAATTTAAAATTCGATACTAATTATTAAAAATTTTAAGTTATTCAAACTTTCATTTTATAACGCAAATTTTATTTAAAACTTTTTCAAGTTAAATTTATCAAATTATAGTTTAAATCAAGTAGAGTCGAGCCAAAAAATTTAATTTTTTCGAATCGAGTTTTGTGCACTCCTAATAATTATGTGCACAATTCTCTATTTTCCATGTTTATATTATTATTTTATAAAAAATAATATCTAAAACAATATTTCATCTATTTAAAAGAAATTTTTAATAGTTATATAAAGCACTTAAAATTATTTTGAACAATTTTTACATAAGAAAGGAGAAATTTGCTAATAATAAATTTCTAACTCACAATTAAAAAAAAAGATGTCAACTAAAATTTTAATTATTTACTCTAAAAATTGTTGACCAAAGAAGTAAACTTTAAATCAAAGCATATAACAATATTTTTCAAACGTAACATTTTTCACACAAAAGTTATGTAAAACAAGCCTGTAACAATTATTTTCAATTTAATCAGTACGTGGTTTGACTTAAGGTGAGATGATTTTTTCCTATATTTTATAGGTGGGATGATTTTTTTCCTATATTTTATTTTTTTAATATTAAATTAACATTTTTGCCCCTCCACTTAACTAGATATTTAAAGCTAATAAAATTAGAGTAATTATTTCAATACACATACAGGGAAAATAAAATATTTTCATGAGTGCCTTAGATTTTAAGGTTTATGTTTTGATTTTAGGATTTAAATGTTAGATGTTTAGATTTAGTGGTTTATAATTGATGGATTCTGGTTAGATTTAGGGATTGAGGATATAATTCAGAGTTTATAAGTTAAAACCTAAATTTCTAACCATATTATACTAAACTCTAAACTTTAACGTCTAAATTCTAACCATAACCCCTCGATTCTAAACCTCTAAACTTAAACCCTTAAATATAAGCCTAAAACTAAGGCGCTTGTGAACACATTTTATTTCCACCGCTGTATTGAATATAAATCCATAAAGTTATTTTTTAATTAGAAAAATAAATGCCAATATTTCTGTTGTTAAAAAATGCTAAAATATACTTTAAGGCACTATACTCTTCATATATTTAGAATTTAGTCCCTCCATCTTTATTATCAGAATTAATCCCTCTATTTTTTGAATTTAAAAAAATACAAATTCATTTACATTTTGAAGTAACAAATAATGTTGGGAAATATTCAATGTACCAAGAGTAGAACGGGCAGACGCTGATTTTGACTTCTAAGGTATACAATAGTTGTTCTTTGTTTTTATTTGCAGGTGGGCGACGCCGCCTCGGCCGTCCATAAGGTGGCCGGTGATGTAGCTGCCGAGGTTCATAGTCCTGGTTTGGTGGCCTCCCCCACAGGCTTCATCAGGCCTATTTTATCCGACTCCGTTTCCGCCGCCCATGGTGTTGCTACTGAGCTCCGGCATGCTGGAACTGTGAGCATTGCTACTTTCCAATTTTTGCATTTTCTTTCTTTTTGCTGTTATTAAATTATGAATACAAGACAAAATAAGAAACACAATTTAAGTTCATTTTTAGTATCCTAGATGCTTTATTAAGTGATTGGGTGATGTTTATATCGGGTGGTTGGCCGACCCTTTTATGTTCTTAACTTCTTAGTCGCCGCCGTATACTATGAAAACTGTGGATTTAAACAGAAATTGCTGAACTTTTTAGCTCCAAGGTTTAATTAATGAAGAGTATCCTATGAATGATGATATCTAGCGAATGAAAAGAGATTCAAGTTTTTGTTTTATTTCTGCTGGTTAGTGAATCTGTGACTAACATTGATCATTTTGTCCCTCCAATTGTCTAGCATGTTGCATCTGAAGCAATCTCGGTTGCCCAAATGTCTCCAGGAGTGGCTGGGGGAGCCTCTCCTCAGGGCCAGCATTTTGGACTGTTGGGCACTGCCTCTGGATTAGTCAAGCAGGTCTCATCCGATGTCATCTCGGCTTCCCAAATGTCCCCGGGAGGGTCTTCTGAGGGCCAACATTCTGGATTGTTGGGCACTGCCACTGGATTAGTCAAGCAGGTCTCATCCGATGTCATCTCAGCTGCCCAAATGTCTCCGGGAGGGTCTTCTCAGGGCCAACATTCTGGACTGCTGGGCACTGCCACTGGATTAGTCAAGCAGGTCTCATCTGATGCCATCTCGGCCGCCCAAATGTCTCCGGGAGGGTCTCCTGTGGGCCAACATTCTGGACTGTTGGGCACTGCCACTGGATTAGTCAAGCAGGTCTCATCTGATGCCATCTCAGCTGCCCAAATGTCTTCGGGAGGGTCTCCTCTGGGCCAAAATTCTGGACTGTTCGGCACTGCCTCTGGCTTCATCAAGGAGGTCTCATCCGATGCCATCTCAGCTGCCCAAGGTGTGGCTACTGAGGTCCAGCATGCTGGAATGGTGAGTGCTGACTCGAGAATTCTTTTCTTTGCATTTTTTCTTTTTTCCTGTGGCTGAAGATCTGAAATGAACTATGAATTCACGACAAAATGAGAAGCAAATATAAAATTTTGAGTATCACAAAGGCCTTACATAAAATGATTGGATGATATTTATACTAGGCTACACTTTTCTTCACTGCTTCATAATGGGGCTGCTTATTGAATCCGATGTAAACTACCTATGAAAAATGTCCTCTTTTTTGTCTTCTCTCTCACAATTCAAACCAGAACAATTTCTTAAAGAGCAGCAAAATTTCCTTGACTTCTAAAGCCGAGCTGTTTCTGTCATGGTTGAAGCAGACTCCAACTTCCTACATTAGATGCTATTTTCATTAAAGATTTGTCTTCATTTATTTAGTTTTTTTTCCTATTGTTGTGTAATCATAAGAGTTGTGATATTGAAAATGCCGTTGTAAATGTGTGGTTTCAAAACCATTAACTTTTGTCAAAGTTTGTGCTCTAGCTGTGAAACAGTGGTTATAACAGAAATTACAGAACTTCGTAGCTCCGATATATAGTTTGTAGAGTGTTCCCTGAGATAGCTGATGTCAAGCAAATGAAAGGAGATTCAGGAGTTCTTCTTTGTTCTTATTGCAGGTTGGTGAACCTTTGACTAATATTGATCGACTTGTACCTTCAGTCATCAAGCAGGTCTCATCCGATGCCATCTCGGCTGTCCAAAATGTTCCAGGAGTGGTCACTGAGTTTGGGAATGGTGGAGTGCTGAACACTGCCTCGGGACTCCTCAAGCAGGTCTCATCTGATGCCATCTCGGCCGCCCAAGGTTTGGCTACTGAGGTCCAGCATGTCGGAGCGGTGAGTGCTAGCTCTATAATTACTTTCTTTACAATTTCTTTTGTTTCTCGTGGCTAAAAAAAATAGTATAAAGCTGAGAAATTGAAAATGCCATTGAAAACTTGTGATTTCAGAACCTATGAAGAAGTTGCTTTAGTTAAATAATTGTTTTATATTCTGTTAACTCAATTGTTTGATTGGCATAGAGTATTCTAAGACTGATGATATCTAGAGGTTCAAGAATTATATGTGTTTTTGCAGGTCGGCGAATCTCTGGCTAAGATCGATAATCTTGTCCCTTCAGTCATCAAGCAGGTCTCATCCCAAGCCATCTCGGCCACCCAAAACGTTGCAGGAGTTGCTGCTGGACTGGCTTCTGATGTTCAGCATGGTGGAATTTTGAGCACTGCCACTGGACTCATCAAGGATGTGTCATCCCAAGCCATCTCGACTGCCCAAGGTGTGGTTACCGAGTTGAAGCATGGTGGAGTGGTGAGCATTGCCTCATGATTTCTTTTATTTGCATTTCCTTTCCTGTCCATGGTTAAATTATAGTAATGCTATAATTCTTGACAAAACGAGAAACACTTTTAATTTTCCGACAACTTTTTTCGTTGGTCTTTTTTCTCCATTTCTAATTTCTTCATTGTTGATTGGAATTTGAAGGTTAAAGAAGAAACTCAGAAGCTGAAATACTTGGCATTTGTGCAATTAGCCATAGTCCATATGATTTTGTTGTTCACCGACCTCTACACTAACCTGAAGCAAATGTCAGGACCCTTGAAGCCTGTTCTTGAGATCGTTGAGAGAATGGTTAAAACCATTCTCGGACCGATTTTTGATAAGTTCTTCGATGCCCTTTATGATCAACTCTTATTTGCTGATGACAAGGTAAAGCCTTCTTCATTATATTTGGTATAAATTTGACAAGCAAGGGACACAAGTAATATCAGGGTGAAAACTAGATTTTTATTCTGCATAATATTGTTGCTTACATTAACATAATACTTTTTCACTTTAATGGTTGGGAAAGTTTGTGCTCAAGCTGCAAACTATGGTTTCATGGAATTAGAGAATTTTTGACAGATAATATCTGTGGATCGATGATGTACAGGAAATGAAAGGAGATTCAAGAATTCTTCTTTGTTTTTATTATAGGTTGGTGAACTTGTGACTATGATTGACAGTCTTCTCCATTCATTCATCAAGCCAGTGTTATCCAATGTCATCTCGGTTGCCCGATATGCTTTAGCACCGACTGTTGACATGCCTACTACTGAGGTCCAGAGTACTCTAGTACCAAGCACTGCCTCTGGATTCCTCCAGCAGATCTCGTCCGGAGCCATCTCGGCTGCTGAAGGTGTGGCTAGTCAGGTCCAGCATTCTGGATTGGTTAGTTCTGCCCCCAAGAATTGTTTCCATTTTGGTAATTCGATGTTTTAATTTATTTTTCTTCTTTTCTGAAATTGCTTAACCAATGTTTTCTTTTTGCTGATCGGGCTGCAGATTCCCGAAGAACTACAAATGCTGAAGTACTTGAAATACTTCAAATACTTTTTACAAGCACAAGCATTTGCTCTCCGGTTAGTCAAATTCTACTTTCAAGTTAAGGAAATGTTAGGACCGTTGAAGCCTTTCTTCGATATCATCGAGCGAGCGGTTATTAGCTTGTATCAAAAATTTTTTGCGGCAATGGTTAAGAGCCTGGTTAAATGGGTTCTCGTAAAGTTCTTTGGTGTCCCTGCTGAAGTTTTCGATATAATAGACAAGGTAATGGCTGCTTTACTGGAGTTGGTTTCTTAACTAAACATTGTTTTTTTGAACCGTTTGTGGAAGTTTATGGTTGAGTTGTAAAACTGCAATTTAACAGAAATTACAGAGCCTTTTAGATCGAATGTTTGATTAACAGACATCAAATGGACGGAGATTCAAGAATCCTTATTTTGTTCTTATCGCAGGTTGGCGGTTTGAATAAGCTTGGCGAATTGAGTAAGCTCGGAGACTTGAGTAAGTTGAACGCATTAGGAAATCTTGGAGATTTGAGTAATCTTGGAGATTTGAGTAAGATCGATGCTCTTGTCTCTCCTGGAATGAAGATGGTCCAAAATCTTCCGGGAGTGTCCGGTTTGGCTACCGAATTGCCAGGTGCTGAAGTGCTGAGCACTGCCTCGGGATTCCTCAAACAAGCCTCACCGAACGCCATCACAGGCGTTATGGCCGGTGTCCAGCATGCTGGAGCGGTAAGCATTGCGTCCAGAATTCTTTCTTCTCTTTGCATTTCTTTCTTTTCATGCAGCTAAAAATGTAGCTTAAAGTGATTGGAGAGTTCTTTATTTTTATTGCAGGTTGAAGCCGCTACTAAGATCGATAGTCTTATCTCTCCACTCTTCAAGCAGGCTTCATCCGCAGCCACCTCAGTTGGCCAAATTGCTTCAGGAGTGGCTGGTGGTGGCGCTACCGATGTCCAGCATACTGGACTGATTAGTTCCCCCATAGGAGTCATCAATCAGATCTCGTCCGGAGCCATATCGGCGGTCCAAAAGGCTCCCGGTGTGGTTCAGGGTCTTGCTACTGCTGGAGTAGCTAGCCCCGCAACCGGATTCATCACACAACTCTCGTCCGGACCCATTGCGGTCACGCAAAGGTCTCCGGAGGTCCAACATCCCACGGCAGTGATTGCATTGGCAAAATCCGTCTTCAACATAATCGAGCCAAAAGTTGAAAAATATGCTGTTTCGGTTTGGCATAAACTGAACCGGATCCCTCTGTTCCCACAAGTAGCTTCAGTAATCATCCCGACAGCTGCCTTTTTCACCGAAATATATAACGAGACGGTGGCTACCGGTGCCGAGAAGGGTTACAAGGTCGCCTCGCTTTTGCCGTTGGTTCCTACTGAGAAGATTGCCAAGGTGTTCAGTGAAGGGAAATCTGATTAGTTTACATAGAGTGACTATATGTAATATATATCTCGTAGCAGGTGTAAAACTATGGTTTGGGATTTTCACGATACTTTTTCTTTCTTTTTTCTTACAAAAATATTAAATCCATGCAGTTCTAGTAATAAGATGATTAGTATTTTAAATTTAATTCACATGTTTCAATATTTTGATGTCAAAATTAATTCACTTGTCTCCTGAGCAGGTATCTTCTATTTTTTTCGGTGTCCTTTTTTAAATATTAAAAAATTAAATTATAAGCTCTAATTCTAAATTTTAAATTTTTAACTTTAAACCCTACAAAATACACCCAATCCTAATTTCTTTAACCTTAACTCTAGACCCTGAACTTAATTTTTTAGTGTGAGAGTATAAATAGGGTCACCGAAAAAGAACAGAGGATTCTTATTCCTGTATATTTAATGGTAATCTCCCGTTACTACACAAGTTGTGTATAATTAGAGACGACCGTGTTAGTAATTGAGAGCTTAGTCTCGATTAAAGCAAGTAAATATATTTCTTAAACTCGATAATTATAGATACTGTCTCATCGATCGTATATAAATATTGTGTCGTTAAAAGTATTTGTTAAGGTTTGGTCATTGCCAAATAATGTGGATTATATCACCATATGTGTAGTGTAGGATTGTATTGCCAAATAATGTGGATTGTATTACCATATGTGCAGGTAAGCTGTGCAAAAAACTTTATCCATAGAATTAAGAGCATAATCTGCGAATATGGAAGACCCATTAAGAGTCCTCATCTAGTATTGTGAACGGAGAAAATTGGGATAGGAGGGTAGTCCTCATATTAAATTTTTATAAAATTTGATCTGAATTAGTCAGTCAATAAATCGAATAACGGTAGTTAAATAAAAAAAGCCTGCTGCTGTCTATAGCATCCGTAATCCAAAAACATTCAAGAGATATAGGGTGTGAATTCATATATGTATAGCTGTTATGCCATATGAAGTTAAGTTGTATCCTTCCACGGACCTTACCATTAATTTATTCAATTGAATTCACAAAACCAAAGTTGATTGCCAAATGATGTGTTAGGATAAAAGTTGTCCACAATACCGGTACAATATCGCATGCTTTTACCGTTTGAAATTTTTAGGAGTGTGACCGGACCTAATACCCCTCAATCTAAAAAATGCACCTTATCTCAAATTCTTTACACCCTGCACCATAAGTTCTAATCATATACCCTAAACCTTATTTTTAGTGCAGGGCATAAAAGAATGCATATTTAGGGGCGATGATTTTCATCCCCATTAGGAGTCCTTAGCATGGCTTCAAGAAAGATGGAAACAAATTAATTTTAGCAATTTTGTGTTCAAAGTTAAATTAGTTGATTCCTCTACCATAATGTCCCTCTAAAAGGACAGATATATATTACATCAAATATGATTATTGGAAACCAACAAAATTTGGGTATAATGACAAGACACATTATTTTCTCAATAAAAAAATATGAATTCGAACATATGAATATCGGATAAGATGGAAAATAATAAGGATATTGTATGCAGGTGAATTGTAGGGTGTTTAGGTGTTGTTTTGTGAGTTTATCGACGTGTTGTTCTATTTCAGAAACATTGTTTCTTTTATTAATAAAAAATTAAACTTTGATGAGAAAAAAAAGAGGGAAAATAATTTATAATTTGTGCATTCTAAAGGCGAATAATATTTTAATAAATTCAAACTCAATTAACCGAATTCTTGTCATATTTTAATTACATTTTTAAGTGTTAAGTGTCGGATAAAGCCAAAAAAAATGGCATGAGACCAAATCCCAAGTAATGGATTTTCCGGGGGCATGTTAGACCCGACCCGGAAAACTACCAACAGAAATTAAGAGCATGATTTGCCCGAGGTAAAAACTCATTTAGAGTGGATCTATATTCAAAGGTAATCGGCTTGTTAGTTATGTGTGGCTAGGGGTGTAAAAATTTGATACGAATTGGAAATCCGATTGAAATCGAATCGAGCTTAAATTGGTTATAATTCGAGGAAGTCATGATTCAAATTTGATGAGTCCGATTTGATATTGACTCAACTCGAATTGGACTTGATTATTTTATATTCAAACCCGACATGCACATGACTTGAGAACAATGTGAACCTGTATTGAATCCGATAATGCAATCAAACTCGACCTGATATGAATTCAAACTCGAAATTAACATGATAAATATTTGATATAATCCAACTTGAAATGACATGAGAACTGATTTTACCAAACATGTTAATTGACCCAACATATAAGTTTTTTAAAATTAAAATCCACTAGTTTTATTGAACGATGATATATCCAAAATTACAATGAAAGTTTACATCATAGTAAAACAAAAACATCTAATCCGAACATATTCCTATAACCATTGAAATAAAAAACTGGCGTATCGAAATCATAAGAGGATCATACAAAGAAAATGAAAAAACTCAACCTAAAGACTCGAAACAAAAGATGGATACAAACATCACCAAAGATAGGCAATGAAAAGGTAAAACCATCAACAAACAACATAAAAACACATATTGCAATAAGACATGTTGACAATACGGTTATTACCACAACTCAATTACGAACAGAAAACAACCAAACGACCGATAAAGAAAAGAAAAACGTGTCAAAAAGCGGAGAAAAACGTATCAAATGGTAGAGTAAAGCGTGCCACAAGGGCATAGTTATTTAATCAAAACTAAAAAAATACAAGAGACATAAGGTAAACGATGAAAAATAAGAGAAAAAGAAACGATGAATTTCGAAAGTTGAAAACCATCGCCAAGACTAATGCCGCCGTTAAATAAAAAACAATAAAAACAAAAGAAGCAGAAGACGAGAGAAGACTATGCTATGTGGCCAAATTTTTTGACACCACTTTTATTTTTACATATAATTGACCCGATTTATAATTGACTCATCCTATAAAAATATAAATCTCCAAATTCATAATTGACGCCATGTTATTTCAATTCTCCATTTACTTTAAAGTACCATGTCATAAAATGTTAAGCAATGAAATCAAATGTGTTATTGCATAAAATGGGGGAAATTATTTCCATTAAATTTAAATTATCAGGCTACAAAATTCTTATAAGGAATCTTCATTTGGGTTAATACTGGCTGCAATCTTCTTGCTTCTGGTATTGTAGAGCTCGTTGAGGTGCTTTATCTATCGAGATTCTAATTCTTCTAGCTCCTGCAGGTTCAGTTCTTCAATGGGAGCTTCCCACCACAAATTATTTTCACTCCCACTTGCTTGCTGAGCAAGTATCTTTTGTTTCCTTTTCGTTGCATCCAGTTTTCGAATGACTTCGTTGTAATATCGAATTATCTTGTTGATTTTCTCTTTTTGATAAGCCTCAACATTGTCATTGGAAGGCGGAATGTTATTATTCAAAAAACAGTTAGCCACGGATTCAACAGAAGGGTGACCAAACGAATGTAGCTTTCCTGCGGGCGAGAAACAAATAAAAAGAGTATCAGCGCCACAAAGTGTGGTTATCTCACTTATTTTCTTGTAGATTCCGGATCAGCGTTTCGAGAATGTGTGTTAAAAATAGTGCATCTCAGTAGATTCAGTTAATATTTGTGCTGAATATTTCTATTTCTGAATGTGTGTTAAAAAGGTAGTATGTCTATTTCTGAATATTTCTTGAGAGTTAAAAGCATTTGTGCTGAAATTTCAGAATTAGATGTTGAAGAAAAAATCAGTGAAGCAAGAACGTGCCGATTTCTAATTCGAGGATTGAAGAAGGAGTACATTCCCTTTGTTACTTCTATTCAAGGCTGGGCAAATCAACCTTCAGTTAAAGAATTAGAGAGTCTACTCTCTAACCAAGAGGCGTTGGCAAAGCAGATGGCGAAGAGTCATGATTCTGAAGCTGTTCTCTTCTCAAAAGGGAAGCATTACAGGAAAAATACATGGCACAAGACCAACAAAGAAGAAGCAGATAAATGGAAGGCTAATGCCAGTTGTAATGCTCAAAATCAAAATGCTATCAAGTGCTATCGATGTGGTAAACCTGGGCATATAAAGAGAAATTGCAGGGTGAAGCTTTCTAAAGTTAATGTTGCAAGTGAGAAAGAAGACGGTGATCAAATAAAGTGGGAGCAGTGTTTCACTGTAGAAGTAGATGAAGGATCAACTCAAATGCAGGCTCTTTCCAATACTGCAAAATACGAAGAGGAATGGATCGTAGATTCGGGTTGTTCTCATCATGTCACCGGAAATGATTACCTTTTCTCAGAGTTGCATCAACACGAAAGAGATCGGGTCATTGTTACGGCCGATGATTCAGCTTATCCCGTGGCAAAAGAAGGAGATGTGCAGATTGGCATAGATGGCAGAAGTTCAGTCAAGTTGAACGATGTTTTTCATGTTCCAGGTTTGAAAAGAAATTTAATTTCTGTTGCTCAAATTACTGATTCCGAAAAATATGTTTTATTTGGGCCCAAAGATGTAAAAATCCTTGACAACATGAAAAACATCTCTGCTGATGTTCTTACCACCGGAGAAAAGAAAGGTTCTTTGTATGTCTTGTCTGCAGGAGAAGCTTATGGGAAGAAAACAAGCCAAATTGACGGTGCAGAAATTTGGCATGCTCGGTTGGGCCACTTAGGCTACCATCTACTACAACAGATCTCCTCAAAGAAGTTGTTAGATGGCATACCAGTGCTACATGATGTTTGTGAAGCTGTAATATGTCAAGGGTGTCAATTCGGCAAGTCACATCGTCTTCCTTTCATGGAATCATCAAACCGCAGGTCAACTACGTTTGAATTGGTTCACACCAACTTAATGGGACCAATGAGAACTCCTAGCTATAGTGGATATCGCTATGCCATGGTGCTGATAGACGATTATTCAAGGTACACATGAGTGAAATTTTTAAAGGAAAAGAGTGAAGCACTGTCAAAGTTTGTTGAATTCAACAATGCTGTAAAGAATGAATTTGGAAAGAAAATTAAACGCCTACGGAGTGACAACGGAGGTGAATATATGTCTGATGAATTTTCTCAATATTGCAATGATAATGGCATCTTACGGCAGATGACGTATCCAAAAACTCCTCAGCAAAATGGTGTTTTCGAGAGGAAATTGGCTCATCTTGACTCAATGAGCCTTTCATGGCTGCATGATAAAAATCTCCCCCGAGAGCTTTGGGCTGAAGCTTTTCAATGTGCATGCCATGTCATAAATCGCCTACCTCCATGGCCAGGTAAAGAAAAATCTCCATTTGAACTTCTATATGATGAAAAGCCAAAAGTAAATTATCTTCAGGTATTTGGTTCAATCTGTTATGTTCATGTTCCAAAATCTGACCGAACTAAACTTGATCCGAAAGCAAAGAAATGTGTTTTCGTAGGCTACGATTCATGTAGAAAAGGCTGGAGGTGCATGGATCCAGAAACAAAAAAGTTTGTTGTTTCTAGAAATGTGGTGTTCGATGAAGTGTCGTCTTATTTCTCTCCACATAAAACCTCTTTTCACCTTCATTTTGATGCTGATAGTGATCAGAGCTGCCTGGAAAAACAATTAGAAAATGACTTGCAGGCATCAAATAATGGTGAATGCCCAGCTTTAAACTCTAAACAAGTGTTGAGGAGGTCTCCAAGGGAAACAAGATTGCCGAGTCATCTTCAAGATTACGAGGTGCAGCTCAACCAATGCAGTGTTGTATCCTGTTTTTTTACTGCAGGAATGGATGAGGAACCTGCAAACTTTGAAGAAGCCAAAGACTGTCCAGAATGGAAATCAGCTATGGACGAGGAAATTGAGGCTTTAAACAAGAATCAGACATGGGAATTAGTGCCTAAACCAGAAAATTGCAAGCCTGTCACTTGTAAATGGGTGTATCTTTTAAAGAGAAAATCAGATGGGACAGTTGATCGATGTAAAGCACGACTTGTAGCTCGTGGATTCTCTCAAAGTTATGGGTTTGATTATGAAGAGACGTATAGCCCTGTTGCAAAAATGGTAACTTTGAGAACCATATTTTCTCTTGCAGCCATGAGAAGTTGGAAAGCATGGCAACTTGATGTGAAAAACGTGTTTTTATACGAAGAGTTAGATCGTAAAGTATTCATGGAACAACCTGCTGGCTATGTTTCAGACCAATATCCTTATCATGTCTGTCACTTAAAGAAGGCATTGTATGGTCTCAAACAAGCACCACGTGCTTGGTATGGTAAAGTCGCTCAATTTTGATCTTTTGTGGCTTTAGAGTTTTTGACGCTGATTTTAGTTTGTTCATTAAGAGAGAATCAAATATATGTTTTCTAGTTCTCTTGTACGTGGATGATATGATAGTTACTGGAAATAATGAGGCTGAAATTTCTATGTTGAAAAATGAACTATCAGTTCGTTTTGAAATGAAGAACTTAGGAGAGGTTGATTGTTTCCTTGGTTTAGAAATTAGAAGATCAAGCCAAGGATATTTCATTTGTCAACGTAGATATGCAAATTAATTATTGCAGCTCTTTAGTATGGGGGAGTCCAAAGAAAAATCTACTCCAATGGAAACACATCTCAAGTTGAAGAAAGATGAAGGAGAGCTGTTAAAGGATGTTAGAAAATTCAGACAACTCGTTGGTAGTTTAATTTACTTAACTATCACACGACCTGAGATTTCGTATGCAATTGGCGTTATTTCTCAGTTTATGCAAGCTCCAAGAACTCCACATTTGGATGCTGCAAAGAGAATTCTACGGTACATCACGGGGACTACTGATTTTGGTCTTTTCTACAAGAAAGGAAATGATTTTTCATTACAAGGCTACACTGATGCAGACTGGGCTGGCAGCATAGAGGATCGTCGATCAACTTCAGGGTATTGTTTCACTTTTGGTTCTGCTGCTATTTCATGGTGCAGTAAGAAGCAATCGGTCGTCGCGCTCTCCAGCACTGAAGCTAAATATATGGCAGCAACAATGGCAGCTCAAGAGTGTGTTTGGCTGAAGTGTTTGATAAAGGATATTTTTGGTGTAGTAGATTCTCCGGTACAAATTTATTGTGACAACCAAAGTGCTGTCAAGCTTGCTTTAAATCCGGTCTTTCATGCACGAACGAAGCACATTGAAGTTCGTCATCATTTTATTCGTGAGAAGGTGTTGAATCAAGAAATTGAGCTGAAGGGGATATCGTCTAGTCAACAAGTTGCAGACATATTCACAAAAGCTTTAGGAAAACCTAAGTTTGAATGCTTTAGAGCAGCTCTTGGTGTCATTAATCCTGAGTATGCACTAAGGGGTAGTGTTAAAAATAGTGCATCTCAGTAGATTCAGTTAATATTTGCTTACATTTCTATTTTTGCTTGGTCAGTATTTTATTCATGAAATCTAGGAATAAGTTGTTTAGTTGAAGTCAATATCGTGTCTTATTGCTTCCTTAGTTTTCTGAGATTGTTAGAGTTCTTTTAGGAACATTCTGTTAATTTCAACAGCAAGTTTTTCATGTATTTAAACACTTTATAGCAGTCTAAAAAAGTTATCATTTTCCTCCACTATTTCTTCTTGTTAACTGCAGATTTTTCCATCTCTGTTTTGTTTCAATGTGATCAACCTGTCATCCTCTTTTTCAATAACCTTCATCTCAATCTTTTGTCGCCCCCTAGTTTTCTTTCCTGAGCTTGCCATTGCTGAAAGATGCAAGGACAAAAGAAACAACTAAGAAGGTATGTTTAATTAGAGATGATTGTGTTTAGAATCAAGTAGGTAGATTATTTTTCTTAAACTCGATACTTATAGATCTTGTCTCATCGATCGTATATAATATTTGTTTGTTAATCGTATTTGTTAGGGTTTGATCATTGCCAAATAATGTGCACTGTATTACCATTTGTGCAGGGTTGCATTGCCAGATAATCTGGATTGTATTACCTTATGTAGCATTGCATTGTATTGCCCCATGTGTAGGATTGTATTGCCAAATAATGTTTATTGTATTACCATATGTGCAATATTGCATTAGCATCTGTGCAGGCAAGTGCAAAAATTTTATTGATGGAATTAAGAGCATAGTTTTCTGTTCCCACAAGTAGCTTCGGTAGTCATCCCAGCGGCCTTTTTCGCCGAAATACATAACGAGACGGTGCCTACCGGTGCCG
The DNA here is from genome assembly GCA_019671005.1 of Hibiscus mutabilis. Taxonomy (NCBI): domain Eukaryota; kingdom Viridiplantae; phylum Streptophyta; class Magnoliopsida; order Malvales; family Malvaceae; genus Hibiscus; species Hibiscus mutabilis. The sequence goes on from CM033744.1 coordinate 2,499,994, forward strand.
AGAAGGGTTACAAGGTTGCCTAGTTTTTGCCTTTGGTTCCTACTGAGAGAGCTTGGAGAAGTGGTCAATGTTGTTGTTCCTGTAGATGTTGTTGCCGATCGGGCAATGCAGGATGTTAGGTCTATGGGTCTGCTTAATGACAGCCTCGAAGCTGATTGCGAGATGGTCCCATGTTCCAACAATAATGTCTCATGTTCGCCTTTTTCACCGAAATATATAACGATCGTATACACACACGTTTCGAAGCTCTCGCCGACACAACCACGACAACCCAAAAAGACCAACAAACATTGAAATATCAGGCAAAGACAAAGCGAACAGCCAAAACCACCACCCCCTGAAGGCATTCAGGCAACTCCCAAACCAAAACAACCCACAGTAGTAACCCGAAACCGATGATGACTATACTTTAGCAACGTAGCAAACATCTCAAATTTGGTAGGTAAATATGTTTCCGACTCTTCATTCACTTAAAAAACCATACAGAAGTTTGCATCAACAACCGTTTTCCATAATTCATAAAATGGGGTCGTTTCCAAGAAATTATTTCCATTAATTTTTAATTATCAGAATACAAAAGTTTTATAAGGAATCTTCATTCGCATTGGTAGCGGCTGCAATTTTCTTGGCTTTGGTATTTTAGAGCTCGTTGATGTGCTTTGTATAACGAGATTCTACTTCTTCTTGCTCCTGCAGGTTCAATTGTTCAATGGGAGCTTCCCACCAAAGATTGGTTTCCCTGCCACTTGCTTGCTGAGCAAGGATCTTCTGCTTCTCTTTCGCTACGTCCGAATGCCTACTGGCCTCGTTATAGTATTGAATTATCTCGTTGATTCTCTCTTTTTGGCGAGCCTTGACAAGAAGGTGAGTGTTGTCGTTGGGAGGCGGAGTATTATTATTAAACAAACGGTTAGCCACAGATTCGACAGAAGGGTGACCGAAACAGAACGGCTTACCTGCAGGTGAGAAGCAAATAAAAGAGTGTGATTAAGGACAAATGAAACAACCAAGAAAGTTAAGAAAGAATGCTTTGTTAGCCTTCTGAGATATTGTGGAATTGTGGAATGAAGTTAATGTTGAATGGAATGCATATATATATATATAGGGCAAGGGGCTCAAGAAATTATATTCACAGACAAATGAAATTAGCCGTGGAATTTATCTCCTTTTTGTCATTGTTCACTCTTCGAGATTGAAGAAAATATGTCGCCATTGTCGCTTTAATTCTCATTTTATTATGTTTAATGCTAATTATCTGTTGCTCGCACTAGTTATATATAATTAGAGATGATCGTGTTAGTAATTAAGAGTTTAGTCTCGAATTAAGTAGGTAAATTTGTTTCTTAAACTCGATAATTGTAGATATTATCTCATCGATCGAATATAGATCTTTATCTCAATGATCGTATTTGTTAGGGTTTGATCATTGCCAAATAAATTGCCTTGTATTACCCTATGTTCAGGATTGCATTGCCAAATAATGTAGATTGTATTGCCAAATAATGTGGATTGCTTTGCCATATGCATGTGTAGCATTGTATTACTAGGGATGGCCATGAGTTGGGTATTTGGTCGATCTGTATTCGACCCAAAAATTTAACACATTCATCCAAACTCGACCCGACATTTTATGATGTTCTACTTGACCCGACCCCGAACCCGAATTCTAGAGTAAAAACCCTAACCTTAACCTGGCCCGACATATATAAAAAATATCAATTTTCATTATTATTCTATAAAATAGGAAGCTAATTGAAAAAAATATAAATAGAGAGGGAGCATTATAATAATTATTCTATTTTTATTATACAAAATAGGGAAATAATTGAAATATACATATAAAGAGAGAGAGGCATTGTAGTAATTATACCTAAATATTTAGAATAAAATTAAACTATTATTTCGGGTATGATAGGGTATTTTTTTTTTTACCTTAAACGCAAATCTAACCCAATTCCATCCTCAAAAAAATAGACTCAAATCCGACCCAAACCCAAAATTTTCTTTGAAAAACTTAGCCCTGTAGGATCGGGTACCATCCCTATGTATTACCATCTGTGCAAGCAAATTGTGCAAAATTTTCTTTGAAAAACTTAGCCCTGTAGGATCGGGTACCATCCCTATGTATTACCATCTGTGCAAGCAAATTGTGCAAAAACTTTATTGATAGAATTAAGAGCATAATCTGCCAATATGGAAGACTCATTAGGAATCCTTATCATAGCTTCAAGAAAGATAAAAACAAATTAATTTGAGTAATTATGTGTACAAAGTAAAAATAGCTGGTTCCTCATATTAATATGGCTCTAATAGTTGGCTCTAACTTAAATTTTTACCTAAGATAAAATTCAACTTAAAATATTACCTAATTAATAATAATTTCAGTTGCAACCTAAAATATTATGGACAACGTAAAAATTTTGACTCCAACCTAAAATATTATTTATTTTGATAAAATTTTTAATAAAACACATAGTAATACCTTCACCTTCGTCTAAAAAAAATCTAGAATTGTACAAAGAATATTTTAATCAATTTAAACCGACAACCGATTTTTTTTGTAATATTTAATTTCATATTTTTAATGGGAAGAGAGATTTATTAAGTGCTAAGTTTAGGATAAAGCCCAACAAAAATGGCCCGAGACCAAATCCCAAGTAATGGATCTTTCCGGGGGAAAGTTAGACCCGACCCGGAAAACTACTTCCAGTTCCAGATTCCAGATATTGAACTGAAGACACAGAATCTCTTTCCCCTGGCTCTCGAATTTCCACATGCCACGATAGTTTTTTTTTTTTTTTTTACTTTCACAGAAAATAAAAAATTCAAAGCTTAGGAGGACATCACGGCGTGTTTCTTAAAGGAGCCAATGGCTTACGCAATCCTGTCTTCAGCTTCATCTTCTTCTTCTCGAGCTGTTCGAGTACCGGAAAAAATGAAAAATGAAATTGTCATCGGCCATTTTGATATATCGGACATCGTTAAAAATTAACTAGAAATTTAAAACGTTTGAGTTCGAAAATCAGTTACGCGTGGAGAAATTTAGCACCACACAGTGCCCAAAATTAGTACAACGTTGATTAAGTATTGTCGTTCCAAGAAAATAAAAATTTAAATTTAAATTTAAAATTTAATCCCTAAAAACAGTCTAAGAAAAACATTTCCTTATTTACAAAACTCGAAAAAGATAACATCTGAATGAGTCAGGACATCACTTCCTAGCCGGTTCCCAAAATAAAGTAGAAAATATTTCCTTAATATATTAAAATGAGTTTAATATCCTTAATAAAAAAATATATTCGAACCGAAATAAAAATATTATAATTCACATATATAATAATAGTGATAATAATATATCTATATTTATATATATAATATACATAGAAAAATAAGAAAACTTTACAAATAAAATATACTATACGTTATACACATAATATATATATATATATATAAATATAACATTATATATATATATATACTACTATATGTAATAGGAAAATTTAAGATATATAATATATATATATATATACATAGATATGATAATAATAATAATATGAATATGAATAATAATATACATATAGTAATAATAATAATAATAATAAACCAAAAAAAGTGATTAAATTGTAAAAGAAAACAAATTTTAAAAGCTAAAATAAGGGATAAAAGTGAAAGAAAACAAAAACTGAACAACGCAAACGTAAATGATACAGAAATACAGGGGCTGCGAACGTAATTTCTTCTTTCTTTCAAAATGGCACGTGTTTGTTCATGGGTCGGGTCACTGAGTCGGGTCGAAAGGCTTAAACGACATCGTTTTTGGACTTGGAGGCTGGCACCAAAACTACATCGTTTTGGAAAGGGTTTATATATCCCCTTTCACCAAAAAAATTTCATTTGCATCTGATTTCAAAAAAAAAAAATTCTCTCAACTCCCTTTTCCTTACTCTTTGCTTTAGTTCGGTCACCGCCCGAGATCCGTTGCGGATCACCGTCACCGACGACAGCGGCAACCGCCTACTACGGCCGAATGTTGAAAATAAAATATCTTTTTTACTCTTTTCGACGTGCTGAGGTTAGATCTGGAATCAAATTTCGCCAAAAATAACTCTAGGTGAGTGGATCTAAAAAAACCAAACTAGTTTAATTTTTTCCTTTTAAATATGATCTTTTGATTCAATTACTCTCTATAAAATATTAAAAAAAATATTAAATTTAGTTAACAGGTTAAGCTAAATATAATTTTTGTCGATCATAAATTACGCGTACAAGTTACAGCAGTTAGTTCTCAGGTTTAAATCCCCTGATTTCATTTATATTTATATTTTTGCTAACAATGAAACAGATATTTAATTTAATTTAGTGATTAAGTTCACCTTGAATTTTAAACCATACAACCTAAACCTCTAAACTCTAAGCTCTAAACTAAATTCATAACTCCTACAACTAGAAAGCTTGTGTAAATTAAAATTTATACCACTTATGTATTAATTTTTTTATTGGTGTACTAGTGGAGTATTTTATTAAAAAATATCTTTTGACATGTACCAAGAAAAAAGCCCTCATTCCTAACAACAAAGGAAAATGTTGTCCCAATAAAACAAAGAACAAAGGAAGATAATGTTTTTATTCAATCAAATTTTTTATCTCAACTCAAAAAGATTTCAGATAAAGTTCAAGTTATAATATGAAATTTCGTATAACTTAAAATTTTAAGTAACTAATGAACGATTTTCAAATTCGAGTCGAATCTTTTAATTTTGCATGATATATGTATATTGCATATAAAAAATATAAAAGAATATATATGTATATCATATATGATTATAGAAAGTCATTTAAAATGGAACTAATTAGAACCATAACATTATAAATATTTATAATTAAATTTGAACAAAAACTTGAACACCTCAACTTAAATTTTATAACGTCAACTCAATTCAAAAAATTTCAAATAAAACTTAAGTTATAAAATATAACCTATTAATTAACCAATTTAATTTCTTTTAACTCGACTTGATTAAATGTTGACGAAATAAAATTGTAACCCCCTAAACCCGCCTATGCAGAACACCTAATTTAGGAGGTCACATTCGGGTCACATGAGCGACCCACAATAAAAATACAGATAAAAAATATTTTTCTTTAAATATATTAAAAACTGTGAAACAAACTTCTATTTAAAATACCATTTTAGAAATCATCTAAACATATAATAATAGTTCAGAAAATATGTTACAGACGGTGATTTAAAACAATACGCAACATACATGCCCACCAACTGTACCAGTACCGTACTCCAAAAGCAACGCCAAGAGAACTCCAAACACTGATGTCGGTCACTATACCATGATAGATTTCTCTTATCCTGCGATGGTAAAAACAACGTGAGCTTGGGAAAGCTCAGTAATACAGAACTACCAACAGATGTTATAGGCACAAGTAGGTAAATGGCAAAGCAATACTAATATGATGATCCAAGCAACAACAGATTTCATTTAAGATATTGATATTCGAAACATCGATATACTTAGGTAATAGGATTGTTCTTTATCTGATCACCTAAGTACCAGACAAGATACCTATATTCCGAAGAATCAGAAGAGGTCTAGATTACGAAAGTCAAACTGCGAAAATTAGTGTGTTTCAATGATATCAGATTCGGAGCATAAAGAGTTTCAGACTTTGGTAAATTAATTCAGTAGGGTAGAATTATAGAAATGAATAGATAGTTTTATTTTAATTACTTGACTACCCTCCAACCATACACCGACATGGAGCATTCCAGAACAATATCCAGAAAGGCTTAGCCTAGGCCCATTGGGCGTATGAGCTTACAGAAAGACTTACCCTAGGCCCATTGAGCCTAGGAGCTTACCTAAGGGGATGTCTTAGGTCCATAAGGACTTACCAGCGCTGAGCCTACAGATCTTCAATCATATCCCATAAATACCCAAAATCATATAGTTTAGCAGACAGACGAAATAAGAAAATAACCACACATATATTTCCAAAGTATCAGAAATCAGAGAGTATATTTTTCATATCAGACATAGTGGTATATTTATTTATTTATTATTATTATTTTATTTTTGACAGACATGATTCATGGTTCGGATCAGAGAGATAGTCTTTGTTTCAAAACAGAGAGAGAATATACATGTGCAAAGAACACACCAGATGATTCAATTTATCACTTAGAAAACCTTGATAAATACAGATGGAATATACTGAACTTTAGTCCATGCTATACTGATTTCAGAATTAAGGAACTTATTCGAAGAATCCGATCATCGTCTTCATTTAGGTGCTCAAGGTTTCATACCTCGTGGTCATTCAAAAAGTTTGGTATTTCATGATTATGCGAGATTTCAAGTACAACAGATTTATTCAGGATTTTAAATATACTCGGAGAGTACCAGACAATTTGCTCAAAAGGGCATTTTGACTCTCAATGGCTATTTGGTAAATTAAACCAAGAGGGGTAAAATTGAACTCACCATGCATGTGATCTTATACGGCTAACCCGACTTTCACAATCATTCACTTTAACCATAACCCATATTAATATGGTTCCCAGAGTTCCGATATATACGACTCACGGGCGTTCTTCCCTTAATGATAACAACATTATAAGCTGAACCCATCTTCATCATATCCATTATTGATCTTCCACCGCATAGTCGAACATTTCTTTATATTTGAATAAACCAACTTTACAGTAATATTAGATATGGCCAACATTTCTAGATTCGGTTCCTCATCCTTTAGAAACGATACAGTTATCACACTTTATCTGAATTAAGACTTATCATGGGTATACACTTATGCCACAATATAAAGGTAATTTAATTATCCTAGGGGTCACAGATGCCTTAGTCGTTGAAAGTTTTGGTGCACAAATATATATTTTAGTCATTACAGACATTCTGGCTTATCTTCGATCCTTTCGTATATGTTATTCATTTCTGAAACTCAAGGGCATATCCGTCACTTCATTTAATTTGATAATTTCAGTGTCTGACGTTATTTCGGTCATTTCAATCATTCCAATCAATTCATTCTCTACTATCATTTGGACCAGTTTAGGAATACATAGAATATTCCAGTAATTATCTTCAGGTGTTTGTCCAGGTTTCAAGTAATCCAAGTGTTTTGATATCATATATATTTGCATCTTGATACCGAAGTCTTTCCCAATAGAACAGGGATTTCAGATAAAATCATCTTTTAATCAGGTCGAGAAAATTTCAAAACATTTCCTTTGTTAGGGGGTATTTAAATCATTCGCACTTCTGAAGGGTATTATCGTCATTTCTTAATGATATATTTTAAATATTAAATCTTTTAACTCTATTAATCGATAAGGAGTCTTTTCATTAATCTTTTACTGAACTTAAGATCCTTTCGGATTATTAAACTTCTCTATCAAATAGTTTAATCTTATCCAGACTATTATTTTCCTTTTTTTATTTTGTAATCGAATTAACACAAGCAAAGTTGAAATTTCACATAATCACAATCATGCATACCTTAACCTATTACCCACATGTTTCATAAAGCATGCCAAAGGTAGTAATGTATTACCTTGATTCGGTGTTACATAAGTCGATCCAAGGTACTCCATTCGTTCATTCTCGAATCCTAAATTCGACATCCTCTTTAAGCTCATATACAAAGAACAGTGATTTCTTTCAAATACACAAAGTCCTTAATCAGACCATAACTTAAATACAATTACACTTAAAATGAATAATTTCTCAAAGGCTCACTCGGGTTCAAGGTCATATCCGGAGGCTTTTGGGTTTGAATTTTGCAAAACCGATTTCAAAAATGGACTCAGGACGTCAAAAAACATAAAATAGGAGTTTTCAGAAAAATTGACTTTTTGGTCAAAGTCAACGCTGAGTCATGCTGATGTCATCAGCCAAATCAACGCTGACGTCAGCGGGCAACTCAACGCTAATTTCATCAATCAATTGGGTTGACTCAGACGAGTTGACTCACTAAGTCGACTTGAGCGAGTTGACTCGGTCAATGGGTTGACTCAGCCGGGTTGGACACGGGTCGGGTTTAATACCCAAAGCTTTTGGGCCTTAAAAACAGGCTGGCCTACTAAAATAAACAACATATGGGTTATTGAATCGGCTGGGGGGCTTGGGCCGGTTTGCTGACTCGGTTCAGGGTCAGACCAGGTCTAAGGTCGGTCCGACTCGAGAGCTATCGTCCAGGGCGCCCGGAAAATACCACGAAAATTACCCGTGGTCACCACGAAGGCCTAAAAATGGCCGAAAAACACACCGAGAAAATGCTACTACACTAATTAACACGCTCAAATCCTCTAAAACCCAAAAATTAAGCCGAAACCTTACCAAAATACCCAAAACGGACGAAAACGCGATCAGACAAACGTAGCTCTAACGAGGCTTAATCGGCGACCATTCGATGATCGGCTGTAGGGATTTTGCTCGGCTCGGCCAGGAGATAACGATGACGACGGTCGTGGCTCGAACGGTGAACGGCGTCAAAAAAATAAAATAACATTGGGCTTGTGGGGGTTGCTCCTGCCAGGCTTTCATCCGAGGTTTTACGGCTAACGGCAGCGAACTAAGGCGAGTGGTAGCTGGGGTTTTGATCGGACGGACGAGGGGGATAGTTTAGTGCCAGCGGTGCACACCACCTACTGACGATGTCGTAGATCAGGGCAGTCAGAATTGAGAAGTCGAAAGGTCGGGGAAGAAAGATCTGGAACCTCATTCTCCAAATTTTTTTAAAAAATTTGAATGGGTAAAAAAATGTGGGGGGGGGGTAGAAGAGTATCACACTTTTATTAAATAATGAACCAGATAAGGAAGCATATTTTAAAAGCTAGAGAGTGCATGATCTAACTAAGGGCAACCCCAGCCCAGTTAGCACAAGGGTTCAAAATATTAAGGGTTTTGGGTTCAAACCCCCGCAACCACAATTCTTCATTTTCATTTCATTTTTTTTGTAAAACTCCAGGGTGTTACAAAAATACACTCCCACCGCTTCTAAAATCTAAAATCCAGGCTCATCGAACTAAGTGTGCAAAAGGGCAAAAGAAATATGAAAGCGCTCAATATACTCCACATTTTTTAATCAAAAAGACTTAACTATAAAATAAGTGTTCAATCTATTTTTTATAAGTGCTTAAAATATTTTTTGTTGAAATATGTACCTAAAATTTTATTTTTGGCTGAAATAAGTGTCTAAAGTATTTTTCGCTGAAATAGATGCCTAAAGTTTCATTTTTAGTTAAAATAAGTGCGAAAGTAAGTGCCTCAGTTAACTTTAAAACAAATCAAAAATAAAACTTTAAGTACCTATTTTAGTAAAAAAAAATAGAGTTAATTGCACCACACGTCCCCAAACTATAACACTCATTCTAAATTGGTCCCTAAACTTTCAAACATTCCAATTTCATCCTCAAACTATGACCTTCATTCTAAATTGGTCCCCAAACTTTTGAACATTCCAATTTTATCCTCAAACTATGACTCTCATGCTAGATTGGTCCTCAAACTTTTTAAATGTTCTAATTTTACCCCCAAATTATCATTGTACACTAATCATATCTTATGTTAATAAAATGTTATAAAAATTGTTAATTGTCATGAAACATTGATGTGTATTATGTAATAAAATGTTGTCGTATAAACGATAACTTGAGGATGAAATATGAATATTCAAAAAGTTTGGGGATTAATTTAGAATGAGGGACATAGTTTGGGGATGAAAATGGAACTTTCAAAAGTTTAGGGATCAATTTAGAATAAGAGCCATAGTTTGGGGATGAAATTGGAACATTCCAAAGTTTAGGGACTAATTTAGAATGCAGCTTATAGTTTGGGGATGTGTGATTCAATTAACTCAAAAAAATACTTTAAGCATATATTTTAAAAAAATACATAATTTAAGCACTTGTTTTGTAGTTAAGCCTACCAAAAACTACACTACAATCACCAATAGAAATAAGTAAAACTCAATTTGATTTTAAAAGTGATTTTCTCTGTTCGATTAGATGTGAAAGATTCGATTCAAATTGTAAATTTATAAATTCAACCCGGTTTGAGAAAAAAGTCAAATAAAATTTAGTTGTAAAATAAAATTCGAATAATTCAAAATTTTAAGTAATTAGTGGATTGGTTTTTAACTTTGAGTTGAGTCTCTCCACTATACATGATATATGTATATTACATATAGAAAAATGTGAAAAAATACATAGGTATTTCGTATATAGTTATATAAAGTTGTTTAAATTAAAATCATTAAGTATTATAAGATTATAAATATTTATAATTAAATTTAAACAAAAATTTAAACAATAAAACTTAAATTTTATTAACTCGACTCGAATTTTATCGATTCAATTTAACCGAGAAATCAAATAAAATTTATGTTATACTCCTAACATAAGATTGTTCAACTCACCCAATTTTATAAGTATATAAAATTACATTGAAACATGGTACCATTTACCGAAACAAAACGTTGCACGGTTACCGTGACACGTAAAGAAGATGACTAATCCAGCCATGTTCAGACAAGGCTATTTTCGACTTTTCAACCTTCATAAAAAACGACGACCTAGTCACGTGACGTCCCAAAATCTCCAAGCTTTTTGGTCCCAGCTGGTCACACCTGATCCTATTCTTATCCTCACCAGCGTCCTTATCGATCCATTCGCCACGTCATCGCTTTTTCTCCTCAGATCTAAATCCAACGGTCCATGTTTATCCTAATTTGTTCGACCTTTAACGCCATTTCTTCGTTTAAATATCTTCGCCTCCCCTGCTCCACTATCTTCCACAACAAAGATCTAAAGATTAGCTGATCTGCGGCTTAAATTCCGATAGTATGGGACTCCTTGATCAGTTATGGGACGACATCGTCGCCGGTCCTCCGCCGGAGAATGGCCTCGGCAAGCTCCGAAAGCGCACTTTCCGGCTGCCTTACTCCGCCAAGGGTACGCTTACACGCTCCCTTTTTCAATGGCGGCGTACTTTAGTTTTGTTGGAAACAATAGTTATGTCAGTAAAAGTAATTGAATGCGTGTTAAATCGAACTGACGGAGATTTTAAAATAAAGCGAAAATTTGATGAGAGATGAAAGTTTTGAAGATTTTTTATTCATATTTTTTGTTAATTCATATGTTTATTTGGTTTTAACGATCTGATCATTATCAGAATCTGATGGCGGTAGCGTGAGATCATACGGTGATGAAACGCCGTCGGAGGAAGAGATGAGAGTGACATATAGTATTATGATCGTAAAACCGCAGGGTTATGAGATCGGATCTCCTCCGGTTTCGCCGGACGGAACATCTCCTCCGGTTTCTCCTTTTTCCGGTAATATACATATACATTTTTTTAACATTGCTACCATTTAATTTTTGTAAGATTTAAATCTTATCGTTCATCTAAATTATAGTATTAAATTGAGATTGCATATGAAGTTAGTTGAAGCTGCAGGCATTATGGATGTTGCATTGTAATTTTTTTAAAAAAATAGTTATGATTCTAAATTCGTATGATTTTAAATACAGTTGCAGTATACAGTGACCTTCAAAATCGTTCGTTATGGCTCGGTCGTTGTGTTACATTTTTTTAAACAGTTACGCTGTGGCATTGCGTTCGCAATTAAATATTATGATCTAAACATATACTTAACTGATAGATAATTAGTTATATAAAGTTGTTAATGTGGATGAAATATTTGTTTAGGAAGCAGGGAGCCCTTTTGGTTTCGGAGAAGATCGGCATCAGATGCTGTCGAGAAGACCGACTAGGTTGGACCAAGGAGCCCTCATCCTCCTCACGACGTGTGATATCTGAGCCGTCTCGCCCGGCAAATGAACCTATACTGCCTGGTTTGCTGGTTAGCGTCTACATCTTTGCAACTCAACTAATGTCCATGTATGTCAACTGTCGATGCTGAGTTTTTGCCACCGTTTACGTTTCTGTTTCTGCTTCTGCATATATTTGTAGTGGATGTTGGAAATCTGTAAATTATAATATGTAGATAGGTTATATATGTTTATATATAAATGCATATAACAAAGAGCTTGTAATTCATGCCGTCTTTTTTATTCAATTTTCTTCGCTATAAGAGATTGCAGTATTTAATGGTTTTTTTATTTTGGGATAGATATAAATCTGGTTATTAGATTTAGTAATATAATTATATTCCACTCCATTGAGTGGTTCCGGTGATAGTGTCGATATCTGGAAAATTTTTATAACGCTCGACGGGCACAGTTAGTTTTCGTGATAAAGGGTGTCAGTATTTAAGAAAATTTTATAACGCTGACAAGCACCGCTGAACACCAATAACTATGAACACCGTTGAATATCATTAAATTAATTAATAAAATTAAAAATCTCAATGATTAATCATATAATTATAAATTATTTAAAATAAAATATTAATTAAATTATTTTATATATATAATTTTTTTTTAATTTTTTTAAAAATATTTGGATCAAATATCAATCTTTAAACCCGAAATTTTAAACTCTAATTTTGAAACCTGAAACCTAAAACCTTAAACTTGAAACTGAAACTTGAAACCTAAAATCTTAATCGAGACTTTAAACCTAACTTATAAAACCTAGACTTAATATTTAAATTTAGGGTTTATAGTTTAGTGATTTGAGTTTTGGGTTTTGGGTTTTAGATTTTAGGTTTTGAGTTTAGGATTTTTACTTTTTAAATTGAGTAAGGTTGATATTTGATCTAATTATTTAAAAAATTTAAAAATATTATATATGAAAAATAATTTAATTAATATTTTATTTAAATAATTTATAGTTATATATTTAAATAATTTATAATTATATGTTAAGTTCTTTAAATTTTTAATTTTTAATAATTAATTTAATAGTATTTAGCGGTGTTCATCGTTAGTGGTGTTCAGCGGCGCTCGTCGAGCGTGGTAAACAAATCCCAATATCTAAATAAAATTATAATTTTATTTTTTTAGTAAAACATAACACCTCTCGATTAAGGATGGCTCCGCCCATATCTTAAAATGAATATTATCCTTTATTTTATTGAGTTCATGTTTAAGAGATTTCTAATACACATGTTATCCAAAAAAAAAAATTAATGTGTATATTTACTATAATGAATCGCCATTATAAGCTCTATATTCATTTTTTATAACCACTAATATATAATACATTGACGGATAATTCTACAATAAACGCCATGTATCGTTATATACCACTAATCATGTGTACTGTTATGTACTATTAACTATTTTAATTACTTTTGAAATTATAGTGATCGAAAGCGTTATTATCCTTTTTAAAATAGAATTTAAAAAATAATTTTTATATTATTTTTTTTTATTTTTTTGGTAAAATAGTAACTAAATTTTGGTAAATTATTCAATTTGGTAACCATCCTTTCAATTGTTTGAATGTTACCATTAAACTTTTAGTTTTACTCCAAATTAGTCACTGACCCTTTAACAACCGTTAAAAGGATGACGTGACAGTTAAAATATTTTATAATATAACACATTTAGTCCTCCATATTTATACATTCAAACAATTTTGTCCTAATTTAAAAAAATAATAAATTTAACCTTCATTATTTATACATTATTTTAATTAAAAATAATTTAACCCTAAAACCTTAAACTCTAAACCATTAAACTCTTAAACCCTAAACTAAAATCAATCAATATTATTTCAAACCAATAATTCCATGGTCATTAAGAGATTATAGATTGCAGCTGAGAAGTATTGAAAAATGTTATGAAAAAAAACTCAAAATGTCATGAAATGGTGATGGAAAAGTGAACAATACAATGGAATATCCAAATACGTAAAAACAAAAGGTTGTGGATGGCTACAAGATGAACAATAAAAACCTTGATTTCATCATCTGATTATTATCACCAAATTATGCATACATATACAAAGATGGTTGGCTATAATAGAGAGTAATTTATACACGCAGTAAAGCTTTAGATGGTTATTTATCTACAGAAACAGATGGAAACCCCAAGACTATCTAAGAAATCTCATGCATGCTAGAGTCGTCAAAATAGAGTTCAGGCCAGTAGGGAGAAGCGGCTCCATTGTTGCCGGAACTACAACTGACATCTCCAGGATTGCTTAGTGATGTCTCAGTTGCTGTTGGAGGAGTATTTTAACTGTCACGTCACTCTTTTAACGTTTGTTAACGGGTCAGTAACTAATTTGGAGCAAAATTAAAAGTTTAATGGTAACGTTGAAGCAATTAAAAGTTTGATTACCAAATTGAATAATTTACCAAAGTTTACTTGCCATTTGTGTACTTTACCCAAAAAGAAAAAAAATGAAAAAATAATATAAAAAATATTTTTTTTAGATTTTATTCTAAAAAGGGATAATAACACTTTCAATCCCTATGATTTCAATTAATTAAAATAGTTAATGGTACATAGCGATACACATGATTAGTGGTACATAGCGGTACATGACGTTTATTGTAGAATTATCCATGCATTGACCAATTATTTTAAATCGGATACTACAGAGATTTATTATAAAAATATTTGCTTCATTCACAATGTCAGAATTCGAACCATAAATATTGTTTAAAAGTTCAACCAAATTTAACCAACAAGGGTTGGTCCAATGGCAAGGAACATTGTTTTTCAACCCAGAAACCATTTTCTCGGCAACCAAACATGGCTTGGAAAATAGCCCCTATGCTTGTTCTACTGTTGTCAGTTTCACTGCTCTTGCCTTCATCTTCAACAACAAACACTCACTTATGTATACTTACACACGCATAAGTTCGAATTCATACGGGTGATAGTGATTTATTCCTGTTAGTGTGTGTGAATTATACCAATATTTTCACCACTGTATAACTTAGTATGTTATATTTGTTACGCATGTAAAATTTTAAATTAATCCAACACCTTTATCATGTCAATATGAAGTAATGTTTTTATTACGGTTGAAAATTTTTAGAAAAAAATAAGTGGTTATTTATTTTTAATTTATTCAAAACTTGATATACATAATCAATGAAAAATCATAAAAATTCAACGGTTTGATTGTTAAAATATTAACTATTGAAAATTTTAAAATGACGTGTAAAATGAGTTTTACACTAGTATAGGTGGATTCCCTCCCCTTCTCTCTCTCTCTCGGTATATACACACATGTGAGTTAGGATTCACGTGTAAAAAGTTTTACCCTTTTTTAGATCGTTTGATTAACTGATTTTAATAGTAAGATTAAATAGTTTAAATTAAGAATAATTTAACTTTTTTCTGCAATAATCTTCCCATTATCTACTATTAATCTCAACCATTGATTTTCGTTAATCCAACGTTACAAAAATGTGTAAAACTTTTAAGGTTTACACTGTGTCAATAGATTTTAACTCTCTCTCTTTCTATATATATCCAATCACACAAACATTGATTTTATATATGCTGAAAATGATGAAATTTTTAAGGTGAAAAAAACTGAATAATCTCAAACATAAATTTACATATGTCGACACATCACTTACAGCTGCTGTAGTTTTATTGGTTGTTAAGTATGGACAGAGGCACTATATAATATTGGAATGGGCCAAATTATTAAACCTTAAAAATATGAGGATTTATTAAGTATCTAAAATAAAAATTAGGGGACAATGCATAATTTATTTAATATTTAAATTTATAAAGACCTAAATTATCATTGGGCCAAAATATTTGAAGGGGGCCAAATTAAAATTTTAGAGGGTTTAGTTAGAAATATTCAAAATTTGTAATATTTAATATTATGAAATTATAAAAATTTGGAGGATCAAATTAAAAATTTCAAATTCTTGGGGGACCAAGCCCCCAGCCCTTCTTCTCCTCTGTCAATGTGTTAAGGGTCACATTAGGCCTAAATACTAATTTAATTTTTTTTTTAAGTTTGTCTACTAATATGAGACAGAAAAGTTCAAGTATCAAATTGAGAAAGCTACTAATCTCATATACCAATTTGTATAGTAAACCTTATATTTTCTGGTTACTATAGAAAAGAAGGTGAAGGTGAGATTAAGAGAACTCTAATAGGGCTAAACCTCATTTTGTATTAGTCATTAAAACTGATCCATCATCGTAGTAAGACAGTTGACGATAATAACTGATGTGAAAAGAGACAACAATTATGCGTAGAATTTAAAGATTCTATTAATCAATAATGGTCAAAGGGTAATGTTAGTGCTATTCAAGAAGTTTAAAGGCTAAATACATGCAATTAAAAAAAAGTGTAATATTTCTGATTTTAGAAGACTACGACAAATAAATTGATAGAATCAAAGAAATAAAAGTTTTCACTAATTTAAAATGATCAAATTGTCAAAATTTTGAAAGTTTAACCCAGTTTGGTATGAAACTATGTTCACATTAACGAAACACTTTGATGATTGATGAATCATGAATTTATTTAATAAGTTAATTATAATTAGATTTAGGTATAATGTTAAAAAATATCATTAACGTTTAATTAGATAATCACTTTAATCTTTTTTTTAAGAACCTTGATCTCCAACGTTTCAGTTTAGGTCAAAAGAGCCTCTAACGAATAAAAATTGTTAATCGACTAACCATAAATTATTTTAAATGACGTGGCAAATTTACATGGTAGTATACGCTGACATAACAATGTCATATAGACAAAAGTGTTGACTTGACATAATCACATGATAGTCAAAAAATAAAATATAAAATTATTTTTTCTACTGATGTGTCATTTTGTCAAGTTATTTCGAACTATTTATCGTTAATTGATTGTCAATTTTCATTCACGAAAGGACAATTTTAACCTAAAATAAAACATTGAAATTTAAAGTACTTCATAAAAAATAATGACCAAAATAACAATCCGATCAAATTTTAAAGACATTTTTTTTACCTTATACCTTAAATTTATTAAAATATTGTTCATGGAAAATATAATCCCACAAGTCAAAAAAACACGCAAAATAGCTTTCATTGTTATGTTTAGACTATTATTATCACATATAGTATAATATAATTTGTGTATTAATAATAATTAGTTGGTCTAATAAAAGAGCAAGTATATTTGGTCGATTGGTTAAACTATTAATCTTTATTCCCTCGTATTGCCTTATGTCATGGGTTCTAGACCTATTAGGAATATTCCTCATCATTCCCTTCCTCTTTAGGTAGGATTGAAATTAGATTTAAGATTTGTCAAAAAAAAGTTAGTCTAATAAAACAATATACTTTCTTAATTAAAGTTAGATATTTAAATTTTGAAATTTTAAATGGAACAAATTTAATTTGAAAGGTCGTCTCTATAATGAGCTTATACAACATCTTATCTTATACAATGTAATATTTGTTCATATTTATTTAACCCTTTGTTAAGACATACAGCTTGCGGACAAAGCTGCTCAAATTCAGATTTTTTAGAATAAACATTATATTCTTTTCCACCGATATCACTTTAATTAATTAAATACGTGTGGTTATAAAAAATATAATATATGTGTGTGAATCCCAGCGGTCATAGTTGCTAACTTGCTATGAATATTCAAAGCAGCTTCCCACGAGGAATTGACCAAAAACACAAATCGGATGAACTTCGTGATTTATTTAACCCTTAACAAACTGAGTTGCAGAATCTCCATTGCCTTTCTCCTTCAAGACAATCTTTTAGATCAGAGCTGCCATTGTTCTCAACCCAGAAATCATTTTCTCGGCAACCAAACATGGCTTGTAAGATAACCCCTGTACTTGTTCTGCTGCTGTCAGTTTTACTGCTCTTGCCTCCATCTTTAGCAAGAAACACTCACTTTGGTAAGTCCAGTTAAAACCTTCTTAATTACTTACATATAGTGTAAACACGCACACATATCGCTATCGTATTCATTGAAATATCTATAGCTCTGTTTGCCAATTAGTTTATAACAAATAACGAATTATATTCGCTGATAATAGATAACTGATAGTATTAATTGATTTAACTGGCGAATTACATTATCTAATTGTAAAAAAAATTTGGTACAATTAACTGATAGCTGATAGCTACTTGATTATTTGAACAAGCAAAATGACATATTAGGACATGATTATATTTGATACTTGTTTGAATAATTTATTAGTTATTAATATTTTGTATTTATTAATATTAATTAGATTATGAAAATAAATTTTTTTAATATCATTACTGAGCATATATGAGGATTTACATATTAATTTTTTATTTGTGAAGTTATCTTTTTAATATAATTTTAATAATTATTAAATTTAGATGCATATATTAATTTCTTATTTATGAAATTATATTTGAATATAATTTTATGAAGTATTAAATTTATATGTATTTATTAATTTATTTTTATTAAAACTGTTTTTTTAATTTTATCAGTTAATCAAATTTATGTTATTTATAGAATTTTTTTATAACTATCAAGGATAAAATAGTCTTTACAAGTCTTTTATCCAAACCTCTAACTCAAAAAGCTCATAAAAAGAGCTTTTTCAAAATGAGAGATTTTACATCAATCCGCTATTACAATCATTTATTTACCAAATATCTAAATTAGCGAATTTGACTAGTCAAACTTCTAAAAATGCTTCAAACCTCTAATTTTAGCTTAAAAAGCTATTTACCACACATGGCATATATAAATTTTCACATCAATCCGATATCGCTATCGTATTCAATCAATGCAATGTCTTTATTAACGATTACTTTTTTTTTTGCATAAAATAAATGGTTTGATATTTTTAATTTACTCAAAAATTGGTATACATGATCTATGTGAATAAAACATGAAATTTAATGATATGATTGTTAAAATATTAACTGTAAAAAAATAATAGAGATGTGTAAAATGAGTTATACACGAGGTGTGTAAAAAATTATAAATAACATGATCATTGAATGAGTAAAAAATAATAGTTAAGATTAGAATTTTTTTTGGATAAATCTCTCGTCATTTCCTATTGTTAATATATTCGCTAAATTTCTCTCTTTTTATATATATATATATATAATTTTTTATTTGAGCTTATTGTACAAATTATTACTTAATGTGAAAATAATTCTTACATCGTCGATGAATCTTGCATGCATGCATACATACATACATATAAATATATGTAGTTGTTAGTTTTTTTATTTAAATTTATTGACAAATTATTACTGAATTTGAAAGAAAAAAAATCTTATATTGGAACTTGTGTGGACGTGTCATTTGATATAATTAAAATATTAATATCATTGACACTTGTTGTCATCTGATTGCTTGTTAAATATCACATCATAACTAAATATTAATTTAATTTTTTTTCCGAATTCATATACTAATTTAAATAAAAAAATTCAAATAGCAAACTGGAAACGCTACCTACATCGTATACCAATTTGTACAATAAACCTTTTATTTTTTGGGTTACTATAAGAATGAAGGGGAATGATGAGATTAAGAGAACTCTAATTAGCGTAAAACCACCTGCATATGGGCATGCACCCGGCCGTATGGTACCCACTCCCCCCGAAAAGTTTAGTGGCACAATCGAAACCGAGGATCATAATTAATGGTCAATAAATCTGATAATTTTATGTATTCGTATCGTGTTATATTTTATATCAAAGTTATGTTTTTATATATTTTCATTTGTATCGCTTTTTAATTATTGTATTTTTTGGCATTATAATCACATAACATATAAAATTACTAGTTGCAATGAGCCACTGATTGTAATCCTCGGCGGTTGGCCATGATCGAATTAATTAAGTTGTCTAATTTCAAAATTTATAGAAATTTAATAAGCCTTTAAATTAAAAAATTAGAGAGATAAAGTTTGATTTGTAACACCCATTTTTAGTACTGAATACGAGTCAAATATGTCACATTACTAATGTCTTATCTTGTTTTGTCCATATACGTTTCATCATCAATACTGGTTAATTCTCTATTGTTTAGTTTAATTTCATGCATCATACTCTACTAGCAGATAAATAATTACATGCCCACTGGAAATTATCATAAGCTAGAATATCTTACTAATATTTTGCAGATTGAAGCTTGACCAGCAAGCTCGACTCCTCTTCAAATACTCCACCTTAACCTACGTGTGAATCAAACACACGCTAAACATGAAACTTAGTGAGGCATAAGATGAGAACATATAATACACGGTCTAATGCATGATACTTTCCAAAAACCTGATATCTATAAATAAAAAATTGCATACTTCGTAATACCATAATATAGCCCAAGGTAAAAATTAAGTACTTTAAAAGTACCATTCTTTATTGCTTGCAGACACAATAAAGTGCCTATAACACATATGACACTTTAAAGTGCCGATAACTTTGTGTTACACATTGAAGTGTCAATAACCTTATAATACTTTTCAAGTGTCATTAACTCGTAGAATGCCTTATATGGTTGATGGTACCTTTAAACCAACTAACCAACTTATACGATTGATGGTGCCTTTAAACCAACTAACCAACTTATATGACTGGTGATGCCTTTAAATCACCTAATCCATAATCGAATAATATATTTTAACATGTCCATAAGACAACTCATCATAACTTATTGCATTGTCAATAACTCGTAGACATAATTGTGTCGTCGTCGTAAGTCTCTAAGAGTATACCTCAATATTGTCTAACTTAATATTACATTACCAAGGGCAACCTTAAAAACAATTCCTACAATTAAAGGCAAGTAACACAATATCCATACATACATCACTTAAAACATTTTATATTAGAGTAGTTCATACCCCAATATACTTTATAATATTCATGGTATACTGCCACTTAAAAATTTCATCAAATAACTTTGTCATGCATTTGTCAAGCTATAAAACATATATAAGCATGAAAATATATCATAATCTTTAAATTATTAAAATAAAATATCATGCTAAAATTCATGTCATGCTTTATAAAAATAAATCTTTACCTTTAAAAAAATGCATGTTAATAAACATACAAGTTAAAACATGTATGCACTCACATGGGCCATATATTTTCTTGCCTCACTAAATTCTACTTGATTCCTTTCCTTTATAGAACCTCGAACCTTCCTTGATTCGGACTTGACTTCATTAATCACGTGAATAAGATAAGATACTTGTTAGATTCAAATCTAACAATACTTTAACCATGTTGTCTAATATAATCATTCGAATATAAAATCTCCAAATATTTTTCCTTTATTCCTTGTATTGTTCAAAAACTCATTATGGTCCCTAGTGACCAATTTAAACTTCCAATAATTCTTCCGTGCTTACTAACTAACATTTAAACACAAAATGTTTCAAATTCCATTTTCGGACTGCTTGCGCTACCTTCAAAGATTCACTTATACCGGACAGAATACATATCGGATATTAATTTCCTTTATACTGGAGAAACTAGATTCGATAACGGTTCTAACGGTATAAGCCACATAAATTAATAAAATCTAAAAAAATTATGAAAATTCCCCAAACTCCCGTCACAGACTGTCCAGGCACAAAACTGCTCTGTAAATTTTTTGACCTTCATTCGATTAAAAATTCATATCTTTTAACTCAGAACTCGAAATCAGTTTCCGTTTGTTGGAAACGAAACTAGACGAACACATCTTTATAACGGTATAAAATTCATCATCTAACCATTTTTGTAGAATTTATGGTGATTTTTCGAAGTCACTAGCAGAATTCAATCTTCTACACAGCCTTCCATAATAACTTCTAATTTATACTAACTTAACTTCGCTTCTTTTCCTCTTTTTCTTTATCAATCCAAAACAGTCCCTCACATTTCAAATACGTTCATTTTGGTACTAAAATACCAAAATAATCAAATTTGATCATAATCTCATCAATTCTAATGCTAGAATAAATTTCACAATAATTCCCTTATATTTTCAATTCTAACCGAATTGATCACTTGGAATAACAAAGAGAATTTAATCATTATAACATCAAAACAAGACTTATAACTTCACCATTCATTCATTTTCATCCTTAATTCAATTCTCTAACCAAATTCCCAAAACTTAGGGTTAGGGTTTATGTTCTTGAACATAAAATAAATTCCAAGTCAAGCTTATTTTCATGTCTGCAACATCAAATTTACACAAATCCATCTTTAACCCTAACATGTTTCATGAAATCCCAACTTCTCTATGTTCAAGAACATGAGTTATTCTTCATGTTACCATGCAATATTACTACCAAAATGTAAAGAATCGAGCATAGAACAATTTATTCTAAAAGAACATACCTTGATTCTAACTTAATCCTTCCAAATCAAGCTTGAAAAATTGAGTTTTCTTCATTCTCTCCTTTTTCTCTAACTCACGGCAATATTGGATAAAATGAACAAATTTTTGTTCAATTTTTATCATAATAATATCTTAATTTTATCTAATTTGACCACTTGTCCATATTAAAATGAATATTAAATTCATTTTAATCAAATGTACTAATTTGCCCTCCAACTAAGCTCATATTTATAAGTCTTCTTTAAAATTGCCACTCCATTAAATTTGAACCAATTTGGTTCCTTCACAACCGGCCACTTCCAAAGAAAATCATAAAATTTATATTCGATCCAATTATCCGATAATCACCTAATACGATCTTCCATTGATCGAACTATCGAATCTAATACAAAAATCTCATATTTTCTCAATTCCATAAATATCATTTTATGATTTTCCATGGTTTATGGAACAGTCTCTGAAATTGAAATTTCGGTTCGATCTGATTTCCCAATATTCATTAAATACTCCTACTGCGATTTTACCTTTACCGAGCTATCAGATTTATTCCAAAAATTTCATATTTCTATATTTGAGAAATAAACACTATCATCTCATAAAAACTTCCTTTCCCAATGACTTAGACTGAATTTTTCTAGCTCAGTCTATTATTCCGATAATTATCGAAAATCCTCATAAAATAAAATTTCTCCTTGAAATCCTTTGTCGTAAATCCATTCGAATATTCTTTACTCTTACTGAGTCCAAAATATCGATCATACACACTTTTATGAAACCTTCCCGAAGGTCACCCATCATTGTAATTCTCTGGCTTGAGTACGCTTAACAATTTCATTCGATCCAAATTTAATACCTTCTACTGCATCTTAATTCTTAAAACCGATATTAAGGTACTTATTTCGATCCGATTCACTCTTATACTGAATAAAATTATTTATTAGGGAAATTTACACTTTAGTACCCAAACTTTTCTAAAGTTTATACTTTAACCCAAAAACTTCCTAAATTTACATTTTGGTCACTAGCCAAAATTTAGGATATTACATGATTTGACTAATATGTAAAGGTAAAATGGTGTAAAAATCCTTAACGTTTGTCACTTTTTTATTGTGCCCTTAAACTTTTTCCTTTCTCAATTTAAACCATAACATTTTATTTTTCTTTTCAAATAAACCATTTTTGGATGGTCAATATTTTTACTAACATGACATGACAACGTTAAGGGCACAATTAAAAAATAAAAAAATATTGATGGCTTTTTTACTATTATGTCTTTTTCAGTCTTGATTTAAAACTAAGAGGAGAAAGAGGGGGTGGTAGTGGTCCAAATCCATTAGTCGAAATCTCAGCTTCCGTTATCGGCGAGGAAAAATGCTTATCTCCAACACGCTATGACTCCGACGAAAACCTAAAACATCATAAAGAAGAGCTTTCAACGAGACGCTAAAAGAAAATACAAGCGAAAGTCAAAGCCTATAAAAGAGAGAAAAGATCCTTACGAGTAAAAAAATGTTCGGAGGAAGTAGACGACGTCCGACAACGATAAAATCATTAAAAAAAAGAAATCTAATACAAAATGAGAGGGGGGAAAATCCTGATTCTTTGAGCGGTAATACACTGGTAAATAGCTTTGATTGTTATGTTTGACTATTACCACATATAGTATAATCTATATGTGTGTCAACCTCAGCGGTAGTTGCTTAGGGGTGGGAATCGGTCTGTTCGAGAATTATTTTGTATTTTTTTACTCTATTTTCAATATTTACGGGTACAGTTTTGGGTAATTCTCATTACATGGTAATTTTTTTTCTCATCCTCATACCTATCGGATCCCCACGATTTTTGAGAATCTTCGTCCCCAAAAGTTAAACAAAATTTATTATTTTACTAACAAAAATATATGGTCGATTTTAATTTACAAGTCATATACTCAATCAGAGATGGAACTAGAGGGGGTTGGAGGGGGCGATCGCCCCCCTAAAATTTTGAAATTCCTAAAATTTACTATTTTACATGTATTTCCTATTGAAAATCTATTTTTGTCCCCCTAAAATTTTATAAATCCGCCCCCTATAATTCTATAGGTTCGCTCCCTAACATAAAGTTCTGCGTCCGTCCCTGTACTCAATACACTTAAACATATGGTTGAAGGAGAACAAGAATTTTGTGCAAAATGGACTGCAGAAATAGGGAGATAAATAGATTATATACTCTTAATTAACAAAAAATGATAAATTACTAGAGAGGTTACCTAAGCTTAACAAGGTTTAAGCAAAAAATACAAATTTCTTGATGAATTAGAGTATTGATAATAAGATAGGTAGGAATACATGTAAATTAAAGTTAATTATATATATATTTTAAAATTCTTGTAAAATATTGAGGATCCTTGTGGATATTTTTAGGGGATCCCACGGTTATTTATACAGTTATGGTTCTGTTATCCCCACGGTTCGGATATAGCGATCCCCGTCCTCATCCCCATTTGAGCTAGTGATAAAACTTTCTCCGTCCCCGTCCCCGTGGGTGAAGATTTCGGTTATTCCCCATCTCCATCGGTTCGGATTCCTATAATTTTCGAATATTTCCCACTCAATTCTCACCCCTATTAAGTTGCTATGAATTTTTAAAATTCCACACCCAATTTCCACCCCTATTAAGTTGCTATGAATTTTTAAAATTCCACACCCAATTTCCACCCCTATTAAGTTGCTATGAATATTTAAACCAGCTTCCCACGAGGAATTGACCAAAAACACAAATTCGATGGAACTTTGTGCTATTTTATATAACACATAACACAGAGTCGTCTCGGAAATTTTTGACGTCCTGAGTAAAAATTAAAAAAAAAATAAACCTTTATAAAACGAAATCATATCTCATTACTTCAAACAATTAAATTTAATATTTAATTAACAAACTATAGAAATATGATTATATTTTGTCAAGTACAATATTTTTATTGTTTTATTAAGAATATATGAAGAAATTGAATTGTGAGTATGATATGTAGCTTGAAAGACAAACACAAAAAAAAATTGAATAATATTGTAATATTTTTTTATCGTTAGATTGGAGAAGAATAGGAGAGAGAATAAAGATATTAAATTTTGGGAAACAAATTTCAATTTTAAGATTTAGGAAAGAGAATCAATTTTTTTATTAAATAGAGATATTACATTGTCATACAGGGATTCGAACTCATACAATATGAGACAATATGAGCATCCTTAGCCACTAGGCCAATTAGTGAATCTCGAAAGCGAGTTAAAATTTTAAAAAATGAATTAAATTTTATAGTTAAATTAATTTATTCATTTGATAAATTAAAAAATAAAATTCAAAAAATAAAAATAATTAACTTTTAAGGGCCCTAGGTTAGTTGGAACCTGAGCAGTCGCTCATGATGCTCCCCAGGGGCGGTTCAAAGATTTTGGGATCCTCTGCAATTTATTAAAATGAGACTCTTAATTTATATTCAGTAAGAAATACAAAAAATAAAAAAATTAATACAAAAAATATTTTTTTTACAAAAAAACTTAATACAAAAAATATTATTAGATTATCATCTTGAGCAAAAAAATTGACATATAAACATTTAAAAATCAAACATTTTTACTTAAAAAGTGTCATTCTTTTTACATTTTTTAAGTTTTAGATTATTGTTATATATAACACATAATTATATATATAAATTTATAATTTTTTTATAAATATTTAATTTAATTTAAATTCTTTATTTTTAATGTCATTTTCTCTTGAGAGTCCTGTGCGGTCATTCACATCCCGTCTGTCCAGAATTTCCACTGATGTTGCCCTTCTAAGACGCCACTGCCTTAACAAATTGAGTTGCAGAATCCCTTTTGCATTTCTCCTTCGACACAATCACACTACCCCTTTTAGATCAAAGCTGCCACAGTTTTCCAACCCAAAATTCATTTTCTCATCAACCAAACATGGCTTGGAAAATAATGTTAGATGATTACAATAATAAAATTCATTCAAAAGTTAGTTTACAAATACTGTTTCTCTCTTTAGCTTTGAGTATAAACTCGATCAACAACAATGGTGAAATTTGGATTTAGTTTTGATGAGGTGGTAGTATAGTTGATTTAATTTTTGTTTAAAAAATAATATTAATTAATTAATTTTGAAATTTTCTTTTCGTACTATCATTTTATCAAAATTGATTCGTTATCATTGATATAGCAAGTCAGTTGACAATAACAACAGTGAAGTATTAGCAACCATATGTGCAAATTTTAAAGACTATTAGCCAATAAAGATCAAAGGATGATAATGATGCAATTCAAGAAGTTCAAGGGCTAAATTTGTGCAATTAAAAAAGAGAAATAATATTTTTTGTTTTTAATAAGACATGGTGATCATGTACGACCCTTTTCATCAATAAAATTCATACATTTTCGAGCAAAAATTTTGTCCATACTAACAAAAACATGTCTGAATCATGAATATATTTTAAGGGTTAACTACTGCAATGGTCACTTATATTTTTTCCCAGTACAATTTTGGTCACCAGTTTTTAAATTCGACCAATAAAGTCATTTATGTTTCCGATTTGTAAATTTCTGGTCACTCGAAGTTAAGTGTCGTTAAATGGGTGATGTGGCTGTTATAGGAAAATTTATATAATTACACATTTGGTCCTTGTTAGTTACCTATTATATCAATTTGATCCTAATTTTAATTTAATTAAATAAATTAATCACTCAATTAGGTGCCGACATATGTCATCACCTTATTAGAGGAATTTAATTATTTATTTTTATTAAATAAATTTATTTTCCTCCTCCAATCATGTGGTGACATGTGGCACATGATTGTATGAGAAAAATAAAACAAAGAGCAAATTTGCCTTGACTAGGAATCAAACCCAAGTTCCCTTCAAAGTAAGTGGCGTGAGTTTGCTGCTAAACCAATTGGTCATTTGTGATATAATGACATACTTGAGATGCATAAAAAACAATCTTGCCGGTTGACAGTTGGGTAACGACGACGGCGACGACTATAATGTCAAGGAGGAGAAAAGAATTTAGGGTTTGTTTATCTAGGGATTGAGTATGTGATCTAATTATTTGAAAATAAAGATTAAAAAATTAATTGTTAATTATATACTAAAAATACGAAAAATAATTAATTTAAAATATAATTTTATTTTAAATAATTATTAATTATATGTTGAGTCATTGATATTTTTATTTTTTATTAATTAATTTAATGGTGTTCGGCGTTAGTGGTGTTCAATGATGTTCGACTCCCGTTGTAGAAATTATATATATATATATATATTGAATGCCAATTGTCGGTGTTCACCCTCATAACCCATGCCGTAAGTTCGAATCGTAGGGGTAACAGCGATTTGCTCTGGTCAGGTGTATGAATTATACCGATATTTACATAAGTGTTATAACTCATTTAATTTTACATATTTTTATGAATTTCTTAAATTAATTTTTTTAACAATTTTTACCTAGAAAAGGAGAATCATACTGGGACTGGAACTCAAGACTTAAGGGAATAAATTGAATGTCAACAAAAAAATTTAACCATCTATTCTAAATTGTGTTCACTTAGGTTTAATATTGTAACAATCTAATCATTGATTTTTTTAATATAAGTATGTCTGTTATGCACTAAATTTTTAAACCAATCCAATATCCCTATTATATCAATATAATGTCTTTATTAATGGCTGAAATTTTTGCATAAAATAAATGGTTAGATATTTTTAATTTGCTCAAAATTGGCATATATTATTTTTAATTGTTAAAATATTAATCGTAAAAAAAATTAAAGGTAATTCTACACTAGTGTAGATGGAATTCTCTTCCCCCTCTCTAATTACATACATATATACATAAATGCATGAGTTAGGACTTAAGATTCACTTACATGATAAAACTCACAAAGTTTTACATTAGATCATTGGATGAGTATAAATTAATTATTAGGATTAAACTCTTCTCTTTTTTCCTTAAAATCTCTTAATTTCTAACTTTTAATCCGGTCATTAGTTTTTACTCCTTCAACGATCTAAAAACTATAAAATTGTTGTTAATGGATCGAGAGAGCGCGCACATGCCATTTGAGTTTATTGTTTTTAGTGTTTTTTATTTAAGTTTATCATACAAATTAGTAGTTTGAAAAAAAATACATCAATAGAGTCATTTGATGTAATCAAAAGGCTGACATCATTAACACTTGTTTCAGCCTGATTGGTTGTTAAGTGTCGCATCAAGACCTAATGTTAATTTTTGGAAGCTTTACTTAAACATGACATCTGGTTTTTCTAAATATATATATATATATATATAATACTTGTCAGATTATTTTTTAATCTATAATATTTGTTACAGTAGAAGTAAAGTCGGTGGCAAAGAAATTTGACTTCACTATTCATTCATTATTCAACCTATTTTTCTAGATTAAAAATGTTAAAGACGATGACAGAGGGTTTCGATTTCAGTGTAAAACACTGTTTAAAATCGGATTGTAATGCCTCCAACTTCAATTTTTAATCATAAAAATAGATTTTACTGTTCAAAGTCGGATTGTAATGCATCCGACTTCAATTTTTTAATCATAAAAATGAATTTTACTGTAGAAACAACAATATTTTGAGAAATAATCTTGGTGGTATCATATTTTGGGAGAAAAAAATAAGAAAACTATATTAGGGTCTTTTCTCGCTAATATTTTTTATAAAAAATACTAAGTGTATATTAATTTGAGACAAGAAAAATTAAATATTAAATTGAAAAAGTTACCTATTAAGTACACAAATCATCTGCCTCTATTTATACCCCTTTCTATGTCTCACACTAAAAAATACTAAAAATTTAAATTATAAATCTTAATCTTAAATTTTACATCCTAAACCCTAAACTCTACGCCCTAAAAATTCACCATACCCCTAATTTTCTAAACCCTAACCATAAACCCTAAACTCATTTTTAAGTGGGGACACCAAAAGGTACATAATTTGGGACAGACGATTTCCATCCACCTATTAAATCATTTTAAGATCAAAAGCAATGAAAAATATATAGTTTTTTAGGCCAAACGTAGTTTTTTAGTTTGGTTCAAAAAGTACTTTTCAAAAGCGAAATTTATAACTTTTAACTTTTCTACAAGCACTTTTAAGTAAATTTATTCATATACCCTAAATATTTTATCTACTTAAAAGTATTTTTTGACAGTAATATCAAACACTCTTAATTTTAAACCAAACAATTAAAAAACACTTTTCAAAATCACTTTGTAAATTCATTTTCCCACCATATTTTCTAAAAGCAATGTCAAACTGGCCCAGTGTAGGATTGGCAAAACTCGACTCGAGGCAAAAAATGACTCATTTTGACTCAACTCGTAATTTTATAAACTCGACTCGAAAAAATTTCAAATAAAGTTTGAGTTATGAAATGGAAATTCGAATAACTCGAATAACTCGAATTTTTTAGTAATTATTTTATCATGTTTCATATTCGAGTCGAGTTTGTTAATTTTGCATGATATATTTTGTATATCACATGTGAAAATATGAAGAAATATATATGTATATTAAATATGCATATAGAAAGCAGTCAAAATTGAAATCAATATATGCACCGTCCAGCCTTAAGTATATGCATATAGAAATATATACGTGCACCGCTACGTATATGCATATAGAAATATATATGAAGAAATATATATGTACAATTAAATTTGTACAGAAACTCGAAAACTCAACTCGATTCGAAAAAATTTCAAATAAAGTTTGAATCGTAAAATAGGACTTGCAAACTCGAATAACTTAAAATTTTTTTACTCAACTTGACTCAATTCGATCGAATACCCAACCCTACCGGAGTGTAAACCCACCAAGAGGACATGCACCCGGCAGCATAAACAAACCTATTCATCACAAGGCTGACAACAGCGAGAAGGAAAAGTTTACTGCCGAAATCGAAACACAACATCATAATTAATGGTCAGTAAATCTGATAATTTATGTATTTATATTGTATTTGGTTTGTGTTATATTTTATATCGAATTTATGTTGTGATATATTTCCGTTTGTATCATATTTTAGTTGTATTTTTCGGCATTATAATCACATAATGAATAAAATTGCTAGTTACACTAACAACATTAGACACAGTTGAAAGAAAAGAAGCATATGTTCATCACTTACGCTATGTAAATTGAAAACGTTCAATGTCTAAACTTTAATAAGTAAATTGAACGTTTTAAAATTTGAGTTATCGGGTATTAAAAAGTAACAAAAACTTTCTAAGAAAATCAGCAACAAAAATTATAGTCGACGTACAAATACAAGGCAGATTAAATAAACAAAAAAAATCATTTTGTGTACGAGAAATCAAAATACAGTTCTCCGATCGAGCTTGTCGGGATTTCGGATTTATGTGGAACAACGACATCCCCTCAGAAACTTCTCAGTTCACGGCGCATTAGGTTGTTCCGATCTTCGGTGGCTGTTGAACATAGATATAAAAGATTTAATGATACATGGCATTGCATAGGGGTCTAATAAAGAATATATTCAAGAGCGGCATCCGGGGTTAGTAAAATTATTCTTTTGGTCCCAAAATGGTAGAGGTAAGTTTTCTCTTTTGCCTCCCTAAAAAATTTTCATTCAATCTTGCTCCTTAATAAAAAAAATTCTGCCTTTCACCCCTGAATATTTGACAAGGCTTGCAAGTTAGTTTAGACAAGCATTAGTATAATTGAATTTGGCTCGCTCGAGCGCTCACCTCGAAAATAATTGAGCCAAATTCGAGCAAGATGTCTCGTTTATACCTGTAAGAGTGCGTACCTTCTTTAAGTTGACCTTATTGCTTGGGGTTGCTGGTTTCAATATCTCGAAGGAGCACACAAGAGCTTCATCAATACTCAATAGAGCACCAGCATTGTCAAAATCTCCACCATAGTTTGGAGCTGAAAATATTGTTACTAATTTCCTATTAGCAAAAAACGCATACCCATCCTCCACAACCTGCAATTCGAAACTTTAGATTAATCCAAACCCAAACATATTTGATGATATAAACTATATAACTAGAAGTATTTGTGTCTTAACGTTAATTTTCGACAAATGTGGACATTGGTATGGGAATATGACCCTCCAAATACATGAAGATTTTTGAAAAAAAAAAGTTAAACATACTCTTGTCCTTTTCTTTATCCTCAAGCATAAAGGAACCGGCTTACTTCGTCCATAAGCTAACTTAGACCTATTTGTTCAATGATTTATACAATCTTTTATGTGGTAGGTCTAGTGTTTGAATCTCAAAATTTGCAATCATTTGTTTGATCCTCAAACTATGAAAACCTTTTATACCAAGAAAAGTAGAAACCGACTTACTTGGTGACCTCGGCAAATGAGATCGAGGTCATTCTTTTCCAAAAAGGATGTGACAATATCAGCACCGAAAGTGCACGAAATGCCCCGATCACTATCCGCCCAACCCTCGACATTTGGACTAGGGTCGGACCAGAGTAGGTCACATAGAAGACCACCGTCGGGAACTTCGGTCGGCCTTTCAATCTCCTTGATTTGGTCCAAATTTTCCAAATCCGGAGACAACCCTCCGTGCATACAAAGCACCTTCTCATCAATGAGTGCAGCCACAGGCAAATGGTTAAAGCAGTTGGTGAAAAGTTTCCAAAGACTAACGTTAAATCTCCTTTTACACTCATCATAAAACCCATAAATCCGGTTCACCTTTGCGTCTTCATGGTTCCCTCTCAAGAGAAAAATCCGGTCCGGGTATCTTATTTTATAGGCCAAAAGCAAGCATATTGTCTCCAAGCTTTGCTTGCCCCGGTCTACGTAATCCCCAAGGAACAAGTAGTTTGCCTCCGGTGGATACCCACCGTACTCGAATACCCTCAACAAATCTTGGTATTGTCCATGAATATCACCTATAAAGAAAAAAAATTATAATATCAATATGTCTGAATAACTACACCAAGATCAACGTTACAAAGTACGATCGAACGTAATTAGAGTATATTAATTTAGATTGAAAACTCTCACATAATTCACACATGACAAAACTCGAACTTGAAATCTTAGAATTCCTTCTATTTAATCCTTATTTTTTAAATCTAAACAGATTTACCATGATTTGAATCATGGTCTTTGGAGTCAACATACAACAATCTTCACACTTTGTGGTTAGATCAACGATCTCTCTACTTTAATTTGGCATAATTTGTTTCTTAAATTTTATATTTGTTTTGTTCCAAAATTTTCTTTTTTGTGTTTTAAACTTGTCCGACTTGAATTGTCCCATTGAAAATATCAACAACTTTTACGAGGCACATTTTTCTTTCTACCCTTTATTTAGTTTTTTAACAAAATAAAATTTAACTTTCCAAGGATAATGTTGTCATTTTAATTATTTTACATCGATCTATTCTAAAAGAAGAATTGCTAAAAATGATCTCAAATTTATTTATTTTTGGAAGGCATAAAGCTAAAAAATGCCCCCCTAACGTTTGACTAAATGGTTATTTTGGCCCCTATTCTTTTTTTTGAACCAATTTAACCCCCAATATTTTATTTTAGGTTAAAATGGCCTCTCTACGGATAAAATCTGTTAGTCACCTTGAAATGACTTGACAGAATTACGCGTCAGAAGGAAAAAATATTTTATAATTTATACAATGTTATAAAAATATTTTTTTGACTGATGCGTCATTATGTAAAGTCAACATGTTTCTTTATATGATACTGCTATCGCTGCGTGCACTAACATGTAGGTTTGTCGCGTTATTTTAAGTTGTTTACTGTCAGTTGACTAATAGATTTCATCCGCAGATGGATAATTTTAGCTCAAAATAAAACATGATTATTTAATCAAACGATAGGGACATTTTTTTTTATTATATTTTTTTAACGGAAATGAACTCCCCCAACATTGGAATTCTTTTCCAAATTCCCATAAACTATTGCAATTCAAACGAGTAAACAAAACAAACCCAAAGGGGAGAAAGAAAAAAGCTAACCACAGATTCTAATGGGAGCACTGATCTGCAGAAGATTAGGCTGAGAAATGAAGATTTGTTTAGCGTTGATACAAAGCTGACGAATCTCTCCTTCAGAAAGTTTAACCTGTTTCCCACCTTTCCCTTCCAATAACCTCCCTATTATATCATCCAATACCCCCGTTTCCATCACTCCTTCTATCGTCATCATCACCACTAACAATTTTCCTGGAAAATTCAAGCTAATCCGAATTGATTTTTGTTCAATCTTTACAAATAATGGGTGAGAAAAATGGGTATTTGATGATTTGTCGAAAGGATTTGAAAGTATTAAGATCGAGAGAGAAAAGAATTGAGGATCAAAACAAGGGGAAGAAATGGGTTAAAGAAGATCAAAGAAATTTAGAGTAATTCATGGAAAGTTTGTTGTTATTTTTTTTATCTTCCAATGTTTTTTTTCATTATTTATTTTAGTATATATTTTTTTCTCTCTCTAAAATATAAGGATTTTTATTTTATCTATATGCCAAGAAAAGATTGAAAATGGCTAATACCATTACTTTGAAACCTTCAAACTTTATAGGCACATATTTGTTCAAATTTAAAGGTTTGCCTTATAGGTTAGAATAAGTATATTAAATTTAAAATATAAGATTTACTTAAAAATGATATCGAACTTGTTAATGAAGTTGGTTGTGTTGGCAAAGATAAGGTTCTGACTCGACTATCTCGAATTTTTCACTCGATTCAATCGAGTGCTTACCTCTAGTCCAAAGACATTCTAGTGATTTTAGAATAAATTTAAAAAGACTGCCAGTCCAAAATCTGATCAAATGATAAAGAAATCGTCTCAAGATCTATTCTAAGTTATTCGAACAAAAAACAAGAATTAAAACACGAAAACTAAAGGAAAACTAGAAGAAGAAGAAGAAGAAGAAGAAGAAGGAGAAGAAGAAGAAGAAGAAGGGATGGAATTGGTTTTGATTAGCAGTCAAGATTGATGGATTTTGAGTGCAAACCTCTAATCTTCATATGTTTTTAATGGTTGAACCGAAACAAAGAAAGAATTAAGAAAAATGAAAAAGAAGATGAAGAAAAGCTCGATAATGATCTTAATATATAATACTTTTAGAAGAAATCTTCCACAATCACACTATAATGACTTTAATTCACCCTCCAAAAAGAACTCGTGGTAAAATTGCAAAGAATTATAATGAGTTGGTTAGAGCACCCGTTTAGTAAGCGGGAGGCCTTGAGTTCGACTCTCAATGAAAACAATTTTATATAATCTTGAGTTTCCCTCTCGTTATTTGATTTATGACATCATATAATGAGTCTATATTTGCACTTTTCAGACATTTTAATATTTCATTTGATTTGAATTGAATTGTTTGATCCGTATCTTAAATCGAACTCGTACTATTTAGGTATTTACCACATATTTCCTCTTCTTCCTCCTTGATCCATTAAATTAGGAGTGAATAAATCAGAATTATTTATTAGGACTACCCCAGTTTTCTATATTTTTTTCAAACAATTGCCAGTGGATTTGAAGAAAAAACGAGTTTACCTTTTTCTTTTCGTCGTTGGATTCATCGTTCCCAAGATCACCGGTAACAACTCGAATGTCATCGTTTTATATTTATTTTTCCATAATTATAAATGTTGAAATTCGAATCTAAAACTTGAAGTTCTTAAAATTGTTGTATGTAATGTACTAGAAGTTAGATTAAGGTCGTAAGTATACATATATATCGATTGTAATTATATTGTCTGTGTATCAAATACTAACTTGTGATTCTACGGCGGTTTATTTTCCTTTTAATTCTTTCATTTTTGTAGCTGAAAAGTGTAGGGAAAAACAGAGACATTATCCCAAACTGGTCAATTTTCTTTGTTAGATTGCTTTGATTTTGGCACTGGTTCCATAGCTTGTGCAGTGAAAGAAGCGTCCAAACTTTATGTGTACAACATTAGAAGCGCTCATGTTGAGAAAGCTAAAAACCTAGCAATGGCCAAGGCATTAGAGGACGCGATGTCGCAAGGCGTTCCGATTAAAGACGCGAAAAAACAAGCCGAAAAGATTGGTAAAAAGCGGCCAAGTTGGCGACTCAACAAGCCGACCACATCACGGGTCCGATCATTACGTCCGGGTGGGACTTCTTCGAAGCCGTTTACTACGGCGGGACGTTGTCTGAAGGCGCTTTTAGGGGTAAAGGAACATTGCTCGGTTCTTATGGCGGGGGACTTTTCGGTGAGCAATTGCTTGGGAGGTATGGTTATCTTGTGGGAGCCAATTCGGAGGTTGGATGGGCGGTAGGATTGGGTTAATGGTATATGATGTGGCTACCAGAGTACAATACCTACTTCGATTCCTTCGGAAAGAAAAGTCCGGTCGAAAATCGTGAGAATCCGACTTGTGAAAATGGACCAAGTTTTGGAGGATTTTGATTAGTTAGTATGTTTTATGAAGATTCTAACATATATTGGATCGGATCAATTTGAATTAAAAGAAAATCAGTTTTTTGTGAGTGGACAATAAGTTCATGACGTTTTTAGGGTTTGTTTAGTAATATTATTCAGATGAATTTATGTTACAGATTCAACTCAACATAACATTTAGTTCAATTGCATGTTTCTTTCAACGAAGTGATTAATCTTGGTGGAATCCTTTTGCATTCTATATTACTCTGATTTTCCATTTCAAAGTGTTTATATTTTATATTTTTATTTTTGTAAATAATTTAATTAGAAATGAGTAAAACTCGACTCAAATAAAAAAAAACAATTGTTTTATTCAATTTGACACGACAAAACTCAACACAAATTAAATCGTGTTCTCACAAACTTGACTCAAAAAAATTAAATAAATACCATATAAAATAAAATTCAAATAACTTAAATTTTTTAAAAATTAGTGGATAAGTTTTCAAGATCAATTTAAATCTCTAAGCTCTACATGATATATGTATATCGCATGTGAAGAAATAATTATATATCAACATCTTTGATGATAAGATCCTTATTTCTTGCAAAAAAAAAAAAAAAAACATAAGCATGCCTCCGAATGGAGTACTCTCATAAGTGGATCTTGTTTCGGATTTTCTCTAATTGACAAAGGGTTGTTTGTTTTCTTCTGCTGATTTCAAATGTTGATCTTTTTCGATATGTTTTCAGTTGTTTTGGTTTTCTTTCTTCGCCAATGTTGTTTTTTTTCCCGAATGCTTATGGGGAGTTCTCTTACCCATTAGGGGTTGTTTCGTTTTGAATCTTTTGGACATTAATGTTTTTATGTACAAAAAATTAATTACACACACTCAAATCTAAGGGGAGACAAATGTAAAAAAAAATCTAAGGGATGACATTTTCTTTAAGAAATTTTTATTCAAATATAATTTTAATTTTTTTATAATATAATGAGTTTTATTTTGATACACAGCCCGTATAAAATATTTTTACAACCTTTTTATAAAATTTAAAATCTAAAACCCTAACACTCTAAATTCTAAACCCTAAACTCTAACCTTTAAACCCTAAATTTTAACTTTAGATCTTAAATTCTAAACCCTACAACCTAAACCTCAAACTTTAAATCATAAACTAAATCTCTAACCTTAAACTTTAATTTACACAAATTGTATATTAAACTTTTTCTCATATAATATTTCTTATTTTAATTCCTAAAATATTATATTTGTTATAATAGTATTTTCTTAAAAAACTCTTAAAAATTGCTTAAAATCAGATCCTCCTAAACCATCCTTAATGAATATTTAAAATTTACTATTCAAAGTCATTCTATAACAGACATAATATTTCAAGAATTAAAATAAGATCATATTTAAAAAAAATAAAACAATATTTATAAAATTCCTCTCTTTCTTTAATGATATTTTTTTAAAATTTATCCTTTCTACTTTAAGCAAAATTTAATTTACCCCTTCTCTTATATTTATCTGCTTCTTGCGAGTTTGATGAATTTAAAGCAACATGGAAAAAGCTTACTCGGTTCCAAATCTGACTCACAAAGGACTCTATGCTTTTTATTTGATTAAAATAAACTAGAATTTTCTTCGATTGGATTATTGAATGTTCCTTAATATTCTTCAACCCTAATTATAACCAAATAAAATAAAAGAAATTGTTAATATGGATCAGATTTCTGGCTTGAAATTCTCAAAAAAAGAATTGAGAATTATAAACATCGCAGAGTATGTTCAGCTTCGATCATCTGGGGAAATAATCATCACTTCCATATTAACAACCAAAACAATATGGATTAAAAAAACGAAGATGGATCAGAGATCTGGCTTGGAATCTCTAACGAATTAGAGATTAACAGTTCGCACAGTTTGTTCAGCTTCGATCATCTGGGGAAATAATCATCACTTCCATCTACTCCTAAATCGTAAATTTTTTCAAAATAAAAGAACAGAAAACAAATGTCGGGGTATCTGAATGCATAAAAATTACCAGAAAAATCAAAATGCCAGAATCTCAGCCCCAGAAAATTCTTATCGGCAACGTACAGCGCTGAAGTCGCTACTCAAATCGAAGCGCAACAGTGACTCTAATTTATTGCCATTATCAAATAAATTTTTCAGCGGGAAACATCGGAGAAAAATGAATACGAAAGCAAAGAGAAGAAAATTTGAAATAAATTAGCGACGGCGAAGAACAGAGAGGCTAGCGAGTTTTGGCTGATGAACAAAGACTGTAAGCAAGTGGCTTATAAATATAGGAGAAACCCTAATTTTCATTTCAAAGAGAGTGAAATTACATTTTTGCCCATCATGGATGCATGAAACTACAAGAGTAACCTTACTAAAAGGCCGACTGAATAATGGGCCACATAATTGCAAGCTTAGGGCTTTATGCAAATTAAGTCTTATTTTGATTTTTTGGACTCAATTACCTCTTAGGTCCCTATTAGTCTTGAAACTTTACAAATTAAGTTTGGACCTCATTTTCTCTATTTCAATACTTCTTTGGTACCGGTAAATTTTGAAATTAGATAACATAAGTCTTGTCTTTTCTATTTTGATTTGAATATTTCTTAAATCCTTGTCAATTTTAAAAAAAGGCAAATTAAACTCTAGTCCCTGGTAAATTTTGACTTAACAATTAGAGATTGGCTCATTTTTTATTGCTATCTATATTTGTCTTCTATAATCTTACATCTTGATTTCATCCCTATTTGAAATAGAGGTGGCAACTAATTTGGTTAGAATGATTTTGATTTTGAACCATATTATGTTCAAATCAATTTCAATTCAAGTTCTTAGGCCTTCATATCATATTAAAAATGTTAATTAATATTTTTTAATATTATCAACTTATGAATCTATGAGTGGTTTTAGTGGCAAAAGATGGCATGTTTTTCCTTGATGATCAGGATTCAAGCATCATTTATTTGTAAGATGTATGAGTTTTATTCAGGGCTAAAAATCAAAATAAATATTATCATGAGATGACATGTTTCCCCTTGATGATCCGAATTTGAGCATCAGTGTTTATAAGGTATGACTGAGTTTTATTCGAGACTAAAAATCTGAACAAATATTATCATAAGATCACATTAAAAATGCTCAAAAAATATCAACAAGTAATCTAAAGAAATGACAATAAACTTCTTCCCTGGACATTCAAATCCATTCTTCCTCTTTTACTCTTTGAAAATACTATACACACAATTAACTTAATGGCACAGTTGAGACATGAGAACTTTAATTCCCAAATTCGGATCCTACCATATGTTAATTTAAATTTATTCTGATTTATGTCCTAAAATAATATTTCATAATTATCTTAAACAAAATATTATCATCATTATCTTCCAAATGTCTCATACAGTTACTTGGTGA
Source organism: Hibiscus mutabilis (assembly GCA_019671005.1). Classification (NCBI taxonomy): domain Eukaryota; kingdom Viridiplantae; phylum Streptophyta; class Magnoliopsida; order Malvales; family Malvaceae; genus Hibiscus; species Hibiscus mutabilis. Next base: position 2,539,147 of record CM033744.1, read on the forward strand.
CAAATATTTGATGTCTTTATTTTTTTTCTAATATCATATTGATCCAAAATTTTTCATACAAAATAAATACATTTATATAAATAAATTTATTGATTGGATTGTCAAAATATTAATAGTACAAAAAGTTATGAAAATATGTCAAATTAATTCTACGCTAATATATATAGATTAGGACCGGTTGACACGATGTAAAATTAAATAATTTTACACGTTTTTATATTGTTGAAAGAATAATAAAATTTTAAAATTAAAATTTTTAAAGTTTACAACGTGTCAACTGAAGTTACCCTTCAATTTTAGTTATATATAGCGTTGAAAGCAAAGTAAAAAAAGCATCAATCGGAGACAAAAATCCAGGAAACATGTATGTGACAAGCACTTATCCAAAATATAGGAGGAATCTGGTCGATATTTCGGCGTCGGCAACACTGCACTCGGGTTTAATGGTGTTGAGAGGGCGAGGAGCGGCCGACGAAGAAGAAGAGAAAGGGTTTATCAATAAAGGATTGTTTAAGAAACTCCCACTGCCATCAAACGCTATGTTTTTTCACGTAGACTTTGATACGGTTAGATGATATTTCTTCTTCATCCCGGTTCTTGATCAGCCTTTGTCTTCAAATCGCTACTATGTCATGCATGGTGATGGAAAATACAAAGGGTAATTCTCACAATCTTTTTTCTTATTTGGTTCTTTTTAAAATGAGAATTTGAAACCATACACAATACTACATTATATTCGAATAGAATTATAAAAACAGTGGGAATTTGATTAAACCGACTGGTTCGAAAAATAATATACCACGATTATCTTTTAAAAGCGATCTAATGGATCAAATCAGGAATAGACCGCCTCCTAAAATTTTGAAATTCTTATATGATTTAGAATTTTTTTAAAAAAAATTATATGTATTTCTTATTGAAAATCTATTTTCGCCCCTTTAAAATTTTATAAGTTCTCCCCTAGAATTCTATAGATTCGTCCCCCTAACATAAAGTTCAGTGTTCGACCCTGGATCGAATCTCAGATTCAAATTCCCATGTAAACAGCATAGTGTTAAACTACGGCCGCATCGTAACGGTTTTGGAGGTCACCGTGACAACGAACCGCATTCGCAATCTGAATAAGTTACAACTTTTTTGTAAACAAATCACAATCGTAACAGCCGTTACACTTTACGTAACATCCGCAGCGTTCGCAACCACGACACTGCAAACGCAACTGCAACCGCAATTTAATACTATTACTGCCTACTAAAAGGTTTTATGGAACTCTGAAACAGGTCAGCCAGCCGATGTGCAACCGAAGACGATGTGAACTACTGTTGTGCAGGAAGTTGCGGTGGAAGATTCAGACCAGACATGAAACCAAAACCCTTTGATCATAGAGATGAACACCAACAGTTCGAAATCTGCAGTAAAACCAGAGATGGTTTCATTGCAAAACCCGTTGTTCCTCACAGTTTTCCCCCCACTTTCCTAAGGTTCAGATTCCATGTTTTCGTGAGAAACAAAAGGGTGTATCATTTAGAGGATGGTGTTGCATTAAAATCCGCAATTGTGGGCACATATGTAAAATGTATGATGCTATTATAAAGTATAACACAAAATCAAGTGACCAATTATGTTAGGCGTGTCATAGGTATTAAAGTGTCATGGAAATAAAAGTGTAGATACCGTAAGATATATTTATAATTCAACGAGGGACAGAGTTATAAATATTTAATAGTTAATTTAATAATCAACTATATAAAGAGGTAGTGGTCCCCAAGAAATAGGTTAACTTGTATTACTCTTGTCCCCGTCAGAGAGTTTTTACGGCACGGGCTAACCTATCTTCTTGGAAGATCACAACCAACTTCTAGGCTATCTCTATTAAAGAATTCAAGGTTTTCATCTATCGATTAATTCAGGTACGCTTCCGCTTTCGGTTTATTGTTCTTGATGATTTGACATGATAGATCATGGGTTTAGATTTCATATTTAATTTATGATTTGATTCTAACAGATGGTGCTAAAGGGCTAGATGAATCAAGCCGATCTAGGGTCCCGGAACCGCATGTGATCGTCGGGAAATGGTATACGCCGTTTGTGTTCGTTAAAGAGGGTTCTTTGAAAGTTCAAATGGAGAAATCATTGTTTTACAATGTGACATTGGAAAGATTGTGGGAGAAAATATATTCATGGGAGAATGATGGGAGGGAAAGTAAAGGGAATGTTGTAGCTTTGGATTTTGAGGTCAAAAGGGAAGTTAATTTCGGGTTGAAGTTTTGAAAGGTGATCAAATTAATCGTGAAGGGTTCATTTGGTTCGGATCGGGTGACGAGAAGCTCGGGCTGAGTTCGGCGGTTTTGGAGGGGATGAGATGGTTGGAGGAGTCAGTAGGGTGGATCAATGGCATTGAGAGGATTGAAAGATTGGTGGAGATTGGAGGCGGTGACGGCGGCGACAGTCGTGGTACATGGAGGATATTTGATTGTTATGTGTTGGTGGAGAGGTTTGCTTTGAGAAGAATGGATGGGACTTTGGTGCTTAATTGTGACTTTAGGCATACACATGAGATCCAAACTAGATGGGAATAAAAGTGTTCTTTTGTTCTAAGGATAACTAGTGGTATATCCTAGTTCTATTGTTCTAATAATTTTGGATACAACAAGAAAGGATATCTCCAATATGCTCATTCATGGTTCATTGGTTTTTACCATCAAGAAAGGATATTTTTAATTTATTGATAATGATTATGATGTTGTATAGTTTTATATGAGCATAAAGGGTAAGAAGTCCTTGGATTTTAAAAAAATCAATTAAGCCTTAAACTTTTTTACACTCAATTAAGCTTTTGAATCAGGAAATTGAGTCAATTAAGCTCTTTGACCGATTTTGACATTTTTTTGGATCTGCTGGTGCAGTGGGTCGTGTTACAATATTTTCACTTATCATTTTCAAAAAATTTTATTTTATTTAAAAAAAATTTAAAAATTCTAAAGATTCTAAAAAAAACTTATAAATTTTATAAAAAGTATTTTTTTTGAAAAATATATGTAAATGCAACATGATAGCACTATAGTGTACCATGTGCCAATAATGTCTAAAGAAAAAAACTGTCAAGATTTAATGATCAAAATTGGTCAAATAGCTTAATTGATTCAATTTCTTAGTTTAAGGACTTAATTGATTCAATTTTTTGAGTCATGAGGCTTAATTGGGTGCAAAAAAAATTTAGAGCTTAATTGATTTTTTTCAAAAATTTAAGGGCTTCTTAACCCTTAAGCCTTTTATATAGCATCAATAAATTAGAAGATGATTTAGTATTTTTAAAAAATAATTAAATTTATCTTATTATCTTTTTGGTGATATATCATCATTCGATTCATAAAGAAACAATACATAAAATTGTACAATATCAATAAATCATATATAAGTTTTAAATAAGACCTATTCTAAAATTATTACCTTATGCTATAAAAAATCATTACCTTAAAAGAATATGATATAATATAATATAATATCAATATGTCTTGTATCCCTTGTATGTTTAATTGAACAAAGTTGTCACCCCATAGGAAATGTTGAATAAGGAAAGTTAAGCCAATTACTTGAAGACAAATCTTAGGTGTATTTTTTTTAATTAAAGAGAGAGGTGTTATATTTCCATCGTAAATATTAAGATTTGAACCCATATAAAATAAAAAAATATGAACATCTTTGGTCATTTGACCGACTAGTGGATTTTAATAATATAAGTTATATTTTGATGCACAACCTGCAAAAAATTTCTATAGCTCTACATATTTAAATTATACAATTTAAAATCTAAATCTCTAACCATAAATCCTAAATTTTAAATACTATAATCTAAAACCCTAAATCATACTCCCTAAACTAACATTTAAACCCTAAATTTAACATATTCCACTTGTATACAAATTTTTTCTCGATTAATGTCGTTATAGGAGAAGTATTTTGTTATTCATACTTTTTATATAAACTTTAAATAAAACAATTAATAAAATTATAAATTAAGGATTGAATACGAGATAAATAAATTTATATATAATTTTTTTATTATTCCACCTGCGATCATTCGTCGAATAAATTTTATAAATATATATTTTACATAAAATATTTTCTTTCATCACGTAATAAGTTTGACAAAATCTAATATAAAACAATATATTTAAATACATCCCTCTCCAAGTCATCAATTTCAATGTATACATATATATTTGAAGGCCAAGTCAAAGGAAGCATCAATCGGAAAAAAAATCCAGGAAACATGTATGTGACAAGCACTCTTTCAAATTACAGGAGCAATCCGATCGAGGCTCCGGCAGCGGCTGCACCGAGAGGGCCACCGTACTCGGGTTTAATGGTGTTGAGAGAGCGAGGAGTGGCCGACGAAGAAGAAGGGAAAGGGCTTTTAGACAAAGGACTGTATAATAAACTCCCACTGCCTTCAAACGCTATGCTTCTCAACACCGACTTGGAAACGGGGAAGAATTTTTTGTTCATCCCAGTTCTTGATCAACCTTTGTCTTCAAATCGCTACTATGTTATCCACGCTGAAGGGAAATACAAACGGTATTACTCTCTTAATTTTTATTTATTTATTTTAATGTCTGAATTTAAATTCGAGTTTCAATTCCTAGAATCACTTTTAAGATAAAATTATACCCGGTTTGAGGGGTCAGCTTAAAATTTTCAAAATTTTTGAAGGGTTTAATTTAAAATTTTCAAAAAAAATAGGTTCTAACAAAACATTTTTAAGAATTTGAGACTTAATGAGAACTTTTAAAAATTTAGGAGTAACTTAATTAAAAATGTTGAAAAAATTTAAACATAATAAGAATTTTTAAATTTTTTGAGGGATTAAATTAAAATTTAAAATTTTTGAATGACTAAATATTGTTTTTCCAAAATCTTGGGAGAGTCAGGGCACCCACTGGCTCCCACTATCATCTGCCAGTTTAGTCAGTTTAATTCAAGAAAATAATCTTTTAGTGACAATCGAATTAAGTGATTCAGCAACAAGCCTGCTTAACTAGGACTCTAATCAATGTCGGAACTCAACATTATTTATTTAGGAATCATTTAAAGATTTCTAAATTTAGGAGGAATCAATAAAGAAATATATATTTATTGAGGGATTAAAGAGAAGTTTTACCATAAATTTTTATTTTTTTATAATATTTTGTGGGGTAATCAAGCCGAGTTGTGCCTGAACTATGTCAAGCTCGAGCTTGAGTTCGACTCAACATTCAGAGCTCAATAATCGGTTCGAGATATGAGCTATTCGAGCTTGATTAAATTTAATTACTCGAGTTTGATTAAGCTCATTTGTATTTTTTTTACAAATCATAAATCTAAGTCTAATCCTACCTAGAGGGGGAAGGGGGACTCTAAGGGAAAGAATGAGAGTGTTTCTAGTGGGTCTATAGCTTATGACCTAAGAGAATACGAGAGAATAAAGATGAGTAACTTGACTAACTAGCTAACTCGATTGTATTCTAATTTTGAACTTAAAATGTCTTTTACATGTAAAATAATGATGTTTATGTAATTTAATAATATAAAATATTTAAAATATGTATAGATGAAAAACTTGATTAGGCTTGCCAAACGTTCGAGACGAATATTATGGCACTCAAATTTGATCGACATTCCGAGCTACTCGATTTCGAACTTGGCTTGATTATTATCAAATCAAATACATATTTTTTCCCAATCGAACTTGTATGCTTGAAATATTAAAGACTTCAATATTTGATGAAAAAATCTTCAACAACAGGTTAGCAAGCAAGTGTTCAAGGGAAGATGATATGAGTGACTGTTGCGCAACAAGAATCATAGAAGACGTGAAACCAAAACCCTTTGATCATAGAGACGAATCCCAGCAGTTCCAAATCTGCAGCAAAGGCAAAGCCGGTTTCGTTGCAAAATCCATCATTCCTCATAGTTTTCCCCCTGTTTTCCTGAGGTCCAAATTCTTCATTGTTGTGAAAAACAAAGGGGTGTATCATTTAGAAGATGATGCTAAGGGGATTGATCACTCGGCCCAATCGCGACTCCCGGAACTTGGTTCTGGGACGAATGTGGTCATCGGGAAATGGTATACGCCGTTTGTCTTCGTTAAAGAGGGCTCTTTGAAAGTTCAAATGGAGAAATCATTGTTTTACAATGTGACTTTGGAGAGATTGTGGGAGAAAATATATTCATGGGAGAATGATGGGATTGAGAGTAAAGGGAATGTTGTAGCTTTGGATTTTGAGGTCAAAAGGGAAGTTAATTTCTTGTTTGGAGTTGAAGTTTTGAAAGGTAATCAAATTGATCATGAAGGGTTCATTTGGTTCGGATCGGGTGGGGAAAAGCTCGGGTTGAGTTTGGCAGTTTTGGAGGGGATGAGGTGGTTGGAAGAGTCGGTAGGGTGGATCGATGGGGTCTAGAGGGTTGAAAGAGTGGTGGAGATTGGTGGTTGTGGTGACAGCAACAACAGTGGTAGCCGGAGGAGATTTGATTGTTATGTGTTGGTGGAAAGGTTTGCTTTGAGGAGAATGGAAGGGACTTTGGTGCTGAATTGTGATTTCAGGCATACACATGAGATCCAAACTAAATGGGAATAAAGCTCAGAGAATGATGATGTGACATTTCATTAAACTAAAAATAATAATGGATTAAATTGAAATTTTATTGTTTTTGGAAGGATTTAAGTTATGTTTGTGTAATTTTAAATGTATGGAAAATAATTTAAGCTCATTCATTTTCTTTTTAGTTTAATAAAAAAATGTAATGCTGATAACTTGTACATAATTTCATGAAAGATAATACTTTATAAACAATTATTGGCAAAGTTCAACCAGCAGGCATTTGTATAACAAGGACTTCCGAATTATAGGAGGAATCTGAGCGAGCTTTCGGCTGTGACACCACAAGGGCCGCCGCACTCGTTGAGAGGATGAGAAACGGCCGACGAAGAAGGGTTAGCAAGCAAATGTTCAACATCAGTAAGTCATACATGACATTGTTGACCATATCAGAAATACTATAATATGATAATTTTTTTAATATACTCATCAGACGCTCACCCGAATCCAAGAATTTGACTTATAAATATTTGGATTCAAGATATCATTATTAACAAATAAATCAACAAAAAAGATTAAAAAAACAGATGATGCATAGAGTTCTAAATATAAGACATTGATCAACAATGTTTTCTCACAAAGACAATGCTCCTACTTTTTTGGCCATAAAAAACCAGTCTTACTGTGCTCATACAATGCTTGAATTTTCATTATTTTTAGAATTGCGTTATCAGATGCCCGACTCTTCAGTGGCTTTGCAATCCAAATCAAAAAAGAAAAACACACCGGGGTACTATCGAATTTATGAATACTCTCCGAGACAAACTTCTACAATAAAATTGCGGTGTCACTAGATCGTAACATCCTGAAAAACATTTAGTTGCGATTTGCTCCTACCAGTGCAATATGCTCGATTAGGTCAAGTACGCGGTTGCTGTAAAGGAATTTCAAGAAAGAATCATTAGACAAGTTTATTTGTATTTCAAAGCAGCCGGTGTCTCGGTTAAGTCTCTGTGTGCACTGCAGTCAGCGAGAAAGAGATGTACTGGTTCGTCTAAAGAAGCGAGCAAGAGAGAGCTTAAACATACCTGTAACCCCATTCATTGTCATACCATGAAACAAGTTTCATGAAAGACTTACTTAACCCTATTCCGGCTTTGGAATCAAAAATGCTAGATCTGGGATAGGAAAAACAAGCCCATTTTAGAACATTATGCAGTTGTCAGGGAAAAGACAAATAAATAACTAAATGACTCGTTTTACAAAAAAAAAACACTATAAGCGGGCACGGTCGACAACCACCCTGGGACTTTTCATGCCTAAATTATACTCGAAATGTCTGTAAACCTCCACAACCTTGTATGAAGTAGACAATATATCATGTCAGGGCAAAAGGAACGTTGGAGAGAGGGAGAAAGAGAGATTACCTCGAATCACCAACAAAATCGTTAGAGACAACATCCTCATCTGTATATCCAAGAATGCCTTTGAGTGGCCCCTCAGCAGCATACCTTCATTTAAAAGTTAATTTAGAGTTCCAGTGAATGTGAAATACGCTCGATTAAATAACAAGGGCAAAAAAAGGGAAAACAAAAAAGAAAAAACAAAAGCAGGAATGAATGAATGAATGAATGAAGAAAAGAGAAGAGGGAACACAGATGCTACGTAAGCCCAAAATAGAAAACTCACTTTACAACTGCTTTGACATCTTCATAGGTGGCACTCTTCTGAAGTCGACAAGTTAAATCCACAACAGAAACATTGGGTGTAGGGACACGGAACGCCATTCCAGTAAGCTTTCCATTAAGATCGGGAAGAACTTTTCCAACAGCCTATAAGAAAAACACAGAAATCATAATTAAATTTTAATTCCAACCATATTAGATGGAATAAATTTGGCTATTTCTCTCCCATACCTTCGCTGCACCAGTTGAACTAGGGATGATATTTTGGCCAGCTCCTCGACCCCCTCTCCAATCCTTCATTGAAGGGCCATCAACAGTCTTTTGAGTTGCTGGATGTTAAAAAACACATTAACATAAAATGCAATACCATGTGCAACGAAAAAAATACAGGTGGATAATGACCAGATACCTGTAGTTGCATGAACAGTAGTCATTAATCCCTCAACGATACCAAATTCCTCATGGACAACCTGCAACATGTTACACCACAAAAACTTAGGAAAACTGCCAAAAAAATGAAGAAAAGCAAAAACCAGATGCTTCATGAGCAAGACGGCCAGCTTAATTAGTGTTGTAAAATACAAGCAGATGGAATTATCTGCTACGAACTCAAACATACAAAAGTAAGATCTTAGAAAGTGGAAGTCCTTCTAAGTGATTGGTACACCTCAATAAAAAAACAATGGGAGATAAGATTTTAGCTTAAATGCCCTCTTCAGTGATGAGATTAATATGCCTAAAACCGGAGGATGCAACCAGACCTTGGCAAGTGGAGCTAGACAATTGGTAGTGCAACTAGCATTAGAAACTATGTCCATGCTTGGCTGGTAGGTCTTCTCATTCACTCCCATCACAAACATAGGTGCATCAGCTGAAGGAGCTGAAATTACAACTTTCTTGGCACCACCCTGCAAAACAGAGTCACGAAAGATCAATTTAGAGAATTTTCAGAAGTGCATGCACTGACAGGTGTGCTTCTGCAATGTGATGACACAGGAAACCAATATAACTAACCTTTATATGTGCTGAAGCCTTAGCTAATGTGGTGAAAACACCAGATGACTCAACAACAAACTCAGCACCATAATCACCCCAAGGGATCTCTGCAGGGTCCCTGGTGGATATTATTTATATGTTATTCCAAGCTGAGATGGTTTAATAGCAATTTTTAATGAAACCATATAACAGATTTTATGTTGTAATTTGTAAAAAAAAAAAATCCATGAGAATAACACAATCCAGGGAAGGCAGTTCAAATCCCAATAAATCATTCAAGGACAAAATATCCAGAATAATACCTTTTGCTGACGACATGTATTTGCTTGCCATTAATTTCCAAGGTGGAATCATCCACAACTTTGATGGTTCCCTTGAAGGGTCCATGAGTTGAATCATATTTAAACATATAAGCCTGGATAATAATAAAAAAAAAAAAGAATTAAAATACTGCACATGTTCAGAATTGTTGACATCTTTGATAAACCAAGCCAAACAAAATGAGTAGCACAAAGCTAAACCAAATCTAAAAGAGCAGATGAGCATACTTACCATGTACTTAGCATCAATAAAAGGATCATTGACTGCTACCACATCAATATCATCCCTTGAGGTTGCTATCCGTAAAACCAACCTTCCAATCCGACCGAAACCTACAAAGTTTTATTGTCAAAAATGAGTTGGTATAGGATACATCAAGCTACATAGAGCAACTGAAACTTGAATGATTGAATCAAGGTAAATCAACTTGGTTTAGCACTTAATGACTTGAAAACAATTTCTTTAACAAGATTCTTATTATCTCCCATGTTAGACCACATGCTTACCAGGCCCATCCAACAATATCACAAAAATATTTTTAGCCATGGGCGGACGTAGAATAGAAATTGGGGGTGCAATTAACCCCACTTAATTTGTTTAGGTATGTTATTTTTAAGGGGGTAATGTAGAAATTTTTATAAGAAATATTATATTTGACCCCACTTAATTCGTTGGGTATAGGGTCAACAATACTTAGTGTAGTGGTATAAATATTCTGACCCCACTATACGAAAATCCGGGCTCCGACATTGTTTTTAGCCCCAATTACCTCAAAATAGATAATAGACCAACAACAGCTGAACTAAAGGTTAAAAAGCTAATTTAACATTAACAACAATGTAAGCACCGATCCAGGTTCCAGTTTAGCACGTATAGCTTCTGAAACTTTTCAACCATATACAGTCTAATAGTATATATGAAGCATGAACGGCAGTTCTCCACAACTTTTTGTCTCCCGGAAAAGATTGGGTACCACAAGCCTTAGATACCTACCCAAACCTCAATTCAAAGTTCCACACTTACCACATGAGATAAGCATGGGATGCTAGACCTTTTCTATTTTGCAAGCATACTCAAAAGTGACAAGAACTCAAATGTGCACGATAACAGAATAGAAATAATTTCTATGGCGATTAAAGAAACTAACATGGCAGAGATGCATATAACCATCAAATAAAACAGAGAAAACCTTTAATCAAATTAAGAGAACATACCATTGATTCCAACCTTTGTTTTCCCACTGCTCCGTGACTCTGCACAAATTAGGAAACAAGCAAAAAGCAAAACATCAGTGGATACAACTTCCAAACTAAGTTCATAATAATTAAATAAGTCTTTTTTAACAAATTTAAAGTTCCAGTTCTTACTTGTAATTGTAGGAGGAATTTCGGTAGCTGTGGCTTTGATGGGTTGGATAGTACTTGAGTTGCATTTACTAAAATTTTAAAACTATCAGTACAAGGAAAAGAACAAAAATTTGCACAATAAACAAAAAAAAAAATGAACGGCCAATAGTGATTACTCAACTGTAAAGAAGAGGATCTAATTGAAACTGCAGCACCAAAAAAGGAGTTGAAATTTCCACCAAATTCAATGCTTGAAACCTAAATAATATCGCATTCACACTCAGATTGACAATAAAAGGTGCATTGAAATTGCCACCTAACAATAAAATAGCACTGAAAATAAATAAATTTAAATTAAATAAAAAATTACACGAGTATTCAGAATTTCATAAATTCATCAACATAACGAAAACGACTTAACAAACAAGGCTCAGTCACCGATCAAACAACACGAAACGTAACAAAGTAAAAAATAAAAATCAACATCCATCACCAAAAAACTAAATAAAAATGGATGAAACATTTATTGCAATTATTAGGACGCCGTTTGGTTACCGAGAAAACGTCTAGAAAAATAACAGCAATGAAAAAAATGATTTGAAGTTGCACAAATTTAAATCATTCAGCTTATCTCAGCTCAGCTCTTAGTATTTATTTTCCTTCAAAAAAACCGGGGGAGGGGGAAGAAAACACAAGGAAAAAACGTTTCACTTTTTTTGAAAGCTGTATACGGTGTTGATCGGAGGAAAGTTGATGACCTTGAGACGATCGGAGGATGAGAAAGAGAGGTCAGGGCGAGCGGAGGCGGAGGCGGAGACGGTGGCGGCGGATCTAATGGGAGAAGAAAAAGCCATTGCAAAAGCTTTTCGGAGAGGAATAAAAAATAAATAAACTTAAAATTAAAAAACCCTAGCAGAAACTGTGAGGAGAAAGAAGAAGAGAAGCTTTATGGCTTTTGAGAGCGGGCACAAGTACAAATGGGAAATATTTATAATACAATAATCGAATCCTGAAAATGATATTTTTATGCTTTTTCAAAGCGTATCAAAACAAACCCCGACAATTTTTATATTACATTTATATATGGCTTATTTGTCTCAATATTCCAAAAAAAAAAAAAAACGGATAGCTACCCATTTAAAGTACATTTGAAAAAATATTTCCTATTTAGCACACATAAGTAGAACTCGCATTCTGCAAAACGCAGATTCAATTGGTTGAACGCGAATTTAACGAGATGATTGTATTTATCGCAGTCAAACGAAACAGTATAAACTTAATTTTAAATTCGGGTAAACTAAATCCGCGTTTGGTAGAACGTGAATTCAACCGTTAACTTAATTTTAAATTGGTGTAAACTGAATCCGCGTTTGGTAGAACGCGAATTCAACGAGACGGTTGTATTTATCGCAATCAAACGAAACGGTTGAAAATTAAACGAAATGGTTGAAAATTAATTACGCATTGAAATAACAGAGAAATTCGCGTTATACGAGACGCGTATTCTGCAAATTCAGTCTGACACAAAGACAAATTCGCATTCTACAAAACGCAGATATCTGAGAAATCGCGTCTGACACAACGCGAATTCAACTAATTACGCATTTTAACCGACGCGGGTTCATGTATAAATAACCTCACCCCATACCCCACAAATCACACCAAAACAAAAACAAAAATATTGTCTCTGAATCTCTTCTGTAATATTTTAGATTCGCGATAATGGAGGGTTCGCTGATAAGGTTGGATCATAAACATGTCTTCGATTTTTGGCGAAAAATGTAAGCTTTATTTATTTATTTATTTATTTTAAATTTAATTTTTTATATTTGGTTTAGTTTAATTTTAAAAAAATATGGTAGTTTAAAATTGAAATTAATGTATGGATGTTTATTTTTTATGATAGTATGGAACGTCGTCTCGAAGTCTTTATCACTCGGATGACAAATAGACCGGACACGCGTGTAGAAGAATATATTACGAGGGCTGGATTTTTGCATGTATCCAAAATTATTGGCGGTGTAAAATTGGATGTTGATTTGATCAACGCCCTTGTAGAAAGGTGGAGGCCGGAGACACACACACTCCACCTTCTGTGCGGTGAGGCGACGATAACCTTGGAGGACGTGTCGCATATTCTGGGTCTCCCGTTAGACGGAGAGGCTATTAACGGTCACAGTAGTGGTGACTGGCGTGGGCTCTGTTTTGAGTTGCTAGGGGCTGCGCCAGATCAGATGGATGGTGGCACTGTGTTTCTTCGGTGGTTGCGGAAAAATTATAGCCATTTACTGGAGGACGCGAACGATGATATGATGATGGTAAAGAATTTTTTCTGCATATTAATGAAAAAAATAATTTTCAAAATTTTTAATATATATTTTTCTATTGTAGGCTTATGCTCGCGCGCATATTTTGCAAATAATTGGCGGGATATTGGTGCCGAAAAATCTCACAACAAAGTACACATGTTGTGGCTGCGGCATTTGCGGGATTTTGATGAAGCTGGTAAACTGAGCTGGGGATCGGCGGTACTGCATTTCTATTTAGAGAGTTGTGCAAGACCACAAATCCCGAGAAGCACGACATTGAAGGTTGTCTTCTTTTGTTGCAGTCTTGGGCGTGGTTCAGAATGCTATTTTTACGCCCTGAATTGAGCTGTCGAGCCCTTGCATTTTTCCACTATGCTGGAGGTAAGGAAAAAAATATTTTTTGAAAAAAAAAAACTAATAATTTTTTGGTAGCCATTTTTTAATATTAAAGTTATGTTTCTTTGTTCTGTAGGTGGAGAAGTAATTTAAGCCATGTTAGTCTGGCGAAAGGTCTAAAGGCTATCAAACAGGACATTGAAAATGAATCCGAAAATCAGGTAAATATTTGGAGTTTGAATTTAATATTAATTTTGATGTAAATATTTAAAATAAAGTTTTTCAATTTAAATTATAATTGTACAGTTTTTGTGGACACCATACGCGGATCCGAGTATCCACGAATGCCTCACGGAATTTTTAGAGGGGACGAAGAGTGCTTGGACGGCGACAGTACCACTCATTTTCTACTCAACGGTTGAGTGGCATCCGACCGATCGCGTCTTACGCCAGTTTGGTTACATCCAAAAAATCCCGTCGAACCCTCCAAATTTTGACAAATTACATAGGCTAACTCGACAACGAAAGCTCGAGGTACAATAAAGTTATTTAGTTGAATGTTTTTATCAATTTGAACGAAGTTTATATTGATTTAAAGAAGAATATTTTTTTTAATATAGCGTGGTAGGTGGTTGGTCCGTGAGGCACGTAGAGTAGATTGCTCAATGGAGGAAAAGAGAACATCCGCAACGGTAGCCCATTCGTGAGTATGTAATGTTCGATATGATGGTCAACCACGATTACTTTTCGTGGTACTTAGAGAATAGGAAGCCAAATCTTTTGACTCCAGATGAGCAGGTGGTCGTTATTGAGCGTATGCAACGCAACCGCCGTCGGACTGAACGTACGAGGGGGCACGTTCGACTTCTGGCACTGCTTCGTCATTGAGGAGAACAAATGCTTCAACCTCCTCAGCACCAACACCATTGCAGGTCACCCAACCGATCCGACCACAGCCTTTTACCCACTCTATGCACTCATCGTTTCATCCGCCGAGTCCGACAGAAGGTTTTTTCACACCTGTTGTCGGCAACCCCTACGAACCATTTTTGGCAATGATGAGTGGCACGTCGAGTTTGCCTCTAGGCTACGTACCTTTCTATCCATTTCAACCATGGCCGACCGATTTTGGGCCCAGATTTATTCAGCAAGCACCGCCGCAGTCCATATTCTTCAGAAGTAGGCCAGGTGGAACGAGTGGTACGGTTGGAGATGGAACCGAAAATGAGGGCGGTGATGATGACGACGATGATGATGATGATGAGAAGGAAGTTCAGCCCATTCGGCGTCGACGCAATCCTGATCGACCTCGGCGTCCACCGGGTTGTGGTACCGATGGACATAGGCACCATTAGTTAATTTTTTTCCTTTTTAAAGTAGTATATAAAAATTTGAGTTATAGTAATTATATAAATATAAATGTAACCTATTTGACATTTAATTTCTGTGTGCTACCTATTTGACATTTAATTTTTTCAATCGCTTTTGTTCAAATAATTATTTACTTAGTCGATAACAAACATGAGTAAATATAAAAATAAATATATTTCAAGTTTTTAAAAGTTCATATACAAAACCCTTTATTGTTTTAATATTCCCTTTTGGGAAAAATCTAATAACCACCCTCTTTGAACTATATTTGGAAAAATACCCTCCATTCTACATGTACAATATATTTTACCCAAAAAGGCTTTTTGTCGAATATAAAAAGAAATTCGCGTTCTATAAAACACGAATTTACTGACATGTTCAGTAACCCGCGTCCTGATGAGCGCGGGTTTTCTTAGAAAGCATGACACGTCAGGAATCCTTTCAGACCCAACTTCGTGTTCTATTAAACGCGAATTTACTAACATAATGTAACCCGCGTCCTACAAGACGCAAGTTTGGCCACCTTACTATAAATTCCCCGATTAAATGGGTGAACATTTCGATGCATCAGTATTCACTCAAAAAAATATATAAACGTCTGATTTCTTTAAAAAAATGGCAAGAAGAGTTGCTGCAGTAGTATACTACGACGGTGAGATAATTCTTGATGTAGAAATCGGTGTCGTGTTTCAGTCTAACAATACTATTTTGCTACAAATTCCGAGGGGAATAACATTTGAAAGGCTAAAGTGAACGATATCGCGAAAGGTTACTTCTAGGTGGGAAATTTATTCACTAAGGTATCGACTGCCAACTTCGTTAGATCCATTGTATTTCGTAATATTCGATGTTCTGGATGACGAAGGTGTACAACTGATGATCGATACCCATACCAGTTTTTCATGGGATGGGACCTTGAGCTATTTGTAACATTTTCTGAACAAAATGTCAGAGGCAACACTGTGGTTCCAAATTGGCTGCGTACAAATCTTTACTTCGACCCAAATGCTCATAGCCCTACATCAAGTTTGCGACAAGGAATCAACTTACTAAATACGAGCGATGATCAATCAGGATCATCGCCTGCATCGAGGCCAAGGCATTCTTGCGTCGCCAGGTTTGACTTAGACTTAAACCTGCCACCAACCCAAGAGTTACTGTACAATCCTTACAGTGGTGGTCTGAGGTCATCGTTATCTACTATGCTATTCTCTCATGATGAATTCAATCCCTTCGATGATTTTTCATCTGGGAGGCACTCGACTTATATCCCTACTGTGGGCCCATCATCATCTACTATATCGTCGTACTTTGAAGAGTTTAACCCGTCGAATATTGGATATCGGCCCCATCTGCGCTCTCGTGATCAGGTTAGCAGTACAGTACATAACAGGGTACAAGTTGTTGATGAAACATAACTATACAGCTTTAACGGGGATAATTCTGATGAAGAACCACTTACGGAGGTTGGACAAGATGGTGATGAGATGGGTTTATTTCCAGAAGAACCAACAGACCTTGACGAGCCCATTAGTACAGAGGATAATACAGAGGATGAGGCAGAAGAAGATACAGAGGACGATAACGAACTCGAACTTGTGCAAATGGTTACCCGGTGCAGTTATACTGCTAGTAGCGCATCCTGTTATGAACCACCATCCCACTTAACAATAGTGGATATGGAAGGATTTAATGCTACCGAATTTACAGAATACCCACAATTGGAGAATTACACTGAACGAAATGATGGGGATTTACGTCATGGAATGGTCTTCAAGATAAAAAAAACTGGCGATAGCTGCTATTAAGCATTACAACATACACAGATTAGTTACTTCTACAGTGAAGAAAACTGAAGCCGACAAATATATTGCAGAATGCCCCCACAAGTCCGATGGATATCGGTGGATGGTCCTTGTATCGCGATTGAAGAGGCTGAACAACCTATGGAGGATAACCAAATACAATGGACCTCATACATGCTCCGTCAGAAGCTTGAGTCAAGATCATCCGAACTTAGATGTGCACGTGCTTTGTGATCATCTCCTTCCACTCGTGAAAGCTAATCCACGCGTAACTGTCAGTATGTATAGCTTCCATTAAATCTCAATTCACATATATGGTTAAATACGATAAGGCATGGTATGCAAGATATTGCGCCATCCAACAACTATATGCCCAGTGGGAGAAATCATACAATGAGTTGCGAACATGGCTGAAGCTGATGCAAAAATACAACCCAGGAACAGTCGTGGAACTTGAGACAGTGCCATCTTACTACAACGATCGATTGTTTTTGGGGAGCGCCAATTTTTTTCACATTTTTTGGACATTTTCGCAATACGTTAAAGTTTTACTACTGGCAGATCGACTAAACTTTCTTGTATGGCAGGTACATACAGATTTTACTACTGGCAGTTACACAAGATGGAAATAGAAAATGTATTCCGGTCGCATTCCCTATTGTTGAAAAGTAAGATATCCCATCGTGGACATTTTTCTCACCAATCTGCGCAGACATGTCCTACGCTGTGTTCTACGAGAAAAACCAGACGGGATATGTATTATTTCAGACAGAGGCGCAGGAATTTGGGGATCCATCGCACAATTGGGCCCGGCTTGGGAACCTCCATTTATTCATTATAGGTACTGTTTGTGACACATTGCTGCCAACTATTACCAGCGATACAAGAATGATGATGAGCGTATAATGGTTCTTCGTATGGGTAAGCATTTCACTATCAAAATTATATTCATTGTCATGCCATTTAGTATTATTTCTAATTCATGCCATTTAGTATTATTTTTAATTAATTATTCAATCTTTTATTTAATAGGAAACGCACACCGAGCTGATGAGTTTGAGGAGCTGTTAGAGGATTTGTGATTAAGGAATATAGATGGATATAATTATATCGTTGATATCTCGATGGAGAAATGGCTACGATGTTATGATGAAGGGCATCGATATGGTCATATGACAACGAACTTGGCTGAGGTGATCAATTCGTCTCTAAAGGGAACATGTCATTTACCTATCACATCCGTTGTCAAGGCGACATATTATCGACTGGCTACCCTTTTTGCAACCTTGGGAAAACAAGCAATGAACTGGATGGATGGTGGCCACAAGTTCCATCCAGATCTCCAGCAAACATTTTAGATATCTATGTCGCACGCAAATGCGATGGGTGCTATATGTTTCTCCCGTCACGAACACATCTTTCAGGTTACTGAATTTTCATGCTCGCTTGAAGGCATCATGCAGAAAAATTACGTTGTTAACCTACGACGAAGAACATGTGACTGTGGACGTTTTTAAACTTTCAAGTACCCGTGTGCGCACGCATTTGCTGCATGTGCATCTGTTCATTTCGACGCAATGACACTCGTTGATCAGGTATGCCGACTTGAAAATGTTTTTAAGGTATACTGTAACGAGTTTCCTCCTATCAGAAATGAACACGATCATGCATTAGTCGACGATGAACCTAAGATACGGCCAGATCCTTCTTTGCGGCGCAAGAAAAAAGGTCACCCGTGCTCAACTAGGATTCATTGTGCCGAGGATATGGTTCCAAAAGAACGGACAGGGCAACCTAGGCTGTGTACAAAAATGTAGGAACCCTAAACAAGACAGGAGAAAATGTCCTCTTAGGACAGGGCCTCGAATCAACTAGTTGTTCTTCCAACTGAAATGTTTACATTATAAAATGAAAGGGTTTCATAGGATTTTATGGTATTCTAACTATAAACAATACCGAGAGGATCCGATAAAATATAAAAAAATCGAATTACACATGCCTGTCTACCATTTGTTTCCATGTTCTTCATGATAAAAAAATAACAACATAGCATTTTCAACGCGATATTTAAACCTGCTCAGATAAAATAGACTCATTGATTTCTGGATTTTTGTTAAATTATGTTGTCGTACTACGACGTAAAAGTTCTATAACTAGAGAAATTATCAAAATCAAATTAAACATACCTACCGACACTTGTTTTAGTGTTACTCAATGCACAAAAACAAGGCTATATAGTGTTTTTAACGCAATTTCAAGCAACGTTCGGATACCTTATACTGGATTATTTTTACACCGTTTTATAGAGATGAATCCATAGTACGACGTCAATGTTCAATAACAAGAAAAATTATCCCCCAACACTGTGCAAATTCACATGAAACATGCCTACCGGCACTTGTTTTGATGTTACTCAATGCACAAAAACAAGTCTATATAGCATTTTAACGCACTTTTTAGCAACGTTCCAATACATTATACTGGATTATTTTTACACTGTTTTACATAGATGAATCCATAGTACGACGTCAATGTTCAATAACAAGAAAAATGATCCCCCAACACAGTGCAAATTCACCTAAAACATGCCTACCGACACTTGTTTTGATGTTACTCAATGCACAAAAACAAGGCTATATAACGTTTTTAACTCACTTTTTAGCAACGTTCCAATACCTTATACTGGATTATTTTTACACCGTTTTACATAGATGAATCCATAGTAAGACGTCAATGTTCAATAACAAGATAAATTATCACCCAACACAGTGCAAATTCATCTACAACATGACTATAAATCCATGCATATTCAGCAATTACACGATGAACTCGCGTTCATTGAACGCGAGTTCCTTCATTATCTGTCACGGTATCTTCATGCCATTTCGTGTGAATTTATCGCTGAACTCGCGTTTCGATAAACGCGAGTTATGTTAACCAATTAAAATAAACGATTATACGAAAGACAGCGCCACATCAGCCAAAATTCGCATTTGGTTGAACGCGAAATCGCAATTCACGTTATGTAAAGCGTGGACCGTGCTTATGTGTGCAGAATGAGGGGTATTTTTCCAAATGTAGTTCAAAGGAGGGTGGTTTTTAGATTTTTTTTCCCAAAAGGGAATATTGAAACAATAATGCCTTTATGTATATAGTTCTTATTTTAAATTGATCTACAAAGTTTTGAACGTTCTAATTTCATTCCCAGATTATCATGTATGACACATCGTATTATTGCATAATACACATTAGTGTTTACATGAAAATTAATACTTTTTTACAATTGTTTTATTAACATGAGATATGATTAACATATATTGATAATTTGGGGGTGAAATTAGAATGTTCAAACGTTTGTGGACAAAATTAGAACGAGAGTCATCTTTGTCAAAAAAAAAATAGAACGAGAGTCATAGTTTGAAGGTGAAATTAAAATATTTAAATCTTTGATGTCCAATTTAAAATGTGATTCATAATTCAAGGATGAAATTAGATGATTAATTTAGACTAAGGATCATGGTCTAAAAAAGTATAATGTTATTAACTTTATTTTTTATTTATATTTGTACATCATATTATAATTATAATTTTCATTATTAACTATTTCATGCTATAACTTATTTGTTTTTATATAAAAATTTATAATTATTGGTAAAAATGTGGTGTAGGTCCTTTGTATTACAACACGATGCACTTTTATCATTTACTCTTAAAATGAAAATGTTTTAGAAAAAGAACCCAACAAGAATATCTAGTAGAAAAGATGATGATGTTTATCCTAAAAATTCAGGTTCGAATACCTGTATGCACAATATGTTTATGTCTTGTCAAATGTTAAGAAAAAATATGAACGGATATTACTATATAATAATATCAGTATATTAAAAAATATTTTAAAAAAAAGACAAAAATGATTATTTTACGTCAATTGAAAAGCGCTATTAATTAAATAACGTAATATTAATTTAAAACATAATATGATTTATTTTCATAAAATATATTAAATATCATTTTTTAATCACCGATATTTAATCTATAGTATGACTAATTTAAGTCGAGTATTGCAAAAGTTTATCATGTGAGTGATCCTTCCAACACACTTTGTTTCATTAATAATATTAAAATTCGAACATTCAATCTTATTTAAAAAATATAATATTTCGTCCTATTAGACCAACTGTTTGTTGGTTATTACTTTACGTGTCGTCTTTAATTGATGTTATATGTTCATATAATTTATTGTAAGTTTGTAACCTAACCCGAACCTGTGTCCTTTAAAATTTGAACATATGGTCTCATATTTTATATTATATAATTTTATTATACTTTAATGCTAATTGTATAATAACCATTAGGTGTATTTAAAATGGAGAAAAGAATAAGAGCAAAGCTTCTTAAGAGCTTGAAAAGCCATAATAGGGAAATGCAAAATTTGACTTTTTTTACAATATTAAAATTAATAATATAATAATAATAATCATTAAAAATTCACTATTATTATCTCGTGTGTGCATGTGTACGTAACATTACAATCAATAACATTAACATCTGAGTGCGTGGTAAGGTGATATAATTTCAGTTTTGATCGGATTTTTTTTTTAAATTTTTTCCATCGCTCATTATAATTAAGTTTGTTACTTGAATTTTTCATATTGCTTTTAAATTTTAACATTTTCAAATTTTATTATGACAAAGAATTGTTTTATGACTTTTAGATCTTATTTTTTGTTTAACTATCGATATCCAACCGATTTGTTTGGCTGATTAATCCGGATCGAGTATTATAGATGCCTATTATGAGTGATCCTCTCAACTCAACTTGTTCTATTCGCAATATTAAAATTCGAACCTTTGATCTTGTTTAAGGGAATTTTGACGTTATTTAATAAAGCTTTTAAAGTTTTCTCATAAATATGTCTAAAAATTTAAATTTACAAAATAAATAAAAATAATAAAATACTATTTTAATATTATTTTCACTATTCTAAATATAAATCAGATCCCGAATAATATGACATTTAAATAAACCTATCTCGAATTAAAAGTAAGAGATTATGAAATTTAAATTAACCTAACTCGAATTAAATGTTTAAGTATTTTATTTTTAGGTGAGCTAACACATTCGGCCAGTTGGTCAAGCTGTTCGTCTTTGTTCCTTCGTATTTTCGTAGGTCATGAATTTTATACCTATTAGAAGTACTCCCCTTCCTTCCTAGAGTCAAATTTATCAAAAAAAAATATTTTACTTTTAGGGTAAATTACAAATTGACCACTCAACTTTGACCTTATTTATGTTTCGGTCACTAAAATTTAAAAAATTTCAATTTAATTACTAAACTTTCGATTTGCTCCTATTTAAGTCACTCGGGTGTTAAATCAAAATTGCAAGAGTCACATGGTAGCCAAATGTGCTGACATGGACTGTTTTTTGCTGACATGGAAGCCATATGTCATCCTTATCATTTCCCTTTTCTTTTTTATATTTTATCTTCTTTCCCTAAAAGATGAGAATTTTATAATTTCGTCCTTATTTCACATCGACACTGAAATCACTGTTTTCTATTGTGTTCTCTGACCCACAAACTCATCTCATCGTATCTTACTACTCTGTCAGTTTAAATATTTCTAAAATCACTTAAAATCCATATAACTCACCCCAAAACTCAAATTTTGCAAAAAAAAAACATTTTAAACTAAAATATTTACTGTCCGATTAGCATAGAATCGGGATATATAACTCGCTTCCTACTTCTTCACCTTCCCACCGTGGAGATTAGGAAGAAGACGCTTCATCGTAGATCAATCAAATTAAATATGAAATCATGATTTTTTTCACAAAAAAATATTTTCTAAAAGACAGATGCCTAGTAACAACTATGTTAAATATTTAGTGGAGTGCCAAAACAGGAACAAAAATGAAAGTTCAATGATTAAATTAAAAGTTTTTATTTAGCAACCAAAATAAAAATTAATAGAAAATTGAGTCGTAAAATTTATAATTTATTAATTTTAAATATAAAACAAATTTTACTACAAAATTTTTATATTTAAAATTTTAGAAATAAATAGACGAATTGAATCGGATTTGTAATTTAGGATGAAAGGGGTGGCAATGTATGGTATTTCTTAAGAGGGTATGAAATATTCGATGAAGACAAACCGGGGACTGTGTGAATCACGTAGGTGAGATTGTCGCGTAGCCGAAAAATGAAACCTCATAAATCATAATAATAAATAAACTCGGCGGAGCCCTCAAAAGCCAATGTGGACCGATGTGACCCCAAATTTTAGGCCTTTTCTTTGGATGAATTTGCAGTGCAACAGATTAGGATATAATTAAAAATAATAATAAATTTAAAAATTTATTTAAAAATTTAAAATTTTAAAATTTTAAATAATATTTTAAATTAATTTTGTTCGTGATTTTTGATAAGTATTTGTTTTTATCACATTTTAAGTTTTTAAACAAAATATTAATATTTATTTTATAAATATCGATACTTATAAAAAATAATTTAAAATATTATTTAAAAATTTAATATTTTAAATTTTTAAATAAATTTTAAAATTTATTATTTTTTAACTGTACGCTAGACCTAATGTTAAACCCTTTTCTTTTCTTTTTCCTTTTTCACGTTTCTAGATTTCCCCGGTCCTCCACGTCGGCTCTTGCCCCTTTTTAATTAATTTGCTTTTTTTATAATTTTTGTTTTACAATTTGTATTTTACTTTCAATATCATTTTTATAAACTAGATCCATCTTTTTTGATAAAATATGTTTCGTTTCATTCGAGTAGTAGCAGTGCTATAAAAATAACAATCTTTAGGATACATCTATACAAGTATCCCCATTTTGTATATAGGTGTGAGTTTATCCTATCTGTACGAGCTATATATTTTTCATGGAATTTAATTCAAACAATGTCTTTAATGTGTTCGATTCATACTTTTTTACTTTTGAAATATAACATGTATTGTTATTACATTCGACACTGTTTAATTTTTATGTCATATAAGTATGACATGAAAATCGATATAAACACAGTACTAGAATAGGGATAGAATGTATTAAAGACATTGTTAGAATTAAACTTAATTATAGGTCCAATAATATAATAATAATTAAAAATGTTATGAAGATGAATAAAATTGAAAGACATATTTTTTTATAATATACTACTTTTAGTATAATTTTTATTTTAATTATATTTATATTTTATAATATTTCAAATAACTTTATTTTGTATAAACACAATACTATAAAATGAACTCACCCTTCCAAAATACAATTATATAATAAAGGGTGAAAAAGACAAAATATAAAAAAACATCGACATTTGTTTATTTTTTCAATTATATTCTTAATGTTATCATGTAACGTTAACAAAAATTTAACCATTAATTGACCATCTAAAAAGAATTTATTCATAAAATAAAATTTTAAAATTTAAATTGTAAAGAAAAGGATAATTGGGAAACAAGTGACAGAAGTCGAGGATATTTTTCACTATTATACCAATAATATATATATATATATATATATATTGTTAAGTAGTTGGATAGTGGTGGGTAGGTAAGGTTGGTTGTCCCTTCTTTGCCACTACCAACCCCCCACCGTTGAACTTGCATCCAATGTGTTTTTAATTCAGTTCACCAAATCAAATACAATACTTAATTACAGGATGGACGTAGAAGGGGCGTGAGGGGTCATCGCTCCCTAAAATTTTAATATTTTTATATAATTTATAATTTTTTATGTATTTTTTATTAAAATTTATTTTCGCTCCCTTAATATTTTATAGGTTCGCCCTCATAGAATTTTATAGGTTCGCCCCCTCTAATATAAAATTTTGTGTCCGTCCCTGCTTAATTATCAACGAAGTTGGTTTAAGTGGTAAACAACTTGGTATCACTTAAGCAGGTTTTGAATTTGACGTCTTGTGGATACGAAAAATTTCCATAGAAAGACTTATCTACCAAAATCATATGTGTGTCGCGGGTCGGTTTGAATTAGTTAGAACAAAACCCTGGAGAATCAGGAGGGCAACAAGAGCAAGCGCATTTGATCGGTTGGTCAAACTGTTCATATTTATTTCCTCATTTTCCCTTAGGTCATATGTTCTAGACCCACTAAGAGCACCTATTTCCTTCCCTCAAATCTTATTTTACTATTTTCAAATAAAATTAAGATTATAATTAGGATTTATCAGAAAATAACAAAAATTACAATACTTATAAATATGTTTAAATTTGATGCAATATTGTATATTAATCTACACTCTAATAACAAATTATATATAAAAAGAGATTGTGCAAATTCGAATATAATGGAGTAATATTTGAAATATTTTTTTATCGATTTGCATATTTAATTTTATAGGTTTTTATTATTTTTAAAGAATCTAATAAAATTAAATATCGATAGTAACTAAAATAATTATATTTACATTACAATAAAAATTAATAAAACATTCAATAAAAAAAACTATTACACTCTTTTTCGTCACGTGATTCGGTATCATATCTTCGGGAAAGGCCCACGGGCTTTGCACGTGTTCCATAGCTTTCATGTAAAATCCCGGAACACCCTTCTATAAGACTTTTTCTTTTCTATTAGATTGTAAACGAACTAAACTTTTAACGAATTGTTCGGAAAAAAAATTTATATTCGTTTATTTATTAAACGAATGAACATAAATAAATTTTTTTGTTTGTTTATTAAATGAACAAATATGAATAACAAGCTCGTTCGTTTATTTACGTTCGTAAACGTTCGATAATTCGCTCATTTATGTTCATTTAAATTTATTCACATATATCTATTATATTTATTATTTTTCACAACAAAAGTATTATATTCTAAAAATAAATAAATTTATTAACACATGTTCGCTCGTTTAAATTTATTCGCATATGTCCTTTTATGTTCGTCCGTTTGTGTTCGTTTAGCATTTTAACGAATGAACACGAATAAGTTACAAACGAACATGAACAAAAAAATTATGTTCGTTTAGTTGTTCATATTCATTCATTTATTCGATTAAAATTAAACGAACGAATATAAACATACTCGTATTCTTTGATAGACCTACTCTCTGGAAAATAGTCTTCACAGTCCTCTCTTGTAACTAGTGATCTTCACACATTTCACACCTTTTACATGTGTGCTCAAAATAGAATCCGCTCAAATGAACATCATCATTTTTTTTTTTAATTTTCATAAATAGAATATTAAAATTACATTTAGATTGATCGGATTATATTAACCCAAAAAGAAAAGCTGATATGAACACATTACCTGTATCGCCTTCTCGTCCAGTTAGTATTAGCCACGTGGAAAGAGAATTCTTGTCCAAACAAAACTCTCTTACTGTTCGACACTTGTCCTTCTCTGGACACCCATTTGCCACTCTAGTCTTTGCCCTTTCAAAGTTCAAAACACACTCCCTGTTCTTTTCTTTTCTGTATTTACATTCAAAAGCTCCCTCCTTTCTTCTCTCTTGTTTTTATTTTATTTTAATTTTGGTTTTGAGAAGATTCAGCTGCAAAGAGGAAGATAAAAAAAATTACAGGTAAAATTTGTACAATTTTTCTTTTTAAATTGGGGTTTTCTTTTTGGTTTTCTGGTTAGTACTTTACAGTCTCTTGTTTGGTTGGTGGGAAAAAAACTAAATCAAAAAAGAAAATATTTTCTGGGTTTTACTTTACAGTCTCTTGTTTGTTTATTCTGTATTTTAAGGAATTTTGTTAATAAGTCTTAGTTAATAGTTAATACTATCATGAATCATTCATGGTTATTTTCCTGAAAGATCAAGTGTTATTTAGGGTTTTAGACGATTGAACGAGGGCGGAGGAATCTTCCGGAAAATTACCATGGATCGATCTGAACAAATGGAGCAGCAACAGCCTGTGATCGGAGTTGTAGCCGGTGCCGGTCCTCACCAAACCGCTCTCATGATCTCTTCCGGTACTCCGGCAGCGGCGGGCCCTTCAACGACTCAGCCTCCGGCTACTTTCTCTAGTTCGCCGCAAGCTTGCCTACCAACAAGCTCGGCAGTTCCACCACCACCAGCAGCTTCAAACGTTCTGGGCCAACCAGATGCAATAAATCGAGCAAACGTCGGACTTCAGGAACCAAAGTCTCCCGCTTGCGCGGATCAAAAAGATAATGAAAGCGGACGAGGATGTGCGGATGATATCGGCGGAGGCTCAAAATCTTGGTCTTGGAGCTCACTTTACGCTCTTGGATCCATACGGAAGAGAACAAGAGGAGGACGCTGCAGAAGAGCGATATCGCGGCCGCCATTTCACGGACCGACGTCTTCGATTTCTTGGTCGATATTATTCCCAGAGACGAGTTAAAAGAGGAGGAACACGGTGTCACCAAGGCCACCATTCCTTTAGTTGTTGCACCTGCTGATGTGCCGTACTATTTTGTTCCGCAGCATCCGTTGGGGCACGCTGGGATGATAATGGGAAAGTCAGTTGATCAAGCTGAACAGCCACAAAGCGATTCTTGATGGAGAAGGGATGAGCCCCAAGACATTGTAATAGTGACATTTCTGATGTAATTGAATGATTATTTTAGGGTTTAGAATTTCGAGTTTAAGAAATATACGATGCTTGCTTTCTATTCAGGTACGAATATACAAGATTTTGTTTTTAATGCTTGAATGATTAATAGGAAAAAGTTTCATCCGAGCTAATTGAGTATTTTACAACTGAGTCTGAATACATTTCTCTGCTTGCAAATAGGTAGTTTGACTTATGAAGTTCGGATTTTCAAATCTAGATAAAACTAATATATTTTTATTTAAATTTCATCATGTATGCATTCTGCCTTAAATTATTTTTTGTATATATTTTTATATTTATAATTGATTCTTATTATAATTATTTGAATGTATTAATTGTAATTGCAGGTGTGATTATATTTATCATAATAACGATCCTATGAAATTTTTTATATTTTTAATTAAATTTTTATTGTGTAATAGTGGAATTTCCACGGATGAATGTAAAATCGGATTCATGTACTGTCGGAACTATTATTTTTCTTTACAAAATAAATTATTTTAAAGAGCAATCATATTTGGTTAGTTGGTCAAATTATTAATCTTAATTTCTTTATTTTTCATAGGTTATAAATTTTAGACCCACTAAAAACATCATTTTCTTTTCTTAGAGTCTTTCGTTCCTTTCTCCTCTAGGTAGTATCAGAATTAGAATTAAAATTTGTAAAAAAATACTTTTAAAAATCAAAACAATAATTCTATTGGATATAGACTTGGTATACGAGGTAAGTATATTTTTTTGTATAATCATTGCTATTGATTTTTAAAGAGTAATTACATTTGGTCGGTTGGTAAAGTTACTCATTTTTGTTTCTTTATTTTTCGTAAGTCATGAGTTTTAGACTCACTAAGAACATCATTTTTCTTCCTCTAGAGTCTTCATTTTCTTTCTCCTCTAGATAATATCAAGATTAGAATTACGATTTGTCAAAAAAATACTTTTAAAAATAAATTAAATTCCAATAATCAAAACAATAATTCTATTGGATATAGACTTGGTATATGAGGTAAGTATATTTTTTGTATAATATTGCTATTGAATTTATTGGTTTATCGAATATTATAAAAAGTCATTACCAATCCTTTAAACTCAATTATTCTATTTATAATGTCTGAATTCGAATCTAACTTTATCTAATGAATATGTCATCTCATCCCATCAGACAAACTTATCATTGATATACGAGATACTTACACTGACTTGGAAACTAGTAGGATAAACTACAACATATATCACCCAATTATGGATAAAGTTATATTTGGGTCACCCAATTATTAAAAGTTACACTTGGGTCACTCAATTATGGATAAGGTTACATTTGGGTCACTAACCTTACCCATAATTGAGTGACCCAAATATAATCTTACCCATAAATGAGTGACCCAAATATAACTTTTAATAATTAGATGACCGAAATATAACTTTACTCATAATTAAGTAGTTTACAAAATCTAGTATTGTCCATATATTTTGTTTTGTCTAACCTCTCTTGGTGCTTATTTGATATAACAATGGATTACAATATTTGCTGCTGTTTTTTTATTTCTAAACAATAAATTAACATTTTTATCTCTAAAATGATAAAAAAAATGAGTACTTGTTGTGAACTAGCTGAATCATCTCTTCTAAGCCCAAATTTAACCAAGCAAGGCCCATGATGAACATCTTCCATGGACAAACAGAAGAATCTGGCAATTTGCTGCTGTTTTTTTTCTCGAGAATTCAATCTTCCCTAACCCTCTTTCGTTGCTCACAGTCAAAGTTTCGGCCATTTCAGCTTTCAGTTAACTGCTTCGCTTCGATCAATTAAAGGCAGGTTCTTTCGTTTTCCTAAATTGGGAAGTATGAATTTGTGGCTTGATTTTTTATGGGTATCTATTTCTTTTAATTTTTGTTTGATTTCATGAACTGGGTTTTGTTTTTAATTTCTTTCAATTATAAAATTTTAAATTTCTATGCAACTTCACTTTTTTTGCTTCATGATAGAAGAGATTACTTTTTTTCCCTTCAGATTTGATTAGAGTTTTGGAAATATAATTAAGTTCTGAAAAGTGAATAGTTTTTTGTAATGTTCTCAAATTTATCATGAAATTTATCCTGAAAATTGGTATAAAAATTAACTTGGATTACTGTAGCTGCAATGGTGGAAATCTATGCCAATTTAGTTCCCATTGATTATCCACTACAGAATTTCAAAACGAGTAAAAAGAATTTTCATGCTCTATATTCACCTTTTGTCGGTAAGCTGACAACTTGACTGTTTTTGTTTCCTTGGCCTACTTGTAGGAAGAAAATGGAGTCAATAACCTAGTTTCGACCGGATTTGGAACTTGTTCTATGTGATTTTTGAATCGTTTTGCTTGTTCACTTCGGAAAATATTTCTAGGACAGCCGGTTTTCATCCTGTTAGGACTTTTATTCTGCAAAGTGTTTTTCCGAAGTAACATGTCTTGAAATGTTTGGTTTTATGGTAGTTAAATTTGTCTTATTTATGCTCTATTTCCGGTATGATGGATGATAGTTGCTCTTACGGCCTTTGACTTATGCTGATTTTGATTTTTCTTGTTGATAGGTCATTTCTATTTGTTGAAACGTACGTAACTGGTGAGTTGAAAGATTTTAATGGCCGGCAATGACTTGCCATCACTGGGTCTAGTAAAGCTTGCTGATCTCGTACCTTCTGAAGGACTTCCTTCAGACTCTTACAAACTATCAGTCTCTACTTTATCTCAATCGATTGCTCAATATTCGGCTGCCATCATTCAGTTTCCTGCTAGTGATGGAGCTCTTTTGAGATCCGGTTTAGATTCTGCCCACCTCTACTTCCAACAAAAGACAGCTTACCCGTCCTCGGAGCAGATTCACACGAACGATTCTCGCGAGTGGTGCAAAACGTCTGGTTACTATGCTGATCCCCAACTATGGCAAGAAACATATGATTACCGACCTGGCCTAACTCCTACGGAGCCCAACAATGGAATGGAGTTTCCTCCGGGGGGTTTGCCTGACATATTTTGCTTGCTTGGAAAGGCAGCTCGTGATGTATTGGATGCGATTAGCTATTACTTGAATTTGCGCAGCTCTCCTTTTACAGAAATACTTGATAATATACCCTTAAGAAGCCGGGAAATATCTTCTTCAGTATTATCTGTGTGCTGTCATGGAAGGCCTTCTTTTCCAGGGGCACAACACCACAATTTAACAACACAGGATGATAGTCAATTGATCATGTTCCCCGACCACGAGCACCAGGTCGATAAAAGCTTAATATCCATTGTTAGGCCCAATAAGGCAGGTTTTCATGTACGAGATTTTCATGGTCGGTGGATTCTTGTAGATGGGGACCTTGGGCCTCATGAAGCTGTTGTTTATCCTGGACTTGCACTTTACCAAGCAACTGCAGGTTACATAAATCCTGGACTGCATCGGACTGAGATTAATAATATGCCAGGTAACATGTATGGAAGATGCTCATTGGTTTTCAAACTCATGCCAAAATCTACGACAAGTCTCAGTTGTTCAGAGATGAGAGCTGCCGGTCATGGGGTTGAAGCTCAGTTCCAGCTTCCAGTACCGGTGGATGACTTCATGCAGAGATCTCACCCGACTGATCAGCTCTTTAATCGAAACGCTTACCAGTGTTTCAGTTTCCCCTCAGCCCAAGATGGTAGGTAGTATTTCTTAATATGTACAGCATTTTTTTATATTACTTGTTTTGGCCTCTAGAAAAAGAAATAAAATGTCAGAAAATATTTGGTTGTTTTGAGTTACTGCTCCCTCGGTGGTTCTAAGCAGTCGATTCTCGCTGAAAATTAGTTCCCTCACAATGAAACATTAAGGTATATGTTACATGGCGTCGGATATGTTTTTTTTTTCCAGTTTTTTTTCTAAGTTTCCACATGCATGTAGAGGGTTCTTGGAGGGTCATTTCTTCACCATACACATGTCTGAATATGAGTCAAACACGAGTACTTCCAGAAAAATGAAGAGTCGGCAACATAAGGTGTTGCCATCCAAAATGATTATGCTTGTTTCTCGTCTGATCAGATTGCCGTGTGATCTTTCTACTCTCCCCAACTAGTCTAGGTGGACTACTATATCTGTAAATTACTGTTATAGATATCCTTAAGAGTGGATTGAAATGATTAAGCTTCTTATTTTTTAAATTTGTCTACTAAATATATTCTAGACTGTCGAATTTTGTTCTATTCGGATTGCAGAGCCATCTTGATGTTTACTTATCCATGTTATTCTTTTGTCCAAATAGCCTTAGTGAGAAGTTTTTAACAACGGGTCCTTGGATCAATGAAATGCTGGTACAGGATCTATGAAGCCCTTGATGAGAAGAAGGAAGAATAATACGAGATGCAAACCTCTACCTCCTTCCAAGAGATTACGTCTTGAGGCACAAAGAGTGCTTAAGGAAAGGGTTCAGGAGATTGCAGATAAGAAGGGCATTAAACTACGGTACTGTAGCCTAAAAGAGTGTGAGAATCACATTCATGCACTCGATAGCCCTTGTGCCAATATTAGAATGGAAATCGGGTGGCCTCATGGAGTGCCGTTTGTTCATCCCCACGATCTACCTAATAAGGGAAAGATTGGTTTTCTCGAAGCGTATGAACCCGGTTGGACAGCAATTCACGATATGGAATTAAGCCTAACGGAACCCGGACAGGCCAGTCAACGGTCGGCGAACTGTAACTGTACGTCTCATTATGTTTCATTGCTCTTTCACAAGCATTCATCAAAGTGCAAATTAGTTTTCATGTTCCTATCATCTATCACGCTCGATACTAACATCATGAAAAGTTTGCTGCATTTATCCTGGTGTGTTTTGGTTAGATTTTTCTAAGTTTTCCTTATATTTGGAGGGTTCTCGGAGGACATATCCTCATATCTACACATAGATTTTAACCCTTCTTGAGAACAAAATCACACTAGTTCTTGTCATCTTCGTCGTCCGTCTTTTTACGTCTGATATGTTTTCATCTCTGCAGGAATCACTGTTGTCCATTATCCTCAATTGTTCCCGATTGGTTTGCAAGTTCTCTACTTGGTGGTTTCTTGCGCTTCTCAATCCAGGACAAGAGCTGTATCAACCAGCATAAGCCGTTTTACCGAATCCCAGCTCCTCAGAAACCGTTGAAGTATGAACAGAACTCAAGTCACCATACATAACTGTAAACGACCGAGTATGTTGTCTGTAAGTAGTTGGTTTTTAGGAAAATTCACTCTGATCTTTTAAGGTTATTTATTTTTCCTCCCCCCCCCCCCTCTTTTTATATATAGTTTTCTCCATGGTTGAGTTCTCATTTTGCAGAGAATTAGGATTGCATCTCTTGATTTTGACGACTTGAATGAAATTTTCGGATTTATTAGTTCAGAATTAAACGGATTCGAGATTTTGATTGGAAAATATTGTCGAGTCAAGTTTGAGCAATGTTATATGTAGACTTGGCAAACTTGACCCGAGAACCGAAACCGAATCGAACGCGACGACCCAATTTTGATCTGAAATCCGAAATAAATCGAATCAAACTGAAATTTGAAAATGGATCCGAATCGATTTTCAATCAAACCGAATAGATTTTCAACCGAACCGAAAAAGTCAAAAATAAAAACTATCAAATAAAATCATAAAAGTATAAAAAGATTATTTTTTTTTACAAAAATTACTTTTTTCATAAAAAATTATATATATTTTTGAATTGTATGGTGTTATTATAAAATAGTATCTAACATTATTATCTTTTCTACTTAGACTAATTTGTTTGATCTATTTTTAAATATAGAAATTCTTAAAAATTCAATGAATCTCTAAATTGTTTATTTTTTTTATAATTTTCAAAAATATATTTTTAACATTCTAATTTAATTATAAGGTACTATCTTAGACATATTACAATTTAAATAAATTTACTTACACCTATAAACTATATTGCTCGAACTCAAATCTCCTAAGAATAATGACCATATCTTTTTGACGAACCATTCGAAGGGTTCACATGTCAAAGCTTTTTTTTTTGGTAAACTACACAATAATCATTTTCTATTAAATATAAAATTCTTAAAAAACAACAAATCTCTATTTTTTTATAATTTTCAAAAAATAATTTTTTTAACGTTATAATATAATAATAATAATAATACCTTAATCATATTTCAATTTAGATAAATTCACACATGTTATTTAAACTTAAATCTCGTAAGAATAACAACATAACACTAAGAGGGTTCACATGTCAAAGTTTTTTCTGTTAAACTACTCCATAATTGTTAAATTTTGAAGTTTTATTTTAATCCCTAAAATTTCAAAAGTTATGATATAGTCACTAAATTTATCGATAAACAGCAAAATAAACATTTTATCATTGTTTTCCATTAGATTAATGATGTGACACATTAACAGCAACTAATATCTAATTTGATCCCTCAACATCAACTAAAAAACAATTTGATCCTAAATATAAAACTCTTTTTTTATATAAAAAAAAACTTCATCATTTTCGACTAATCCACCATGACATTTGTAAAAACAATCAAAGACTCGAACCAGATTGGACTGGCATGTCCCAATTGAAGATTTGATAACAAATGGTTTGCCACTCCACCATAATAATAAATTAACCATCAACAAACAGAATCAAAGCAAAAACACATAGATTTTAACAAAATCAATGTCGATTCGAGCTTACTCATTTATCATCAAAAGACATGGAAAATGTAACATTCCGTGAGAATTATCCAGTTCATTGTATGGAAAAACAAAACATCTGAAAAAACACCTAACTAATAAATGGGTAAAGAAAGCATCCCCAGAAAAACAAAACTTGCATTGCAGCAAACCATATGCAGCAGAAACCATACCTTCATAATTGTTCTCCAGCTTACAGCTTGTCCTCGTACTCGGAAAGCGGGGTCATTTGCTCCTTCAATCCCTTCCTCTTGCGGATAATGGCATCATGGCCGGCTGCCTGGGAACCGGGTTCTAATGGATCCGATGACATCATGTCCCAGTGATCGAAGACACATTGTGGGAAAGCCTGTCCTGATGTTGCGGCCCTTAGAGTGCTAGAGAATCCAAAGGACTCGATGACCGGAAGGTATGCTTTTATGTTGTAAAGGGGTGTACCGGGCCTCTGCATTTCCTCAAAGACATGTCCACGTTTCTGGTTAAGAACACTGTAAATACCACCCAGTGCTTGCTCCGGGGCTTGGATCTCGACCAAGTAAACAGGCTCGAGAAGCCTCGGTTTGGCTGTAAGCTGAGATGCATAGAAAACCCTACGGGCAGTTGGGATGATCTGACCACCACCTCGGTGGATAGCATCGGCATGGAGAACCACATCACAGACTTCGAAGCAAATACCTCTCATGTTCTCTTCAGCGAGGGCACCTTCCTTTGATGCCCACTGGAAGCCAGCAACAACGGAATCCTTAATTTCGTTAAGGTACTGAACTCCTTTACACATGTCAACAACCATGTTAGGACCGATGGTTTCAGGGCCAAAACACCAAATCTTCTTAGCGAGATCTTTGTCCCAACCGAACTCCTCGGCCAAGATCTTGGAACGAATCTTGGGGTCATCTCTTGGACCAATACGCCCTTCATCAATGGCCTCACCAAGACCTTCCTCCAACGGCCGAGCTTCCATGTAGAGACGGTTGTGCTTGTTAGGAGACTTGCTCATCACAGTCCTACAAGACCTCTCAAGGACAGTCTCACGGAATGACACGACAGGGTCCGATTTAATGATCTCGGCACCACCCATAAAATCTTCTTGTAAATCCTTGAGACAGATCTCGAGGTGGAGTTCTCCGGCACCAGCAACAATGTGCTCTCCTGACTCTTCAATGGAACAAACAACCATAGGATCAGACTTAGCCAAACGCTTCAACCCTTCAACAAGTTTGGGAAGATCGGATGCAACCTTGCACTGAACAGCAACACGGACAACAGGCGAGACAGAGAACTTCATGGCACGGATCGGGGGCGTCGGCTTCCTTCTCGTTAGTTAAGGTAGCATTCTTGGTGATAAATTGATCCAAACCAACCATGGCAACCGTGTTACCACAAGGAACGTCCTCAACGGTTTCCTGCTTCTTTCCCATCCAAATAACAGTTCTCTGGACACTCTTAACATACAAGTCTTTCTTCTCACCCGGGACATAGTTCGGTCCCATGATTCTGACCTTCAAACCAGTCGAAACTTTACCAGAAAACACACGGCCGAAAGCAAAGAATCTACCCTTATCGGAAGCCAAAATCATCTTCGAAACATAGAGCATAAGGGGACTCTCTGGATCACAGTTCCTGATAGCATTGGCATAGATATCATCAAGAGGACCCTCGTACAAGTTCTCGACACGATACTTCTGAGCCTTGCTAGGAGACGGTATGTGAAAGATCATCATTTCAAGAAGAGCATCGCTTGCGGAAGCCAAGTCTGCATTACACGCTTCATTAAGGTTTTTCCCATCAATTCCTTCTCGTCCGACTTCATGGTGATTTCGAGCTTTCCCAACATGGCCCAGAGCTTATCCTTCTGGTCGTTCATACAAATGTTAATGATCTGCTTTATCGGTTCGTAACAGAATTGAACGAATCCACGCTTGCAAGTGGCAGCGCCGGTGTTCTTGTTGGTCCACTTCTTGGTAGTGGTATCGAAAAAAGTTCTCACCCCAAAGTCTTTCCATCATCTTCGACTCGTCCACTTTAAACCTTGAGGCATACATTTTAGCAAAGTTGGTCAGGGTAAATGCCCAACCGTGCAAACCAGCAGAGAAGGCCACTGTTCCCTTCTCGGGGTAGACTTGAACATCACCGAGAAGAGGATCTTCATAGGTGGCCATGATGACATTTGCATTTTCAATCACTTTCTGGAATGTCTGGTAAGCCTCCTCACCATCAACCTGGAGCTCAAGGAAACACCGGTCCATCTTGTTAACAGTCAAGACAGGCCTGATCCTTTCTCCAAGAGCCTGACGGAGGACGGCCTCGGTTTGCACACAGACACCCTCAATACAGTCAACAACAACAAGGGCACCGTCAGTGATACGAAGAGCAGCAGTAACCTCCGATGAAAAGTCGACGTGCCCGGGAGAATCAATAAGATTGATGAGGTACTCATTCCCTTGCCTCTCTCCCTTGTAGTTCTTCAAGGAAGCATCGGACATTTGGTAATACAAGGAGATACCAGTAGACTTGATTGTTATACCACGCGCGGCCTCATCGGCTCGGGTATCGGTCATTCGCACATCACCAGCCACTTCTTGAGCAATGATACCAGCAGCAGCCACAAGAGAATCAGTAAGAGTCGATTTTCCTGCATATCAGAAAAACTAAATCAGAATTAATGCAAACAAAACTAGCACTTCATGACAGAGGAATAATTCACACTAACATCAGTCAATCATCAAGACACGATGCAATTTCAAGGTAACAAACGAAACTGGCTCTCACTCTGCAACTAATCTAACATAACTTTCATCTCATATTACTACTACTATCATCCGACAGAAGTTCATTAACAGACGCATGAAATATGAACGCCAGCAAAATTACTCAAACAAGTTTTGTCTTTTTTACATCAGGTTCATCGATAACAAAACAGGCGAGATTAAAAGCATACCGTGATCGACATGAGCAATAACAGACATATTGCGTATGTTGTGTTTCCGGTCCATAATAGAACGGAGCTCATCCGCTGTAAACTTCACCTGTAACCATATCCAGCATAGCACAAATCAAGAAGAAAATACAGTAAAACAACTTATAAGAAAAACAAAAACAAACCAGCAATTAATAAAAGAACATAAAATAATTCATTAAACTCACCATCTTGAATTGTGTTAATGACCCGAACTATCAAAACCTACACATGAAAATCAAATAAAAAAATGTTAGAACAATTAACAAGAAAAACAAGCATAAATACATCAACCTACTCAAACTTAAAAATAAATCAAAATTCCACATGCTTACAATAAATCAAATATACGAAATAAATAATACAATAAATATATCACAAATTAAATCAAAATTGAAATTACAACATGCTAAAATAAGATAAAAACATTCCAGATTAAGATTAAATAAAACAGATCTTAACAATACATAAATAAAATAATATTGCAAAACAAAAAGATTAATCGAATAGACAATAAAGAACCTGAGGGACTAAACTAGAAGAAATCTAATCTATGAAGAACCGAATCTGCAGTTAACCCCTAAAACCTAAATAAAATCCGACTAAACTCAATTTGTCATCCTTTTTTCTTATTTCCATATAATTAATATTACTCATCATCCCCGTCGCAGCCTTCCTTCTCCATGTTCGTCTTTTTCGAACTTCATGATTCTAATGCCTTTGATTTGCGAATTTAATCCGAATTTCACCAAATTTTCTAACCAAACCCAATAGATTCTCCAAGAAAAAAGAAAATAAAATTCTATTGATTAAACCAATAATTCAGAAGAAAAAAACCTTGATTTTCCTTAGTCTCTTGTTTGATTTCCTGATCTCTCCAACTTATTCTTCTTGATTTCCAAATTCAGATTTTTTTCGCTTTTGTAGCTTCCAAAGCTAAAAACCTAAACAATGTCAATAATTTCTATTTATAGGCTCTCTATATTTTTAATTATTTATATTTTTAAATTTATAAAATATTATAAGGCCATACCGGCCCGCATCGTATATCTAGTTTTGGTGAATAAGTCTTTTAGCGAGTATTTTCTGCATATAGCCTCGTACTTAAGATATGCTTAAGCGATATTAAGCTACTTATCACTTAGACCAATCCGAATAAATTTATAGAAATAATTTAATATAATTGAATAAATTAAAAAATGAAAATAAAATTATTTTAAACTGAGATATAATTGTACTACTAATTAATCAGTAAATAATTTTAAATAAAATTTGATTTTTATCCTTTTCAATTTATTCAATATATTAAATTATTTTATAAATTCTTATATATTTCAATTTTTTGTGTGTTTTATGTTAATTATTTAATTTTGTACCCGTTGAAATTTTCAAATGCTAGTATAATTTTACTAAGTATAAAAGTTTGCATCGTTAATATAAAATCATGTGCTCGTCCTTGATTGAATCACTCAATTAATCGATTGTAACAAGTATGTCATTGTGCCATTAAATCTCAGATGGATTTAACTTTTTATTTACACCGTGATCACTTAATTATAAATAAATTTATTTTTGGCCCCTCAATTTTCTCTTGTGAATCATTTTTACGTTTTAGGCATTCTTTTCTAATTTCTTACAGGTTGGTACAAGATAAAATTTTCATTATTTTTATATAATGTTACTTATTGTCAATACATTGAGTTTAACAACGACTCAATTGTATAATTCAAATGAATAAAAACATTATTATATAAAAATGAAATGGAAATTATCTATTAATGTCAATTTAGTAATATAATGAATAATAAAAAGCATTAGGACATGTCACCAACATTGATGACCAAAGCATTTGGAGTAGGAGGGATTTCTATCCATTCTCCCTTCTTACCGGAGCTCATATCTTCTTCAATTTTCACATATAAACCACCAATTTCGTCTTGTAGTAAAACCGTAAGAGATCCTATATCAGAGTGACGACCTACTCTTACTGTAAGATCTGGATTAGGACATGTCGGATAAAAATTCATGTTGACCATCTTCTTATAAATGAGTGCATCAACCTTTGAATCTTCTGGTTTCATCCCAAGATTTCCCATCAAAACTTCAAGCAATTTTCTCACCATCTTGATTGATGTCCTCAAGTACTCGAGTGCCACATCCCTAGAACGTAAAAAGCATGTATGTTAGAGGCAGTCGTATCTCTTGAAAAATTCAAATTTCTTTATATTTTAGAAATTTGGTATTTTATATTGATAATCTAATTTCGCACATCTGAAATTTTTAAAATTTCATATAGTTCTGTTAAGTATAAAAATTTGTATCCTTAAATTAAAATCCGGAATATATGTACAAAAGTTTACTAATTTATATGTTTAACCTGATTTCAATAGGCTAATACTCAAGTGCTTCGGCATCATTAAGTAAAATCCGGCATCCTTCCATTCCAAAGCTTTCTCTTTCTCGGGCACG
The DNA here is from genome assembly GCA_019671005.1 of Hibiscus mutabilis. Classification (NCBI taxonomy): domain Eukaryota; kingdom Viridiplantae; phylum Streptophyta; class Magnoliopsida; order Malvales; family Malvaceae; genus Hibiscus; species Hibiscus mutabilis. The sequence continues at coordinate 2,578,591 of CM033744.1, forward strand.
AAGCTCGTCCCATACTTCACGAAAGGCGTCGGACTAACTTCGGACCGATAAATGGCCTTCCGTTCCGACGCCAGCCTGAAGAACTTATGCACGGTGTCTTTAAGAGATTCCAGCAGCTCAACGGGAACACCGTGGTTGATAACTCAGAAGAAACCGAGAGTCTCGACAACTCTAACAATTTCGATGGCGACTTTGCCATGTTCGTGTTGGGGAAGAAACCAAACAACCGAAATCAAGCGGAAGCACAACCGATGTTCTTTCTCTCCCTATAACTCAAGTCAATAATTATGGCAAGCACAATATCACAAATATATTCTCTAGCAACACTATCAACCATAAATCAACAATGCAACCACAACACAAATAAATCGAGACACCAAAATTTTTACGTGGAAAACCCCTCTAAATCAAGGGTAAAAACCACGAGACTTTAGAGTCTGGTCAAAAGCTCCACTATAATCAAATGTTCAACTACAAGACTACAATATCCAACCTACAACAAGCATTCAACTACAACAATTTCGATGGCGACTTTGCCATGTTCGTGTTGGGGAAGAAACTGAACAACCGAAATCAAGCGGAAGCACAACCGATGTTCTTTCTCTCCCTATAACTCAAGTCAATAATTATGGCAAGCACGATATCACAAATATGTTCTCTAGCAATACTATCAACCACAAATCAACAATGCAACCACAACACAAATAAATCGAGACGCCAAAATTTTTACGTGGAAAACCCCTTTAAATCAAGGGTAAAAACCACGAGACTTTAGAGTCTGGTCAAAAGCTCCACTATAATCAAATGTTCAACTACAAGACTACAATATCCAACCTACAACAAGCATTCAACTCCAACAAGGTTAATAACAAGTAGTCTTTAACAAAAGAGGGTAAAATAAGAGAACATCACCAAAAAATGTAGCTGCTGTAAAATGGGGATTTATGACGCTACGGGTCACGGATGAAAAATCTGACTGTACAAAGTCAAGATCACCAAGTCGCCTAGCTGCTGTCCAAAAATTAGCTCAATCAATCCACGGATGGACCTCCGATCGAAGATTTGATCACTGCTGTGTAAAGCTGAAAATATGGCTTTTCTCTCATTTGTTTTCTCTCGAACAAGCTTCTACAATCTCTCCTACAATACAAAGCTGCCCACCTCTCTATATTATAATACAAACCATAATTAAAGGCTTAAAAAGTAAAAAACAAACAAATGTGGCAGCACCAACCCCTTTGAAAATGGGGTGTAACCGGTGAGGATTTTCCACATAGTGGGACCCTCACCCAACAAATCTCTCTCCCCCACTATGTGGGGAATGTCTTCATGTCGGCCATCAAGCAGCATGCTTCAAACTTCCCTCTTGGTAAGGCTTTAGTCAACATATCAGCACCATTATCATCAGTATGAATCTTCTCAAGCTCTAACAATTTAGCTTCAATAACATCTCGTATCCAATGGTACCTCACATCAATATGTTTAGATCTAGCATGAAAAGTTGAGTTCTTACCAAGATGAATCGCGCTCTGGCTATCACAATGCAAGACATACCTGTCTTGAGTAAAACCAAGTTCATGCACAAATTTCTTCATCCAAAGCATCTCCTTACACGCTTCGGTCACTGCAATGAACTCTGATTCGGTGGTGGATAAGGCAACACACTTTTGCAATCTCGATTGCCATGCCACAGCTCCCCCTGCATAAGTGATCAAGTAACCTGAAGTAGATCTCCTCGAGTCAATGTCCCTGGCCATGTTTGAATCTGTATATCCAACAAGAACATGTTTTTCATTGCCAAAACAAAGTTTCAAATTGTAACTGCCACGAAGATATCTCATTATCCACTTCACTGCATTCCAATGCTCTCTGCCTGGATTAGAAAGAAACCGACTAACTGTACCAACAATATAAGCCAAGTCTAGTCTCGTTCAAACCATTGCATACATCAAACTGCCTACGGCTGAAGAGTAAGGAACTTTCTGCATCTCTTCCTTATCATTTTTTGTGGAAGGACTATGTTTGACACTCAATCTGAAGTGAGTAGCAAATGGAGTATTCACCGCTTTATCTCTGTCCATACTAAACCTCTGAAGTACTAATTCAATGTACCTCTCTTGTGATAACCATAATTTCTTGGCCTTTCTATCACGTGTCAACCTTATGCCAAGAATTTGCTTTGCTGGCCTCAAATCCTTCATCGCAAAGGATTTACTCAACTCTTGCTTCAACTTGTCAATTCTGGAAGCATTACGACCAACAATAAGCATATCATCAACATAGAGTAAAAGGATAATAAAATCATCACTAGAGAATCTCTTAACAAAAAGACAATGATCAGAAGTAGTCTTCTTGTAGCCTTGCTCCCCCATAACAGACTCAAACTTCTTGTACCATTGCCTAGGAGCTTGCTTCAAACCATACAAGCTCTTCTTCAACCTGCACACGTAGTCATCTTTTTCTTGTGCAACAAATCCATCTGGCTGCTCCATGTAAAGCTCTTCTGCCAAATCACCATGAAGAAAAGTAATTTTCACGTCCATTTGTTCAACCTCTAAGTCATAACAGGCTACCAAACTCAATATAGTTCTAATAGAGGACATCTTCACAACTGGAGAAAATATTTCTTCAAAATCAATCCCCTTTTTTCTGAGTATAACCCTTGACGACCAATCTAGCTTTGTATCGTGGAGATGAAGGCTTTTCTTCTTGCTTCAACCTGTAAACCCACCGGTTCTTCAAAGCTCTCTTGCCCCTAGGTGGTTTCACCAACTCAAAGGTATGGTTATCATGCAAGGATTGAAGTTCATCTTTCATTGCTTCAACCCACTGATCTTTGCATTCACTCTCCATAGCCTCTTCATAACATTTAGGTTTTCCCCTGTTAGTCAAAAGAACATATTCATAAGAAGAATACATGACAGAAGATCGTCGTTCTCTAAAAGATCTTCGAAGTGAAACTGCTGGTGGAGCTATAAGTGCTTGTTGTTGATCATTCACAACATCATCTATGGGAGCATCAAAGTCACCTATGTCCTGCTGGTCATCATTAACATCACCGTGTACATCATCCTGAATATGATTCGGTGAAGGATTTAGGGGATCTGGATTCACATCGGTCAAATCACCATTATCTTATGAATCATCTTTCTATGTCTTATGAATGTCATCAATGGTCTGATTCTCAATGAAGACAACATCTCGGCTTCTCACGAGCTTCTTCTAAATTAGATCGTAGAGTCTGTAACCAAACTCACCATCTAGACCATAACCAATAAAGATGCATTGACGAGTCTTGACATCTAACTTGGATCTTTCATCCTTTGGAACATGAACAAATGCTTTACAACCGAACACACGCAGGTGATCATATGACACGTCTTTACAAAACCAAACTCTATCCGGTACATCACCTCTTAAAGGAACACTAGGAGATAGATTAGTCACATGTGCTACTGTATTCAAGGCTTCAGCCCAAAACGATATCGACAACTTTGCATTTGACAACAAACATCTGACTCTCTCAATCAATGTTCGGTTCATTCTTTCAGCTAACCCATTTAACTGTGGAGTCTTTGGTGGTGTCTTCTGATGTCTGATTCCCTGTCGCAGACAATACTCATGAAATGGCCCTGTGTACTTGCCACCATTATCAGTACGAATGCATTTCAACTTCTTCCATGTTTCTCTTTCAACTGATGCTTAAAACTGTTTAAATGCCTTAAAAACTTGGTCTTTCTACTTCAAAGTGTAGACCCACAGCTTTCTTGAACAATCATCAATGAAATTCACAAAATAAAGTACACCACCATGTGACCTTACCTTTATCGAACCACAAACATCTGAATGGACCAACTTTAGCAACTCTGATCTTCTATGAGGATGATGACTTCTAAAAGAAACTATTCTCTGCTTCCATACTAGACAATGAGCACAATTCTTCAATGTGGCATTCTTCAAACCCTTTTTTCTTCTTTGCTAAACAATTAAGCCCATTCTCACTCATGTGACTAAGTCGTTTATGCCATAACTCAGTTGAGTTATTTACTATCACGTTCACAGTGTCTCTGAAGTCGAAGCCTGCATCAAGTACAAATTTGAGCTCTTCTTTCCTCGAGCCACAACTAAGGAGCCTTTAGTCAGCTTTCACTGCCCCTCACTGAAGGTGTTACAAAATCCCTCATCATCAAGCTTTCCTGCAGAAATCAAATTCAAACGAATATCCGGTGCATGTTTGACATCCGTGAGAGTTAACTTTGTTCCATTATTGTTCTCATGCCAATAACTGAAATCAAACCGTCATTACCCATCTTCAATACTCCAAAATCACCAAGAGTATAAGATGTGAAGAAATCCCTCCTCGACGTGACATGAATTGAAGCACCAGTATCAATCACCCAACTAGTCTCATCGCATGCTAGGTTGACCAAATTCTCATAACAAATGACCAATAGATCTTCACGAGTAGCAGTAGCAACACGCTCAGATTTTTCATCTTCATTTCGATCGTTTTTATCACCACTGCTTTTGTTCTCTCTCTTCCACTTGTAGCAATATTTCTTGATATGGCATTTCTTACCACAATGATGACACTCAAGATTCTTATATCTCGATCTTGACTTGCTTCGACTTTTATCTCTACCCTTGCCATATTTTTCTCTGTTTCTTCCCTGTTCTCGGTAACCAACACCTCAGACTGTGATGCAGAACCCTGAGATCTTCTTCTAACATCTTCATTCAACACACCACTCTTAGCCAAATCCAAAGTAATAATACCATATGGAGCAGAATTAATGAGTGAGACCCGAAAAGTCTCCCAAGTGTCCGGTAGAATAGCAAGCAACCAAAGCCCTAAAATCTTATCATCAAATTTGACACCCATACCAAGCAAATGATTCATCACACTTTGAAACTCACTAACATGGTCAGCTGTAGACGTTCATTCTCTGTATTTCAACGACATCATTTTCTTTAGCAAAAACAATTTGTTGTTGCCCGACCTCGAAGCATACAAGCTTTCAAGCTTCTCTCACAATGTGCGAGCATGTGTCTCCCGATCAATGTGGTTGTAAACATTTTCTTCAACAAATTGTCGAATATAGCCATACACTTGTTGATGCTCAAATTCTCATTCCTCATCACTTTTTGAATCGGGTTTTTGAGTAACAAAGACCGGAAGATGCAAAGCCTTTACAAACAACAAGTCTTTCATTTTATTTCGCCAAAGTTGATAATTCATGCCATTCAACATAATCATCTTGCTTGTATTAATCTCCATAATTATCTGACACAATAACCAAGCTCTGATGCCATTTTGTTGGGGAAGAAATCGAACAACCGAAATCAAGCGGAAGCACAACCGATGTTCTTTCTCTCCCTATAACTCAAGTCAATAATTATGACAAGCACAATATCACAAATATGTTCTCTAGCAACACTATCAACCACAAATCAACAATGCAACTACAACACAAATAAATCGAGACACCAAAATTTTTACGTGGAAAACCCCTCTAAATCAAGGATAAAAACCACGAGACTTTAGAGTTCAATCAAAAGCTCCACTATAATCAAATGTTCAGCTACAAGACTACAATATCCAACCTACAACAAACATTCAACTCCAACAAGGCTAATAACAAGTAGTCTTTAACAAAAGAGAGTAAAATGAGAGAACATCACCAAAAAATGCAGATGTTGTAAAATGGGGATTTCCGACGCTACGGGTCACGGATAAAAAACCCGTACAAAGTCAAGATTACCAAGTCGCCTAGCTGCTGTCCAAAAATCAGCTCAATCGAACCACAGATAGACCTCCGATCGAAGAGTTGATCACTGATGTGTAAAGCTGAAAATATGGTTTTTCTCTCCTCTATTTTCTCTCGAACAAGCTTCTACAATCTCTCCTACAATCCAAAGCTGCCCACCTCTCTATATTATAATACAAACCATAATTAAAGGCTTAAAAAAAGTCAAAAACAAACAAATATGGCAGCACCAACCCCTTTGAAAATGGGATATAACCGGTGAGGATTTTCCACATAGTAGGACCCTCACCCAACAGTTTCTGGGCCATCTAATCTCAATAGATCGGTGGGTGGTTGCTCATATTTTTATGTTTTATATATGTATAATTATTTTTTAATTATTAAATAATAATGAGTTGAGGGACAATAATTTTGCTCCAAATTCGACCTGAAAATTTTGAGCCTATTGGATAGCTGGACTCCTTGGAAAAGCATACTCAATAATATTCAATTGAAATTACTTAATAATATGTCATGCATCCACTTGCATGGAATTGTTTACATATATTTTTTTTTTATAAGACGTGCTGAATACATAATAAAATATGACAAATATAATTGTATAAATATATTTATATCTTGTTATATACTTATAAGTGAAAGTAAATATTCTATATACAATGTATATTTATAAAAAAACATATTCAACGAAAGATCATAGGTGATGCGGTGAAAGTATTGTACATAAATCTATTAATTTTATGTTTGATTCTCAAAGTATTGATTTTTTGTTATTCTATTTGAAGATTATATAAAATTATAAAAAATACAAACACCATCATAATAATTTTAATTATTTAAAATAATATTTTTAATTGTATTAGTATTCGATTAACTTATAATACTAACTCAATAAAAATTTAAGAATATATATAAGTATAATATATGTATGTATGTATGTATGTATGTATGTATGTATACATGCATAAGTAATAATTTATAGGACAACATAATTTAGGACAACCATTTTTGTTGGACTCATTCAATATGAAATAAAAAGGAAATTGTTGTAGACACTTTGCAATTTGGACTATAGATAATACAATTTATAAGATATTTTTTATTGTTGTTAGTTTTTATCTTTTATCGTCGAGCTTTGGTGATATTTTGTATCTATTTAGTTTTGAGTTTTTGAGTTAGGTTTTTTATCTTTTCTTTCTATGGTCCTGTTTAAGATTTAAAGACGTTAATTTTTTTGTTTTTAGAAATATGTCCGGATTAAATTTGTTTACTTGAATTATAAACTTTCATTGTAGTTTTGAATTTTTCACCTTTTAATAAAACAAACGTACTCATATTAAAAAAACTACCAACAAAATTTTCAAAAAATAAAATAAAAATAAAGATATGGTTGAAAGTTGAAAATTGAAAATTGCATGGGGGACTTTCAACCCTCCACTTTCAGTGATCTCTACGTCAAAAGTTCACTGTTTCCGAACTTCGAAGCACATCCAATTTTAAATTCGAAAAGACAAAGGAATTAAATTCATCTAGGACTGAATTTTAAATATACAAAGAGTAGAGGGATTTGGACATGTTTCAACTTCTACAAAAGTAGAGTAAAAAAAATATTTAGGTAAAGTTCAAAAACGATCACTGAACTTTGTAAAATAAAAATAAAACGGTAATTAAATTTTTAAATGTTACAAAATAGCAATTAGACTTTGTGCTTTGTAACAAAAATAGTAACTGAGACGTTAAATTCCGTCAAGTACTTAACGTTTCTGTTATAAACCTTTGTATAATAACACATTTAATCCTTTATATTTACACATTCAATCAATTTAGTCTTAATTCGAAAAAAATTATAACAGAAACGTTCAAATTTACACATTTGATCCGACGTTCCATTTGCTGGTTATCGAGTGAACAAATTTAATCGGCTCACCTGAATATTTGCGAAACAATTTAACATAATCCGAGAATAAGATAAAGACTTACGGAGTTTAAGATTCGAATATCAAGAATAGGGAAACGATGTTCAGTTTCTGTTAGCTAGGTACCGGTGTTTGCAGGTGTTGGTATGCTGCATAATTAAAAAAGATAGGAACTTTGATTAGATGTAATTGGAAAATTTTATTGTTTAGATTAAGAGAAAAGGAAAAAAATTCCTTACTTTGTGTTGGTTGGTTATTTGTTGTTGATCCTTTATGGTTCTAATTATGACTAAATTAATTGAATGTGTAAATATGAAGGATCAAATGTGTTATTATACAATGGTTTATAACAGAAACGTTAAGTACTTAATGGGGTTTAATGTGTCAGTTATCATTTTGTTAAAAAACACAAAATTTAATTGTCATTTTGTAACATTTAAAAGTTTGGTTACGGTTTTGTTTCGTTTTTCATAAAGTTCGGTGACCGTTTGTGAACTTTACCCAAATGTTTAATATACCATTTGGTACTTGAATTTATAACCGCTAATTAATTAAATGTTTGAATCACTTTTAGAAGTTTGACCTATCAAATTCGTTAGTTTGAAATGCTTGGTAAATATAGGATTGTAATAACTGCAGAAGGTGGAACCCCTCAAATTGGAAAAAAGTTACTAAGATGAGCTTTTTGGGTTTAGAGGATTTGACATAGGAGTTGAAAATACTCTTTTATTCTTAACAATTACAAAAAGTAATCAAATAACCTAAATATGCATATGAAGTAAAACATACTCTCATATATAATTTAAATAATTGTTTTTTCTTCGAATAAATGAGATTAATACATATGTTTTAAATATCATTTAAATTTAACAATTAATCAATTTGTATTAGAAAGATAATAATATAAATAAGAAATTAACAAATATATCCTCCAAATATGTTTAGTAATGTTATGTTAAAAAAATAATTTTCATAAACTAATTAATATTAATAGATACAAAATTTTGATAACTAACAAATTATTTAAACAAATATTGAATATAATCATGTCATGTTGTTTGTCAAACAATCAAACATCAATTAGTTATCAGTTAATTTTATCAAACACTTTTATACAATTACCTAATACAATCCGTTAGTTAGCTGATAAAATCTGCTATCAACTAATTGTCAAACAAGACCTTAATATATTAACACACAAGAATTTAATATTTTGTGTCAATTTTTAATATCACGTCTTTAATTATTTTTGTATTTTTTATATATAAAAATAAATTATAATTACTAAATTAAGTTTTGAAACCAATTGATAGTTTTAAAAATTATACTTTCCTATAAATATATTTATAGGTGTGTAATTGAAGTATATTTTTTAATAGTCCAAAGGTGATTACAAGGTAGTATCTGTTCATAAATATTCTTAATTTTTTGACAATGCACACACGCCTTGTAGACATTGCGATTGAACCCGAGTCTCCTATGATGAACGTTATCCGTTTTTCCACTAACACCACTTGTTGAGTTCAATTGAAGTATATTTGTATGTGTATGTATGTATACAATTAAAAGATATTTACAAGTATATATAAAATATTTTATTAAGAAATTATATTATATATATATATATATTAAAAAATACAATAAAAAAAAGATGATGTTCATCAATCTTAGAATATCTGAGTTTAGATCGTTTTATCTGCAAGGTGTTTATATTGTCAAAAAATTAAAAATATATATGAACATTTATTACCTTGTAAATACTTCTAGTCAAAAAAATACACTAAACCCGAAATGATATATAAAAGTAGACCGATATCGACATCTACATATAACACTAAACCAAATGTGGCATGTAAAATATCATTTTTATAATAAAAAATTGTGAGGGGGAAAAACTGCTTTATTAGGTTACTGCTATTTTTTACCTTTAATTTCTCTTTTTCTACAAAGTTAAACAAAGTTTTAAGTAAAGGGTAAGGCTAATAAATTAGTTTAGTTAATTAATTAAACAAAACTTTCTTTATATTTTTATTTAGGGTTAGTTGTGTTTGGTAAAAAGAAAAGGTAAAAAAAATATAAATTGACTGGAAATATAAAAAGAAAATGGCATTTTTAGTATGGATAAAGTAATATAAGAAAAAATAAATAAACATTTCTTCTTCTTTCAAGCATAAAATCCAATTACAAGTTAATTACCAAAAAAAATCCATTTACAAGTTAAAAAACCAGTGTAAAGAAAATGGGAAATATATGAATAAAAAGCACAAAAAAGAATTGACGGATTTATGAATGGAACAAATTGATTTAAGAAGATTATCTTCGTAATAAATATCTGTAATAATTAATTTAAATTAATCGATCAATAGATTAAATACATGTAATTATACTAAAAATACATGTGATTAAATCAAGTCCAGTGAACTAGTGGCCGAAATCTAATGAGTTAATGGCCATATAATTAAGGTATAATTATTAAGGTCTTTCAAAAAAATATTATTAAGGCTAATTGCTTATAATTTAAGCTAAATATACCCATTCGAAAACCAGAAAACAAATAATGTTTTACTAAATATTTTTTAAAAATAAAAAAAATAATTTTCTAAATAGATAGCAATAGATAAAATATTTGTTCTGGTCTGATTTGAACTACAATTTAATAATAAAATTTCATTTATTTATATATAATTATAAAATATATAATAATAAATAGCAATAGATAAAACATTGTTTAAACTGGTAGTTTGTTCTCAACATTCATAGGTTTACTCGGTTCGTTTTTAACATATTTTTAATGTAGTCTCATGATAATACTTATTATTTTTAAACTACAAATTCACGCGCACCGTGTATATAAAATTATTTAAACTTAAATTTCTTGGAAAAAATAAAATTTTATAATTCACTAAAATCATTTATTAGATTATTTTATATATAGTTTAAAAAGTAGATTGGGTCGTAATGGCCCAGCCCGGCCCACCATATGAAAGTGATGGGTCATTAAGGAAAAGTTATATCATAGGCATGCATTACCACATCAGCCATAAACCCATTCAATGAAAACTACCAACTTCACCATTATTTTTCTCTATTTTTTTCAACCAATGAGTCTCCACTCATGTTTTTACATGTCATTTTAAAAATAATTTTTTAGAAATTATTATATTATTAGATTAATGATATAAAAATTCTGGTAAAATAAGTAATTTTTATTGGATGAGACCATAACTGATGTTGTAAGCCAGACCCATTATATAATTTTTCGTCATTAAGGGAAATAATTTACTTGTGTCATGCCCATGAATCATCATCATCTTGAAAAGCAAAAGGCATGTAATTTCAAATCCTCTATGATTTGGCCTTAATGAAATTTCCAAGCTCTAACCACTATTATTTTTGTACTTTCATCACATACATGTCCTTTTCAACTTTATATTTCTCAAATTTTGCAACAAAAAAATTGAAATCATCACATAATATTAAAATTCTGTCGCATATTATCTCAATTTATATATATAAATTATAACATTTAATTTATAAAATAATTAAACATAATATAATTATCGGTATGCAAATTATTTGTTGACCATTCAAATCGGATACTGTAAAAGTTAACTATAGGACGATCCTTCCAACTCAATTTGTTCGATTTATATAAATGTAATTTGAAACCCATAAAATCTTGAATTACAAAATTAAATTTAAAATAATTTAAATTAATAAAACAATTAAAATCTAAAATAGCCAAATTTGAAACTTTTATATTTGGAAGAAAAATAAATTTATAAAAACTAGGTATAAAGACAATGTAATTGTTTTAAGTTTGAGCCCACTAAAGATTATGCTATGTGTGAATTTTTGTCCGAATTTATTCTAATTTAATTCTCGTTTATTTTTCTTTGTTATACAAATCGTTTTTTTTTCGTGTGATTTTTATATTTAAATTGAATTATTTATATGTTATTATTCAATTTTAATTTGAATTGTTGACGTCATGGATGAGAAGAAAGGAGAGCTGTAATAGAATGCGAATCTCATATGGCTGAGTTGTAAAAGTAAGTGATCTGGAAAATTTTAGAGCATATTTGTAATTTTAAAATATCCGAGTTCAAATTTTTTATTTTATTTTATTAAAAAAAATTAAATTTGACTCTATAGGTGTCGAATTCAAATTGAATACTAGTTTTTTGAGACACCAATTGAATCAAATTCAAATAGTTTAATATTTAAGTAATTCACGAGTCTAATCGATATACCCTTTTTACTTTAGTCCTTTTTAGCAATTAGCAATTAGCGAATAGCTAATAATTGATAGGGGATTATATTAATTAATAGCTGATTGCATTAGTAAATTTAACTAGCGGATTGTATTAGCTGATTGTATAAAAATGTTTGGTAAAAGTAATTGATAGCAGATAGCTGTTTGATTATTTAAACAAGTAAAATGATATATAAGGATATGATTATATTCAATAATTGTTTGAATAGTTTATTAGTTATCAATATTTTAAATCTATTAATATTAATTAAATTATGAAAAATAATTTTTCAATATAACATTACTAAGCATATTTGAAGGATCTATATATTAATTTATTATTTATATAATCATTTATAATATAATTAAATATAAATATAAATGTGTGAGAATAAAAAGAAAAAAAATATTAATTTACAAATGTCACAACGTAAATACGTTAGGGTAAAAAATTAAAATAGAAAAGGTTAAATTTAGGTTATTTGGAGATTTTCGATAATTGTTAAGGGTAAGCGGGTCTTTATAACTCTAATGTCAAAATCTTTAATTTCAAAAAGCTCCTATTAGCAGTTTTTTTTTTCAAAATTAGAGGTTTCACCCCAATCCGCTATTCACCAAACATCCAAATTAGTGGATTTGACCGATCAAACCTCTAATATTAGTTCAAACTCTAATTTTGACTTAAACCACTATTTACCAAACGAGGCCTGTATAAATTACCTAAACAATTTAGTGTTGATTATATAAAATTAATTTAAAATTTAGTTTCTATTTTTTGTCCTTTCGGTTTATCAGGGCTTTGTCTCGACTAATCTGGATCAACCTGTGTCGCACACATGGCTTTGGTGAGTGAGTCTCCCAGCGAAAATGTTCTGCATATACAATGCCTCGAACTCGAAACTCGTTTACAGGGACGAATCCATGAATCAAAGTTAAGAGGGGAAAATATGAATAACTATAACTTGGACCAGTTCCGTTGATAAAAAATTAATTTATATTCAATTAAAGATAAAAATAATTTATTCGAACTAACTCCTTTATGCTCAATTCCAGACATCTACGAGTGAGCAAAGACAAAAGTGTTGAAAATCACGATAATCAGCAAAGAATTAAATAAACAAGAACACAACATTTTAACGAGGTTCGGCAATATGCTTACTCCTCAGGAGCGATGAGCGGCTGTTTTTTTATATGAGATTGATAATACAATTAGGTTACAAATACAATGTATAAGAGTAATTCCGGTACAATTACCAAAATACCCTTAACAAAAAGTGATGTAGAAAAAGTAAGAAGTAAGAAACTAAAAAAGAAATAAATAAGAAATTTGATTCTCATGGAATATCACAAGGGAGCATCATGCCGTTTTGTGAATCTAAGTCTAACCTTCCGAACAAGATATAAATATAACATAAAAATATTTTTTTGATAAATATGTTAAATATAAAAAATTACACTTATATGTATATTTATTTTTAAAAAATAAAATTTAAATTTAAATCTCTAACTCTAAAACCTAAACCTTAATTTCTAACTATAAGTCCTAAATTATAAACTTATAACTTAAACCTTTTTCATTAGAGATTACAAGTGTAATAAGAGCATCTGTTGACAAAAGAATTACCCTAAAATAATTATCTCATGGCTATTGAGAACGAATCAAATCAAATAATTTTATTTTTTAATCTTTCTGACTTTATCCTACGAAACCATGGTTGAAAAGATTAAGAAAAACCAGTCCCTCACAATCACGAATGAAGGATTTTTATTGTTATTGGCAAGCCTAAGTCTCAAATTTATTCCTCTCATGTGTTTAGGTTTGGTTGGAAGAATCCAAACGGCTTAAATATTATTAAATTTTTTGAATTATTTTAAAACTTAAAACAAAATGTTTATATTTTAATTGTATGATACTAAATTTATGTAAATATCATGCGTGGATTTAAGTGCAACTTAATTGATTGAACTGACAACGTGTGGGCATTATTCCGTTTCTTATTCTGATTTATATTTATTTTATTTCGGACCAAATATGTCATTATTTTTTGATATTTTATTGTGATACATAATAGTACTTTCCTCTACCTTTAATTTTTTAAAAGCGTACACATTGTGTGAATTACATTGTTTAGAATCTGAATTATTTAAGAGAAACAATATTATTTTTTACCACTGAAATTGCTTAATGATTTTGAAGATGTTTTTATTATTTAAAATGTAATTTGAAATTATACGTTTTTAAATAATTTAAACATTTTGTTTACTCCAAAGTATAATTTATCAATTAATTTTTTAATTTTTTTATAAATAAATAAATAAAGATTTTAAAATCCCAACAAACCCCAAAAGTAGGCCGTTATAAATGATGTTATAATATCCAAATAATATATTTTAAAAATAAAATAAGAACAAAACAAAAGCCTTAAGTCTCGTTTACGGTTCACTTTTATTATCACTTCGTCTCTCTCTACCAAATTATTTTATTTATTTGCTAGAAATAAAAGAAAATTAAAATACCCAAAAATAAAATAAAATAAAAGGGATACTGTTGTTCCTTCCTCCATTTTCCCCTTTCTTTGATCATCCATTTCAGACTTTCAATTCCTCAAAAACCCTAATTCTTTTATTTTAGATAATTTTTATTTATTTTAATTTCTAATAAGGAAACCCATTCTGCATTTTCACCTTGTTTCCATTCTAGACAAATTTTTTCTTGTTCAAAAGGGTATCTATTATTAGGCATCCAAAAAAGTTTTTTTTTTGTTTTTAATTTGTAAAGTTCTCAACTTTGTTGCTCCTTAGAAAGGAGAAATGAAAAGAGAATAAATTTCCAAAAGCAAATTCCCATTTTCATTTGATCATTTGGGTTTTTTGTTTTCTGTTTTTTTTTTCTCTGTGAGATTTGGGGTTTTGATTCTATGGATGCAGTTGCTGATAAGCCAGTTGAGACAGCAGTAGCTAATGGAAACAACAATTTGGTTGTTGAAACATCCAAATCAGAGTCAAAGGAATTCAATGTTCAAAAACTTGTTGATATGTTCACAAAGTTGAATCCTTTTGCCAAAGAATTCTTCCCATCATCTTATCTTCACAATCCCACCAAAACTGGTGATTTTAATCAGGTCCCTGCTAATAAGCAAGGGAATGAGAATTACTCCAATAGAAGGGTATTTTTTTCGTCCATCATTTACATTTTTTCAAATGCATTTTTCCTGGTTTTGACTGATGAGTGCTTGATTGTTTTTAGTTATATAGTATTTGTTTTTGTGTTGCGGAGAAATGGTCTTTTCTTTTTACTGGATATGATTTTTATCCCATAGCTAAATTGGGGTTTTAGGATTTGATTTGTTTTTTCTAGTCCTAATGCATTTGAATTGGAAATTTGGTTCATGAGTCTTGGATGATTCAATTCTGCATTTTAAACTAGTTTTTGATTGTTTCTCCTTTGGATTTATAAAATTGTTTGTGTTTTGCTGGCATTTATGATCTTAAGGTTTTAAATTGGCCTACTGATTGTCTAACTCTGATTATTAATTTGATTGACTTCTTGTTGTTGGACTTTGATGTTATTGGAGTTAACTGTTCTCCATCTACTTGTCATATATGGGATAACATTATGCCAAATATCGACTCGTAACGATCTTGTATTGGTTTGTTTTTCTTTTCCTTTGCTAAATATGGTAAATGGTTGTTGTTTTCCAGAGAAGAAACAACTACAACCAGGGAAAAAGAAAGCTTAATGGTAAAGCTTTTCGAGCTCAAAGAGACGATAGCATTAGGCGAACGGTATATGTTTCGGATATTGATCAGACTGTAAGTGTAAACAATGGCAGCATTTTGAGATTTTTTCATTGTTTCATTATGATTTCGAGAAGTCACTCGCGGAAATCATCTCTTTGTTCTAGATCACTGAAGAACAACTTGCTGGCTTATTTAGTAACTGTGGACAAGTAAGTTCAAAATGCTGGCTTTAAAGCTTTTGTTGTAATTTGGCTCGATCCTGGATAGCGCTGCATGATGTGGAGTAATTTAGAATAATGATTGAGCTATATCATTTCCATCTTTAGTGCTTTGTGTGTGTGCATAATACATGCATAAGGACTCCGAGTTTACCTTTTTAATTCTGTTCTTCATTTTGAGTGTTTAGAATCTCATTTCTCCTTGAGAAAAATATTGGTGTTGGGGCTTTGGTTGATATTAGATAGGATTGTTTTTTACTGGATAGCTTATGTGACAGACTACCGTATATATGGTATTCCTGAAGTTATTTGGGAATTATTATTGAAGGTTGTTGATTGCCGAGTTTGTGGTGATCCGCATTCTGTTCTTCGCTTTGCATTTGTGGAATTTTCAGATGAAGGTAAGGAGCTGATATGGACTGAAAACTTTTCTTTCGTAGACATGTACCTTTAACTAACATATTACATTCTTTATGAACCACCTTTTAACAGAAGGTGCAAGAGCTGCTCTGAACCTTGGTGGTACGATGCTCGGGTTTTATCCAGTTAGGGTCTTGCCTTCAAAAACTGCCATCCTTCCTGTGAACCCTACATTTCTCCCTAGGGTATTGATGAGTAACTTTCTGGCTCTTAGTTGTTTCAGTTTTGCATAAGGCTTCATTTTACCCTATGCCATTTTGTCATTTACTGAATAGCTCTTGTAGTTTCTCTTTATATTTTTACTTTCAAGCCTCACTCTTGATAATCATATTGACTACAATTGCAGTCCGAAGATGAAAGGGAACTGTGTGCCAGAACAGTTTATTGTACAAATATCGACAAGAAGGTAACCCCATAATTGCTCACATGAAAATTTGAGTTCATCTTTTATCCTAAGTTACTCTGACTCTTCATTTCTCTTGAGGCACCCGTGTCTGATCGATATCCAGGCATGGGTGTCACTATATGACCCTCGAAGGTCCCTCAAATATATGGTAAAGAACTTACAAAATATGAACAGACCTACCTGTGTCCCAAAACCCCTCTTGGGTCCGAGTTTTTAGCTTTATCACTGCAGTAATTGATGTAACTTAGTTGATCTAAACCTCACAAGCATCTTCTCTTTGATGGAAGGTTTCTCAAGCCGAAGTGAAGAATTTCTTTGAATCCGCATGCGGTGAGGTTAGTACGATATCAATATCACATGCCTTTTTTATCACTGGTTTCAGAAAGAAGGTTAATACGGTTTTCTTTTAATTCTCAGGTCACTCGCTTGAGGCTTTTAGGGGACAATGTGCATTCAACTCGTATTGCCTTTGTTGAATTTGCCATGGTAAGTTCATGTTTGCTGGACTGATGTTGAAAATATTCGGTTCAAAATATATTTTCAGATTATGTTTATGATTCTTTGGAAACTATGTTTCTGCCACGGGTTCTAATTAGTATATATATTTTTCATGTTATTGAACGTTATTTTAATATGTCATCCGTGTCTCTTTGCAAACTATTAGTGCAAATCTAGCCACTTTAAGTTGGGTGATATGTTTGACTAAAATCAAGTGGCTTGATTTAGCAAGTGTTTTGTGTGAGATTATTGTTCTTTGCCTGTGAAATTTTATCCACATTATGTATTACAGAGTGCTTTGTCACATAAACGGAACTATAGGAACCGTTTACACATATTGGGAATATTAGCTTATTATATGTCCTTTTTAAATCTTGATACAACTGTTGCTTACAGGACATGTATGATTCGATTTTAGAGTATGAGATATCAATTGGATAGGATATGGAGTTTTCTAGATGTTGTGAAATGCCAAATTTAACAGAAGCTTCTTATTCGAAAACTTCTAATTGATGTATTTTCACCTTTTCTCTTCTATTGGTTTGCTTGCATGTAAAAGCCGGCCCGATTTACTTGTTAGCCAGTTTGCAGCTATAACGGAAAATGGTTAAAACCGAGGTCATATTCTTTGTAATTTAGCTTTCCATGTCTAATCTCCACCCAACTTTTGACGGATCAGCTAAATGCTGGAGAAGTTTCTAATCTTCCTTAATTTTCTTTTCATTTTGTTCTGTGTCATTTATGGAATTCTACAAGATCAGGTTGCATGATCAGACTGTTTGTTTGTTTATCTCAGAGTTATTTTCCCACACTACGCCTTTTTTTGCTATGACATGTTACTTCATATACCTTTTACATTATTTCGGTCGGACATGCATGTGTGTGCACCAAATCAATTGTCATCCAGAGTTCTTCGTGCTTGCGGTTTTACTTATACAATGATAGAAAAGATTTTGACATTGATGAATTAATAAAACAAATAGCATAATAGCTTTACCGTTTTCCTATTTCATGATTTTTGGACAGGCGGAAAGTGCCATTGTTGCACTGAATTGTAGTGGATTGGTGCTGGGATCTCAGCCGATCAGGTGTGTTCCCGAGTTTTTACTCTAAATTCTGTGCTTGTCAAATATGTCATCGATCAAGCTTAATTATGTTTCATTCCTAACTTTCAGGGTAAGTCCTTCAAAGACACCGGTGAGGCCACGAGTTGCCCGACCAACATCGTGTTAACCAATCAACCTAGCCTTTAAGATCTATGGATGGAATTGGGCGACTTCCCAATGGCAAGATAAACTTTCTTGTGTTGCAGCTTTCCATCTTTTCCGTCGCAACCTTTGCGTTCTGTTTATGTTTTATCTTTGCTCAAAGATATTGTCACCGTGTTTCGGATTCAGAACCTTGAGAATTTTTTTTTACTTTATTCCATCCCTTTGGCTTGACAATGGTATCTTGTTGGGTTCTTTGCTACCATTTAGTTTCCTATATTTCTAATGATAGTTATAAGGATTATCATTTAGTACGATCAGACTCGGACGATCAAACTAACACGATCGAACTTGTGACTTAGAGTATTGGTTTATACAGTATCTTTTAAGAGGTAGCATTCAGTAAGTTTGAGATATGAATCTCAAAATCTGCAATCCTTTCTTGAAATTATGACTTTTTTTTATATAAAAAGGTAAAAAGTTAGTACCACCGGATTGTTTTTTTTTAGGTGGAGATATCTTATGTTTCTTCTGATTTCTTTTGTGAGAGAGAATTTGTCTGATATTGTTGTATTACATTAATATAAAATTTTAAATTTAAAAGTTCAAGATATAATATCATTATAAAAATAAACATACAAAATTTCTCTATTTTATTTTTTATCTACATATTCACATAAAGAATTCAAAATATTAATGTTAGAATATATTATAATAAATTATAGTGAAATATTTCATGCACTGGCAAGTGCCTTAGAGTTATGGTTTAGGGTTAAAAGTTTGAAAAATATTTTATGCATGAGCGGTGAAAACTTTTAGTTTCTACTAGTGTCTTTGATTTATGGTTTAGAGATTTAGTTTGAGGTTAAAAGTTTAGGGGTTTGAGTTTATGGGTTTTGAAATTAGTGGTTGTGGTTAGAATTTAGGATTTAAAATTAGGATTTAGGGTCTAGAGATTAGAGTTTAATTTTTAGGATAATATGTAAGGGATTTAGGTTTTAAACTAATAAACTCTAAATTTTAATATAGATCATAAATTTTAATCACAGCCTCTAAATTCTAAACACTTAAACCTAAAGCTTTAAATCTTAAACCCTAAATTAAGTCTTTAAACTCTAAATCTAAAGTCTTGTAGAAATTAAAAGTTTTTAGCCGGTGTATGGTATAATTACCTTTTTTTTAAGTTAACCATAAATTATATACATTAATTTTATGTATACTTTTAGAGAAAAATATGTTGGCAGCCCTCGTATTTTTGCAAACTATAAGATTCATTTCCTACTTAAAATGGCTTTCGATTTAAAAATCTTCAGTTTTATTTTAGTCCTCAAATTTTTATTGTGTTTTTTTTTCGCCCTCAAATTTTTATTTTTCAAGTTGACCTAAAGTGAGAATTTCATTATAGTACAAGAACCAAAATAGGTATTAAACCCTTTCTATAATTAGAAATAAATAGAAAATATAACAACAAAAATAGTATAATTTCATTTTTTTTTATCTCGGAGTAAAATGTGTACTATGTAACGCCATATATTTACCACAATCACTTTTTACTAGAGCATGCAACATTCTGGAGTGTTGGCTCCCTAAAATGGTATAATTTCTCTTTAGTCCTTCCAAAAACTGTACATTATAATTCAGTGCAAGGACAAAATTATATTCCGACCTTCCAGGAATCAATAATTCAATTTCTGCCTTCACCCTGGCTAGAAGCTATGTGCCTTCGACTCGATTGCGGTGGTAGTCGGAGGAATCCCCTGCTGGTGCTGGAAAATGTTGTTTGGATCGATCAATGTCTTGGCTTTCACCAACCTATCGTAGTTATTCAAGAAGTATTTTTCACCCCAAACACGAGCACTCTCGACGGTATCCGCAGATGGTACAGTATTGTTGATCAATTCCATCACACCAAGGTCCAAGTCCACGTAATTTACATAAGCAGCTCTCGGACCCATTGAAACGTGGTTCGACATTGCATTATGAAATCCTCGTATCCATTCTATATATTCCTTGCTTCTGTCTTTATCTTCTTGAAGCCACTCGACGAGGTATTGGATCGTATACAAATTGCCTTGCCGATGTGGAAAGGCAATCGAGTCGCTGCTTATGTTGCTCATCATGGCGCCGTAAGGGTCCAAGATGACGTATCCTTTGGGTTCGGTGTTGAGAATGTCGAGGGCGGCTCCTATGCCGGTAGGGGAGATCGGATTCCTTACGTAGTCTGATTTGGCCTTGAAGTAGTGCTTGTCTTGGAGATACCTAGTCTTGAGGTCCGAAATTGTGGCACCCTTAGGTAGTCCGGAGAAGAATAAGACCGATTCGATCCAACTCATTTCCTTGCAATCTTTTGTCGTGAGTCCTAATTCGGGGAACACACTGTCGAGGATTGAAAGGGCTTCTCGTCTTCGACCTTGGAAGAAGCCTTTGAATGTAGCTGATATGCCGGTCGATTTAGTCTCAAGCAGACCGGCACCGACGAAGCATGATAAATATAGGTCGCCTTGTAAGTTTGGAGCAACGTGCTGCCACTTGTTTACTAAATTCGCTACGTGCGCCTTCGTGCCGGTTCTCGACACGATGAAGCTCGTAACGGTCTTCGGCACTTTCAGCAACCGAATTTTCCATGCATAAATGATGCCCCATACGCCGCCACCTCCGCCTCTTATCGCCCAAAACACATCTTCTCCCATCGCTTGCCTGTCTAATAATTCACCTTTCGCGTTGATCAGGAGAGCATCAATCACATTATCGGCCGCTAGCCCGTATTTCCGGGATAACAACCCAAATCCACCACCAGCGATATGGCCTCCAGCCCCTACAGTCGGACAAGACCCCGCTGAGAATCCATGAACGCTACTCGATTCCGCAATGGCGTGGTACGTCTCGCCAAGCGTCGCACCGCCTTCCACCCATGCCGTTTCCGTCTCCATATCCACCGAAACACGGTTCAAGTTCATCATGTCTATAATCACGAACGGAGCTCCATCGCTAGCTACCGACGAAGTACCCTCGTAGCTATGGCCACCGCACCTCACTCTAATCTCCCACGACCCTTGTAAACAACACGACACACTGCCGATAAGCTGCTCTTTACTCTCGGGTAATATAATCGCCACCGGCTTCGGAATCGCGGGATCGGCAAAGCGAAGATTCTGAATCGAAAAGCTGAGAAGATTATCATAGTCACGATTGTGAACGTTGGAGGAAGTAGTGTA
Organism: Hibiscus mutabilis; assembly: GCA_019671005.1. Taxonomy (NCBI): domain Eukaryota; kingdom Viridiplantae; phylum Streptophyta; class Magnoliopsida; order Malvales; family Malvaceae; genus Hibiscus; species Hibiscus mutabilis. The sequence continues at coordinate 2,600,236 of CM033744.1, forward strand.
GTTGCTGATATTATGACGATTAAGACACGACACGATACTTCTCCAATCAATGGGTGCTGAGTTCGAGCTTGAGCTCGAGCTCGGCACCGAGAGAGATGGGAGAAGGAAGTATAAGAGGAGGAGGAAGAGTAGAGGATAGCAACTCGAGCTCGCCATGACAGCCGTGGAACGTAAGAAATGTAGGAAGAGTTGCTGCGGGTTTTATTGGAATCGAAGAGAATCATGGTATACGTTGACGACAAGGGGAAGGAGAACACAAGGTGGAACAAGTGGAGTTGCCATGGCCGGCAATTCTTAGTTTTGTAATTGAAGTTAATGCAGACAAGAATAGCTTCCATTGCTATTTGTTTAATGATCTCGAAGAGTTCGGCAGCTAGAAACAAATGGATTGGGACAAAGCTGCTTGCATATGTCTGAATACGATGTTGATGGCTTGATGCATTTCAATTGATTCCGTGGTAACATGGAACCTTGCCGACTGCATTCACCGTACGCACTTTCTTCTATATGGCTATTTTGGAATAAGTATCAATTCAAGGACCAAAAGTGCAATAAGAACAATTGTGATCATGGTAGTCTGTACTGATCATAAACCATATCAATATCAATTTTTTTCTATTAAAATTTCAGTATGTTTCGACCCAATTTGGTATATATTACCCATACCCATTGGTAAATCTTTATTATAAACTATTTTTAATTTTTTTATCTTAATTGTTTTTATTTTTATGAATAATTATATTTAAAAATGAACTATAATAATTTAATTAAGTTATTAAACTTAGTTAATAAATCCGACGGTACATCGAAACACACGTATATTAATATGTATTAATATAAAAAACAATACTTCCATAAGTATGGTACTAAGTTTTGGTCCTCCAATTACACTCTACTACCATTTGACTAATAATTTTTTAAAAAAAGATTTTGTCACACTCACGATGCGGTGAGAATAAAGAGTTTTTATATAATTTTTTTTTAAAATTTGTTCAACAATAATTGCAAGTGAATTGATAAGTATTTTATATACGAATCTTATTAAACACGAGTTTGATCCTTAGTTGTATTCAACAATAAAGTATTGCCGGCCGAGCAGAAAATCCAAAGCCTCCCATGTTTGATTTCATGTTTTTAATTTGTACCAACATAATGTATTCCAATATTTTTTGACAATATGTATTCCAATATTTGTTTCGCAAAGACAATGAATTGGACAAATGTGTATAACGGAGTACACAAGTCGAATAAATAAAATTAAGATTTAAATATTGTTATTTTTAAAAAATTTAAATTCGATCAATTTATCTGTAAAATGTGTGTATTTTATTGAAAACTAGAATAACAGATAGTACAATAAAATCACATCAGACATTAAAAAAAATGAAACAACATTAATTATTCATAGAGATGTCTTTTTATTTCAAACTACGTGATGTCATTCAAAAATTAGTTCTCGGATGAGTAAGATTAGATGTTTTTGTGTTTGTCTTATTGTGATGTCATTAAAATCACATTTAATATATATTTTCGATGATAGAGTAAGGATTAGACAATATAAGAAATAAAGTTCTATATTTTAAAATTAATAAAGATTTTAAAAAATATTTAATTTAAAAGAGACAAAATTTAATTTTATAAATATCCAAATTAATAGATAATATAATAGTCATTACACAAAAAAACTAGAGGTGCTTCATTAGAGATAAATTTGAGGTGTTAGGATTATTCAATTTTCACATTCTAAGGATTTTTTTGGGTTGATTCAACTTCAATTCTCTTATTGATATTGGTTGCCACCTTTTGGAGATTTATATAGAATAAAGTTTTTTTTTTGTTAAACTACATTAGTAGTTACTGAATTATTATTAATTTTTATTCTGGTCATCAATTTATTTATTTTAACAAAATCATCGGTAACATTATGTTATTTTTCTTTTATGATCATCAACCATTGAAAAATTAATGACGTTGATGACGCAACATTTTTTATTATAATTTTTATTTGTCACGTCATTTTCTCTCTTTAATCAACTGTTCAGATATCATTTTAATTAATTTTATTTGAACTAATGAGATGGTGACACATGTCACCACTCATCGATAAAATAAAACCAAAGATAAAAAACCCATTGGGCGTGCTGGCTGGGATTCAAGTCTGAAGCATAGAGTCCCAATGGCATCAACTAAGCTAGATGATAAATTTAAGTGAGCTTTACCGCAACTTATATTGTATTATCACATCTGAAAAATATATCAAAATGTTTCTATGTTGGGTTGAACCTAAAATCTAACAAGCTATGAGCTTATATTTAGGGGTGAACAAAACTCGACCTGACTCGAAAAAATTAAAAAAAATTCGATAACCACTTCTGTTTTTGCTAATAGGGATTCTTCTACGGTCGATACCTGTCAAGTCCGCCCACCAGATGTAAAACGTATAGACACGAGAATTTCTCGTAAATCGAACAGAGAAACTTTACGAAGAGAGGATGTAACTACATTTGATTCAACACTTGTTTATTGATACTTAAGGCCTTTCTTCTTGTAGTTCTTCACATTTTATGATTTTTCATGCAGAAGTTTCTCAAACAACAGGTGCCTTACCAGCACCATGAAAAACTTGAAGATACTCGTGTCGGACTATTACCGGGTCCGGCACCCACACCCGAGTCCGAGAAACATGGCATAGTAGTGTATGTTCCTATAAAGTAAGGAAAGAAAGATATTCTGAAGATCAACTCAATGCGTTTTTGGAGTTTAATTAGATGGATGACTTGATCTAAAGCATATAAAAGAAAGTCGTAGAAGCTTATGTTTTAGTGACTGACTGTTATTTTGATTTTGCAGTTGCTAGGCCAATGCGGTTCTGCAGTGTTTGACCTTCACGAAGCCTCTCGGCTAGGATGGACCTAAAGGGGGCTGGAGGGGGCGGCCGTCCCCTAAATATTTAAAATTCCTATATAATTTAGAAAATTCTTACTAATTTTTATGTATTTTCTATTAAAAATCTATTTTCACCCCCTAAAATTTTATAAGTTCACACCTCTTAAAATTTTATAGGTTTGTCCCTAACATAAAGTTCTGCGTCCGTCCCTATTGTCAGCATTGATTTTTTGCATCAATCGCATTCAAGAGCTTGTACTTGTTTTTTTTTTTTATGTTCACTTGCTTGTTATTTGTGTTGGGGAAACCGGTTTATTTCTCACACGAACGTAATTTCAAAATTGAGCTGAAATGTCAAGATTGAAATTACCGAAATTTGCACAGCAGACAAACCCGTTAAACTATTAAATATTGTAATCTAATGGAAAACCCAATATTGAACCAAAGTAAATAATGGAGAGAACACACATAATTTACGAGGTTCGATGAAATGTCGTCTACCCCTCGGGCACCACCAGCGGATGATAACTTCACTATTACCAACATGGTACAAACAAATAGAATTTCTTCAGAATTCTCAAATACAACAAATGAGAGAAGAGAACCAAATGGGAGAGATGGTTTGAGATTTGGGATGATAGAAAATGACAAAGTTCATGACTATTTATAGTTGAGCTAGAAGGACCATTCCTATAAATAGCCTAGAAGTTAAGGACCAAAAAACAATTATCCCATGCCACATTTAATATTAAACTTAATGGCTTGATTTAATGAAGTTGAAACCTCTACGTTTCAAGCCAATTTTAACAAATTTCCACCTTGGCTTGAAATTCAACAAGCTTCTCAAAATCTTATTCAACTCCCCAAACAAAGTTATCTTCTGCAGCGCCTCCAAATGCGCTCACGAGCGCCATACACATGAAGGTGCTTAAACTCTCAAGATGTTAATCAAGTTCAAACAATGATTGAACTTGATTGTTGTTACCACCTTGTTCAATATATCTGTAGGATTTTTCGTCGTAACAATATTTTGAAGTAGAATATTTCCTTCTTCAAAGATCTCTTGCACAAAGTGATACCTCATGTTACTGTACTTGGTTCTTGAATGGTAGACTTGATTTTTCGCTAAGTGAATAACACTCTGACCGTCACAATAGAGACTAATATGACTTTGAGCACCTCTCAAGTATTCCTACAATCCGTTAAGCCAAATAGCCTCCTTAACAACTTCTAAAACTGCCATGTACTCTGCCTCTGTAGTTGACAAAGCCACCGTAGATTATAAAGTAGATCTCCAACTTACTGGGGCTTTTGCTAGAGTAAATAGATATCCAATAGTTGATCGTCGCTTATCCAAATCACCAGTATAGTGGGAATCAACATATCCAGCCATAAACTGACCAAGTTCTTCATCATGCTCAAAATCTAAACCAACATCTACGGTTTGTTGGAGATACCGAAGAATCCATTTCACAGCTTGCCAATGTCCTTTTCTAGGATCATGTATGTACCTGCTCACAACTCCAACTGCTTGTGAAAATGTCAGGCCGCGTACACACCATCGCAGACATCAAGCTCCCTACTGCAGTAGCATATGTAACTTTTGCCATATATTCTCACTCTTCATTAGTTTTAGGAGATAACCGAGAGCTAAGTTTCAAATGAGAAGCAAGTAGTGTACTTACATGTTTTGTGCTTTCATTCAAACCAAAACATTGTAATACTTTTTTCAGATATTGTTTCTGAGTCAAACAAAGCTTGCCCCTTTGTCTGTCTCTACTTATCTCCATACCAAGATTTTTTTGGCCTCACCTAAATCCTTTATCTCGAACTCTTGGTTCAACTGATCCTTTAATTTGTCTATCTCTTTTGACTCTTTGAAACAATCAACATATCATCAACATACAAGAGGAGATAAATGAAAGACCCATCTTTTAGTTTTCGCAAATACACACAATGTTTGTATTTGCTTTTTCTGTACCGCTATTGCTACCTCCTCATAAAGCTCTCAAATCACTTGTACCACTGCCTCAAAGATTGCTTCAATCCATAAAGCGACTTGTTCAGCTTACAAACCATTTCTCACTACCAGCATCCTTGTATCCTTCTGGATAAACTGCTGCCACTGCCTCCTTATAAAGCTATCAAACCGCTTGTATCACTACTTTAAAGATTGCTTCAATCCATAAAATAACTTGTTCAACTTACAAACTCATTTCGCACCACCAACATCCTTGTATCCTTCTAACTGAGTCATATAGATCTTCTCTTCCAAATCACCATGCAAGAAATCCGTCTTTACATTGAGTTGAGCTAGCTCCAAATTCAACCGTGCTACCAAGGTTAACAATATTTTAATGGAAGAATGCTTTATAATAGGAAAAATACTTCATTGTAGTCGATTCCCTCCTTTTGAGCATAGCCTTTAGCAACCAATCTTGCCTTGTAGCAAACATCTTTCTTGTTGAGAGATCCATCTTTCTTTACAAATACCCACTTGCATCCAATTGCCCGTTTACCTTTTGGTAAATGCACTAAATCCCATGTGTTGTTCTTCTGGAGAGATTGCATTTCTTCATCCATGGTGCTTTTCCACTTGTCACTATTTAAGCTTTGCATTGGTTCTACAACTGGAAGGGCATAGGCCACCATATCTATAAATCGAGCAGGTCTACGAATTTCTCTCATTGTCTTTCTAACTGCAAGTGGTTTTGGTGTCTCCAATGGTTCTTGGGTTTGAACCTCTTATTTTTTTTGATTTCTTCATTGGAGTTGGAGAATCAGTAACATCAATTGTTGGGCTAATCATTGTCTGTTGAAGCTTTGCCTGTTTTAGAGTACACTCCACCTGCTGTGGAGAACTACTCATTTGAACATCTCCATTTGTTACCTTTTTCAACATGGTAGATTCATCAAAGGTAACATCTCTGCTGCAGATGATATTCTTTGTGTCTAAGCATCAAAGACGAAATCCCTTCACTCTATGGGTGATCCCTATAAAGAGAGCCTTCTTTGCTTTATGATCAAGCTTTGACTCATTCACATGATAGTACGCAGTGGATCCAAATACATGTAATGAATCGTAATTTGTAGCTGGTTTTCCAGACCATACCTCCAATGGTCTTTTTCCTCCAATCGTCGATGATGGTAGACGATTGATAAGATGACCAGCGTATGTCATAGCCTAAGCCCAAAATGGTTTGCCCAACCCAAAATTGGATAACATACATCAAACTTTTTCAAGTAGTGTTCGATTCATACGCTCTGCCACCCCATTCTATTATGGTGTATGTCTAATAGTGAAGTGTCGAACAATACAATACTCCTGGAAAACGTCAAAGAGCGGATCACTTCTATATTTCCCTCCATTATCTATATTAAGCCGTTTTATCTTTCTATTAGTCTGGTTCTCGATCATATTTTCCCACTTTAGGAAAATTTTCATCACTCCATCTTTAGATTTCATTGCATACAACCAAACTATTCTGGAAAAGTCATCAACAAAAGTTATAAAAATAGTGTTTTCCTCCCAACGATGTTGTTCTTGAAGAACCCCACACATCTGAGTAAACATAATAAAAAAATACCTTTCGTATTATGGATAGCGGTGCCGAATTTCACTCTCTTCTGCTTTCCCAGAACACAATGCTCACAAAAATTTAACTTGCAAGCCTTTGCACCTTTCAACAATCCCTACTTTGCCAGAATTTTCAAGGATTTCTCACCAGAGTGTCCTAACAACATATGCCACAACAAGGTTGAATCCAATTTGTTTCCCTTAAAAGCTGCTACTACTGCTCAAATAACTGTACTACCTTGGTAGTAATACAAGTTATTTTTCCTGTTGCCCTTCAATATCACCAATGCACTAGATGTGACTTTTAAAATTCCATCTCTCATAGTGACGACTAAACCTTTAGATTCTAAGGCTCCCAACGAGATGAGATTCTTCTTCAAACTTGGCACATACCGAACATCGGTCAAAACCATGGTTGATCCATCTTGATTTTTCAATAGAATTGAACATATCCCAATAGTTCTACAGGTGTTGTTATTGCCCATATAAACAACTCATCCATTTAGTTCTACTAAATCGGAGAACCACTCCCGATTAGAGGACATATGATATGCGCAACTTGAATCCAATATCTATTCATCTGAATGGAATGTTGATGGTGAAGCAACCAATGATATTTTAGAGTCACTAATATCATGCTCAGCAACACATGTATCTGGAGCAGTTTTTTTCTTTCTTCTTCAGCTTCGGGGAATTTTTCTTCCAATGGCCTTTCTCATGACAAAAGCCACATTCATCTTTCCTAAGTCTGGACTTCGACTTTGATCTCCCTCTCCACTTTGACTTTTGGCTTTTCGTGCGACCTCTTGCCACCACGGCCTCTGCTGCATTATACTTGCTCTCTATCTTGGTTTTCTTTCTAAGCTCGTAACTATACAAAGCATCAGTTACATCTTTAAAGGATACTTCATCCTTTCTATGAAGCAACGTTGTTTCAAGGTGCTCAAATTCATCTGGAAGTGATGACAACAACATTAAAACCAAATCTTTATCTTTGAAAGTTTCATCCATGCCCAATAAGTTTGACACTAACTCAGTAAAGGCAGTGATGTGTTCATTCATACTGGTGCCTGGTTGATAATCAAATCTAAACAATCTTTTTCTTTATGTGAAGACGATTCTGAGAGCTTTTCTTTAGGAACTTTTCCTCTAATGCTTTCCATAGCTTGCACGCAGAAGTCTCATTCTTGTAGTTATACTTTTGCTCCCTGGAAAGACAAGATCGAATCGTACCGTACGCCACATGGTTGATTGTTTTCCAATCTTTCTCCACCATATCTACAGGTTTTTCTTCCCAATGGAAATGTCCAGACCTTGTTGAAATAAAACGTCTAGCACCTCACTTTGTCAGATGTCAAAATGTCCGGATCCATAGAACAACTCCATGGCAACAAACAATATTCAACAACATTAACTGGATACTGAGAACACTGCACCAGGTAAGTTCTCAAGAAAGAAAGGTGGATCACACGGAACGCTTAAATACCAAGTCTTTCCTAGTCAGAACTTTTTTAGACATGCACTGTCATAATACCACACTTCTTTGTAGTAACCGAGCAACCAAGAATACCTTCACCGAAGCTCTGATACCAATTGTTGGGGAAACCTGGTTATTTTCCACACGAACGTAACTTCAAAATTGAGCTGAAATGTCAAGATTGAAATTACCAAAATTTGCACAGCGAAGAAACCCGTTAAACTATTGAATATTGTAATCCAATGGAAAAACCCAATATTGAACAACCAAAGTAGATAATGGAGAGAACACACAGAATTTATGAGGTTCGACGAAATGTCGTTTACTCCTTGTGCCACCACCACCAGATGATAACTTCACTATTACCAAAATGGTACAAACAAATGGAATTCCTTTAGAATTCCCAAATACAACAAATGAGAGAAGAGAACCAAATAGGAGAAATGGTTTGGCATTTGGGATGATATAAAATGACAAAGTTCATGCCTATTTATAGTTGTGCTCCAAGGACCATTTCTATAAATAGCCTAAAAGTTAAGGACCAAAAAACAATTATCCCATGCCACATTTAATATTTTTTTGCTCGGCAAATATATGATTTATTATTGAGAAGGCATAAAGCCTAAACCGAAATTGAGAGCCTCATTAAAAATCTTCCTATACTTATATGGAGGAAAAGAGTACTCTCAATCCAGGAGAACAGAAAGATAACAAAGAGGCCAAGAATAGTTTCAAAGCACACCATAGACTCCAAACAAAATTACTCCTCTCACGACACAAGAAAAAACACTGCCCTCAAAGAACAACACATGAACAACTGCAGAAAAATAAAAATAATAGCAAAGACATTTCAGACCAACAATTCACAATAGACCACACTACCACCATGCCTTGAAGATTTGAGACCGAGATAAACCTGCTTTTGCACCGTCTAATACAAAAAATCTCTACTCAATTCGGAAAACCACAACCTACCAAATTCTACAACTCAACATGTCAGGAAAGGCACTTCACCTTGCAAAGCAACCTCACCAAACGCTTGGTTCCCGGTACATTGCAAAAACACTACCGGAAATTTTAATGAAGTTGGAACCTCTACGTTTCAAGCCAATTTTAACAATTTGTACATGGTGCATTTGGATACACTAAATGCATCTTTTTCCGGACATTATGTGTCATACATTGAAGATTTGCGAGGCAACTGGTTCGGGATTGACAATACCGGGGTGAATTTAGATATTTATTCAACATCTGTTTTTATGTTGATGAACTGTTGTCCCACATGTTTTTTAGACCTGATATTGCTACCGGTTGTATCAACCACAACTGTAACGACATTCCAAGGCAGGGCACGAATGGTAACGTTGCAGAACCTATCAACACGGAGTTCTCCGATGCTACTTCAAGCGTTTGCTCACTTTTCACGAGCTCTGACGAGGCTTCCTTCACGACGGAGAGTGCTAGAGACTCTTTCAGTACCATGGACTATGCCGACACGAGCAGTGGAGATCCATTCTTGATCTTCAGTAACTTGTCAACTTCAGAATCCTCTTACAATACGGTTTCGTGTAGAATGTTTTCGACTAGTAGACATGGGTGAAGCCGCATAGGGGGCGTGGTCCACCTTACAGTCCATTCTTTTTTTAATTCGGCCCCTGTAAAATTTTAAATTATAATTTATTTTATTTGTTTTAATATTATAGAGTGAGTGTTATCTTAGTGGTAAAGCGTGTACAGAAAATTAATTTTTTTACTTAAAGTTAGTGAATCGAATCCTATTGATAAGATTTTTTAGTCTTTTGTTCTTTTTAGGCTTAGGTGTAAGAAGCCCTTAAACTTCTGAAAAAAAATCAAGGAAGTCCTTGAACTTTTTTTCCACTCAATTAAGCTTTTGAACCAAGAAATTGAATTAATTAAGCCTTTTGACTATTAAATCTTGACAAATTTTTTATTTAGATATTATTGACACATGATACACTATAGTTCTATCATGTTGCATTTACACATTCCTTCAAAAAAATTATATTTTATTCGTTCTTTTAGAAATTCTAGAACATTTAAATTTAAAATCAAATAAATTTTTTAAAAATGTCAAGTCGAGACACTGTGACACAACGCTTTGCACCAACAGATCAAAAAATATATATCTAGATTTAGTGGTCAAAATTGGTTCAAAAGCTTATTTGATTCAATTTCTTAGTTCAAGAACTTAATTGAGTGAAAAAAATTAGGGATTTAATTGATTTTTTTAAAAAAGTTTAAAAGCTTTTTATATCCTTTAATTTTTAAAAATTTTTACCCCTTAATTTTTAATTCCTGGACCGAATTTTCTCTAGCAAGTGACAATGACATGTTTGTAACATACGGAAAAAACCCGAAAAATAGTCTTGGCAGAACAGCACTTTATGAACCATAGTTCATGGAAATTCCAGCTGATTAACTGAAATTGTTTTGTGTTATTCCTTGTATATTTTTAGGGTCAATGGATGAGCATTCGGTCCGTTGAATTATAAAATTTAAAAAATTAAACTGAATAAGTTTAAAATCAACCCAATTGACCAAATTAACTTGGTTAATCTATAAAATCAAAATCGACTGGAGTAGGCCAGTTCTGTTAGTTTAATCAGTTTTAATTATTAAAAAACAAAATAATTATAAAATTACTTTATATGACACAATATATATAATACTATAAAATTTATGTTATATAATATCTAATTTAAGAGTTTATATTTTTATTTATTTATGAATTTGATTTCAAAGTTTAATTTTTTAAAATTACGATGAAATTGACGTGATGTGAAAATATTAAGGATTAAAAATTTTAAAACAAGGATTAAATAAACACAATATGTAAATTTTAAGCACTAAATTCGATATTTTACTACTTTAAGAATTGACCGCGTCGTCTCCACCGCTGGCTTAAAGGAAATTGACCAAAAAGATAAAAAAATGATAAACCAAATGATATTTTAAAACTTTTGATAGTTTGATGATTAAAGATAATAGATCTTGTTAAAAAATGTAAAATTTTGATATACGGATTATATCAAATTATTTTACACCACGTCCATTTGATGTTCCATAATCTGGTGCAGGAGATATCAGATCAACTTCCTCGCGATGCTTGAATGATCTGGTATATCCCAAGAGTGCAAAATATTTGATATAGTTGGATGATTATTTATGTAATTTACCCGCTTTTTTAGTGTTTATATTGTGGTTGGACCCCAGTCCCAATCATTCTACCAATTCCTTACTAAAATTATGAGTGTGAAATGTGGCTTCAGCCTTCAGGTTCCTACCAAATTACGAACACTTGACTTTTGCACGACAAAAAGATAAAAGGAATATGGAAAACGTTCATCTCTTGCCCGGTAAACATGATCAAAGGCTACTGTCAGATGGACAAAAATCCTATGTCCTTTTTCGGTGTCTTTTTATATGATTCAACACTAAAAAAATAAATTTTAAGTTCTGAAATGCATCATACCCTTAATTTTTTAAACATAACCTTAAATCTTAAATATAATTTTTTGGTGTGAGACATAAATAAAAGCACCGAAAAAGGAACAAACTATTCCTATTCCTGTACAATGGGAGTGGGCTAAGTATGAGGCCGTTTTTTCTACAGCATGTAAAAACTCTAAATCAACTAAGTTAAAAGGAATCCCGATGTCTTGCACTTTAGGACTTCCTTTTTGTGCCGTGTATTGTAAGTATTTTTTATTCAAATTATGACTCAAAAAAAAAAAAAAAACTAACAGAGAAGCATTAAACTCAGCTGTTTCTCTCTTTATGATTTGCATTATACCCACGCCCAATCTTATGGCTAAAACTGGCTTCCTCCCTCTTATGGTATTTTTGCTTCTATTTCAACCTTCAGGATTATTGTGTGTTTGAATTCACTTGACATCTCCACTGACCAATCCGCCCTTTTAGACTTGAAATCTCATATAACTCATGATCCACACAACTTCTTAGCAACTAACTGGTCCACTAGTACCTATGTTTGTAATTGGATTGGTGTCACGTGTGGATCCAGACACCACATAGTCACTAAAAAGTTGAGTGATTGTAATGAAAACTTTAAAAGTTCAGTAACTATATTGAAAGCGCCCTAAAAGTTCAGTGACTACTATTATAGTTTACCATATAATATAATATAATATAATATAATATAATATAATATAATATAATATAATACGTTTTCATTTGAAATTCACTTGCTTGCTTTCTATGGCAATGAATTGGTAAGAGTGTTTTTTCTACGTCATGCAAAGACTCTAAATCAACAAAGTGACGGTATCGACTCTTTTTTTCTGGGGATCAGAAGAGTTTCCCAATTCAGTTGGGGCCACAATTTTAATTTTTAGTGCTCCTCTTCAACATGAGACAAAGTCTTCCTTTCGTGTCCAATAATGGTACGTTTTTCTTATTCAAATTATGACTCCAAGAATAAACTGCATAAATCCAAATTATTTAAAGACATTGAACTAACCATTGAGAAGCATTAAACTCAGTTGTTTCTCTCTTTATGATTTGCGCTATACCCACACCCAACCTTATGGCAAAAACTGGCTTCCTCCCTCCTCTTATGTTTCTGTTGTTATTTGTAACCTTTAGGTCTACTTTGTCTTCGAATTCGCCCAACATCTTCACTGATCAATCGTCCCTTTTAGCCTTAAAATCTCGTATAACTCATGATCCACACAACCTTTTAGCAATTAACTGGTCTACTTCTACCTCTGTTTGTAACTGGATTGGTGTTACGTGTGGATCCAGACACCACAGAGTCACTGCTCTTGATTTGTCTTTTATGGATCTCACAGGCACCATCCCTTCTCAATTGGGAAATTTATCTTTCCTTTCCTCCCTCAACATTCGTAACAATAGCTTCCATGGCTCTTTACCTACCGAGTTAACTAATTTACATCGCTTCAAACATTTGAACTTTGGCAACAATAGCTTCGACGGAGAAATCCCATCATGGTTTGGTTGCTTTGCTGAACTTCAAAGCTTGCATTTGTACGGTAACAACTTCACTGGTGTGATCCCATCTACTCTAGGCAATTTGTCGAAATTAGAAGTGTTGAACTTGGTCAACAACAATTTCAAAGGTCAAATCCTTATCACAACGGGAAACCTTCTAAACTTGAAAGGGTCTAATGTTACAGTTTCCTTCACTCATTTGCATGTCATTGACCTTTCTAATAATAACTTAAGTGGCTACTTGCCTATGAGTTTTTTTGAAAATCTGCATGCCATTAGAGAAGGGTCTGAAAAGAAAGATAGAGCCGAGTACATGGTAGATATATTAGCATATATGGATTTGAATTATGCGCAAGGTTTATCTTTTACAACAAGAGGGTTGGAAACAGAGTTTGAGAAACTATTATCCATATGGACAGCTATTGACTTCTCCAACAATCTATTCTGCGGGGAAATTCCGGAAACACTTGGGGAGCTTCACTCCCTTATTGTCCTAAATTTCTCACACAATAGTTTAACTGGTCCTATTCCATCATTATTGGGTGATTTGTCAGAGCTTGAATCATTAGATCTCTCGTCAAACAAGCTACATGGAAGAATTCCAACAGAGTTGAAAAATCTTGGATTTTTGGAGGTGTTAAACCTTTCTCAGAATAATCTCGTGGGACCTATTCCTCAAGGCAAACAATTTGATACTTTCACTAATGATTCCTACATAGGAAACTTAGGTTTATGTGGGCTGCCATTGTCAAAAAGATGTGATAGTGATGAGGGAACTCTATCCAAATTTGATACAGATGATGATGATGATGTAATCAATTGGAAATTTTCTATATTGATGGGATATGGATGCGGATTGGTGTTGGGACTGAGTATGGGATACATCGTATTCGCAACTGAAAAACCATGGTGGTTCATTCGGATCTACGAAAGGGTTCGACAAAGATTTGCAAAAAGGTAGAGGAGCCAACTCTCTAATGTAATTTTGTTGCAAAACAAGCAGCGGAGGGAGCAGAAAACATCGTTGCATGGAGGTAAACATGTCCTTTTCTATAGCTGTTTTATATATAACGTGTGTTCAATAATTTCCAGGTAATGAACCCCATCACTATTTTCATTGCATTTTAGGCTTTCCTTTTTTTGTATAGTAAATAAAACTACGCAGCTGCTGCCCTTTATATTATGCTTGGAAGTATACCCGCATTCGGTGGGGTTTTAAGAACGATTAAAGCTTTTATTTATTTATTTACTTTTAACTTGTGATGAAATTAATATAATATATCATATTAATTTATTAATTAAAAACGGCGTCTACAAAGATGTTTTTTGATTGATCGCAAGATCGGAGCTCTCCGCAGCAGTTCAAGCGTCAAAGCAGCACAGTATAATTACTAATCTTGTCTGGACTTTATTTTTTAATTTTGTAACTTAAGCTTCTTCGCATTTTATCTTATTTTGCTATCAGTAGTAATATATAATATTATTATGTTGTTAGTTATTATCTAATTATCATTTTATATATACTTTTAATGATTGTTATTAAGTAGTATTTATTATTGCTTTATTATATGATATATTATATCATTATCCATTTTGGTATTATTATTATTATACTATTTGTGTTATTATTATTTGTTATCATTATTATTATTTAAAATTATTATTAACGATTACTATTACTATTATTATTTTCTTTAATTATTCATTATATTATTATTATTAAACAAAAACAAACAAAAAATAATAATAAAACAATATACAATGAAATAAATAAAGCTCAATATTAAATTATAAAGTCCATTTACATAAGTTTAAAAACTCAAAAAAATAATACATTATTACATATGGCTCGTTTGGCCCAATTTCAATTAAATATCTAAAAACCCTAACTCTATCTCTTTGTTTTATTGCGCAACCACTTTCTGACCTGCTCGCATGTGCAAATCACGCCCCGACCCTTTCAGAACCCCCCGCACCCACGCGCAGCTCTTCAACTCCCCATGCGCGCGTGAAGCTCACGCCCAAACTCCTCATCTTTCCATGCGCCATGTTGTTGGTCCCCACAGCGTCCTCACTGGCCACGTCGCTCCACCAGTAGTCTCATCTCCTCGGCCGTACATGCAAAACACGAGCAGATCATTAGAAATTCGTACACACCCAAATGCCAAAAACAAAAAAACAACAACAAACATATATCAAAATATTCAGAGCCACCAATGTTAGAGTCGCGCATGAATCCAGCCAAAATCAACAAAGCACCCAATATCATATTTTGGATTCTTTTATTTCTAAATTTCATGTAATTATCCGGGTATAAAAGAGAACCCAACAACCAAATGTAACCCTATTTGGGGGGTTTCCAGAGATCGAATACAAAAAAGCTTGAGGTATCTTTTTCTTTCGATTGCCTGCATATTTTAAAAAAAGGAAAAAAGGAAAATAAGAGGTTTAAGATTTACCTTTAGGTTTGAGCTGTCGTCGTGTGCAGTAGCCAGGGACGTCCCTCTTTCGATGATAAACGCTGTGATTCCCTTGGGATCGAGTGACGTAAATCGGCCAAAAGGAGGTATATTGTTTTTTAAAGCAAAAGAGAGAGGGGTTTGAGTTTGTTTTTTTTAAACCGAGTTTTGAAATTGGTTTAAAAGAGAAAGAGGGTTAGATTGGTCCACTTTTTTAGGTTTTTGGCACCAAGGTACGACGGCTAGCGGTGGTCAGTGCGATGGAGCACGACTGGGTTCTGGGATTGTTTGAAGGTTTTTGGGTTGGAGGATGAACACACAGCGACATTCATCCCCTTTTTCCAGAGAATGGGGTTTTCTTTTTGGGATTTCAGTTTCAAAAATGAAAAAAGGGTAGAATAGTTTTCAAATTATATTTTATACCCGACCACTATTTTTAAAACAGGTTTTTTACAAAATGAATCATTCCGCCCCAGTGTAATTCCACCCTTAGCCCTTATGTCATTTTTAATCGCGCTTTCGGTCCCTCCAAATTTTTGAAAGATTTTAATTTTGTCCTCGAATTTAATTAAATTTGTTTTTAAAAATGGTTTTACCCCCTCGTGTTTTTTAAAAGTTAGCCTGGCCCTTCCGCTTTTTGAATTCCCTTTCGCCGTCTTGGAGTTTGGAGGCATTTTACAATTTCGTCCCATTTTTTGATTTCAATCCGTTTTGAAGTGGTTAATATCGCTTTTAGCCCCTGGATTTTCAGTTTTTATCCAATTTTAGTCCCGATTCCAGTGGCAAAATTCACTTTTAACCCCTCCGATTTGTTTTGTGTTCGTTTTGGTCCTTTTGCATATCTTCTTTTTTGCCCTTGCATTTTACTTCCTTTAAATTTCAGCCTTGTATTTAAATTTTATTTAATTTTAGCCCTGCTATTGTATGTAGGTCATAAGTTGTTTATATATATATATATATATTATACTATTAAATTATATATGTGGATGTGTGCTTATCTTTTTTTTGTGTTTTTTGTTTTGTTTGTTGGATGTGGTTTAATTTATTATTTGCTTGTATGTGTTGTAGGATAGTTTACCTTTTTAGAATTTGTTTTAATTACTTTAAAACATGCCTTTGGCTTAATGGGGTGTGTGTTTAAATTAATTGAAATGAATTTAGTTTAGGTTTTACATTAGTTAAAACCTTTAGGTAGTATTGGGTTTGAATTAATTTAACTAATTTGAATTTGTCCTTGACTTATTGGGACGAATGTTAAATTATTTAAGTTAATTGTGCCACCTCTTAATTATTTTTGTAACCCCCTAAACCTGGCCCAGAAGAAATAGGTCGAATCTAGAAAATCACAGTTGAAAATTTTTCCCTCAAGAAAACAAATTTTAAAAATTATACTTTAATTTAAAAAGAATACATATAACTATAATTTAATAATCATCTCATAATAATAAAATACAAATATCATAATTAATATTCGGATATTTAAATAAAATATCTGAATAAAAACTATAATAAATGAATGCTAAAAATAATCCCAAAACATAATTAGTCTCAAAGTATGAAATTACATCAATGTCTCAAAACAATAAATAATGATCTGAATAACTAAAAATAGTTTCGTACTGAATAATAAAATAACCGGATAAAATGTGAGATCCTCCAAATACCACGTCGCCTAAAGTCCAAAGATATCTGTAAGAGAAAACTATGAGGGAGTAAGCTAAAGAGCTTAGTGTGTCTCTAATGTGCAAGAAAACCATAGTCATAAAAAATAGTATTATTTTATTAAAATCCTTTAAACCATAACATATAAATCACAAGCGCAATGCAATGCAATGCACCCAATTACAACCGCCAAGAGAAGAGGAAAGTTCCCCAGAACTCCTCACTACAACCGCCAATCTAAAGTGGAATTCAGCTCGAAGGGTGAAACCACTGAACTTCCACGAATAAATCCCAACCCATGCTCATACATATAAGATGTTTAAAACTCAAAATTCATAACAAAGTTCCATAAGTCCGATATTCCATAAACATACTTTATAAATCCAGGTTTCCGTAAATTCTGATGTTTCGTAAATTAAATATTTCATAAATCATAATTAAAAACACATTATAAAATCATATGCATATGATGTCAACCATACAAGCCATAATACATATCATAATCAAACAAGGCATAAAACCATATAAAAATAATTTATTTACAGCACCGTAAGAAAACACACCTTAGCCAAAGCAAACTCAACCTACTGATTGAGGCGTTTCTCAGGATCAGAAGCATTGGGTCCAGCTGTATTGGTACCTATGAGAATAATCCTACGATAACACTATTACTATTATCACTATGATCAAAGAATTATTCCTAAATACTAATCTAACGAAATTTAATGAATACTTATCTGATTCGAATAGTTGATCTTCAAATCAACCGAAGGCATAGTTGAATTGATCGGTGCCAGAGATTCAACGAGGTTTGATCGAATTAAATAAATAAAAAAAAGAAAAGGAAGACATGTTTCGAATATAAATCGAGAGAGGGACAGGGGACTGGCTGCGGCAAAAGAAACAAATTGCCGGGGAAAGGGACGATTTGGCTTATATAAACCAAAATTTTGGATAAATTACAAGGCGAGTCCTTGTACTTTTTTAGGGTTCACAAAGTAGGCACCAAATATTATTTTTTATAAAAAGGTCACTAAATTTGTTTAAAATACAATTAATTTCCTAATTAGGGTTTTATTTTTAAATTTCCAATTTTTAGGGTTTTGAATTTAGGGATTTTAAAATTAAGTTTTTGAATTGGGGGTATTTTTGGGGTGTTACAATTTTAGGTTAAAATTTGCATTTGACTTAGATGAAAACTCAATTAAAATCATGATTATTAATTTGATTCATTTTAAATAGTGTCATTGGCTTAATAGGATTCTAGTTTAGAAATCAAGTTAATTGTTTTGATTCAAGATAATCCATAAAATGTTAGGATTTTCTAGTTTGTAGGATTTAATTAATTTATGATTAATATTAGACTAAACTAGTTAATAATTAGATCATTAATTTAATTTTCATAATTTGGGCCTTTTTAGGTTAGAACTTTAGTGGGCCTAGGGTTTTATTTCAAGCTCTTCCTTGTCATGCGTTTTAATTGTCATTCATATGGCTTTAATATTTTAGTAGGACATGTAGTTAATTAATTAACTTATAACCTAAAAAGGAGTCATAACTCAATGGATGTTGACTAAATATTCGAATTAATTCCTACCGCCCGAAGGTAAACCTTAATTTGAATTAAAGTTGATAAGCCATAACATCATATTTAAATGCTTGCATCATACATAAAGGTGATGTATGAATTTCGAACCATAAATTAAAACGACAGTCAGACTTATTTTGATGTCGGTTTAATCCATGGTCTGATGTATCGTCACCCTTATTAATTAAATATGTAATTAATTCAAGCCCACCAATTTGATAACATCCGTTTAATTAAAGCCTATATCCAATTAAGAATATTTAATTACATTTAATTCAAGCTTCAATGATTTTCATCAATCAAAAACAACATATTTTTTAATACCAATTTCAGGGCTTGATGGGGGTGCTAATCCTTCCCCACATGTAATCAACTCCCGAACCCATTTTCAAATGAATCTCTGGTTTTACGGTGTCCGACCTACCTTAGTGGCCGGTGGATAATCCAACCCTCATTTTATTTTCAAAACTGTGATAGAATTTCCCATTTTCAAATATTTTCCAAAGCGAGGGAAAACGGATTTGGTGAACTTTAAATTTAATTTTTCAAAAAAGATCGCTACAGTTGGCGACTCCGCAGGGGACAATTTTGTTTTCACAAAAAAGAGAGTTAAGCCAAAAAATAATATTTGTTGCTTTTAATGATGGAAATTTTGAAATTTGAGTGGGCTTTAATTAATTTGGTCTTTCTTGAAGATATGACTCTAATTACATTGGCTTTGATAATTGGTGGTTTTGCATTAATATCTTATTTAATTTTTAAGAAATCACCGACAAGTGTTGTATCATGATCATCAAGCTCTATACCTGAGCTCCGTCCCTTAAGTGGGGGTGAAACATCACATACTCACGTGAGTAGCACTCCACGGGTCGGTAATTCACTTTCAGAATCCACGCCTTTTGACACGTGAGCATCCCTCCACGTCACTAGGTCATGCTTTCCCTCGAACCGAATCTAATTCGCAAGCTTATAATAGGCCATAATTTGCGTTCTTATTACCTTAGTAGGTAATAAGATATGTTCGAGTACCCTTTTTAGAGCCAAACCTACATGTGTGAGAACTTAAGAAGCCTACCCCAATTAGAGCCATGTGGATAACCATAGCGAGCTAGAATTCATGTTGCTAGGCCATTTTGGTTTGTATTTATCCAATTCTTTTGTTGATTTATTTATGTCACTAATCATTTTCTTCCTTGTTTGATTATTTTTGTGCATATTCATGACATATTCATTCGAAGTGTTGATTCGAGAACAATTCAAAATTGAAAACTTTTGTAATGGAAGAAAGAGTCCATAACATCGAGTTAGAGAATCCCAAAGCCCGAGACCAATCAAGAAGTTGAACAAGGGCTAATCTAGATGTACCTTATATGGAAATCATTTTCTTTTCTCGTTGTAATGGGACTCAATCTTCGTTATGAAAAGTTGTCTAACGAGAGTGTTCGTCGATTAACATTTTTTCATTTATTTGTGCATTTCTAATTCTTTGCTTTCAATCATTTATTTTTGTTGATTCACGTGCATTGCATTCATTCATAAGGAAATTAAATTAATTGTGGAAAATGTCGTGACAGTCAGTTTAAGCCACAACCATTTCGCACTCGTACAATGCATACTCTCAATCAAGAGTCATGGAAGATAGATTGGCTAATGTTGAGAAGTCGCAAAGGGACATCGAAGAACGCTTGAGTAGTATCGAGTCAAGGATCAAAAAATCTCAAGAGGAGATCATATCTCGCGTCACCGCTCTGTTAGAAAAAATGGATGTTGGAAAAGCCCATATTGTCGATGGACAATCTAATGTGGAGGACCTAGGTGGAAACACATCTAAAACGAATGCTCAACTGGAAGGGTCAGTTCTGAAAAATGTCCAATAGCTGAGGCATCTGCTAACAATTCGGTCGACGTGGGGCATAGTTTCGAGAATGACGTTGATGCAAACAACCCATACTTGAATTTGATGAATGAGATGAAGATAAAGTTAAAGAGGGAGTTTGAGAAGAAGTTTGAGGAGTAATGCCTCCAAATGGAAGAAAGATTTAGCTCGATGCAAGTAACCAATAACTACAACATTGATGCGTATGCATTAAACTTGGTATCTGATTTGGTCATCCCGCCTAAATTCAAAGTGCTAGATTTTGAGAAGTATGATGGGACCACTTGTCCGTCAGCTCAGTTGACCATGTATTGTCGTAAGATGGCGGCACACTTGAAGAATGAAAAGCTTCTTATTCATTGCTTCCAAGATAGCTTGACCAGGTAGCTACCCATTTTTACGAACAGCTAAGCCGAACAAATGTGAAGTCATGGAAGGATCTGTCAAAAATCTTTATTGAGCAATACAAGCACGTGAAGGACATGGTCCCAAATAGGACATTGCTTCAGGGTTTGACTCAGGGGAAAAATGAGAATGTCAAACAGTATGCCCAAAGATGGAGAGACATCGTGGCGCAAGTTCAGTCGCCCGTTATGGAACTTGAAATCACCCGAATGTTTGTGGACACACTGCAAGGTCCACTCTATGAGAAGATGGTCAGCAATATATTCTTGGGATTTGCCGAATTTGCGAACACAACAGAATCCATTGAGGCTGCTTTCAAAAGTGGCAAGCTCAATACGAGGGAAAATCTGTAAAAGTACCCGAAGAAAAGAGACAATGAGGTGAGCAATATGAGTACTTACCGCCTTAGTAACGCCATGATCGCACCAAAGCCAACGATGACAAGCTCACAAGGACCTGGTAAAAGAGAGCCTAGAAAGGGAGAAGTTTTCACTCCTCTACCAATAACTTACAGTGAGTTATACCCCAAGCTTTTTGAGGCAGACTTGGTCCGTCCTTATCACCTTACTCTGATGCAACCTCCTTTTCCATCATGGTTTGACCCTAAGGCTCAATGCGAGTATCATGTGGGAATCACCGGGCAAAACATGAACAATTGTAAAGCATTTAAGAGGGTGTTTAGAACCTAATCAATACCGGAGTTCTGCAGTTTGACACACCGGATGTGGCAACCAATCCTTTGCCTAATCAAGGTGGCCGCTAAGGGATCATGTTGAAGGATCGAGAAGTCAAGGCCAGCCCCGAAAGCTTTAGATGCATCTTATCTTTGTCTTTTTTTAGATGTCAATTTGCATGAATGTCCTTGCATTTTTAGTTTTCTTGTTGTTTTAAATCAACCTTGCTACTTTTGGCCCGAACGTAGCAATGATCTTTTGTAAAGGGTGCTTGTCTTGTTTTCAAATCTTTATTTCAATGAAAAGATGCATTTAGGCTCTTTCTACTTATAGTGTTCAACAAAGAAGTTAAAGGTATCTTAGAAAAATATTAATAAATTTTGATAGATATAATTATATGTTTCAGATGAAATTCTATCGGTATTGAAAATCTTATTTCCATTGAAACGATTATTCTTGATGATAACAACTTAAAAGGTATAATATCATATTTCTTCTTCTTCTTTTTTTCTCTTGTAACAGCCTCTTCTAGATAGATATATATACAAATAGAAACCGGAAATTTGATTTGATTTTACTAGGGATGGCAACGGGGCAGGTCGACTCGGGTTTTGGCCGCCTCGGTCCCGACCCGAAAAGTAAGATACTATACTCGACCCGCCTCGAAAATTTACATACCCCACCCCGCCCCGAAAATTTACATACCTCGCCCCACCCTGCCCCGACCCGAAAACATAGGAATCCAAATCCAACCCTGACCAACCCAAAAATTAAAGGTTATACCTAACCCGTCCCGACCCAAAAAATAATAAAATATTATATATATTATATAAATATATAATATATATATAATTAAAAATATACCGGGTCGGATCAGGTCGAGGATTTTTCACCCAATTTTTTAATCTCAAAACTCGCCTTGCCCCACCCCGATACCCGAAATTCTTACCAAAATACCCGGTCGAGTTGGGTCAGGTGCGGATATTTTTGCCATCCCTAGATTTTACGATATCATCCCATTGCAGGCCATTTACTACCTGGAATATTTGATAACCTCTCCAAATTGTTTTAAAGGTATCTTAGAAAAATATTAATAAATTTTTATTAACCTCTCCCCTCGTACAAATGGAATTTTACCTTAGTTATAACAACCTCAGTGGTAAATAGTTCTGATTTTTATTTCATTCGTTTTTTTATCATTAATTTCTACGAACAATTGTTTTAAATATCGATGCATTACTTCAAATAGTGACCATTAAGTTGAGTGCAACATTTTTTAATTGGGGCAAGATGTACGAAATAAATTGCATTTTATCATTGTTTAAGGCTCTTTTATAAATGATGCCAATAAATTGAAGTTTGGTTATTTATTGCGCAGGTTTTATTCCTTCCACGATCTTCAACATTTCCTCTTTGTAAACTATAGGAAGAACCTCAAAAGTCGTTATTCAGGCTAACTAGAGTTCATCAAAGTCTTCTTTCATTTAAACTTTCAAATATTTTAAATTCTTTATAAATTTTAATTTTTTCTTAATAATTTATCACTTTATAGCTTATGATATTTTTAATTTCATAATTTTAGTCTCTTTTTTTACTTTTCAATAGCATTTTATTTTATAGTTTTAATATTTAATATTTTTATTAGTTTAAATTTCATTAATTTTAAGCCATCAAACTCTCTAAAAAATAATTAACCCTCTCCAAAATTTTGATGAACAAAGAAATCATCGGTCAATTTCACTGGCAGAAAAGATTTTTTTCCAGAAAATTAATATAGTTTAATTGCAAGTCGATCTGATGGTTAATAATGGTGAATCAAAATTAAAAATCTCAATCATAATTAAAACTTTTTTATATGCCATATCAGTTTGAAATCAAATTATATTAATCTTCTGACTAGACGGATCATTCTCATCATTGAGATTGACCAATGACTCCTATGTCCATTGAAATTTTGGCCTTGGCGGTGGATTTAAATTTGGAAAATTAGGGTTCTTTTTTTAGGAAGAAAACTTTAATATGTCAGTTGAACATTTCCTAATAGAAACTAATGACAATGATTATAATAAAAACAAATTAAAAGTTATGATTATAATGTAAGTTTTAAAAGCTCGATGACTAAAGTAAAAGCGTTTCAAAATTTTAGTGACTACCATTGTAGTTTACCTTTATTAAAAAAAAACCAATCATGTCTATTGGCCTATTAATTATTTGTTTGCTCAGCCTTAATTTCATATTATTGAATATGAGGCAGAGTATATGAATTCTAGTTCTGCTCACATACCAAACAAAATCACCTAAATTCCAAAAATGCAAACGCAAAGATATTCGATTACACTAATACATTCATCAATACATAACATAATTGTAGTACTAAACTATTTTTACGAATTTATTTATATGTTTACAGGTAAAATTTCATTAATTACCGGAAACATGACTTCTCTCAAGTTTATTAGTCTTTATTATAACAACTTAGCAGGTAAATTATCTTATCCATTCTTTTTATTGTTATTTACGATTTTTTATGTCATTTGGTGCATGTTTTTATATCCAAAATATTAAACTCAAATAAATAGATTTTGAAATTATTTAGACCCAATATATTTTAGGCTTAATAGTCAGATCGGTGCCCAACGTATACCCGTTTTCCAGTTTGGTGTCTAACATTTTTTCGGTCCACTTTGGTGCCCAACGTTACATTCTGTAACTTAGTTTGGGTTTTGCCGTCACGGACATTAGATTTTGACGTTAACTGCCACATGTCAGCTTCTTAAAATTCCATAATTATATTTAAAAATAAATAAAAATTAATACATTTGAAAAAACATAAAATTATCCTAGAATTTTCAAATAATCCCAAAATAGCCTCCAAATCCTACACTATCACCGGCGTTGGTCGCGTTTCTGGCGACGAAATAAAGTGCCCTCCCATCGCCGAACGACCTACACATCGTTCATTGTCCGTTATGCCGCCGTTCGCCGTGAATTATTCGAATGAATAATTTGAAAATTTTGACATTTCACACGAAGCCAGTCGATTTTTGGTGACAAGGTGACGGGGTAAATGATCGTGATGGTCCGGCGATGGATGTGATGGGCGGTGGCGTGGTAATCAGTGGCAAAATCATCCTAAATTGGGATTTGGGTATTAGGGATTTTAAATTTGGGGGCTATTTTGTGAAATTTGGGGTTGTTTTTATTTATTTTTAAATATAATTCTGGAATTTTAAGAAGCTAAGACGTGGCACTTAACAACAGAAATCTAACTTCCGTGTGACGGCAAAACCCAAACTGAGTTATGGAATGTAACGTTAGGCACCAAAGTGGACCAAAAAAACGTTAGACACCAAACTGGAAAAACGGGTATACGTTGGACACCTTTCTGACTATTAAGCCTATATTTTATTTTGTCAAAAAGAAATGAGCCAAAACAAATTTTCATGTCTATTGGCTCAAACATAATTCATTTGTTTGTTTCAATGATTATTTAAACTCCTAATTCTAACTTTATTCCAAATGCTCTACAAGGTCATATTCCTTCCTCAATATGCAATTTGACTTCCCTTGTTGGTCTCTTTTTATTCGAGAATAGTTTGGATGGACAAATTCCAGAATGCATTGAAAACATGTGTTCTTCTCTTTCACACGTTGACCTAGAAGAATAATTTTGATGGTAAAATACCATACACCTTTGTTAAAGGTTGCACGTTACACAGTTTTGGAATCACCCACAACCAAGTAGAAGGGTCACTTCCACGATCTTTGGGTAATTGCAAAGACTTGAAGATTCTTGTAACCCCTAGACCGGCCTATGCGTAAAGTCCAAATCTAGGAGATTACATTACTTACCAAAGACTTTCACGTAAATGTATAAATGTTTAAAGGTTCAAAATCATATTTGAGTAATAATTAATTCGAACATAAATTAAATTAGTTATCCAAAATAAATCATATTAAGTTATATTACATCATAAACCACATAGGGCAACATAATAAGACATATAGTAACAAAACATAGACTCATGTGACCGTAATTGAGATAGTCTGGAAGATAGAAATATTACAACAAAAAGTCGTGTACAGAATCTGTCGATCCTCCAAGTGCCAGATCCGGGAAGCCCATCCAAAAGTATCTGAAATGAAAAGTTTAAGGGGGTGAGCTAGGGAGCTCAGTGTGTCCTGATAAGTACAGATAAAATATATAATATCTCAGATAAGCACAATTCATTTCATGACTCATAATATATTACAATCAAGTTTTCATTTTAAATCTATCTACCCTCCAACCAAACACCGATGTGAAGTCCCCCATGAACTGCACCCTGAAGGTCTTACCCTAGGCTCGCAGGCGTAGGAGCCTACCTAAGGGTATGCCTTAGGCCCATAAAGACTTACCCTAGGCCCATTGGGCATAGGAGCTTAACTGAAAGATTTACCAGCTAGATCAGGGTTGTACCTGCAGACACTTCAAATCACATCCCAATAATGTACCCCAAGTAAAATTAGTAAACAGTGACATCATAAATTAGTTGGCAGACGGGTATATAACTCAGTAAAGTATAAATCAGATATCTCAAGTTCAGATCAGGCATAGGGCATACTTTCATACAGATAAGATAGACATGCTTTTATAACAGAAAAATATTCATGTTCAAATCAGAAAGCAATCTAGTATATATATATATATATAGAGAGAGAGAGAGAGAGAGAAATTATTTTAACAGTAATTTAAAACGGTAATATAGCACACACGGAACACACCTCAAAAAGCTGGTCAGAAGGGTCTATTGGGCACCTGCCTCGCTACGCTCTGCGGCAGTGCAAGATTCTAAAATATTATAGTACAAGGTTATAACAAAAGAATTAAATTCTACTTAATTTAATTCACTGAGTTCAAGATCATACGAGTAACAATGGGGGCGCGCTGATGAGCGAATCGGGAGGAACTAGGCTGAGAAGATGAACGATCAAATGAGTCTCAGGTACCTTTAATTACACATGAGTTCATATTAGACCTTTATAAAAGAAACCAACGCTCTTAAATATTTAATTCAAAACATATGTATGTTCGAGTTTAAGGTTATATTCGGAGGTTTTGGGTCAAAATTTTGTGAAACGGACTTCAAAAACATGCTTAGGACGTCAAAAAACATAAAATAGGGGTTTTCAAAAAATTTGACTTTTGGTCAAAGTCAACGCTGATGTCATCAGTCAACTGTCAATGTTGACATCAGCAGCCAACGGTCAATACTGACATTAGTGGTCAATAGTTTGACTCGGTTGGGTTGACTCACTGAGTTGACTCGGCCAGGTTGACTCGATCGGGTTGACTCACTGAGTTGACTCGGGCAATGGGTCAGGTCAAACGGGTTGGGTTCGAAACAGGTTCGGGCTAGATTAGGTCGGATCGAATTAAACCGAGTTGGACCAAATCGGTTTACAGGTGTCCCGATTGCGGCAGCTAGAAATTGCCTCGACCGGCACGTGGGGCTCACGCACGGCCTTACACGGTACGAAAATGTACCAAAATGCATTTTTTGGCCAGATCTATCATCTAACATACTCCATTAACCCAGATTCAAACCAATTTCACCAAAAAACAACCTCAACTTACCCAAAATTGTCGAACGCTGGCGAGAGCTTAAACGTTGCCGGTTGGATAATCAAACGGTTGGATTAGGACCGTCTCGATGCGCGAAGGGCTGTGGTACCACTGGCATCTCTAACTGACGGCGGGATCGGCCAAAAAATGCAGAAATCAGATAAACAAACCCTAGATCTCGACGAATGAAGCCGATCGACGTGTGGGTTGAGGGTTTTGTTCGAACGAAGTTGGGGAACAAAATGATGGTGGCGGTGGCGGCCACAGTGCGGCGGTGAGGTAGATCAGACAGCATCCGATTAGGTTTAGTTGAGAGGAAAAATTTAGGGATTTTTGGGTATTTGGTTCGAATAAATGAGAGATGAGAGGTCAGATTTGGTTTTATGATTTCCAATATAACCAAACCAAGTTGGGTTATCATTAAATTTAGGTAACCCATAACACACTTAGAGCCTTGGCAGAAATGGTTACTTCTCGTGCTTGTGCAGTTAAGGTCATGGGTTTAAACCCCATTGGTTGCGATTCCTTTTTTTTTTATTATTAGGGTGTTACAATTCTAGATGTTGGAAACAATTATTTAAAGATTCCTTTTTATTATTATTAGGGTGTTACAATTCTAGATGTTGGAAACAATTATTTAAAAGACACTTTTTCGAATGGGTAAAACTTTGATACACAGGCTGTGTAAAATTAATTACACAAGCCTGTATATTTACACTATAAAAACCCAAATCCTAAATTCTTAACCTTAACCCTAAAAAAGTAAACCTTAAACCCTATACACTAAATTCTAAACACTAACCTTAAACTCTAAACCCTACAACCTAAACCCCTAAACTAAAACCCTAACACCTAAAATTAAAAGGCACGTGTAAACTAAAGTTTACACGGCCTGTGTATCAAAGTTTTTTCCTTTTCGAATTGGTTAAGAAATTTGGATCAGCTACAAGTGCTTATCTTGAGATCGAACAGATTTTATGGTCAAGTGAATAGCTCTGATGTTACAGTTCCCTTCACTCATTTGCATGTCACTGATCTTTCTAATAATAACTTTAGTGGCTATTTACCTATGCAAATTTTTGAAAATTTGCATTGCATTAGAAAAGGGTATTAAAAAAAGATAAAGCAGAGTACATGACATATAGATTAGCAGATGGAGTGTGGGATTATTTCTTTGATTTATCTTTTACAACAAAAGGGCTGGAAATAGAGTTCGAGAAATTATTAGCTATGTGGTCAGCCTTCGACTTCTCCAACAATCAGTTCTCCGAAAAAATTTCTAAAACACTTGGTGAGCTTCACTCGCTTATTGTCCTAAATCTCTCACACAATAGTTTCACAGGTCTTATCCCATCCTCATTAGGTGATTTGTCAGAACTTGAATCATTAGATCTCTCATCAAACAAGCTCCAAGGCATAATTTCAACGGAGTTAAACAATCTTGGATTTTTAGAGGTGTTAAACCTTTCTCAGAATAATTTTGTGGGACCTATTTCTTAAGGCAAACAATTTAATACTTTCACTAATAAGTCCTACATTGGAAACTTGGGTTTATGTGGGCTGCCATTGTCAAAAGGCTGTAATAGTGATGGGGGAACTCTAGCCAAATTTGATAGAGATGATGATGATGGATTGAATTGGAAATTTTCAATATTTATGGGGTATGGATGTGGAAGATCTAATTGAACGCGTTTTTGCACGAGGAGTAAAGTTGCTAATTTGGGTCGAACTCGAGGACAAAATTACCCCTTTAGCCTTCTTTTTTCTATTGAACCTACTCCTTGGATTCCATCGTTTTCCTTTTGAATTGACATAATTTAAAATCAAATAATAATTTGGTACCTCAGTTGGCACAAATAAAATTTAATTATGACCAATTTAAATTTTTTATAGTTAATAAAATATGATATATTATATTAACATTTTTTTCACAAATTAAAAAAAGTAAAATAATTTTAATCTAAAATTTCTTAAAACAGAAAAAAGAGACAACAGAAGAGGGTCAAGACAGGAAACCATAATTATTGAACACACATTATATATAAAACAGCTATAGAAAAGGGCATGTCTACCTCCATGCAATGATGTTTTTTGCTCCCTCCACGGCCTGTTTCGCAACAAAATTCCATCAAAGAGTTGGCTTCCCTACCTTTTTCCAAGTTTTCGCCTAACCCTCTCATATATTTGAATGAACCACCATGGTTTTCTGATTGTGAATGTGATATATCCCATGTTCAGAAGTTTCAGGAGATGAGAAAAAAAAATGAAGAGCAAACATCAGATCCAAGTGAAGAAAGAGAAAGCTCACCCTCGAAAGATAAAAAATATATGGAAGAGGTTGTATATCAACCTACATCTGAGGAGCTTCGTCCAAGCCAAATAGAAGTCGACGAGCTTCGCGAAGAAATGTTGGGAGTCCTAAATGAGGCTACTGGTGAGTGTTCACAACAATGTGAGACTTCTTCAAATTCTCTTTTTAGTGAAATCCTTATCCTAAAAGAAGAGAACAAAGCTCTACGGAAAGAGCTTAAGGTAGTACATGAGGAATTGGAAAAACATGATAGAGGAGATGATGCTTCTTAAGGCACTAGCTCATAATGGGAGAGCCACCTTATCTGTCCCAATTCTAACTCCTTTGAGGGTGAATGTTTCTAAAACTGAGTCGTATAAAAGGGTCAGGAACGTGAAGGATGAAGATAACTTATGGTGGAGCTTGGAACAATACATCCAAGCCAAAATGTCGTGGAGGATGCTAGGGAGATCAACCATGCCTTACTTTATTTGGAAGATGCTACGTTGCTATGGTTGTGGCGCAAGCATGGTAAAATAAAAAAGGGATTGATGTTCGAGTGAATGAAGACTACAGAACAACTAGTATGCGTCTTAGTTGACACTGAAGCAACAAACAACTTCATCAAGAAGGACCTTGAAAGAGGGATCAAGATAGTGCCAACAAAGACAAACAAACAAGTTGTAGACATATTCACAAAGAGTAAGTAAATCAAAGTTTGAAGAAGCACTCAGTATGATCTGCAATTCATCCATAGAGAGAAGTCGTTGAAGGGGAGTGTTAGAAGTCACCGACTTCTCCATGCTCTAGAAATTTCTAAGGTTATTAGTTCTCCATCCTTCTAGCATTATCACCTATTACTATTATTATAATAATTAAAAAATGTCCACCGACATTGAGGTATCCATGTCCACCGACATTGCATGCCTATAAAAGGCTATGCATTTGCATAGTGCGTGTGTGTGTGAAAAAGAGTGAAAAAGTGTGTGCAAATTGAGTGCAAGTGAGGAGTAGAGTGACGTGAGGTGTGTGCAAGTTTGTGAGTGCAAGTTGAGTGTTAGAGAAATATTATAGTGAGGTATGTGTGTAATTTATTTGTATTAATAAAAAAAGGTGTTATTTATCTTGTAATTAGAAGTTTTTTGGTTAAGCTTTAGTTTATGTATTTTTTTAGTGCACTTGAATTGGTTATTATATGGTCGGCTATGCCGCCTAAATGTTATATGGTCGGCTCTGCCGCCTATATTTTATACGGTCGGTTATACCGCCTGATTGATATATGGCGGTCTTGCCGCCTAAGTATTATTGTGCACTAAGGGTTTATAAAATAAAAGGCTAACCAACGTCAAAGGGTTGGTGTAGTGTGAGTGGTACATCTTTGGTCCTTCATAGTGGGTATGTTGGGTCCGTCGAGTTTTCAACAATAAATATTGACACTCTTAAAAGAAAATTGACCTCCATTTTTTGTTTCTACATACTTGAAAAAAATTCTTCATAAAAATTTTAAACTTTGACCCCTAACAAAATTTTCTGGCTTTACCCCTACTTAAGAAGAAATGATACGTTCAAAGTTTGGTTGTAATCTGGTGGAGTGGGATGGTTGGATGTTGAATGCCTATTTCAGTGATGCTTTTCTTGTTTCCAGTTTAGGTGTTGTAGCAATTGCTTGTTTTGCTTTGAATTCTCGATGGAACTCTGTTTTTAGCTTAAAATCTGGTTGTATAACTCTTTTCTTCTATTTAAGTTTGGAGAAGTTTATAACGATGCACACTTTAGTAGATTAGACCCTTTAACAAAATCAATAAAATCATAATTGCCGAATAAAAATTAAAAATCTCCAACAAAATGAGTGACAAAAGCTACGAAGTCTGCAATTTCAGTTTGCACTCCCACCTTCATCCTAATTGTCTGTTGATTTCCGCTTTTGTTTTTGGACTTTCAACTTTATTTGAATTTTGGGTAATTTATTTCTCAATTTGAGCTCGATTATTACATTCTCAAGCCAAAATTTAAACTCATACAAAATGAAACAATATTAGCATACTTGAGCTCACCTGCTTCAACTTTAATTGAGTATTCATTTAATCAAAAACATATTTTAAAATAGATGTAATTATTAATGTAAAAATACTCTTTAAAAAAATAAGCATGAATAATAGGATTTTGTGCTGTAAACTGAGTTTGAGTGAATGGAATGAAAAATTTTCAAATCCGAATACTTCTAAGTTCTAATTATAAGATATTAAAACTTTTATGACAAAAAATAAAAAATTCAAATCAGCTACTCGATTTTTTTTTACAATTGAAGGAACTAATTTACAAACTCTAGAATTGCATAATATGCTATTAACACTGGTAAGGAAACAATGGTCCCAAAGATAACTCTGCAAAACAAAAACAAAAAATATCACAAAATTATGTAAATAAAATTCAATTAAAATATTGAAAAAAAGGAAATTATTCAATGTATTTCACCCAATGAATTCGTACGCAGTACTAACAACTTCGGCATGGATTCCATAATCCTTGGCAAATATGAAGGAGGCAATTGATTGTGGCATTGCTGCCTGCAAATTTATCATTAAACATCAACTCTAATTCATTTAAAATTAGATAATAGTAACAATCTCTAGAAGAGGTGGTCAAAGCTCTCAGTTGACACCCTATTATTCCTATAGATTATTGGTTCAAGGCCCAGTAGGAGCAAAAATTCCCCTTCCCCTGCCCCTAGGTAAAAGTTATTCAAAAAAATAATAATAGACACCAGCTGCCTTTGTTCTTCTCGGGTATTGTCATCCATCACAAAAATAATGAGATATTAAAGGGTTAGGGGCAGATACGAGACTTTATATTAGAGGTGAGCTTTTAAAATTTTAAGGGAATGTGAATTTATAAAATTTTAAGAAGTAAAAACATATTATATATCAATAAAATATAAATAAAATATCTAAAATATATGATAATTTAAAATTTTCAGCGGGCCGCCCGCTCCTCCTCGATCTATCCCTAAAAGGGGTCGATATGTACCCTAATTGAGTTAGAATAATAAAGGTATACGTTTGAAGCCTTGAGGTCAAAAGAACTAAAAATATGAAATTTTCATTAGTAACGCAGCAATTAAAAGAAAGATAGGCTACGAAATCTCCATCCAGTGCATAAATTAGAGAAGAAATATGCATATTTCATGTCCTAAAGGGACGATAGATATAAAAATTAACGTTTTATATTCTATTAATATGTATTTCGAAAAAGTAATAATGACCCGTGACACATGTAAAATAATATATATATATAAAAAAAGAAAAGCAACCTGAATGATGACCACGCGTAAGACATCACCATGCAAACCCACGACAATAGCGCCAATAGTCATGGCTGCAGGTCCCGCAATAAACTTCAATATCATCCCAAATATTGTCAAACGTACACCACATGCAATTATTTTTTCTTGCACGGCCATGAACATTCCTGTACTGAGACTAAACTTATAAATTTTTAAAGGGCGAAGATAAATTTTTAATAGAAAATACATAAAAAAATTCTAAATCGTATAGAAATTTTAAATTTTTAGGGGGCGATCGCCCCTCCGGCCCCTTGATTCATCCATGTTCCTGCATCCCAAGTATATACATATTTACACACCCACCCACATTAGTAAATACCACATAGATTTTATATTTATAAATGATTAATCTAAACTTATTTTAAGCTCGTCCACATTATTTTTTATTCATTTACAATTTAGTATATAATAGTAACAATGATAAAGTAAGAATGTATATAGACTCACCCATACTAAACATGGCAGTGCCAGCTCCAGCATCTGACATAATCAGTATAGATCCATTTATAATGCTTGGCATCTCAAAATGCCACCTAAAAATTAAAGGAAAATTAGCAAGCTTTGAAAAAATAATATATATTATAATCAAAATTAAAACATATATATCACAAAAAATAAAGAAACCTTTTCGAAACAAAGGCCCAAACAAGACCAATAACACAAGCATATACATTAGGGTTCATTGCAACTTTCACCCCCACAACTTTCATCAGATACCAGAAAGAAGGCCTATTGCTCACCCCACCATCACCATTTGTGTTCATTTCCACATCATTATCATGTTCGTCGTCATTTGTCGCGGCAACGGATGCTCCCAACCTCCGAAACTCCAACACGGCCAGAAAAAACGTTATCCAAATGATGGACTGAATAGCAAATGACTGGATAACAAGATCAACCCCTATTTGCCCATACATGGCTTTCATCAAGGGCACCCCTACGACCAAAGTATTAGTTAAAGTCGACAAAGAGAAGCTGGTGATGGACCAGGAATAGCTCCCACGGCTACTAAACTTGGCCCAAAAGGCTAGAACCACCACGATGACTACGTTGGATATGACATCAGCTCCGATAAACCGATAATTCATTTCGAAAGGATTGATATGGCTAGTGAATTCCATGGCGAACAGTGGGAGAGTGAAGTAGCAGACGAGGCGGTTTATAGCATTGCACTGCTCCGGGGTGAATACCCCCCACCACTTCACTGAACCATACCCTAACGTCAGTGCAACATAAAGAGGCACCATAGCTGCAACCACTTTGTAGACCTCTTCCCACCCTATCATTTTTATTTAGGGTTTTCTTCTTTTTTGTGTGTTTCTTTCTAAGCTATATCCCTCTCATGTAGTTTTAAGGGTTTTCAAGCAAAATTGACAGAACGAAACATGTTTAGAAAATATTGTAGTGTATAAATAAGGAAACCAAGATTTTATATTTTAAATAAATATTTATTTCTAAATTTAGAAGATTTTCCAATATAAATACCAATCTCCAAGTCATTATTTTACACAACAAAATATTAGTTGTTTTTCTATAATATATTGCTGTCAAAACAATTTAGAAGATTTTCCATATAAATACCAAGCCCCAAGTCATATTTAATGTGTATATACATATAAAGAAAATGGTGGGGCTTACTTAAAACAAGAATTAAAAAAATTATGACAAAATGCTGTGTTTAGTCCCCGCGTTTGGTAGAGAAAATAAAGGGAACGTGGTCTGATTTCAAAAGGAAATATTTTAAATATATGTGTTTATATTAAAAATATATATATATATATCAAATGGTCTGTACGTGGATTTGTTGCTTTTTAAAGTCAAGGAATGGCATCTGCTTGCTAATATATCTTGTGAGCTAGCGTTTACATCTAGGATGGGTCAGATTATGAGTTGAGATCGATGAGCACTCCACAACGCTTAAAATTGATACGTAATCAATTATACGTTATTTTAGCATTAGAATCTATTAGTTCGAGTCTAAATTTAACGAGTGATCCTTCTATAATTGTTGATTTTTTTAAATGGGTGAATTTTTGAAAAAGCAACACATTTTAAAAAGTTTTCACTCGGGTTTTAGGAGGATGACATTTTGCTTCGGAAAGCCTCTTTGTTTGTGAAAACGAAACATGATACAAATATGAATGCGCCAAAAATATCAACTAGGTCATTAAAATATTGATGCGTGATAAAAAGAATTAATATAAATATTATACTTTTAAAACTTTATTTATTTCAAAAATATAATTAAATACCAATTTATTTGAATAATCTTACGGAGTCGTATTTCAATAATTTAGAATACTTTTCCACCAATTAATCCATCAAAAATTTATCAATTTCAGGTAATCGAAAAATTATACGAATATACATTTTTATTCAAAATAATTATAATATATATTAAAAAAACATACTTTTCATTAGAATGATCGTACGAGATTCTATTTCATTGATTTAGAAGACTTTTCCAAGATCCATTCTCACGATAAAGTATCGTTAAAAAATATACAAACAAAATACATTCTAATAATAATATAAAAATAATAATATAATAGTAATATATGTTTATCTCTAAAAATTAACATGCATAAAATATAGGATAATATTTAAAGTTAATATATATACAATATAATAATTAAATAATACATATACATAGTATAAAAAATGCGGTAAATGGCATATATAAAAATAATAAATATGTACATATAGAATATAATATACAAATATAAATAACAATATATATACAAATTATCGTAATATCGTACTAATATCATATTTAAAATAATATAATAATATGATAATAGTGTGCCAAAACAATAGGGACTAAGATTAAATGCAAGGAAAGCAGAATACCAGGATGGCAAACGCATAAATTTAGAATAAGGACTAATATGTAAGCTAGAGGAAATAGCATATCCAAAATAACAAAAGCAGAAATTCAATAAATAGCATAAAGAAAGGAATAAATTAAATGGATAAATAATTCACTTCGTCCACCTTTTACTCAAACTCTAACATTTCTTTCAAACTTCGCCTTAGTAAAGCTCAATTATTATCAAAACTATTTTTTCTTTTTTTTCTTTTGTTTCCCTTGTTTATTTCTTTTTCTTTTTTTTCGGAGAAAATGAGATTCAGCTCATCACAAGATCTTTCGAATCGACAACCACCGTGGAACAAACACCAAATTATAGGGTCACTCGACAATGTCACGATTTGAATGGAACTCGTTCATGAAATTAGGGCTTTTGACTTAAAAAGATGATGAAACAAACACCTACCTCCTTAGCTAATAAGCCCATTGCTACTGTGGAGTGCTCCCTAAATTTATTATTCTTTTTTTTTATCTATACTAGTTTTTTAACTAATAATAGGCTTAAGTGGCAAATAAGTGTCCAAATTATACATTTTTTAGATAGGTGCCTAAACTTTGTTTTGGGCTAAATAGGTGCCTAACGTTTTCAACGTTACTCAAATAGGTGCCCTGCCGTTACTGTTCTTTAATTTTTACCGTTAACTTTCGTTATCTGACACATGTCATCCTCTTAAATTTCTAAAATTATATTTAAAAATAAATAAAAATTAATAAAACAAAATAATCTCATATTTCACAAAATAGCTCCAAATTTTGAAATCCCTAACACCCCAAAACCAAAATCTCGATTTGACATGATTTAGCCGCCTATTGCCACGCTGCCACCCATCACATTCGTCGTCGAACTATCATGACCATTTACCCCACCACCTCGTCGCTGAAAATCGACCGACGCCGTACAAAACATCAAAATCGTCGAATGATTTCGCGACGAACGGTGGCATAACGGATGATGAACTGTGTGTGGGTTATTCGGCGAGGGGAGGACGCTTCATTTCGTCGCCGAAAATGCGACCAACGCCGGTAGGACTAGCCAGATTTAGGGGTTAGGGATTTAAGGATTATTTTGAGATTATTTGAAAATTTCAAGATATTTTAAAAATTATGATTTATTTTAAAAAATAAAATGCAGAAAATGTTTAATACTGCCATGTGTCATGTTTTTATTGGCTAACAAATTTTTTTTAACGGCTATTAACGAAAAATCACCTAAATAGAAACTTTAAAAATGTTAGACACTTATTTAGCCTGAAAAATGCTATGGGCACCTATCTGAAAAAAAAGTATTAGAAGTGAAAACTTGTAAAGAAATTAGAAGTGAGAAATTGTGTAAAGAAACAGTAGAAACTTATTATATTCATAGTGATCAATTGAATGCTTATTTATACAAAGGGAGAAGGTGGTGTAACCGCTAATAACTAATCTAAAACTGACCCTAACGACTAAAACTAACCTTAATGGCTATATTGTTGATAAGTCTAATATTTACATATTTTTCATATATATATATATATATATATATTAGTATTCTAATTAAACTATAAATCTATGTTTTGACAAGTACTTGATTTTTGTAGGGATTTTAACAACTAAAAGATAATACATGCTTAAAAGAGAATTTTCAGTTAGATTTGGATTCTAAGAAACACTTAACATTCTACTTCAAGTTGAACTTTAACTTTTATATTATATTTGGAGTAGGATAGAGTTTTAAATTAAATCTTATTGTAATTCCTTCTCCTAGTTGGTGTAAATCATGAGGAGAAGAAAAATCATTCATCCTATAATTCTCGTTCTTCTCTTCTTTGTCGATTTCCCTTTTTCTAGTTAAGATTTAGATTCGAGGTTATTAATAAAAGTTTTAGTGAGATTTTTTGTTCTTCATCTATTTCAATTATTTTTATATCTTTCGAGCTCATTCAACACGTATATACAGCAACAGGTTAGAAGGTATGAATTCATATTCTTGATAAGTTAACGGATTAGTGCTTTGATAGTTTATGTGCATTGGGTCTCTTAATTCGGTAAAGCTATTTGATATGTTTTAATTCTAAGTGGATTATCCAAAGATTTTAATATTGATAATAAAAGTTAGTCATTTATGGATTATTAAGTGATTATCCATTAAGAGAGATTGGATTTAATTGTGGATTACCAATTAACCTAGAACCAAGCTATTTGAGAATGATGCAAGTTTATCTTTTGTGAAGTTATATGATCTAGAATTTGGATTAATACTCCGAGATCTATCTTAACTAGAGTTCCTTTCAATATAGAATTCTCATTTACTATAAGTTGATGTCTTCAATTCTACTCAAATTCAAAACTCTCAATTTACTTTTCTGTTTATAAAATTAATCTCTTATCATTCCCTGTGGATTCGACCATGATTACCGCTTCTACAAATTACTTTGAGCAGGTTTTATATTTTACGGCTTCAACAACCGTTATAAAAAAATTTCTATTTTGATAGGGTATGGATGTAGATTGGTGCTGGGACTGAGTATGGGATACATTGTGTTCACAACTGAAAAATCATGGTGGTTCATTAACATAACGAGAGAGCTCGAAAAATATTTGCAAAAAGTAGAAAAGTGAACTTTTTGATGGAATTTCGTTGCATGATTAACACTATAACTATGATTATGGTTTCATGTCTTGACCCTCTTCTGTTGTCTTTTAACTCCTAATAAATTAAATTTTAGTTCAAGTTTATTTGATTTGCGTCACTAATATGGTACCATTTGTTAACAAATATATTATATAAGTATTTTATTTATTAATTATTTAATTATGGGAAAATGATTTGAAAATCATTTTTCATTTTTAATAGAATTATTAAATTATTTTTAATTAAAAATATGATCAAATTGAATGTATGTGTAAATAACGAGGGTTAAATTTATTAATTTTTTTGAATTATGACTAAACTGTTTGAATGTGCAAATTTGGAGGACTAAATGTGTTATTATACAAATTTTGTTAACTATCACGTCACCCTTTTAACCGCCATTAACGGCTCAGTGACCAATTTGAAGCAAAACTGAAAGTTTAATGCCCATTTTGATGCAATTGAAAGTTTGGTTACCGAATTGAATAATCTACTAAAGTTTAGTGACCATTTGTAAACTTTACTCAATTGTTATAGCAATAAAAGTTTAATTACTTTTTAATTAAAAATAAAAGAAAATCTGAAAAATAATATAAAAAATATTTTTTAATATTTTATTCTAAAAGGGGATAATAATACGTTCGGTCCCCTAGGATTTTAAAACTAATTAAAATAGTTAATGATATATTGTAGTACATTGCGGTACATATGAATAGTAGTATATTGCGGTACATGATATTTATCGTAGAATTATCCATATGGGACGCCCTTGGCAGTGCACCCTCCAAAGTTTTAGGTTAAATTGCTTTTAGGTCCTCATTACTTTTGTATCAAGTAAACTGTGTCAACTTTCTCCAAGAATTCCATTAAGTTTATTCAAACGCAACAAGTTTGAAGATTTGAGTTTAGTTCCGAAGGAACAACTTCCCAGTTGTCTAAAAACAAAAAGAAGACAAGTCAACACAAAATCCATTAAGTTTGACCACATTAACACGGTGAATCCTTCCGATCGCAGCAACTTCATTGATGAAATCCTGCCCATTACATGTCTTCTTCGCCATTTGTATACATTCGGACAATGTAACTCCCAAAACTTCATTAAAATTAAATAATTATTATTGTTGGATGAGTCTTAATTCGATTAACATTGTTGTGATTGTAATATTCTGGAAAATGAGAATTCGAGCATATTTAAAAATCCAATATCGTCCGAATTAAGGATTTGGAAGGGTTATGATTAGTTTAGACATTGTATAAAAAATAATTTAAAAGAAAAAAGCATTAGTCAAATAAAAAGGATAATTATTAACAAATTAAATTTATATAAATATATAATATCTTTTAAAAAAAGATTACAATATATAAAATACATGAACATAATATGAATATACGAATTTATCAGGCCGGAGCTCATAGTACAACTCAAAATACAAAAGAAGAACTACGACACCTTGTTAAACCACCCATGTTCAATTTGTATTTAAAAGGTTAGATAGCTTACAATATGTCTATGCTAATTTCATTTGAAGAATAAAGTAATGCAGATGTCTCGCCAGTTGAACTGTCATAGGATCGATCTTTGATTGAATTATTGGCCGTCGGTACTTCAAAAGGAAGTTGAAAAGGTTGCAGAGGCATTTGGAGGAGTTCGACATCTGTTTCAAACATCTCCAAGACTTTGCTCATCGAAGGACGATCGTTGGGCTTTACTTGTACACACCAAGAAGCTATTATCACCATCTTCTTCACCATGATCTTTTTGTCGTCGGCAACGTCCCCCAAATCTACATCTTCTCCGTGATAATACCGATCATAAATCCATGACGGGAAGTATTTTTGACTTTCATGTTCAACAGATGTAGCCATATTCTTCCTCCTTCCGATAATTTCCATTAGTAACATTCCAAAACTGTAAACATCGGCTTTATATGAGATGCCTCCGAGATTCTTGTAGATCAGTTCAGGAGCAATGTATCCTATTGTGCCTCGTGCAGCTGTTATATTTACTATGCTATCATCTCTTGAAAACAATTTAGCAAGACCGAAATCTGCAACCTTTGGTGTAAAGTTCTCATCTAAAAGAATATTGTGTGGCTTGATATCAAAATGTAAAATCTGCATGTCACATCCTCGATGTAAGTATTCGATCCCTCGAGCCACCCCAAGCGCAATATCAAACATCTTTGTCCAACTTAAGTCTATCTTGTTTTCTTTTGCAAATAAAATCCGATCGAGAGATCCATTCGACATAAAATCATATACTAAAGCTTGTTTCGATCCCTCGACACAAAACCCGATAAGTTTGGCCACATTAACATGATGAATCCTTCCGATCGTAGCAACTTCATTGATGAAATCCTGCCCATTACCATTCGACTTCCCCAATAACTTTATGGCTACAAAATAACCACTCCGAAGTTTTCCTTTAAACACCGAACCATATCCTCCTTCACCCAATTTATCCTTGAAACCATTGCTCATTCTTTCAATTTCTTGATAAGAATACCTTATCGGCATTAAATCCTTTTGTCGTTTAAGAAACTCTTCAATCGCATCATCCGCAGATAAATGTCTTCTTCGCCATTTATATATAACAAGTACAATCAAGCAAACTAGTCCTGGCAAAGTTCTTGATATGATAAATCCTCCTTCAAAAGAAAATGAAAATTTGAATATATTAGTGTGCATACATACATACGTACATACATACAAATATATGCATATATAAAATCTAATACACTTTTGGCTAAATTTTGAAGCTTACCTGTTATTAGAAGACATAAAATATAAGTACCTACAAATGGAAAAAATGAAGAAAAGCAAGAAATAATAATTAATTGAATATATGGGGAAGAGAAAATTATAAATAATAAGGAAATTTGGGGAGTAACCATACTGTTAGGTGGGTAATATGAATTGTTGGCAATATGGGGGCCTTTGAATAAGTAATAGATGAAGCTGTCAGCGTAGCTTTGCAAGGCATATTTCAAGTTTCTTACCCTGAAAAACATTTGTAAATAATTAAGGCAAAATGCTTAAACTATCTGGATCCCTTCAAATCTTTAAATCAGAGGAGATTATGTGTTTAAGTATACTTAAACTCACGATCTCTTGAATGTTACAATAACAATCATACTAATCGAACTAAGACTTAGCACTGACACAAATATATTCATGTTAAATACATTCAAATATGCGATTTAAACAATAATGCATTGACTTCCACTCCCCCTTTATCAAGCTTGAACTCGATCCTGAATTCGATTCTTGAACAACTCTTATCTTTCGTCAAAGACGTAACTTTTAAATGTTTGTTCTGAAATAATTTCATTTAAGAAACTTAAATAATTTTTCTAAATAATGTTAGTTTTTAGATCACTCATTTAGGTTCAACCTGAATCAATCCCTATAACCATAATCCGAGGTGAAATACTAAAGGATTTGTATATAAACTCATTGCTCATAAGTTTGATCTCTGCTTTAACAGATTGTATAAACATATAGAAAGACAAAAACGCAGGAATCCAAGATAATTACTTACATAGCACGGAAAGGGGTGGCCTGCAGTGACTTCGAGGGGAAGATCCAAGAGAATTCGAACCCCTGTTTTAACAGATTGTAGATATCCGAAGTTAAAAGATCGTTGATATCGTGAACCATAATCGGAACCAAAGCTTCGATTCTGCAAGATTCATCGAAATCACGAGGTTGAGT
The DNA here is from genome assembly GCA_019671005.1 of Hibiscus mutabilis. Lineage (NCBI taxonomy): Eukaryota > Viridiplantae > Streptophyta > Magnoliopsida > Malvales > Malvaceae > Hibiscus > Hibiscus mutabilis. The sequence continues at coordinate 2,642,264 of CM033744.1, forward strand.
TCTCTCGTCTAGGAAATAAACGTACGAATCCGGAAGTGGATTGGAGCTGGATGAGTTAACGGAGCAACGAGAGGCGTCGATATAGGAAGAAGAATTCACCGGCGTCGAGCAGTTCACAAGATACATGGAAGTGAACATGAAATTCAAAGAATACGGTAAATTACGGTACATATTGATGTTATCCCAGAACGATAACGACCCGCGAGGAAGGGAGCAATCATCGACAGCGAGATTCGGGTCGATGGCTCGCACCGTATTGCGCTCGTACGAGATGTTTTGGACGTAGAATCTGCCGTAGTTCGAGGCTAAAACAGTGCGATTGCTGCTGTCACAGTGAAGTTCGAATGGAGGGTCACCGCAGTGGGGAGGTTGGATCGTTAATCGAAAAGGGTAGCTGATTGTGACATTTCCACAAACAGTTGGGCTGCAATGCTTGTTTCTGGTTCTGGCGAAGCAAGGCTGCGAGAATTGAAGTAAAACAAGAATGGCGGCCACGAGGACAAGCATTGGAAGCTTGGGTTTGGGTGGCTTCGGCATGGCGGGATCTGGGTGGGGACAGATTGGAAGATGAAAGGGACAAAGAGAGATTTGATGGTTGATTGAAGCAGATCGCCATCTTTGAAAAAAAAATGAAAGTCAAAGGGTTATGATTGAAAAGGAATAATTTTATCCACTTGCTGATTATTTATTAAAAATAATGCACTGTATGTAACTGAATTTGATAATGGAGTAGTTGCAAAAACACAATATAAGTAGAGTTCACACTGAGATCAAATTAATTAAATATATAATTATACAAATTTTTTTAACTGTTATATTATTTTTAGTTAAATTTTAATGATATATAATTTAATTGAACATTATTATGATTAAATATAATCTTACCATAACTAAATAGAGCCTCTTCGATAGTTAAGTAAACTAATTGACAAAAATAATAAATCCATATTAAATTTATTGATGTCAAATTGATGAGGCACCGAACAAAAGAGGTGAAGACAGTAAATCAAAGTGGTTGTGACAGAATCAGATGGTTCAGCACTTACAATTTTGGGCAGACAATAATGTAGTCAAAGTTAAGAGTATGAGAATAAAAGAAGAGGGGTATAACCCTTTCAACTTAGTCTTGTCTCGATAGACTGTATACACCTCTTGTCCCTCTCTTATCGAGGATTTGAGTATTTATAACCCCTTAGTATTGTAAGTGATTGAATAGCGTTATACTCAATGACAACCTACTAATGGATCGACAGAACCAAATTTTACTTTCAAATATTAAACTTTGTATGTTGATTACGTAAATGCAGTGACATGTAGTTGTACATGTTCCCAAAGCAGCCTAATAGCTCTCGTTATACTAGTTTCTGAATGAGTTGTTGTTGCAGACTATCTCCTTAGTCGGCCAAATATAAGAATTTCGGAAGGTATTTTTGATGTGTGAAAGCAAAAAATTTAGGTGTAATAAAATTAGATTTTGCCATAATTAAATAACATAAATGTAAGACTTGGAAGAAACTTGGACCATAATTGGATATGTGAACAGACAGATCCACACACGATAAGAAGTCGGCGGGCATGTACACACACTTTATTTCAGAAGGTGACCCACAGGGAACAGTGGATCACCATCATCTAATTTCAGTATATACTTTAATGGAGCCAACCTTTATGGACTGAAGATACATGAACTCTTTGTTTCCTAAATAAAAGATTAAATCGGATGGACAATTGTAATATAAATATAGGGATTTTTGAATTAAATCTCAAAATACAAGAGTAAAACAAAGACCAACCATGCTCAATGGGTCAAATTATAGAAAAGTTTTATGGCTAACTATATACTTACGCTAATTTCACTTGAAGAACAAGGTAATGTAGATGTCTTGCAGGTTGAACTATCGTGGGATCGATTTTCGAATGAACGGTGAGATTGATCCTCCGTTGATATTTCAAAAGGAAGTTGAAAAGGACTCGAAGGCATTTGGAGGAGTTCGACATCAGTTTCGAACACCTCCAAAACTTTACTCATTGAAGGACGATCATTGGGCTTTAATTGTACACACCAGGAAGCTATCACAACCATCTTCCTCACCATGATCTTTTCTTCATCCGTTACATCTCCTAAATCTATATCGTCTCCGTGATAATACCGATTATAAATCCATGATGCGAAGTATTTTTGACTCTCATGTTCGACAAATGCGTTCATATTCTTCCTCCTTCCGATCATTTCCATTAATAAGATTCCGAAACTGTATACATCGGCCTTATACGAGATGCCACCGAGGTTTTTGTAGACCAGTTCAGGAGCAATGTATCCCATCATACCTCGTGCTTGAGTTAGAGAACCGATGCTATCATCTACCGTATACAGCTTAGCAAGACCAAAATCTGCAACTCTTGATACAAAGTTCTCGTCTAACAGAATATTGTGCGGCTTGATGTCAAAATGTAAATTTTTCATGTCACACCCCTGATGCAAATAATCGATCCCTCGAGCCACCCGAGAGCAATATCAAACAACTTTTTTCCAATTTAAGTCAATCTTATCCTTTTTCGCAAATATAATCCGATCCAAAGATCCGTTCGACATGAAATCGTATACAAGAGCTTGTTTCGACCCCTCGACACAAAATCCAATAAGCTTCATCACGTTAATATGGTGAATCCTCCCGATTGTAGCAACCTCGCTGATGAAATCGTCCCCATCACCCTTCAAATTCTCCAACAACTTAACTGCTGCAAGATAACCACTCCGAAGCTTTCCTTTGAACACCGAACCGTAGCCGCCTTCACCGAGTTTATCCTTGAAACCGTTACTCATTCTTTCGATTTCACGATACGAGTACCGTATCGGCATTAAATCCTTCTGCCGTTCAAGAAACTCTTCGATCGTATCATCTGCGAATAGATGCCTTCTTCGCCATTTGTATATAACAAGTACGAGCAAGCACAATATCCCCGACAAAGTTCTTGCCAAGAAAATCCCTCCTTTAAAAGAAAATTACAATTTAGTCACATTAATAACTATCTAATAAGTACTTTTTATCACCTTTTAACTAAATTTTAAAGCTTACCAGTTATTCGAACACATAAAAGATGAGTACCTACAAAAAGGGGAATAATAATAAATAATTCAATATAAATAAAAAGAGAGAAATATTATAAATAATAAGGAAGTTTGGAAATTAATCATACTTGGAGGGGTATAATAATCGGACTTATACTCGGGGCCATATAATAAATTCATGAAGTTCTGAACATAGGGAATTTCGTGGCCGTGGAATAAAATATTGATGAAGTTGTTAACGCAGCTGTGCACGGAATGTCCAACGTCGTCCAACCTGAAAAAAAAAATATTTGTAGCTAATAATTAAAGAAAAATACCACAAAATCTTTTTTATAAGATAAAATTCAATATTTATTCAAATCAAAATATTTTGGAATTATGATATTTTAAAATTTATTATCTAATTGCAATCTCAAAAAGTTAACAATTTTGTTGGGATATTGTCCTTAGATTTAATAGTTTTATGCAGAAAAAAAATTACGAAATCATTTTATAACAAATGTATAACACCTTGATAAAATTAATAAAATCGTAATTTAATATTAATAATTTAATATTAATGTAAAAAATGGAAATCGAATTAAAATGAATAATTAAATAATATGTAAACAACACTATTATTCACTAAACTATTTCTGCTTTCTTGTTTTGGTCACTAAACTATTAGTTTGTGCAAAATTGTCAGTAACGTTACGTTTTTTCCAAATTTGGTCATTAATGTTACTTTTTAACGCGAGTGACCAAAATAAGAAAAAAAAACTAAAATTAGTGATGATTTTGTTAAAAATAATAGTTTGGTGACCAAAACAAGAAAGTGAAAAAAGTTAAGTGACCAATGGTGTTGTTTACCCTTAAAAAATACCCAACTTAGACCCTCGGAAGGAACTGCTACTTACAAGGCATATAAAGGGCCGTGCGGTCGGCTCGCCTTATAAACGCCAAAAGGCAGATCGAATCCGTACAGTGACAGCTTCTCGTAGATTTCCGAAGTAGAAAAGCCGCTGATATTTTGAACCATAACCGGAAACAAAGCTTCGATTGTGCAAGATTCATCGAAATCTCGAAACGGAGTTTTCCCATCTAGAAAATAAACGTATGAAGCCGGTGGTGGATCGGAATCGGAAGAGGAAACGGGGCAACGAGAGGCATCGATATACATAGAAGACTCCATACGCCTCGTGCAGTTCACAAGATAAATAGTTTAAAAGTGTTGGTGACTTCCACTTGCACTGTTCAAATATCTATAATTCGTAAAATAAAAAAATAACCTATCCAATTTCATAAAATAAAAAAATCCTCAACATTATGTGAGCAAAAAACTCAAATAAAAACACTCATAAAATATTTTTTTAAAAGAAAATAACATTTTAACTATCTCTCAAATGAGTTGACATTCGATTAATCGATGACATCAATTAAGTTGGAGACAATATTAGAAATGTGCGCATTCCCTTTTATTTTATATGAGAATTAATAATTATTTTAAATGTATATTTTTCATACTTTCATATAATCTTTAAATAAAATAAATAAAATTCATAAAATTATAATTTTTAAACTATAATTAAAAACAAAATTTTAAAAATACTTTTAAAATATATATTTGATATTTTTTAATTTTATATATTTGAGTTTTTTTACTTTTTTAAATCTAATAAATCAATAATAAAGATAACATTTTAAAAAATTGTAAAATTCTCAAAACAAAAAAACATCATTTTTTGCAAAATAAAAAATAAAAAAACTTGTAAAATTTGAAAACATAATATATGAAAATCTTTTAAAATTAAAAATATATATAAATTAAGATTTTAAAAAATGTATTTAAGAATTTCTTGTTTTTTTTTTTATTTTTGAACTTTTTACTTTTTGTATTTTTAAATTTGTCACACATCATAATACAAATGTTTTTCTTATAACCATCAAATCTAAGACATTGATTGACTAATCCAGATCGGATATTGTATAGGCTCATTATAGAGGTGACTCTTCCAATCCAATTGCTTCATTCACAATATTAGGACTCGAACCCTTGACATTATTTAAGGGATCTAACACACTAAACCAACTGATTGTAAAAGGTCATTAACTTTTAAATGAAAACTAAGACTGAATAATAATTTAGATATCAAATTGAATAAAAATAAACTTAAATATTAAAACAAAAAAATCACATATAATTAAAAAGTATATCAAATTCAATGAGTAGTCTCAATATAAAAGAAATAATTATCTTTTTACGAGACTTAAATTCAAATAACTTTATCTGCAATGAAATTTATTATAAGCCGAAAAAAATGAAAAGATATCACATCAAATTATATTAAAAATATTTTAAAAAGTTAAATTGTAAATAAAATAGTCGGTGCAAATACATACAACTTTTTGTTTAATGGAGCCAACCTTTGTGGACTGTGTAGGTACATGCAACCTTTGTTTCATGATCAAAAGTTCGAATAAACTATTCATGAAATTTCTACTTTATTGGTAATGTATTGAATTTATAAATTTACTAACTAAATATTAATTTAATGAATGTAAAAACAAATTGGATCGATGATTGTCACTGCTCTAAACTTCAAATTTATTTAATTAATTGATAATAGATATCATGTTTGGTAATATGTTTGTCTGTCTCTATGTTCGAGGTACACGACTGTCTCTCCTAACAATATTGTCTCTATAATTTGAACTCGTGTCATTTTTTTAAAGTATAATGTGCCTTACCAATACACCTATCACTTGGTGGTGATAATAGACATCGTTTTTAATGGGCCGGTACTAATTTTTTTAACAAATTATCATAAACCTTATTTTTAAATTATTATTATTTTCACTTGTAGAGATTAAAGAATATTACCAATAATAAATGAAATATTTGCTTTTAACAATAAGCATCGTTTTACTGGCTCTAAAAAATGCATGCTAGGCCGAAGTTTTATGGGTTTAAATAATAAAATATATAAAAAGGTTTTATATTTTATTATTAAATTAAAATAAAAGGCTTTTTGTTATTTAATTTTAAATTAAAAATGAATCTAATCAACGAAAAATTATTATATGGTCCCGGCTCAGCACGTTATTCATGGTCTCAACCACTAAAAATCAGCCAACTAATTTCTTTATTTTCCATGTCATTTTTTTCAAAGATTAATCTTCATTTTTTTCGCCATATAAATAGGGAGTGTGTGGTTAAATAAAAGTTTTTTATTAAATAAAGATGTATTATATTCTCATATCGGGATTTAAACTCATGCAAAATGGAATAATATGAGCATTCTTGGCCACTATGCCGGTGGTTACATATAAGTTAATTATGAATGAAAAAATTGACATGAAAAAAAAAGATTATTTAGTTGATTTTTATTAGATGGGGACCATGGATGACATGGTGAGCCGAGTCCATATAAAGATCAACTTGAGTTAAAAAATCATTTATTAATCCTACCAATAGCATGATTCGTGTACAAGACTGATAGACATGTTTCCGATAAAGACCACGTTATTAAAAATTAGACGTCGGGACCAACTATCAAATGATCTATCAAAATGAGACTTTAAATCTTTTAAATAATATTAGAGTTAGTATCCTAAAATTGCAAATAAGTAAATTAAATTAAAATAAAAGAGTTGGTCATATAATTCACCTCTATAATATCATATCTAAATTAATGGAATAATAAATCAAACAAATTAATAGACAGCATTAGCCCATGAGAACATGCCTTATTCGTCTTCCTTTTCACAATCTTGATTTGAATGAGAAAAAAAAAAAAGATAAATAAAAGTAATCAAAAGCTTTAACCTACCCTGTAAACCTTTTGACCTTTAAATTCGCTTCTTATTTGTTTACTTAATTATTCTGCATATTCCTTTTTTTAAAAAAAATTTAAAGATAGATTTTAATTGTTTTTACATTAAGCATGTTTTCGTTTCCTACGAGAATCTCGGATAACTCTGAGAATGTAAACCCTAATACAGGATCTGCGAATCAGCCTAGCGCCGCAGGGCTCAATGTTTTTGGTGGCCGGCCGCCGGGAGATACTGGTCGATGCCCCTCTGATCGAAAGGGTACTTATGACCCGTCTGTACCCTCTGCCGAAGTGCTCCGTGGTCTGCATGGAGGAATTTCAGTTTCTGGGATCCCGGTGATCGATTCTGCACCCTTGTTAGAGCGCCCTAGTTCTCCGATGGTGGTGTCCGATCAGCGGGAGAGTAAGTAAACCAGGAGCGGTAGTATGGAAGGTATTGAGATTTTTGATCCAGCTACTAAGATGACCAATACTAGAGATGATCCTAACCCGGATAAAGGGGTTGCTAGCCTGGTTTCTGTAACCACCGCGAGTCCCGTTGCGGTTACTCCCCCTTCAGCGATGGGGGAAACGCCCTCTTATGCAGCCATAACTTCGGGGATGGGCAAGGCACCTATCGACAGGTTCTATGGAATTGCCGAGGAGGACATAATAGTTAAGGATTATGATGTACGGATCGAGTCTGCTGGACCATTCCCTGTGTTCGTTTCTCGGATGGGGTACATGATTTAATTGACCAGAGCATGGGAATGACAGTTATTGTTCGGTTGCTTGGACGTTCCATTGGATATAGGGTCTTGTGGAATCGTATTCAATCTTTATGGCAGCCAAAAGGCCGGTATTAACTTATTGATCTTGCTAATGATTATTTTCTGGTTAAGTTTCAATCTGAGGAGGACTACACAAGGGTTCTCACGGAAGGGCCTTGGACAGTTTTCAGAAGTTATCTTACGGTGCAGCCCTAGAGCAGAGATTTTACAATGTCGGAACTGCATCTTTCTCATGTTGTGGTCTGGGTTAGGTTGCCAGGTTTGCCAATACTGTAATACACGAAGAATATTTTTCAGAGAATTGCTAATATTGTTGGGAAAGTCATTAAAATTGACTATAATACTGATGTAGGGGGAAGAGGGAAATTTGCTCTTCTCGCTGTTTTAGTTGACTTGAACAAGCCTCTTCTTCCTTGTGTGGGAATTGATAATTTTGTGCAGAAGTTGGAGTATGAAGGTCTATATCAAATCTGCTTCCATTATGGGGTTTATGGGCACTCGAAGGAGTAATGTGAGAAAAAAGATGCTGCACCAAGTGGCTCGAATAGTAATATCGATAATAGTGAAGAACATCGGTCGCAAGCAAACCTTGTCTCATGTTGCTCAAAATTTCAAAACTATTGGCGCCAAGGCATCTCGTTTTGCAGGATGAGGTAGATTATGGTAAATGTACCGATGGTGCCCAAGGTAAGAGAAAGATGGTTGGGCAGAGTCCCACGCCTCCTATTAGGAATGTAGGTAGGCGCAGTCAAAGAAGAAGTGGTAACTTGGTGGTGTGATTCATGTGGATCCTAGTGCTGGCCCTAGTGGCACGAAGAAAGTAATCGTATACGAGGGAAGAAGTCAAAAGTCGACAACGATTCTGGAAAGTGGTGACATGAATGTGGAGCTGGTTGTTCTAGGTAGTCAGCCTCGGGTTGTGGAGCATGTAGCTCAGGATCATAGCACTAGTCATGTTGCAGTGACAATTATGGATGATGGAAGAAATGTGCATGCGGCTCAGCGCGGTAATAGAAAGCTGAAGGTTCAGGGTGGTAGGAAAGCGATCTTGAGGGTCACTAAACTTTTGCAACCGAAGAAAAAACGCACAGACTCAAAGTTGCCCGCAAAGCCTCTATTATCTGATTAGGTGTAACCTGCCGCTACGAATGTCGGTAAGGAGTCTCTGTAACTGAATCAATCTGATGCTCCCCTAGGGGGTGTTGTTGACTTGACGACTCACTTGGAGATCAATGGGAATAATACAGTTTGTGGCACGCAAGGGCATGTTGTTGTGCAACAAGACTCGAAGCAGACTGATATAGAGGTTTAGGTTCCCTTCTTGTTTTATTTTTTATGCTATGATTAATTTTATGATATAGAATTGTCAGGGGCGACTAGCTCTCCTTTCTGGAGTCATTTTAAGAGAAATATTTCGGCTACTCAGCCTTCTATTGTGGCTTTTCTTGAGACACGTGTGAGTGAGAGCTGGGATGATCGCGTGATTCACAAGTTTGGGTTTACCTCATCTTTTCGGGTAGAAGCTCAAGGTTTTAGTGAAGGAATTTGGCTTCTTTGGAATATGCCGGTGGGGATTAGTGTGCTTTCTATCTCTAATCAATTTCTTTATGCTCGAATTTCTTGTGATAATTTGCCGTGTGTTGTGTACCTTACTGTGGTATATGCGAGTCCTATTATTTCATACAGAAAGTATATTTGGCACCAGTCGGCCAATCTAAATTTGGGGTGTGATAAACCTTGGTTAATTGGGGGAGACTTTAATGCTTTGCTGCACTACGAGGATAGAAAAAGGGGTGTGATTAGCCGAAATTGTGTAAGTAGAAGTTTTGCGGACTTTATTTTTGATCAGGGGCTTTTGGAAGTAAGTTTTAAAGGTTCTCGTTTCACGTGGTCTAGAGGTGATTTGTTTGAAAGGCTTGATAGATTTCTTATGAATACAAAGTGGATTGAGTTGTTTCCTAACTCGATTGTGTATCATTTGGATCGTATTGGATATGATCACCATCCCATTTTGCTTTTGTGTTTTCCTCAAAACCAGTCAAGTGGGGAAGGGATGTTTCGGTTTGTTTTTTCTTGGCAGAGGCGGAAGGATTTTAATGTGCTTATCAATAGTTCTTGGAGCTCGAATCTTTCGTATGAGGAAAATATTAATTTGTTGTGCAAGAAGCTAATGTACTGGAATGAAAATAACTTTGGACAGATTGGTAAAAACAAAACAAGACTCGTAGCTTGTCTTCGAGGCATTGACAAAGCTTTGTGTGTTCGTCATTCTGAATTCCTTTGTGATCTTATGCGAAAAATAAAATCTGAGCTAGATGCGGTTTTTATGGAGGAGGAAAGTATTTGGCAACAAAATGCTAGATGTAATTGGGTCCTTCATGGGGATCGAAACACGAAATATTACCATGCAGTGGCAAAAGCGAGAAGAAGGGCTAACATGATAACACTTCTAAAGGATGATAATAGTGTGTGGCATTTGGAATGAGATGCGTTACAAGAAATGGCTATTAGTTTCTTTTCTCGGCTTTTCTCTAGTGCAGGTGTTGTTGGTTAAACGTATGGTATTCACGGTTGCTTTAGAATGTTGGACACGAATGCTATCAGTTTGCTTGGGATGTCTATCTCTAATGATGAAGTGAAAATTGCGCTCTTTCAAATGCAGCCTTCGAAGGCTCTGGTATGGATGACTTCCATACTTTTTTCTATCAGCGTAATTGAAGTGTCGTGGGTGATTCTGTCTATCATGTTGTTCAAGAAATGTTTAATAGTGGGGTCCTGACGCCAAGACTTAATAAGACTCTTCTGGTCCTCATCCCTAAGGTGGAATCCCCATAATCTATAGCTTAGTTTCTGCCAATCAGTCTTTGTATGGTGGTGTATAAAATTCTTAGCAAAGTTCTGGTTAATCGCCTCAAGCCGCATATAGAAATTTGGGTTTTTGAGAACCAAACTAGTTTTGTCCCTAGAAGATCAATCAAGAACAACATTGTTATTGCTCAAGAGATTATTCATTCGATGCGTATTAAGAAGGGTGCAAGAGGCTGGATGGCCATCAAGGTCGATCTAGAAAAGGCATGTGATTGTTTAGAATGGTCTTTTATCGATGACACTTTATCAGAGCTGGGGTTACCAAATAATTTCTGTGCAGTTATTATGAGTGGAGTCTCGTCTGTTTCTACGCAGATTCTTTGGAATGGTGCAAGGTCTTAAAGCTTCTTACTTACTAGGGGTATCTCCCCCTATTTGTTTGTTTTATGAGCGCTTAGCTCATACGATTGACAGAGAGGTAGAGTTGGGAACTTGGAAGCCGTTTTAATTCTCTCGTGACGGACCACATGTTTCTTATCTTTTCTTTGCAGATAATTTGATTTTGTTCGCTGAGGCCTCTAATGATTAGTTTAATACGATTCAACGTGTTCTCAATGATTTCTATAATAGCTCTGGGTAGAAAATCAATGTTTCCAAAACAAATATTTTTTCTTAAGTGATATTTTACCGTGTATTCAAGAAGATGTAAGTGGGCTTTTCAAATATCAGTGTGTTAATGACTTGGGGAGGTATTTGGGTGTTCTGCTTCTGCATGGCCGCGTTACTCGTGTAACTTATCAGTATCTTTTACAGAAGACATCAAACATGCTATCAGGTTGGAAGGTGAATTTATTATCTTTTGTTGGTCGTATTGTGTTAGCCAAGTGTCATTCTGATGTACACCATGCTTCCAAAGAATGTATGTGATAAGTTAGAACGTATGATTCGTAATTTTATTTGGGGACATAAGAGTGATAAACGTGGACTACATTTGGTTAATTGGGATAATGTTTGTACCCATGTGGTTAATGGGGGATTAGGGATACGTAAGCTCAGTCTCCAAAATGCGACTTTCCTCATGAAGCTCGCTTTCAACTTTATTTCTTGTCTGACGAAGCTTTGGGTTCAAGCTTTGAGAGCGAAGTACAAAATCAAGGATATTGTGCCAAATTATTTACCAACTGTCGATGTTCTTAGCTCTGGAGCGGTTTGAAAGTGGTTTGGAATAATGTCCGCAATAGCATTGTGTGGAGTGTGGGGGATGGAGCCTCTATTGATTTTTGGAATGATGCTTGGGTAGGAGAGGTTAGACCACTACAGCAGTATAGACTTGATGGTGATATTAATAATGTAATGGGTGGTTCAGTTCAGTCTATGGTTCACATTGATGGTAATTAGAACTGGGGAGCTTTTGCTGATTTGATTCCTCATGATATAGCTTTGAGTATTGCGGCAATCAAGCCCCCTATTCCTGAGAATTTACGTGATATACCGGGATAGTCTGTGGAAAGCTCGCGAAAGTTTATGGTTAGATCTTCCTATCAGTTGTGTGCTAGTCAGTCTGCCTTAATGTCGGATCGAGTATGGCAACTCATTTCAAAGTACAAGGGTCTACCTCAGATAAGATTCTTTATTGGACTGTTTACAATAATAGAGTCATGACAAATACGGAACATGTTCGCCAACACATTACGGATGATCAAAGCTGTAGGGTGTGTGGTACGCTGATTGAGGATGTTTCTCATGTTCTCCGAGAATGCATTGAGATAAGGAAGATTTGGCTTCAGCTCTTGAAGGCAGACAAAGTGCATGAATTTTTCACTCTTGACATGTGTAGCTGGATCGGTAAGAATCTTCATGATCACGGTTATTTTGTTGTTGACAAGGAGGACTGAGATTTGTTGTTTGGATGTTTGTTGTGGAACACTTGGCTAAAGCGTAATCAGCGCATCTTCTATATGGGTGAATGCACGCCTGAGAGTCCGTTACACCAGAGCGACCGTATGCGTGAAGAGTGTAGACGGGCTTTGGCTATGCAACCGAGTATGTGTGTTAGGCCAAGTTGCATGCCTACTATAGAGCGTTGGACCAAACCTTCCCCTGGTTGGATCAAGGTTAGTAATGATGGGGCTCGGGATTTTAATTCTGGGTACGCAACTTGTAGGGGAGTTGGGAGAGACGAGCATATGCGATGGCGGTTTGGGTTTTCTAAAAAATTGGTATATGTTCAATGCTCGAGTCTAAGCTTTGGGGTGTGTATCAAGGCCTTGCCACTGCTTGGTCTCTTGGTTTTCGACGGGTAATTATAGAAATGAATAGTAAGGAGGTGTTTGACTGTCTGATTAATAGAAATCTGGAGCAAATTCATTCTTCCCTTAGAGCGCACATAGCTTTGCTTCTTAGTAAGGATTGGGAGGTACGGTTTATGTGGGTGAGCCGAAAGTGTAATGTTGTGGCGAATAAATTAGCCAGGTTAGCTAAGGATCTCCCGATGAACTATCATAGGTTCATGGATCCCCCGTTATCTATTCTTGATGTGCTTAATGGCGATGCGGATGCTGGCTCCTAATGGTCGAGAGCTTAGTTTTGATGGTCGTGTTTATTTTACCTGGTTTTGGCCAAGGCCATTTGTCTTTGTTTTTGTCTGGTAGTCTTGCGTATCTTGTTCGCTTGTAATACTGATGAGTGATTTAAATAGCTATTATTTTGTTATTAATTACTCATTGTTTGTTTCTTTGGTATTGCTAATTTGAGTTATTTTTATTTGTTTTTGTGCAAGACTTCAATTCTGGAAATTGCACTTAAAAGACAACACTCTGTAGTTTTATTTTCTGGAATCAAGGCCGGGCTAGTGGGAATGAAGCGTCTGATGTGGCATCCAGTCAGTAACTTCTAGAAGGTTTAGTCAGCTACTTCTAGAAGGCGATCCAGTCAGCATCATCTAGAAGAACAAACGGACGGGATATACTTTGGATTTTAAGATTAAGTTTGAATTTAAATATTTGGGAATTATCACTTTATTATTTTAGGATTTAATCACTTTATCATTTAGGATTTGATTTTCTATTTTACTTGAATATTTTTAGGATTATCTTTAGGCATTTTATTTTAAATATTTTCTTTATTTCTAGGGTTATCTCAAGCTATAAATACCCCACTAGGGTGAAAGCTTGAAATCATCTTGTACTTAGTTTTATTTTGTTCTTGGGGTTTTTACTTTTATAAAGTCTTTTTTATTTTAAGTTTTAGCCGAAGGCTTTAGCAACAACTCAATTTCGATCGTGAGAATTGAAAAGCACTTTATAACTTCGTATATATTTCTCAATTTTCTGCATACTTGGATTTGCAATCGGCTTTTCCTATTAAAATCCTTCCGCTTTCATTTCAAAAGTGCACGTTGACTTGATTGTTGTTGGGATTTACACCTGGGAGGAAGGAACGACGATAGTCGTGGTTTTGACTTCCTATGAACACACTTAGCGACGGATTCGCTAAGGGAATTTGAGAACGGATTCGATTCTTATTGAGACAACATAATCCGAGTCGGGTTTTTCCAAATTTTAAAAACTATTTTATTCTAACGGCGATAGTCGTGGTTAGTCTAACTAGAAAACTAGAATCTAAAAATTGATTTTGGATTATCGGTTTACCGGAGAGAAAAACAAGTTACAAGGGCTGGGCCTTGTAGACTGTAACCGACAATTATCCAGAGTAAAAATCTTATTCGGTTATCGATTGGAAATGAGTCAAAGCGAAGCTTGAGGCTGTTACTTAAACTAAATATTTTCTTAAATTTACTTTCATCCTTAGATTTAAAATTTTATTTCTTAGTTTTATTTAAATTAAACTCTCGCTATAAACCTCTCTATTTTTCTTAATTTTCTCAATAAAGTCAAAATCAAAACCTCTCTACATCAGAAGCTCCTTAGTCCCTGTGGATCGTCCCTTCTTCTCTATTACTATATTATTTATTTATTTTATTTGAGATTAAGGAAAAATTATTTTGACAGTTTACGACGCTTGTCAAAATTGGCACCGTTGCCGGGGACTTCGGCAAAGTTACTAATATTGTTTTACTTTGATTTATGACCAGGAAGAATACGGGCGAATTTGCAGATTTTGAACCGGAAATAGAACCAGTTGCTCGAAGGTTGTACGCACGCACACTTCGGGAAAGAAGACAGCGACAACAACGATTCCTACAAGAACTAGAATCATCCTCCACAGCTGAAACACACTTTGAGGACACCAACAATGAACAGATTCCAATGGCTGACGAAGATCAAACCATTCGCCAACTTGTCGCGGCACCACACAATTAACAGCCGTTGTGCATTACATTCTCGAATGGAGAAACACCATTCGCGCTTAAGATGGGCTTAATACATCTTTTACCCACCTATCATGGTTTGCCGAGCGAAAATCCGCATAAACATCTAAAAGAATTTCATATGGTTTATTTGAGTACAAAACCACAAGGAGTATCTGAAGACCAAATTAAACTTCGCGCTTTTCTTTTTTCTTTAGCTGATATTGCCAAGGATTGGTTATTCGACCTACCTTCCAATTCTATTACAACTTGGACTGACATGGCGCAGCTTTTTCTTGACAGGTTTTTCCCTGCGGCCAAGGCAAGCGAACTAAGACGGAGCATCTTAAGTATCTGAAAAAAGGATAGTGAGACGTTATACGACTACTGGAGAGATTCAAGAAGTTGTGCGCAAATTGCCCTCAACACGGGCTATCGGAACAAACATTTCTTCAGTATTTTTACGAAGGCCTATCTCCAATGGAAATGAAGATGATCGATGCAGCAGGTGGAGGGGCAATTGTGAACATGACCGCAACAGCGGGAAGAACTCTAATCTCTACGATGACCGCTAACTCCCAGCAATTTCGCCCTTCTAGTGAACCCTCTCGGCGGGTTCACGAGGTAAGTAATGTTTCATTAGAAAATAAAATTGAAAAATTGGCTAAAATTGTTCAATCCTTTGTTGCAAATAAAAAAGTCGCGACTAGACTTTGCGGGATATGCACGAGTCCAAAACATCCAACGAATTGCTGCCAAATGATACAAGAGGAAGACGTCGCACAAGTAAATGTAGTAGGTAATTTTCCAGGACCTCCCCAAAGGCCATACAACCCTCATGCCAACACCTATAATACGGGATGGAAGGACCATCAAAACTTTAACTATGGACCCAATCCCAGACCAAATCAAGCTTATCAACCACCTGCACCACAACAATATCAACCGCAAAAATCGTCATTGGAGTCGATTGTTGAAAGGTTGGCGCTATCTTGGAAAAGTTTCAACAAAGAACCGAAGCACACTTTCAAGAAATTAACAAATAGATGAGTCAATTAACGTTAGCGGTGAGTCGTTTAGAATCCAGAGGGAATCTGCCGTCGGAAACCGAGGCGAACCCACGAGAAAATATTAGTGCAATCACCCTTCAGAGCAGCACTGTTATTGCACCACCAGTCCTAGAGGATGTTGCCGCAGAATCCCAAAAAGAAGATGAATCGAGATCCCAGGGGAAAAAGAAAGATGAATCGCAAACTCCTTTCACGCCATCTCCCTATGACGTCCCACATCCATTTCATTCGAGGTTGGTTAAACGCGACAAACAAGCTGAAGAAAAGGAGATCTTGGATGTATTTAGGAAAGTAGAAATTAATATTCCACTGCTTGAGGTAATTCGAAAAGTACCAAGGTATGCTAAATTCTTAAAAGATTTATGTACTAACAAAAGACGACTTACCGGGATTGAGAAAGTGAACCTGGGAGAACACGTCTTAGCAGTTTTTCAGCGAAGGCTACCGCCAAAGTTGAAGGACCAAGGTATGTTTGCCATTCCCTGCAAAATTGATAATGTTGGTATAAAACGTGCAATGTGCGATTTATGGGCTTCTATTAATGTTATGCCCCTTTCTCTATATAACTCATTTCACTGAGCCCTTGAATGATTCAAAGGTGACAATACAAATAGTGACCGATCCGTAATATATCCGAATGACTCTCGAGAATGTTCTAGTAAAGGTAAATGACCTTATCTTTTTTGATTTTCTATGTCATCGACATAGAAAATGACCGATCAAACACTTCTTTAGAAATCTTTCTCGGTCGACCCTTCCTTAGTACGGTGAATACAAAAATTGACGTTAGGAGTGGCGTTCTTACTATGGAATTTGACGGTGAGGTTGTTAAGTTTGACGTCTATAAGGCGATGAAACACCCAAATTCTATGGCAAACGTTAGCATTGTTGGTATTTATGAACCTTTAGTTGGTGAGCTTGTTGAAACTAACGTATCCGATGAAATGTGCAGGAAATTAGAAGATGAAGATAACGATATAAGGAATTTGGAAATATTTCACTTGTTAATTCTGATTTTCGCTTAACTCCCTCAAAAATTAAAAAATTTCCTTCCATCTTGCAGGCACCAAATTTGGAGTTAAAATTACCGCCGGATAAATTGAAGAGTAAAAAAGATATTTTGTCAGAAAAATGAAGAAACTCCACAATCGTGAAATTTCTCATAGGGAAGTCCTCAGTTGGACAAAACGCAAGAAGTGGAGGACGTATTTCTCGCAGTGTCTGTGACTGAATCAGGTCGTTGAGCTAAACGACGTTAAATAAAGTGTTAAATAGGAGGCAACCCATTTTATTTTATTTTTAAATTTATATTTTATTTTTTATTCATTTTTAATTTTATTTAATTTTAGTCTCGAATTTATTTGAATTTTTAGGTACCCAAGTATTTTTGAATCGAACATTAATGGTGACCATTGCGGTTTTTTTATTGAGTTGTACAACTGCTGAGGACATTACACGCATAGGAGAGACTATTTTATTTAAGGGTGCATGTTAGCAAAACCCTTCGAGTTCATGGTGCACTTTAGCTGAACCCATTCATTCTCAAATTCTAATCTTCCGCCACCTACCCGCTCATCTCCCAATCCTTATCTTTATTTTAAAACCCTTTTTTGTTTTAAAATTTTAAATCCCATGGACCCCACACCTATTTGATAAATCGTGTCCCTTTCTCCAAACAAACTCTTTATTTTATTTTCAACCCACTTTTCTTTAAATTCAAAAACCCAATTTTTGTTTTTATCCAAAATTCTTCCATGTGATAAATTAAATCTAATCCTCCACTTATTCCTTAAGCCTACTTCCACGCCATTCTCCATTTTTTTATTTTTTTATACCCCAACGTGATTAATAAACCCTAACAAAAGCAAACCTTTTCTTTATTTTCTATCCACAATATGATTTAAATGAGGGAGTAAATTTGCGTCAAAATTTTGACTTGCTTATTCAATTGGTTGGAATTGAGTTTTTCTTGAATTGATGTATTGAAATTGATGGTTGCATGTCTCATTTTTCACCTTGTTTCTTTGTTTTTCTTGTGAATTTCGATCTCGCTTTTGTTGGAATTTAGGTTGTATGATAGCGCTTGGCATGACTAATTGGCTTTTCTTTAAAATTTCAATTGACATTCCATGCATTTGTTAGTTGAATTGATAGCATGACTTAGTACAATTTGAACCTTTCATGTGAGTTTTTGAGCCTAATGAGCATACATTTGCATTCTTGCTCTTTGTTTACTTGAGTGTGCCGACTAATTCTTGACATTCTAGAACTTGTAGCGTAATGCTTTTCGAGACTATACGATTGAATATGTTGCTTTAATATGATAGGGGCATTAGGATTTAACCCTTTTCTCTTCCCAAAAAAAATAGTATACCCTTGTTTATCTTCCCCTTAGTGAGCTAATTTTTGAGCCTTATATCATTTTCTTTGTTTATCGCTTCATTAAACCGAGCCTATTTTTATCTTTATTTTTTCTTTTTTTGTCACCCTTTTTCAGGACGAAGTTAAGATTGTTCCACGAAAAAAAAAAAAAATTGTTCAAAATAAAAGACAAGTCAGAAAAAAAACATTGTTCGAGATTTGTTTTTAAAAGTAAAAACAAAAAAAAAAAAATCAAAAAAAAACAAGACAAAAAAATACGAGTCAAGAAACATGTCAAATAAAATTGTTCGAACAAAGAAAAAAATAGTTTGGTTCGAGTAGCGACAAGAAAAAAAAAGAAAAAAAAAAAAAAAGAAAAGAAAGAAAAAACAAAAAAAGAGTGAATAAGCTTTGATTGTTTGATTTTTCTTTCTTTCATTTTTACTTCCCTTTGAATACTTCTTTGGAATAATTTTCTCTTTGTCTTGAATTTTTTTAAACCCGATATTTGGCCTTTATACTACCCGAACCTTAGCCCCATTACAACCCTTTTAAAGACCTTTTGATTATTGCATCATGTTCATACTTAGTAGTGGAGATTAGATTTAGTTACAAGCTTATGGTAATGTTTTGATTAGTTAGGCTTGAGCGATTCTTTTTACCCGAAACACTTGAGCGGAATGAGTGAACCAATGTGAGGTACTAAGTCTTGCTTCTTTGAGATTAATGAATAATTGGAATGTCATGCTTTCCTATTACTTGCTTTTAATTGTGCCTTTAGCTTGACTGCTCTTGAGTTTTAACAATTGCTATGATTTTGATTTGCTTGGAAGTTTTGGGAATTTTGTGGAATTGAGATGACAACTTGAAATTTTTGATGCATTAATTGAGAAATGCTTGAGGACAAGCATTGAATAAGTGAGGGAGAATTTGATGAGTAGTTTAAATGACCACTTTTTCATCTTTAATTATGCCTCTAAAGTTTGTTTCTTTGATATTGCTAATTTTTATTATGTGTTTTTCGTTTTTGTGCGAGGACTTTAATTGCGAAAACACACTTAAAATAGACAAATTCTGCAAATTTTATCTAGAATTAAGGCTGGGCTAGTGGGCATGAATTTGGGCATAAAAAATAACATGGCATCGACGCCACGTCAACGCTTCTAGAAGATGAAGGTTTAGTGAGATCATCTAGAAGAACAAACGGATTTATACTTAGGATTTTAAGATTAAATTTAAAATTTAAATTTTGGGATTATCTTTTGTATTTAATTTAAAAAAATTTAGGATTTATCTTTTTAAGTTATTTTTAGTGTTTTAGAATACTATAAATACCTTCTTTATTTCTAGGGTTATCTCAAGCTAGAAATACCCATCTCTCATCTTGTACTTAGTTTTATTTGTTCTTGGGGTTTTTACTTTTATAAAGTTTTTTTTTTATTTTAAGTTTTAGCCGAAGGCTTTAGCAACAACTCAATTCCGATCGTGAGAATTGAAAAGCACTTTATAACTTCGTATATATTTCTCAATTTTCTGCATATTTGGATTTGCAATCGACTTTTCTTATTAAAATCTTTCCGCTTTCATTTCAAAAGTGTACGTTGACTTGATTGTTGTTGGGATTTACAGTTGGGAGGAAGGAACGACGATAGTCGTGGTTTTGACTTCCTATGAACACACTTAACGACGGATTCGCTAAGGAAAATTGAGAACGGATTCGATTCTCATTGAGACAACATAATCCGAATCGAGTTTTTCCAAATTTTAAAAACTATTTTATTCTAACGGCGATAGCCGTGGTTAGTCTAACTAGAAAACTGGAATCTAAAATTTGAATTTGGATTATCGGTTTATCGGAGAGAAAAACAAGTTACAAGGGTTGAGGCTTGTAGACTGTAACCGTCAATTATCCGAAGTAAAAATCTTATTCGATGATTGATTGGAAATGAGTCAAAGCAAAGTTTGAGGCTGTTAAACTAAATATTTTCTTAAATTTACTTTCATCGTTGTATTTAAATTTGTATTTCTTAGTTTTATTTAAATTAAACTCTCGCTATAACCCCCAATCTTTTATCTAGCAAGATGGAGGATCTTTTCCTTGTTACATAACATGATATATGTGGAGCAGTAACCCTCATTCATGGATTCAGGTGTTTATCTTTAAGCCATTTTGTTGCCTGGTGCAAACAATCCATGGTTTCGATATGTATTAGCTGATTATCTTTGATTTGTTTCTATATGTTCTCACAAGGATGTTGCACCGTATTTTAGAGTCTTGGAATGTTGTTTGAGTCTCTATGGTATGCCTTTTAAGTTATCTTTGGATATGTATGGTATGTTTTTGAACTACCTTTGATTCTGTATGATATGCTTTTTAAGTTACCTTTGATTCTGCATGGTATGCTTTTTAAGAGTAGTTTTCTTGTACCTGTCAAGCACTAGGTTTTATTTGCTCAAATCATGTATTGATTTTTATAACTGGGATGATTTAAATAATGCAGGTAGATTTAGTTAAGAGACACTGTTTCCCTGTTTACTGGAATGGAGAAAATCGACGGGTTCTAAGAGGTCACTGGTTCGCTTGTAATGGGGGGCTGGATTGGCTTCCACTACGTGAAGATGTAGCTGAACAATTAGAGATTGCATACTGTAGCAAGGTTTGCTGATATTGATGTCATAAGATTCTGTTTGCTCCTATTAAATTTGATATTGAGTTTGCGTTGTCTATCCCAATTTAGCTCCTAAATTTTTTGCAAGAATGCTGGAAACATCGTTGCTTATTGAACCAATAGAATTTAAGGGAATGTGATAGCATTCCAATTATTTCCATCTTCATTCATGATCTCTTTCTTTCCATCTAATTGAACTTAAGCATAGGAATGCATCTTTTTCATTTGTATATTTTTAATAAATGTAATTATAATTCCTGATGAAGTTGGACAACTTCACAGGTTTGGCACCGGAGAACATTTCAACCATCAGGACTTTTTGCAGCTAGAGTTGATTTGCAAGGGTCTACCCCGGTATGTTTGTAATTTTCTGGAAGTACACTCTATTCACTTAAATAATTATACGTAATGCCTAAGGACATGACATGCAACACTGAACGTAGGGACTTCACACACTTTTTACTGGAGAAGACGATACTTGGGAGGCTTGGCTTAATGTTGATCCCTCTAGTTGTCTCAGTGTTATAGATTTCAGCGGAAATGGGATCAAGTTAAGACGTGGCTACTCTGCATCTAACACCCCCAAACCCACCCAGGTTCCTGTCTTTTTCCATCTCTTTAACAGCAAGGAACAATCTTTGTTTTAATGGTAGACATGCTAATATGCAATTTTATGTGTGCTTTTTCTATCAGATTGTTGACATTTTAAGTTAACACATTTGCTTGGCAATGTAGGAAGAGTTACGTCAAAGAAAAGAGGAAGAAATGGATGATTATTATTCTGAGGTATGCTTTAGCTTTGCTTGTGTGTCTATGTGTTTTGAACATTATAGATAAAAGAAATTACATGGTATTTCCAAAACCTACAGATTTGTTTATAGTTATTATAATGGCAAGGGTTAATCTGTAAATTGGCTCAGGATCTATACACCTTTTAACAATTTTTTACCTAAACAAGAAAAATTAACAATCAGGTACTGGTGAGAGAGAAGCAGGTCCTCAAGTCGGTTAGTTATGAGACCTACTGCTCCTTTCCCTGTTTCCTGCTTTTTATCAGCTGCACACTTGGACTTGTTATTGACTGTACTAAAGTATGTGGTGTTTTGTGATTAACTTGGGCTACGAACTACCATGGTTAAACATGTTTTCACACGGCAATTTTATTGTTGGCGTAAATAGAATTTGTGCATACTTTTTAATCCTACATGGGTTTTGGTGACTTGATATCAGCAATTGCCTGGAAGATAAAGGAATGCTTTCTTTTGACCATATACTTCATTTTGTGCTGGCAAACCTTTCACGAGATGGATATTTTACATAGAAAATAATTGTACACTTGTTGTATGTGTGTGATTTCAGAATTGTTTTTAATTGAATCCTAAACTTCTAATTTTGCAGCTTGTTAAATTCATTCCTTTTTTCTTCCTCTAATATTCTTTTGTGCAAATAGTGATATCTGCAAATGACAGAGCCTGTTTGTCTGCTTAATGATGGTTACTATAAGACTCTATATGTTTCATCTAGGTTCCTGTTCGACACTTAGTCTTTATGGTCCATGGTATTGGTCAAATGTTGGAGAAATCTAATTTGGTTGATGATGTTGGAAACTTTCGTCACATCACAGAAAGCCTTGCTGAGCAACACCTCACTTCACATCAACGACACACACAAAGAGTCCTTTTCATTCCCTGTCAGGTAACAAATTGTTCCTCTATAATGCTCCGTATGCTTCCTTTCCTTGTTTGGTTGTTTTTCTTTATTAAGAAGGAACTTTTATAGTCTATGCAGTAAAAAAATGTTCTGAACATGAATGACTATATCATCGTTATTGTGATTTTCCTTATTATCATTCTCTGTCATTTATTGTTTTGATTATAATTTTTTCTTACTCTATTATTGAATAATTAATGTGATTTCAGTGGATGCATGCAATAGTTGACTGTCTGTCCACTTCCATGAACTAGCATTACAGTGTTTCTTTTATGTAAATTATTTGGGCCTTGTGTGGAAAAGTCTTGAGTTGGCATTTTCTGGGTTCATATTTAAGAATTACGACAATATTGTTGCTCAATATTAATATATTAATGGGATTAGGTATTGGGTTATTTCTTAGAACCTGCCCGCTTTCTTCAATAATTGTTTGCTTATGAGTTGTATATTTTAACCTTTTTTTTTTAAGGAAAAAACTTTGATACAGGACGTGTGCCTTTTAGTTTTAAGAGTTAGGGTTTTAATTTAGGGTTTAAAGTTTAGGGGTTTATGTTGTATGGTTTAGAATTTAAGGTTAGTGTTTAGAATTTAAGGTTTAGAATGTGGGGTTTAGTTTTTTAGAGTTAGGGTTAGAAATTTAGAATTTGAGTTTTTATAGTGTAAATACACATGCTTGTATAAAATTAATTTTACACAGCACTGTGTATCAAAGTTTTACCCTTTTTTTAAAATAACTTTTCTTTATTACATGGAAGTTGTAGTTAAAGTTGTTACTGGGATGTTAAAGGTGATGGTTTTAGACTTGTAGTTAAATTCTTGTTTCTTGAGAAACTAACTGCTTTCACTGTTAAACTAAGCCAGCCTTAAACGACTTCAAGTGATATAAATGAAACCAAAATAAAAATACTATCCGCATCTAAAAAAATGAATTCATGATGGTCTGTGATGTATGATCAATACATTATGGACCTATGTTTACCTTTTGGCAACCGAATTGTTATTCTAGTTCATTGTTTTATTACGATTATGAAAGACTTCGCTGGACTAAGTTTTAAACTTTGCTTGGTTGGGTCCAAGGGAATTAACAAAAATAGTATGTAGGCAGAGTGGTTGAGTTTTCATTCTTTAAATATTGTTTGAAATAAAGGCAAAAAATGTTGTTCGAAAAGGCAGCGTAGTAAAAGATGTAAAACACAGCCAGCAGCTGCAAAGTGTAGTGGCAGTGCGTAAAAAAATAAAGACAAAATATAAATAGGTAACATGTCGGTCAAATCGTTTAACAACGCCAACGTTCATATGTTAATAGTCGCGCCGCCGCAATGAAAGTTCAAAGAAAATAAAATAAAATAAAAACAAAAAGAGTTGAATAAGCTGGATTGTTTGATTTTCCTTTATTTTCATTTTTACTTCCCTTGAATACCCTTAGAATAATTTTCTTCTTTGTCTTGAATTTTAAACTCCGAGTCTGCCTCATCTTGCTCCAGTTCATTAAGCAACCCTTTTGTGCCATCTTCTGACAGACGCTCATACTAGTGAGACAGATTTAGTTGCTACCTGAGGCGGTAATGCTTTCGATTAGTTGTGATTGAGCTTACTTTGCCGAAACATTGAATGTAATGAAAGGAATTTTTAAATAGCTATTATTTTGTTATTAATTACTCATTGTTTGTTTCTTTGGTATTGCTAATTTGAGTTATTTTTATTTGTTTTTGTGCAAGACTTCAATTCGAAATTGCACTTAAAAGACAACACTGTAGTTTTATTTTCCTGGAATCAAGGCCGGGCTAGTGGGAATGAAGGCGTCTGATGTGGCATCCAATCAAGAACTTCTAGAAGGTTTAGTCACTACTTCTAGAAGGCGATCCAATCGAAAGATCATCTAGAAGAACAAACGGACGGGATATACTTTGGATTTTAAGATTAAGTTTGAATTTAAATATTTGGGAATTATCACTTTATTATTTTAGGATTTAATCACTTTATCATTTAGGATTTGATTTTCTATTTTACTTGAATATTTTTAGGATTATCTTTAGGCATTTTATTTTAAATATTTTCTTTATTTCTAGGGTTATCTCAAGCTATAAATACCCCACTAGGGTGAAAGCTTGAAATCATCTTGTACTTAGTTTTATTTTGTTCTTGGGGTTTTTACTTTTATAAAGTCTTTTTTATTTTAAGTTTTAGCCGAAGGCTTTAGCAACAACTCAATTTCGATCGTGAGAATTGAAAAGCACTTTATAACTTCGTATATATTTCTCAATTTTCTGCATACTTGGATTTGCAATCGGCTTTTCCTATTAAAATCTTTCCGCTTTCATTTCAAAAGTGCACGCGTGACTTGATTGTTGTTGGGATTTACACCTGGGAGGAAGGAACGACGATAGTCGTGGTTTTGACTTCCTATGAACACACTTAGCGACGGATTCGCTAAGGGAATTTGAGAACGGATTCGATTCTTATTGAGACAACATAATCCGAGTCGGGTTTTTCCAAATTTTAAAAACTATTTTATTCTAACGGCGATAGTCGTGGTTAGTCTAACTAGAAAACTAGAATCTAAAAATTGATTTTGGATTATCGGTTTACCGGAGAGAAAAACAAGTTACAAGGGCTGGGCCTTGTAGACTGTAACCGACAATTATCCAGAGTAAAAATCTTATTCTCGGTTATCGATTGGAAATGAGTCAAAGCGAAAGCTTGAGGTCATTACTTAAACTAAATATTTTCTTAAATTTACTTTCATCCTTAGATTTAAAATTTTATTTCTTAGTTTTATTTAAATTAAACTCTCGCTATAAACCTCTCTATTTTTCTTAATTTTCTCAATAAAGTCAAAATCAAAACCTCTCTACATCAGAAGCTCCTTAGTCCCTGTGGATCGTCCCTTCTTCTCTATTACTATATTATTTATTTATTTTATTTGAGATTAAGGAAAAATTATTTTGACAATTCTTTACGCTTGTCAAAATTGGCACCGTTGCCGGGGACTTCGGCAAAGTTACTAATATTGTTTTACTTTGATTTATGACCAGGAAGAATACGGGCGAATTTGCAGATTTTGAACCGGAAATAGAACCAGTTGCTCGAAGGTTGTACGCACGCACACTTCGGGAAAGAAGACAGCGACAACAACGATTCCTACAAGAACTAGAATCATCCTCCACAGCTGAAACACACTTTGAGGACACCAACAATGAACAGATTCCAATGGCTGACGAAGATCAAACCATTCGCCAACTTGTCGCGGCACCACACAATTAACAGCCGTTGTGCATTACATTCTCGAATGGAGAAACACCATTCGCGCTTAAGATGGGCTTAATACATCTTTTACCCACCTATCATGGTTTGCCGAGCGAAAAATCGCATAAACATCTAAAAGAATTTCATATGGTTTATTTGAGTACAAAACCACAAGGAGTATCCGAAGACCAAATTAAACTTCGCGCTTTTCTTTTTTCTTTAGCTGATATTGCCAAGGATTGGTTATTCGACCTACCTTCCAATTCTATTACAACTTGACCGACATGGCGCAGCTTTTTCTTGACAGTTTTTCCTCATGGCCAAGGCAAGCGAACTAAGACGGAGAGCATCTTAAGTATCTGAAAAAAGGATAGTGAGACGTTATACGACTACTGGAGAGATTCAAGAAGTTGTGCGCAAATTGCCCTCAACACGGGCTATCGGAACAAACATTTCTTCAGTATTTTTACGAAGGCCTATCTCCAATGGAAATGAAGATGATCGATGCAGCAGGTGGAGGGGCAATTGTGAACATGACCGCAACAGCGGGAAGAACTCTAATCTCTACGATGACCGCTAACTCCCAGCAATTTCGCCCTTCTAGTGAACCCTCTCGGCGGGTTCACGAGGTAAGTAATGTTTCATTAGAAAATAAAATTGAAAAATTGGCTAAAATTGTTCAATCCTTTGTTGCAAATAAAAAAGTCGCGACTAGACTTTGCGGGATATGCACGAGTCCAAAACATCCAACGAATTGCTGCCAAATGATACAAGAGGAAGACGTCGCACAAGTAAATGTAGTAGGTAATTTTCCAGGACCTCCCCAAAGGCCATACAACCCTCATGCCAACACCTATAATACGGGATGGAAGGACCATCAAAACTTTAACTATGGACCCAATCCCAGACCAAATCAAGCTTATCAACCACCTGCACCACAACAATATCAACCGCAAAAATCGTCATTGGAGTCGATTGTTGAAAGGTTGGCGCTATCTTGGAAAAGTTTCAACAAAGAACCGAAGCACACTTTCAAGAAATTAACAAATAGATGAGTCAATTAACGTTAGCGGTGAGTCGTTTAGAATCCAGAGGGAATCTGCCGTCGGAAACCGAGGCGAACCCACGAGAAAATATTAGTGCAATCACCCTTCAGAGCAGCACTGTTATTGCACCACCAGTCCTAGAGGATGTTGCCGCAGAATCCCAAAAAGAAGATGAATCGAGATCCCAGGGGAAAAAGAAAGATGAATCGCAAACTCCTTTCACGCCATCTCCCTATGACGTCCCACATCCATTTCATTCGAGGTTGGTTAAACGCGACAAACAAGCTGAAGAAAAGGAGATCTTGGATGTATTTAGGAAAGTAGAAATTAATATTCCACTGCTTGAGGTAATTCGAAAAGTACCAAGGTATGCTAAATTCTTAAAAGATTTATGTACTAACAAAAGACGACTTACCGGGATTGAGAAAGTGAACCTGGGAGAACACGTCTTAGCAGTTTTTCAGCGAAGGCTACCGCCAAAGTTGAAGGACCAAGGTATGTTTGCCATTCCCTGCAAAATTGATAATGTTGGTATAAAACGTGCAATGTGCGATTTATGGGCTTCTATTAATGTTATGCCCCTTTCTCTATATAACTCACTGTCTGCTGAGCCCTTGAATGATTCAAAGGTGACAATACAGCTAGCTGACCGATCCGTAATATATCCGGAATGACTCCTCGAGAATGTTCTAGTAAAGGTAAATGACCTTATCTTTTCGGCAGATTTCTATGTCATCGACATAGAAAATGACCGATCAAACACTTCTTTAGAAATCTTTCTCGGTCGACCCTTCCTTAGTACGGTGAATACAAAAATTGACGTTAGGAGTGGCGTTCTTACTATGGAATTTGACGGTGAGGTTGTTAAGTTTGACGTCTATAAGGCGATGAAACACCCAAATTCTATGGCAAACGTTAGCATTGTTGGTATTTATGAACCTTTAGTTGGTGAGCTTGTTGAAACTAACGTATCCGATGAAATGTGCAGGAAATTAGAAGATGAAGATAACGATATAAGGAATTTGGAAATATTTCACTTGTTAATTCTGATTTTCGCTTAACTCCCTCAAAAATTAAAAAATTTCCTTCCATCTTGCAGGCACCAAATTTGGAGTTAAAATTACCGCCGGATAAATTGAAGAGTAAAAAAGATATTTTGTCAGAAAAATGAAGAAACTCCACAATCGTGAAATTTCTCATAGGGAAGTCCTCAGTTGGACAAAACGCAAGAAGTGGAGGACGTATTTCTCGCAGTGTCTGTGACTGAATCAGGTCGTTGAGCTAAACGACGTTAAATAAAGTGTTAAATAGGAGGCAACCCATTTTATTTTATTTTTAAATTTATATTTTATTTTTTATTCATTTTTAATTTTATTTAATTTTAGTCTCGAATTTATTTGAATTTTTAGGTACCCAATTATTTTTGAATCGAACATTAATGGTGACCATTGCAGTATTTTTGATCGAGTTGTACAGCCTCTGAGGACATTACACGCATAGGAGAGACCATTTTATTTAAGGGTGCATGTTAGCAAAACCCCTCTAGTTCATGGTGCACTTTAGCGGAACCCATTCATTCCCAAATCCTAATCTTCTGCCACCTACCCGCTCATCTCCCAATCCTTATCTTTATTTTAAAACCCATTTTTTGTTTTAAAATTTTAAATCCCATGGACCCCACACCTATTTGATAAACCATGTCCCCTTTCTCCAAACAAACTCTTCATTTTATTTTCAACCCACTTTTCTTTAAATTCAAAAACCCACCTTTTGTTTTTATCCAAAATTCCTCCACGTGATAAATTAAATATAATCCTCCACTTATTCCTTAAGCCTACTTCCACGCCATTCTCCATTTTTATTTTTATTTTTTATACCCCCACGTGATTAATAAACCCTAACCAAAACAAACCTTTTCTTTATTTTCTATCCCCACCAGCCGCATACCCAACCTTCATTTCATCATCTTTTACCTTTTCACCCACTATGATCAGTACACCCGAGCAGCCACCTCAATTCGCACAACGTCGTGGCCGCCGCCACAAGGCTGCCGGTCTCGCCTCCTCACCAACCTGCTCCAACAGCCGCACCAATTGACCCTTCGCCATTCTTTGCAGCACCTGAAAAACAAGAACCAGTGTTCTCCTCCGGTCGAGCCCAAGCCATCACCCATTCGCGCCGTGGCCATCCTTAGAACGGGGAGTATCTCTATTCCCTCTCTTGTGCTTTCTTTAAACATATTGGGACAATATGATTTAAATGAGGGGAGTAGAATTTGCGTCAAAATTTTGACTTGCTTATTCGATTGGTTGGAATTGGGTTTTTCTTGAATTGATGTATTGAAATTGATGGTTGCATGTCTCGGTTTTTCACCTTATTTCTTTGTTTTTCTTGTGAATTTCGATCTCGCTTTTGTTGGAATTTAGGTTGTATGATAGCGCTTGGCATGACTAATTGGCTTTTCTTTAAAATTTCAATTGACATTCCATGCATTTGTTAGTTGAATTGATAGTATGACTTAGTACAATTTGAACCTTTCATGTGAGTTTTTGAGCCTAATGAGCGTACATTTGCATTCTTGCTCTTTGTTTACTTGAGTGTGCCGACTAATTCTTAGCATTCTAGAACTTGTAACGTAATGCTTTTCGAAACTACATGATTGAATATGTTGCTTTAATATGATAGGGGCATTAGGATTTAACCCTTTTTTCTCTTCCCCAAAAAATAGCCTACCCTTGTTTATCTTCCCCTTAGTGAGCCGATTTTTTAGCCTTATATCATTTTCTTTGTTTATCGCATCATTAACCCGTATCAATTTTGTTGTTTTCCCTCTTTTTGTCACCCTTTTTCAGGACAAAGTTAAAGTTATTCCGAAGCGAAAAAAAGAGAGATTTGAAAAAAAATAGTGCAGAAAAAACACAGTGCAGTTTCGAACAGTGCAGAAAAAAACAGTGCAGTTTGGTTCGAACAGTGCAGAACAAGTCGAATAAACTGTTTGAACAGTGAAAAAATAGTTTGGTTCGAGTAGCAGCAAGAAAAAAGCAGAAAAAAAAAGAAAAAGAAAAAGAGAAGTTCGAAAGGAAAAAAAAGAGTGAATAAGCTTTGATTGTTTGATTTTCCTTTCTTTCATTTTTACTTCCCTTTGAATACTTCTTTGGAATAATTTTCTCTTTGTCTTGAATTTTTAAACCCGATCTTTGGCCTTTATCTACCCGAACCTTAGCCCCATTACAACCCTTTCAAAGACCTCTTGATTATTGCATCATGTTCATACTTAGTAGTGGAGATTAGATTTAGTTACAAGCTTATGGTAATTCTTTGATTAGTTAGGTTTGAACGATTCTTTTTACCCGAAACATTTGAGCGGAATGAGTGAACCATTGTGAGGTACTAAGTCTTGCTTCTTTGAGATTAATGAATAATTGGAATGTCATGCTTTACTATTACTTGCTTTTAATTGTGCCTTTAGCTTGATTGCTCTTGAGTTTTATCAATTGCTATGATTTTGATTTGCATGGAAATCTTGAGAATTTTGTGAAATTGAGATGGCAAGTTGAAATTTTTGATACTTTGATTGAGAAATGCTTGAGGACAAGCATTGAACAAGTGAGAGGGAATTTGATGAGTGATTTAAATAGCTATTATTTTGTTATTAATTACTCCTTGTTTGTTTCTTTGATATTGCTAATTTGGGTTATTTTTATTCGTTTTTGTGCAGGACTTCAATTCTGGAAATTGCACTTAAAAGACAACATTCTGCAGTTTTATTTTTCTAGAATCAAGGCTGGGCTAGTAGGCATGAATTTGGGCATGAAGCGTCTAACATGGCATCCAGTCAGCAACTTCTAGAAGGTTCAGCCAGCAACTTCTAGAAGGTTTAGTCAGCATCATCTAGAAGAACAAACGGACGGGATATACTTAGGATTTTAAGATTAAATTTGAATTTAAATATTTGGGAATTATCACTTTATTATTTTAGGATTTAATCACTTTATCATTTAGGATTTGATTTTCTATTTTAATTGAATATTTTTAGGATTATCTTTAGGCATTTTATTTTAAATATTTTCTTTATTTCTAGGGTTATCTCAAGCTATAAATACCCCACTAGGGTGAAGCTTGAAATCATCTTGTACTTAGTTTTATTTTGTTCTTGGGGTTCTTACTTTTATAAAGTCTTTTTTATTTTAAGTTTTAGCCGAAGGCTTTAGCAACAACTCAATTCCGATCGTGAGAATTGAAAAGCACTTTATAACTTCGTAGATATTTCTCAATTTTTTGCATACTTGGATTTGCAATCGGCTTTTCCTATTAAAATCTTTCCACTTTCATTTCAAAAGTGCACGTTGACTTGATTGTTGTTGAGATTTACAGTTGGGAGGAAGGAACGGCGATAGTCGTGGTTTTGACTTCCTATGAACACACTTAGCGACGGATTCGCTAAGGGAAATTGAGAACGGATTCGATTCTCATTGAGACAAAATAATCCGAGTCGGGTTTTCCAAATTTTAAAAACTATTTTATTCTAACGGGGATAGTCGTGGTTAGTCTAACTAGAAAACTGGAATCTAAAAATTGATTTTGGATTATCGGTTTACCGGAGAGAAAAACAAGTTACAAGGGTTGGGCCTTGTAGACTTAACCGGCAATTATCCAGAGTAAAAATCTTATTCGATGATCGATTGGAAATGAGTCAAAGCGAAGCTTGAGGCTGTTACTTAAACTAAATATTTTCTTAAATTTACTTTCATCCTTAGATTTAAAATTTTATTTCTTTGTTTTATTTAAATTAAACTCTCGCTATAAACCTCTCTATTTTTCTTAATTTTCTCAATAAAGTCAGAATCAAAACCTCTCTACATCAGAAGCTCCTTAGTCCCTGTAGATCGACCGTTCTTCTCTATTACTATATTATTTATTTATTTTATTTGAGATTAAGGAAAAATTATTTTGACAGTTCACGATGCATGTCAAATACCATGATGGACACTCTTTCCCCCCATTTTAGGCTTAGGGAGGTTTTTTAATGAGGTACATGGTGGTACCCCTTCATTATTAAAAAAAAAGATAGATTTTAATTGGATTTGAATAAAATTAACAATATTAGCATCGTTAAAAAATCTCCCTAACACCTAGATGGAGGCAAAAAAAGCACAATATTATTGCCTATTGCATCATACATTCTTATCATCCAGGATTCTATAACCCGATCCCATGACAAATTTTACAAGGAATCACAAAATAATCCTGGATGTTTCTCCCTTGCACATAATGAACTTTAAACATTGCCATATGGTCTAAGGAGGATCGAAAATAACTAGATCAGATGCTCTGCCAATCCCTTCTTTTGCCAATCCATCGGCCAGTGTGTTGCATTCTCTAGGAACTTATTGAAAACTCCAATAGAATCCTTTGTTGCTGCTTAAACACGTGGTTACAATTGATTTAAAGTTTACCGGGGAGAGATAAGGTCTCACAATCTATTCTATAATCATTTTGCTATCACACTCAAACACTACTTTGTACCTGTCACACCATTTTGACTTGTCAAACAAAATTATTGCTTTTAACAGAACCATATTCTCCGCAGAAAAAACATCAGAAATGCCAGTATATTTTGAGAAGTATAGTAAAGTCTTCGACAACTCATCACGTAGCACATTCCCAATACCTGCCTCTCAAAAACTACCTTCGACAGCTCCATCGGTGTTGAACTTCAGAACACCTTTACCCGGTGTCACCCAGCAACACAGCTTCTGGTTTTTAGAGCTGGGATGAATCAAGTTGAAGTTGCTAAGATATTGTACAAGATCAGTGATAGAAAACTTTCCTTCGGGGCACTTGGCTTTGGACCACCAGCTTAGTCTCAATAAACACAAATCAAACAAATGACTCATATCTATCTTAGAGCCCCTAAATATAATATCATTTCTGTTTATCCAGATTGTCCAAATAAAGCTGAAGAAACTTAAGTTTCATACCTGGTTGTCAATCTTGGGTTTTGGTATTGAATGCCACTGTAGGAACAACAAGGCAGACTTGCCACATTTCACACCATCTAGTCCACAGTTTCCAAATTGTGTACTAGTGGCATAATAAATATGATGTTCTTTCAGGCAAAACGGGCCTGAAGTTGATTGTTGAGGGAGGCACCCTCTTTTCAATAGCTCTAATTTAGTTGGGATTCTGCCATGGATTACTTTTCATATAAACGATTTCACATTTGGTAGAGCTAGGCCACTCCACACTAATTTCTAGACTTCGTCTTTGACACCAATATCATTAGAGTAAATTTTATAAAAAGACTTTACACTATACAGCCCATTTGGATCAGCTTTCCATCTTAGAGAGTCAAACATATGAGAATTTATGCGACTGCTTTGAATAAGGCCTAAGAAAGCCTCCCATACATTCCGCTCCCAGTCGAACAATCTCCTGCAAACCTCAAACTATATTTTTTTTTCTGCTTTTGGCCCTTAAAATTATGATTTGGGCAAAATAGGGCCTTAAACTATCATTTTGGTCACTTTAAGTCCCTAAACTATGATTTGGGCAAAATAAGCCCTTAAACAATCATTTTTTGTCACTTTAAGTCCATGATTACAAAAATATCATTTTATAGGCTTTTCTAACATATATAAATATTTATGTTCTTTTTAAATTTTAAAATATCATATCTCAAAATAAGCCCATAAACTATCATTTTTGGTCATTTTAAGTCCGGTAGTTATTTAAGTCAAAAGAAAATTATTTCGACTAAAATTTTTTTTTGACCAATTGATAGTTTTGAGAACTAAAAGAAGAAAAATGACATAGTTTAGGTACTTATTTTGAACAAAAATTAGTTTAGGGACTTAAAAGTGACAAAAAATGATAGTTTAAGGGTATATTTTGCCCAAATCATAATTTAAGGGCTAAAAGCAGAAAAATACATAGTTTGAGGGCTTTTTTTGGTTTAAGCCAATTTTTTATTGACCTGTTTTTTTATATAATATTGAGATGTCATCTCTCGTTTAGGAAAAATTATTAGATAGGTCTGGCTCACCAATCATCTATGGTCTCATCCAATAACTTTTTCCATGTCATTTTTTTCAAGGTAAATCTTCACTTCTTTCCTACATGTCAATGAAATGGATGGACCTTATTTACTGAGACCACGAATAACGTGGTGAGCCGGGTATATATAATAATTTCTCATCGTTTAGGTTATGTCTGACTTAAAAAATCAGCTAGTTTTCTTGCATTTATAAAGAATACTTGAGTGCTTTTTAGTAAGCAGTAATGCCTAGATTAAAATAATTGTGTCTGGTCATGTCTGTTTTTCTGCAGTGCCTTTACGGGCGTGTGTGGCTTTTAAATTTTAATTATTTAAATCTAAGGTTTTTGTCGGAAACCTTTTGCAGTATACACCACACCAGCTATTGATATTTGGGGCATTGGCTACATCTTCGCTGAGGTATTGACAGGGAAGCCCCTATTTCCTGGAAGTCATTCATCAGTTGGAATTGATAACTGATCTTGTAGGGACACCTTCACAGGAAACCATTTCCGGGGTACAGCATCTTGCTTTTTCTCCTTTTTGTTGTTGTTGTGTGTGTTTTAGTGCAATTTGGTGATTTTGGTTCACATGAGTGCAGGTTCGAAATGACAAAGCTAGAAGATACTTGTCTGAAATGCGGAAAAAACGTCCTGTGTTGTTTTCACAAAAGTTTCCAGATGCAGATCCGTTAGCAGTGCGGTTATTGCAGAGGCTGTTAGCATTTGATCCCAAGGACCGGCCAACTGCCGAGGAGATGGGTTTATCATATTTTTTCCAGTCAATAGTAAACAGAACTTTCTTGTGTGCATTCTTCTCAATTCATTTCACTAAAACTTTCCAGTCAAAGGCTTGGCTAAAATAGAGAGGGAATCTTCCTGTCAACCAATCTAGAAAATAGAGTTTGAGTTTGAGTTTGAGAGGCGACGTGTTACAAAGGAGGACATTAGAAAATTAATTTACAGGGAAGCACTAGAATATCATCCTCAGCTGCTCAAAGACTATCTAAATGGACATGAAGGAGCCAATTTTCTTTATCCTAGGTTTGTATGCTTCCTAATTATGTAGTAGTATATTAATCATAAATGTTAATGTTTGCATCTTGTGTGTGTCTGTGTATATATATATATATATCTTAATCTACTTGATTATAACATTTTTTTATTACAACCCTGTCAGTCAATTCAAAAAGCAGTTCGCTTATCTCGAGGAAAATGGGGGTAAAAGTGCACCTGTTTTCGCTCTGGATAGGAAGCATGTGTCGCTTCCAAGGTATTACATGTTCCTGTAAACTCAGTTTCTAACAATGTTGTTTGGGCTTGAGTGAGTCTCGGATATGGTTATAGGTGTCCTTACATGAGTATATGCAGTTTTTTCCAAGATTTACATGTATTTGGAAGGTCTTTACAATGAGCATCACAGGTTAATTAGAAATGTTAATTATGCCGATAAAGATATTTCATAATTTTGTACGAACTTCCCTCTGGTTGAATGACGTGGAATCGAAAGAAAATAGCACCTTTTCTCCCCTTCTGTGAGATGAAACTTTACTACATTTTGTTCTGTTTGTTCCAGGTTTACTGTTCACTCGACTTCTATCCCGCCAAATACACAGCAAACTTTGGTTTCGTGTGAGAACCGACAACATACAGAAGCTGATTCCAAAAAAGTAACGAATATGATTTCTGGTCCGAGGCCAACACGGCCTCCGCCTAGGGTGACATTCTACGACATGAAAATTGAAAACAATTTTTCTCATCGGTCATTTACCCCCACCGGGTGCGGGTGTTTGTTTCTCAACAATTCCAAAAGAGAAAAGTCTGGGAAAACATTTTATCCAAGATTAATTCCCTCGACGAAGCAGATAGCATACGCAGTGATGAAAAAATACAAGAGAAATTGTTTAAGTTTTTGAAGGAAAACAAATGTTTGGAGAACCCAAACATGGGACATTCTAAAACCTGCATTTCCAATTCAAAGGAATAGCAAGAGCAAGATATTGATCACCTCTCGAAATAAAGAGGTAGCTTCTCATGAAAATTACCTTTATGAGTTGCAGTGCCTAGACGAGGTTGAAAGCTGGGAATTATTTCGGATGGTTACATTTCCTCAAGCTGACTCTTCAGGTAAAATGTTTATGAAATTAGCAATAGTAGGATTATTATCTTTGTATATCAACATTCTAATCTATGTTATAAATTTGACAAATTATGCCAATAGTTTTATCCAATTAATTTTCTCTTTTTCTTTACAGATTATAGAGTTGATAAGGACCTGGAAGAGTTGGGGAAGAAGATGGTTAAATATTGTGCAGGACTTCCATTAGCCATTACTGCGTTGGGAGGAATTTTGGCTAACAAGAACAACTCATTAAAGGAATGGCTATGGGTATCAGAAAATGTGAAACCATACATGATGAAAGACGAAAAGCCGAGAGCATTAAGCTATGATGATTTGCCTCCTTGTTTAAGATCATGTTTCCTGTAGTTGAGCCATTTTCCTGAGGATTATGAGATAAAGGTACAAAGATTGATTCGGTTATTGGTTGCTGAAGGTATTGTTCTACCAAAGCAATGGGAAATGGCAGAAGATGTTTACTTAATGGAGCTGGCAGAAAGATACTGTTTACGACATATTGCTGCCAACTACTACCAGCGATACAAGAATGATGATGAACGTATAATGGTTCTTCGTGTGTGTAAGCCTTTCACTATCAAAATTAGTAATTAACATGCCATTTAGTATTATTTCTTATTAAGTATTCAATCTTTTATTTAATAGGAAACGCACACTGAGCTGATGAGTTTGAGAAGCTATTAGAGGAGTTGTGAGTAAGAAATTTAGCTGGATATAATTATATCGTTGATATCCCAAGTGAGAAATGGCTGTGATGTTATGATAGGGGAGTCGATATGGTCACATGACAACGAACTTGGCTGAGGCGATCAATTCGTCTCTGAAGGGAACACGTCATTTACCTATCACATCCATTGTCAATGCGACATATTATGGACTGGCTACTCTTTTTGCAACCCTGGGAAAACAAGCAATGAACTGGATAGAAGGTGGCCACAAGTTCCATCCAGATCTCTAGCAAAAATTTCAAATATCCATGTCACACGCAAACGCAATGGGTGCTATATGCTTCTCCCGTCACGAACACAGTTTTCAGGTTACTGAATATTCGCGGCCACTTGAAGGCATCATGCAAAACAATTACGTTGTTAACTTACGACGAAGAATATGTGACTACAGACGTTTTTAGACTTTCAAGTACCCGTGTGCGCACGCATTTGTTGTATGTGCATCTGCTCATTTCGACGCAATGACACTCGTTGATCCGGTATACCGACTTGAAAACGTATTCAAGGTATACCGCAATGAGTTTCCTCGTATCGAAAATGAACACTATCATGCATTAGTTGACAATGAACCTAAGATACAGCCAGATCCTTCCCTGCGACGCAAGAAAAAATGTCTCCCGTGCTCAACTAGGATTCATTGTGTCGAGGATATGGTTCTAAGAGAACGAACAGGGCAACCTAGGCTATGTACGAAATGTAGGAACCCTGGACACGACAAGAGAAAATGTCCTCTTAGGACAAGGCCTCGAATCAACTAGTTGTTCTTCTAACTGTAATGTTTACATAATAAAATGAATGTGTTCCATAGCATTTTATGGTCTTCTAACTGTAAAAAAACAAAAAGATCCGATAAAATACACCAAAATCAAATTACACATGCCTATCGACCCTTTGTTTCCATGTTCTTCATGATATCAAAAATGACAACATAGCATTTTCAACGCGATTTTTAAACCCGCTCGGATAAAATAGACTCCCCGATTTTTAGACAATTGTAAAATTATGTTCTCGTATTACGACATAAAAGTTCAATAACTAGAGAAAATATCACCCGTCGTTGTCCAAAATCCAATTAAACATGCCTACCGACACTTGTTTTCACGTTACTCAATGCACAAAAATAAGGCCAGATAGCATTTTTAAGGCAAATTTTTACCAACGTTCGGATACCTTATATTGGATTATTTTTACACCATTTTAAAGAGGTGAATCCATAGTATGACGTCAATGTTCAATAAAAAGAAAATTTATCAACCAACAAAGTGTAAATTCACCTAAAACATGCCTACCGACACTTGTTTTCATGTTACTCAATGCACAAAAACAAGGCCACATAGTGTTTCTAACGCAATTTTAACCAAAGTTCGAATACCTTATACTGGATGATTTTTGCACCGTTTTAAAGAGATGAATCTATACTACGACGTCGATGTTAAATAACAAGAACATTTATCACCCAACAAAGTGCAAGTTCACCTAAAACATGCATATCGATCCATGCATACTCAGCAATTACACGACAAACTCACGTTCCATTGAACGCGAGTTCAGTGAAATACTCTAACACGATAACTTCACGTCGTTTCATCTCAATTTATTGCAGAACTCGCGTTATCCTAAACGCGTGTTATATTATCCAATTAAAATAAACGGCCATAAAAAAAGCGGCGCCACATTAGCCCAAACTCGCACACAGTTGAACGCGAATTTGGAATCCGCGTTTTGTAGAACGCGAGTCGTGCTTATGTGTGCCGAATTGGGGTATTTTTCCAAATGTACTTCAAAGGGGAGTGAATATCAGATTTTTTCCCCAAAAGGGAATATTGAAACAATAAAGCCGAAAAGCATGAAGCATCTTAAAAATAACACCCTTTAAAACTATATTCTCTAAATTAGTGCTCGACGTATTATATTTCGTAAAATAATACCTTTACAATAAACTCATCAAATAAAAGAATTATTTTTTTAATATTTTTAACTCATCAAGTATGTACGGCGAGTTGAAAAAAATAAAAAAAATATTTTTCATGTTTTAATTTAATTAATTAGTTAATTGATGATTAACTAAATCTTAATTGATAACAAATAAAGGCTAACACTCTAATCATACCTATATAAGTTAATGCTAACATTATTTTTTGCAATTCATGAAGCTAAATCTCAAAATTGATTTTTAATAGTAAATTTGAGTTTTTTTGTCAAAATTTCTTGTACACACTTGAGAGCTTTATTTGTATCCATTATTTATTAAGTGTATTGGAGAGTTCATGAGCTTAAATTTTTGCAAACATTTTTTTGAGGGTTTCCATAGTTTGCTATCTTGTATTAAATTTTAGAAAAGAGTTCATAAGATTTTCTGTATAAATCTTGTTGAAGTGTAAGGTCATCTCATTCCCCTAAAAGGAAAGATAAATTAGGGAGTGAACCACTTTAAATCTTGTAAATTTTCTACCTTTTGCTTTTACCTTCCACAGTTTTTTAAAATTTTCAATTCATCATTTCTTGATCAATTTTGATTGTTCGATCAATTCAATAACTTTTTTTATATTTTCAAAAATAGTTGTTAAAAGAAGTCAACAACTTCTCTAATGTTCTAGAGAGCTCCACTGTCTTCCACTACATAATATAATAATATGCTATAATAATAATAATATAACAATCTAAACTCTAATAATAACAACAACAACAACAATAATAATAATAATAATAATAATAATAATAATAATAATAATATAAACTCCACAGACATGGTGAAGCCTATAAATAGGTTGTGCAATTGCTTAATGTGTGAGTGAAAAAGTGAAGAGTGAGTGTGCGTGTAAGTATAAGTGTAGGTGGAGAGACTCTAAATTGAACCCAATTTAAACAAAATATTAAAAAAAACATTTTCTTACCATATTTTTAAAAATAATACTAAATTAAACTCAAAAAGTGTATCAGTAGAAAAATGGATGATATTTATTCTAAAAGATATATATTCAAATCACTTTATTTATAATATATATATACATTATCAAAAAAATAAAAATATCTATAAATGGAAGCTATCTTATAATTATTTTTGGACCATTTAAAAAAATAATGCTGAACTAACTTCCAATGAAAGATGATCTTGTTAGTGATTCACACCGGTTCATGTGACAGAGAGACTCTAAATCGGGCTTTATGAAGATCGAAAAGCATGGGGCATCTTAAAAAATAACACCCTTTAAAACTATATACTCTAAACTAGTGCTCTATTTCCTAAAATAACACATATACAATGAACTTATCGAGCATACACGATATGTTTTAATAAAAAATATTTTTTTAACTTTTAACTCGTCAAATATGTACAGCGAGTTGAAAAAATTAAAAAATATTTTTTATGTTTTA
Organism: Hibiscus mutabilis; assembly: GCA_019671005.1. Classification (NCBI taxonomy): domain Eukaryota; kingdom Viridiplantae; phylum Streptophyta; class Magnoliopsida; order Malvales; family Malvaceae; genus Hibiscus; species Hibiscus mutabilis. The sequence continues at coordinate 2,682,410 of CM033744.1, forward strand.
ATTTAATTAATTAGTTAATTGATAATTAACTAAATTTTATTTGATAATAAATAAAGGCTAACACTCTAACCATACCTATATAAGTTAATGCAAACATTATTTTTTACAATTCATAGAGTTAAATCTCAAAATTGATATTTAATAGTTTATTTTTTTTATTTTTGTTCTTCAATACATTGAAGATACAAAGTTGGCTTCCAATATTTGGATTCTTAATAGTTTAATTTTCATTTTCGTAAAAAAAAATAAGTGGAACTTGTTGTGCATGTTACGTGAGTTCCAATTAAAATTTATTTAATCATTTGTTAATTAATTAATTTAATTAAAATATAAAAAATATTTTTAAAATTAGATGAGATCAGAAAAAAATTAAAAATATATATATTTTTATTGAAACTCATCGTGTTAGGTTAAGGAATATAGTTTTAAAGGGTGTTATTTTTAGGGTAAAATATACAAATGGTCGTTAAATTATCTTAAAAAATATAAAATAGTCATTGAACTTTCAAAAGTTATATAATGGCCATTAAATTTTAATTTTTGTTATAAAATGGTCATTAAGCCATTAACTGTTGTTCAGTGGGTGGCCACACAGTTACAATAATTTATATAATAAGATATTTAATCATTCATATTTATACGTTCAATCAATTTAGACATCAATGATAAAAAAAATACAAATATATTTTTTATCGGACATCATCGTGTTAGGTTAAGGAATATAGTTTTAAAGGGTGTTATTTTTAAGGTAAAATACACAAATGGTCGTTAAATTATCTTCAAAAATATAAAATATTCATTGAACTTTTAAAAGTTATATAATGACCACTAAATTTTAATTTTTGTTATAAAATGGTCATTGACCCATTAACTGTTGTTCAGTGGGTGGTCATGCAGTTACAATAATTTATATAATAAGACATTTAATCTTTCATATTTACACGTTCAATCAATTTAGACATCAATAAGAGGATTAAATCAGGACTAAATTGATTAAAAGTATAAATATAGAGGATTAAATGTGTTACTATTTAAATTTTTGTAATTGACACATCACCCAGTTAACGACAATTAATGGTTCAATGATTATTTTATAACAAAAACTAAAATTTGATAACCATTATATAATTTTTAAAAGTTTAATGATCATATTATATTTTTTAGAATAATTTTTAGAATAATTTAATGACCATTTATACAGTTTACTCTTATTTTTAAGATACCCCCGAAAAGCAAAGGTTAGGCCTCAAAAGGAATCCTCATTCATACGCATTGTTGCCATTGTTTTCGAGTGTCACGTGGTGACTACTTATAGGTGATTCATAAAGTTGCGTGTACAGACGAGACTGATGTGAGTGATTCAGAATAATTATGAGATCTCATAAATTTAAATCTTATTTTTTTTAAATGAGGGGTTATTGGTTTAGGGTCTATAACATCCTGAAAAAATGAGTTAGAAGATTAGAGTAATGTGTTAAAATCGGATTAAAATTTTAGGTTAGGCTTTAATTAATTAATTAAAAAAATAAATTAGGTCGATTAAATTAATTTTTGACGAATTTATTGTGGCTAATATTTTTGAAAATATTTTTAATGTATATGTTAAAGAACGTAATTGAACATGGGACAATTTTAAATGGGTTAATTTGATATTAATTTAAATAGTGACTATATTATAAGGATTACAAAATTTTCCTTAATGGCAATTTTGTAAAATGGAGTCAAAATGATATTTAAAGGAATTAATAAATTAAATAAAATAAATATATTTTCTATTTCGTTTTTAGAAAAAGAAAGTTGACGGTTATATTTTTCTAAAAAATGAAAAAGGTATTCGTAAGTTTTCTCTCAACTTTCTCTCATTTTCTTCTAAACAAAATTTAGGGATTTCTTGATTTCTTAATTATTTCTACTTCAATTTCTTCTCCATTTATTTCTAAACAATTGTGGATCAAAGATTATGATTTTTACACCATCTTCACTATTTTTCTTGTTGGAAATCAAGAGGAGAGCTCATCTTCAAGTTGGTTTTTCATCAAGCAAGGTGGGAGAATGTTCTTTAATGATTTTATACATGATTTTGATTCTTAATCTATGCATACTTTGGGATAATTAAAACGAATTTCTAATGAAATTATTGGATTTTAATGGATTTTCTCATAAATCTTGATTAGATTATAGTAATAATGATTTTTATGTAGTTCTAATATTTTGTGCATGGGTAATAATAATTTAAAGTTGATTTTGTAATTTAATTCCCGGAATTAATCTAATCGGTTAAATTTAAATTTGAGTTCTTAGAATGAGGTGTTTGGTAGAATGGTTAATTTAATTATTAGATCATATATTGGTGTACATTATGAGCGTTCGAAGAAAAGCACGTAAGGAATTAAAGGGGGCATCGGACGTTCGGAATAAGGCAGCGGTGTGGTCGCAACTGCCCTGTTATGTGCAAATTGTGGCTGCTACCTTTTCATTCCATTCGTGTATAGTTTAAACGATATAAAGAAAGAGATTGAAGAATGGTTCCAGCAGTGGCGTGAAGCTGTGACTATCATTCCAGTTTGCGTATATATTGGTGAAAAAAATAATATAAAAGGGGAATTGGAGCACAGAGCAGTTGTGTGAAATTATGGAAAAAAGAGAATTTGAAGGGATTAAAATGGCCACGGCAGTGGCGTGATTTAGATTAGGGGGGTGCTATTGTTTTATTTTGTTTCGACTGTAGTTGGAATAATTTGGGGGTCTTTAATGAAGTAGCTATTTTGGTGTGGTCCAATTTATATTGACACTTGCATTTTCTTGTGGAAGATGGCTAGTGTTTGGACGATTTTTGGATAGGCGTTGAGGTGTTGGCGTCAAGGCGTTGGCATCGAGGTGATAGCGAGGTGCAAATGTGTTTTGATACTATAAAAAGCTTTGAATTATGGCTTTGGGGGTTTAGTTAAAGCCTATCAAGCTTAGCTAAGCTTGGAAGTAAGTAAATGATGTTTTCTCTCTCTCGTTCTCGGTTTGGCAAATGATTTTGATGCACATGTTTTAATGATTTGATTACTCACTATTATATGCATGATTTGAGCATGGTTTAATGCTGGAAATTGGTTATATAATGTTGATGATGCATTTGGAAGCAATGCATGTTTAAATAATGTTTTTGAACATTGGTTAATGCATTGGTTAAATGGTTTTAATTGATGCATATGAAAACAGTGAGTTAATGGAAATAAAATGAATTATATTGGCAAGTGAAGTGGTTTAAAATGTTATCGGATATAGCTGGCAGGCTATAAGATTGATAATGCATTATGAAAAGTCGCCTTGAATGTTGAGGGACTTATATGTAGCGAAAATTCAATGTAAGTACCCTAAAAGTTGAGGGGTTATACGGTACCGAGGATTCCCGTTAGTGGATTATGCATCTAACCGATGAGTGGGTTGTGATTGTACCCAGTTGCGATTGTAACTTGAATTTCGGTTGAGATTGCATAAAGTGTTGAGATGAAACTTGTTGAATTCGTGTATCTGATGTAATATTTTGTAAAGTGGAACTTGTTTAATGATCACTTGAAAGCCAATATGATTGATAATGTATCATGTGATAGATTATGTTGTATAATATGGTATATACATGTTTTACTCTTTAAGTCTTGCATATGGGTTGTTATGTATGGGAAAGCTTAAATTGAGTATTGCAAATGGGATTTAGTTGTTGAATCCATGATACATGTTGCATATGGTTTAAATATGCATGTTTTGGAAATGTAAAGTGCAGGGATTTGCAAGGCATGATATGTTTTGGTGTAACATATGGAAGGATTTGTGATGCATAAGGTTGTTATGCATGATGTGTTTTGGTGAAATATACGAAAAGAATTTTGATGTATATGGATGTTATGCATGATACATTTTAGAAATAAATGGGAAAATGCTTTGGTTTAATTAAGCATGCTTTTCACTTCAAATGTATTTGGTTTTCAAAGGAAGAAAGCAAATTGCGTTGGCTTTACGCTTATAACTTACTTTATAATGGATGCATGGTTTATGCCGGGAGAGATGATGCTTATGGCTTGTTTAAGCATTTTTATTCAAATGATATGAGAATGAAAATGTTGTTATGAAAGCATGAAGATATGTTTTGAATAAGCATGTGTTACGAGTTGGACTTGCTTTGTTATGGGCTTTCTAATACCAGTTTGGTTTTGAAAATGCATTGACATTTTAACTTTTTTAAGCACATTCATCAGGCATTATATGATTACGCTCTCTTTTCTTCCGTCAATGCAGTGAATTGTGCAAGGGCGGGGTGGTGGTTCGAGGCAAGGATGGATCCCAAGACAAACATATTAAAAGAGTATGTTTTTGGTGTTACCATTATTTGTAAAAGGCAATGTGGGTTAACCGTTGGAATATTATTTTCTATAAGGTGTATGATGATGGTTTTTTTAATGCCAAGTACATATGATGGTTTATGTTCTAATGAATTAAAATGGTTTGTGTAATGAAGGAATTGTTTGCTTGGGTGCAAGTGTATAATTTTTCATATGATACTATTCCTTATTTGATCTATATCCTATGTTTGAAGTCTTTTCCATTGGGCACTTATTGGAGAATGCTTTAAATTGTTAGGAAGCATGCCTCTAGATTACTTGTATAATTATGAGTGGTGTTGAATATTTTGGCATGCAATTACTTGAGCATATGTGTTTAATGGTGATATAATATTAGAAGCACGTCATTGTTGTTCGTAAATGATTCGGCTAAGTTCGGTTGGGATTCAAATCCCTAAGATGCATTTTAGTGTAGCCTGTGTATCGGAATGGCTGGTGGTTAACTCGGTTAATGGATTTTACCGAGTTTGTATTCTTTGCATTTTGGTCATCTTGTGTTGTTGCATCAATTGAATGAGTTCTAAGTATCCTTTTAAGCTTAAAATTGATATGTGGGTCTAAATGTTATTTAATTTCAAAATGGTTCTTTCAATTTGATCCTTAAATTGCATTTACGCTTAATTGGATGTCAATTCATCTCACGACTTAATCGAGATCTTATCCGCTGCCAGCATGTACACTTAAGTATTAATTAAGCATTTAGACAAGATAAAAATGAACCTAATTTTGAGTAAAACGTTTCGGGTTTGTTTCGTCAAACCCATTGTAGCTCGTTCGGCTCGGTCTGGCGTCTAGGCCGGATCAAGGGGGTTACAGGGTCTAGGGTTTAGTATTAATTGTTTATGGGTTATGGTTTAGTTTATGGTTATTGGTTTATGAGATTAATTCTGATTCCTTAAGGTTTATGCTTTATAATTTAGGGTTTAGTATTAATAGATTATAGTTTATGGTTTAGTTTAGGGTTATTGGTTTATGTGATTAATTTTGGTTCCTTAAGGTTTATGGTTTATGGTTAGCGTTTAGTATTAACGGTCTATGGTCTATGGTTTAGCTTAGGGTTATTACTTTAGTGTTGAGGGTTATTGTTTTAGAGTTTAGGTTTTAGTATTAATGGTGTATAGTTTAGTTTAGGGTTATTGGCTTATGTGATTAATTCTTATTCCTTAAGGTTTAAGGTTAACATTTAGTATTAACGGTTTATGGTTTAGCTTAGGATTATTGGTTTATGAGATTGAATTAACAATAGCCGAATTGAATTAACTTATTAAACCAATGATCTAATTCAGCTAAACTAAAACCTAGAAGCATAAATCGTGGACCTAATTCAATTTAGTCAAAAGTATTTTTTAAAAAATTTAAAATATCGGGGATCTTTGCGGATATTTTTCGGAAATCCCCACGGTGATATATACATGTATAGTTCGGGTATCTCCATAGTTCGAATATGGCAATATTTTTAGGGATCCCTAAATTGACCCCGATTTCTTTTTATTTTTTGCAATTTAGTCTAATAATTTTAATATGATGATATTTTTGTTCATTTTTGTCCCTAAGATTTAGTTGTTAGCCGAAATTGACCCATGTTTTTGTTCATTTTAGTCCCTGAACTGATACTGACCCGATTTGAGTCTGATTTGAAATCAACCTGACAATGACCCAAACCTGAGTCGACCCGGACCCAACTTGACTCGAGTGACCACATGAACTTTAACCGTTTTTAGATCTCGAAAACTCTTATTTTTGCATTTAGGCCAGTTACATGGACATCTAATATTTTCTCGATCTACAAATCTATGCTTACTTAACTCAAATATAATTGATTCCAACAGTGGTCGCACAAAATCAAGATTAATAATGTGTCCATTTATTATCTTACCAATATTATACATTCAAGATCGATCCATACTGAATACCAAAATTTGTTTTTATTTTATTGCTAAATTAAAATACTTAAATTAGTAAACTTTTAAAATAATAAAACTTTTAATTACTATTTTCTACAAAAAAAAAACAAGATCAAGAACTTATGTTATTATTATTATGTATATTACATGCAAAAATATTTTATTTTCTCTTATTAAATGTTACTATTTTTAGATTTTTATTTTGAAAGAAAACAAGAGGTAGAACTTATGACATTATTAATATATGCTACATGCAAAACTATTTTCTTTACTATTAATATATTTTACATTTTTAATTAAAAGACTAATAATAATAAAAATTGATTGTACTATGTTTTAAAAAGTAAAATTAAAACTTAAATTATATATTATTAGTGTTTTGGGGTGAACGTTCGATTGAGTCGAGTCAAAAAATTTTGAGTTATTCGAGTTGGTCCGTCATATTTTACAACTCAAACTTTATTTAATTTTTTTCAATTTGATTCGAGTTCGAGTCCAGTCGAGTTTTCGAATTTCTATACAAATTTAATTATAATTATTTATTATGTTATAATACAGTGTGATTCCAAGTATTTAAACGACTTTCTCTACTCATATAAAAATATGCATATATATATATATATTTCTTCAAATTTTTTTCATATGTGACATATATTTCTTCATATTTTTTATATTGGTGTATATATATCAAGAAAAATTGAGGGACTCGACTCAAATTTAAAAATAAATCCACTAATTACTAAAATTTTTTGAGTTATTTAAATTTCTATTTTATAACTCAAACTTTATTTGAATATTTTTCGAGTCGAGTCAAGACAAATCAATTTTTTTCAACTCAAGTAAGTAGAAAATTTAGTTTTTTCGAGTCGAGTTTTACTTACCCGTATTAGTATTTGTATGTGGGGTTGAAAAGAGAGTTGGTTAGTTGTAGATTAGACGTGGAATGTGGTAGTTGATTTCTTGTATTTTTATTTTATTTTTTATTATTTGCGACGGAACCATCGTTTCTTCGTAAATTAAATTAAAATTTTTTATTGTTTTCGACAAAATCATTATTCCATTGCAAATTAAATTGACACTTTTTAATATTTCTAACAGAATCATTGTTCCATCGTAAGTTAAATTGATATTTTTATTGTTTTTGACGGAACTATTGTTTCATTGCAAATTAAATTGGTATTTTTTTAGTGAAATCAAAAAAAATTTCACAGAAAAGTAATTCCGTCGAAAACTACAACTTAGATGAGAAGTTTGTGACGGAATATTTTATTTCTATCAATAAATTGCGAAGGATTTTAAAATAGTCAGAATTTTTCTGTCGATAATTTTAATTTTTTGTGTGTTTATTCTAGATTTTTACATTAGTTTATTATAATAATAATATATATGAGAACACTTTGGAGTCATTTGAGAAAGAGAGAAAATTCGTTGATTCTTAACACTCAAGTCTTCCTCTAGTTTTTCAATTCGTGCCTTTTCAATTAAGACTTTTTTGAAAATATTCGTTTTATTTTCTAAAGTGAGATTTGAAATCACTTACCACCGCTTTTGGATCCTTTTTCAATAAAGCCTTTTCTTTTGTTGTGCCTACCTGTCTTGTTCGCATGCTCACATTGATGATTAATGCTACTTTATATGCATTAATTTAATTGCATTTTACTGCTTAAAGACTGAAACATTTGAGATCTGATTTCTAATTGTATTCTTGCAATTGCTTTCCCAGAAACATTTTAAAGAATTTTCTGCGCACAGAACATAGTTCACTTCTATACTAATGACTTGGTCAGCTGTGGCGTCTGCAGTGACAACAATTGGCAAGCTGCTAACCTCAGAAGCAAGCTACCTATGGGGCGTGGAGGAGCAAGTTGATCGTTTGCTAACAGACCTCAAGTGGATGCAAAATTTCTTAACCAATGAAGGGGGGAGACAAGCTGGTGATGGGACGTTTCATCTTCAAGCTGCTGAAATCAGAGATCTAGCTTACGATGCTGAGGATGTTGTGGAAACTTTTGCTCTCAAGATTGGGTCCAGAAGGAAACCTGGTTTTACTAATTGTATCAAAAGATCTGCTTGCATCTTGCACGAGGGATGGATGCTCCACCAAACCAGGTCAGAGATAGATAAAATCATAGCAAAAAGCAATGACTTGGTACGACGATTGAATGCATATCACCCAAACAAATCAAGGGGTGGAGGAGAAGGACCAAGTTGTTCAACCGAAATGCAGGAGCAAAGACGGCCTTATCCTCATATTATGGATGAAAACATCGTTGGACTGGATGATAACATCAAGGAACTGGTTTCAATTCTTGTCGACGAGGGAAGTGAGTTCAGGGTTGTTTCCATATGTGGAACGGGTGGTCTGGGGAAAACCACTCTTGCCAAGAAAATATATGGTCACCGTAGGATCACTGGTCATTTCCAGCTCTTGGCGTTTGTGTATGTTTCCCAATTGTGCCAAAAAAGACGAGTTTGGGAAGACATTTTATCCAACCTCACTTCCATCGGCGAAAGAGATAGACAACAAAGTGATGAAAAAATAGCAGAGAAGCTGTTCAGGTTCTTGGAGGAAAAGAAATGTTTGTTGATACTGGATGACATTTGGAGCGCCCAAGCTTGGAACAGTCTAAAACCTGCGTTTTCACTTCAAAGGAATAGCAAGAGTAAAATATTGCTCACCTCTCGAAATAGAGAGATTGCTTCACATGCAGAAACAAGATGTTACGTCTATGAGTTGCCACGCCTAACCAATGACGAAACCTGGCAATTATTTCAAAAGATTACATCTCCTCCGACAGACTCTCCAGGTAAATTTTTTTAGGTAAACTTCACAAATAGTCATTAAACTTTGATTAATTATTTAATTTAATAATTAAACTTTAAATTATTTTAATATTAAATTTTGTAATTTACTTCAATTTGACGACTGAACTTTTAACAAACGTTAAAGATGTATTGTGACAGTTAACAAATTTTGTATAATAATACATTTAATCCTCTACATTTACACATTCAAATAATTTAATCATAATTTAAAAAATAATAAATTTAACTCTCAATATTTACATATTATTTCAATTTGGCCCTATTTTAAACTAAAAATAATTTAACCCTAAACACTAAATCATAAACTTAAAACCCTAAATTCGAAAAACTAAACCTAAAACCCCAAATACATAAAACACAAAACCAAAATCCTCAAACTTATAAACCTTAAACCCTAAACCTCAAACATAAAATCCTAAACCCTAAACCCTAACCCTAGAATAATTAAACCCTAAATTAAAAAACTAAACCTAAAATCCATAAACACAAAACCAAAAATTCAAAAACCCTCATAAACCTGGATCCGAAACCCTATTTACTAACTTGAAAATTGGGTTACATTCAATTTGTTTTTATGGCTATCACTTTTGATTAGGTCCATGTGACGGTATTTAATTAATTTCATGTGATGAAAACACACACACACATACATAATATCCTAATCTTCCAGTTCTCTTTACAGAATACAAAGAGTTAGGGATGAAGATGGCTCAACGTTGCCCAAAGCTTCCATTAGCCATCGTTGCGTTGGGAGGAATTTTGGCTAAAAAGAAGAATTCATTAATTGGATGGCGCGAGGTGTCAGAAAACGTGGGATTCTATTTGAGGGACGATAAAGAACTGAAACTGGAGAAAGTATTGGAATTAAGTTATGATGATTTGCCTTATCATTTAAGATCCATTTTCGTGTACTTGAGCCAGTTTCCTGAGGATTATACGATATGGACATGCAGATTGATTCAGTTATTGGTTGCTGAAGGTATTGTTCCACAAAAACAAGGAGAAATAGCGGAAGATGTGGCTGAAGGTTATTTAATGGAGCTTGCTGAAAGGTTCATGATTCAACCACGAGAAATAGACCCTGCAACCTTAAAGATCAATACTTTTCAGTTACACGACGAAATGAGAGGTCTTTGCTTGTCAAAGGCAGAACAAGAAAACTTCATCTTCATTGTAGATGAGTCAAATGCAAGTTCGTTGTCTACAATTCGAGACGTTCGCAGAGTTTCTATGCACAAGAATTTTGGGGCAAAGTACATTAGATGTCCAAATCTTCGATCACTTTCCTTCTTTAGTACATGTGGAATGTTCTTTCAGGAAGGAACACCATGTGAAATTTATCCATTCAATAGGCCGTCTAGTTTTGGGGATATTTTTGCCGAATATATTAGTTTTCTAAAAGCTCGGGGATTTTGGGTATATATATTCACCAATTTGAAATTGCTCAGAGTTCTAAACTATGAGGGACTGGTCTCATATGTAGGATGCAAGCTAATCGGTGATATTGAGAATCTCATTCATTTAAGATTCTTGAGTCTAAACGGACTCCTCTTCAAAGGGTCAAAATTGCCGTCATCTCTGGGAAACTTAAGATACTTGCAAACCTTGGATTTACGAGTTCCAGAATTTGATATTATCAACATACCCGACGTGATATGGAGGATGGAACAACTAAGACATCTATATCTCCCTTTCCTATGTCATTACAAAATAAAGTGGCAGTTGGGTACCTTGATAAACCTCCTAACACTTGTGAACTTCAACACCACGAATTGTTATCTAAAGGATCTCATCAACATGACAAATCTTAGAGAGCTGGTGATTCGTTGGCCCTTCGAGATCAAAGATTTTAATGAGGAGGAGTTGGACGAGAATCCACCCATCGTTGAAGGTAAGTCTCTTCATTCCTTATCTTTTGAAAGTTTTCAAATCATAGATCCAAGATATGTGAATCACCTCCTTTCAAGCTGTGCAAGTATTTGCAAGTTGGTACTAAAAGTGAATATAAGTAGGTTGCCAGAGCTGCGCTACTTGTCTACGAATCTCGCTTACATACGCTTGGAAAAATGCTTTCTTGAGGGAGATCCAATGCCAACACTTGAGCAGCTGCCTAACTTAAGGGTTCTTGAGTTAGATAGGGCTTTCCGAGAAAATGAAATGTTTTGCTCTGCACAAGGTTTTCCTAAACTGGAGTCTCTGAGCCTTGGGAATCTTTCGATGGAGCAGTGGAAGGTGGATGAAGGAGCCATGCCTTGTCTTCGGCAGTTGGAGATTGCATCCTGTGAAAGGCTAAAGAGGCTTCCATATGGATTGAGGTTCATTACAACCCTTCAAGAACTGAAGATTATATCAATGCCACAGGCATTCAAAGATAAAGTGGTGCAAGGAGGACGTGATTTCTTCAAAGTCCAACATGTTCCTTCTGTCAAATTCCTCCATGAGCGATCGTGGTAATACAGCTAACTCAAAGGTAATTTCATACTCTCTGTTATATGTAATGCTCTATCCCTTTATATATATTCACAGTTATATGTTTTGTTCATTTAGATCCTGATTTGAAGCACATAATTATTCTGGCAAAATCTAGCTTTGCTCCGTATCCTCTGTTTCAACTCCAATTAAGCAGTTATACTTGACATCTCTGACCTTACTCAAAACTTCAATTTTCTTCTTAATATTCCTTTCCAAAACAAACTTGTATCTTTTTTTTAATTCTAAATCTTTAATGTTTTGTTTACAATTCAATATTTCTTCTTCTAAAATTGACTTCTTCTCCTACTACTACAGGGAAAGAAGGCATTGTATGGTGACTTGGAGAAGAGGAATTGTGCTGTCATTTGTTTTACAATTGGTGTGGATTTTGTTGTTGTTGACATGAGATTGGCTTTCAGCTTCATATCCGATTTGGGTGTTGTGGTGTGTTATTTTCAATTCCTTTTAAGAGATTGTTTGAATTGTAATCCGTTGCTTGTAAGATATCATGTTGGCTTGTCGGGACTGATGAGAATGGGTTGAATGGTGTTTTGGATCAGAGCATGATATTGTATCCTGTTGGTTCCTATTAATAATAAAAAGACCTTGTGTTGTGTTAGTTCTCTTTGTAATAATTTCTAGTTTGTTTTAAATCAATTTTTTACCTAATTTGAATCGCATGCTCTTAAACCATTGTAGAATGATTATTTAACTTCAAGTAATATTTTTAAAATATTTTTTTTTATTTTTTCAATTTAGCATCTTTCAACTTTGTATAATTTTATCATTAAAAGTGACTTATTTATCACAAAATTTTAATTGAATGGACTTTTTAATAGATCTGTGTTGTAATTCACCTTATTTAACAGGGACAAATTTGATACTTTTCCTTGTTGTACCTAAAAGAAAGTAATAGATGTAAAAATGCCATCGGATTTCAAAACTTTCTACACACCTTCAAACATTGCCATGACCTTGGATACTGTTGCAGGCCGTGGATTCCAGGGTTCACCAATGTCCACAAACACTACATCCTTCAAACAAATAAAACAAACAGTACATCTGATTTTTTTTATCCTAAATATTTAATGTTTTCTTTCTATCTGCAAAAATTTTCTTCTAGAATTGTTTTCTTTTCCTCATTTGCTATATATAGGGATATGATTCGTATATACAATATAAGAGTTCTAAAGTTTTACATGTTTTGTGGTCCGTTGGATGAGTGAAATAAATAGTTGATATTAATAGTAGAATTTGTGAAGATTATCACTTGAAAAAAGAGTAAGGAGTTAATCCCGATCATCTATTTCACACATCCAACGATCCAAAAAACGGGATTCGTGACTATCTCTCCCAACACTATCGTCTTCAAGGTTCAAAACAGGTTCAATTCTTTGGAGAACAATGTGGTCATTGCACCCAACACTTGTTGGTAAATATACTTTATTCTTTGATCGGCGGTAAAAATTGACATAAAGCCAAAAAATGTCCCTAACGTTTGATTGAATAGTCATCTTGGCTTATATTCTTTTTTTGAAGCAATTTAACTCTCAACGTTTCATTTTGGATAAAAATGACCCTCTTAGGATGAAAACTGTTAAACTAACAGTACTGGTTATCGTATTGAATTACCGACCCTATTGTACTGATTATCGTATTGCGTTTAATATTAAATACCATATTGAATAAAATATCGTACCGAATGTTGTTCAGTTCCCCGGTAACACATTCCAACCCAGATTTCTACCAGATTGGGAAAGGAATGCTACAAACATCTAGCTACATAATTCGAGATGTCCTTCATACCAATCCAACCGTATCTCTCTCTGAATTTCCACGTCGTCATATCTATATCATATATTGGTGTCATCATGTCATTCTGCTTAAGTATAATCTTATTGAATTAAGGAATTGACTTGAGTTTTCATCTGCTTGAAGGTACACGCGACTCTATCGACCAGACGTCTGCCCGGCCCAGCTCCTCCTGATCTGTATATCTTTATGAGTTTATAGTTACTCGTTTGGTTTTGCAAACCCTAAGAAATTTATATATTACTACATGCTCTTGTAGTTACTCCATTACGTTATTATCTAGGTTCTAGCACTGCTACGGAGAGTGACGCGGGTGCTCAATAGACTTTCAAATTGATTTGACCGACCCTTTTTGCAAGGTATATTCCTTGTGTGCTATATCTCTGATTTGATACACTTTTTTGATGAAATGTTTGAGATACTGTTTAAAATATCATGTGCACATGATAGTTTTTCTTTGAATGTTTTCTTTAATTTAAAAATATAACTGATATATATACATATATTTATATATGTTTGAAAATATATCCGCACGTCTGATTTGTGAGCATGATCTCTGGATTTTGGTTATTGACTGCTATATGATTTCTGATTTTTGTTTACTAGACAAATTGTTTTTACCTCGGGTATACTGTATGGGATGTATATTGAAGTGTTAGAGGTGCAGCCCTGATCCAAATGGTAAATCCTTATGGACCCGAGGTATCCCCTCGGGTAGGTGCCTACGCTTCGGCCTAGGGTAAATCCTTATGGACCTAAGGTAACCCCTTAGGGTGGCTCCTACGCCCTATGGGCCTAGGGTAAGTCCTTATGGATGCAGTTCTGGGGAACTGCATATTAGAGTACGGTTGGAGGGTAGTTAGGATTATTATAAACCCTAGTGTTTTCACTGAATATATATATATATATATATATATATATTTATGTTGTTTTGAAAATTTATATGTATGTTTACTCTGCATTATTGGAACACACTGAGCTTCATAGCTCGCTCTTTCAAACTTTTCTCTTTCAAATATTTTGGTAGGCATTCTTATTTTCGACATTTTGAGGATCAGCACATTACTAGCAAATTTATTTTAATGTAATGTATTCATCTTCCATACTATCTATTTTGGTGACATGGGTCTGCTTATATATTTATTAATTTACCGTACATGTTTTGTTGTACTACATATATATAGGGATGTAAAAACAGGTAATCAGATGGGTTTCAGGCCGGGTCATGTCAGGTCGGGTCAAATCGGATACAGGTTATTTCAAGTCGATTTGATGTTTCGACTCGATTCGGGTCGGGTGCGGGTTAGTTTCAGGTCGAGTTCATTTCAGGTCGGTTTCATTTCGGGCCGGTTCATTTCGGGTCGGGTTCATTTCAGGTCGGGTCAAAACGGGTCGGGTCTGAATTAGTTAATTGACGGGTTAATTCGGGCTCGGGTAGACTTCAGGTCGGGTTCATTTTAGGTAGGGTATTTCAAGTCGGTTTCATTTCGGGTCGAGTTTCAAATTCGTATTAAGTTTGAGTTTGGTACAAATAGTCGATAGACTTTGGGTTGGGTCATTTTAAGTGAATTCTTTAACGCATTTCACGAAAACAAATCACATTAAAAATAAATATTAGGCACTAGAATGAACAAAAATATCATCGTTATTTAAAATATTAGAGCAAATTACAAAAATTAGAAATAAATAAGGGTCAATTTCGGTGAAAATTAAAATTTTAGGGACTAACATGAACAAAAATATCATCATATTAAAAATATTGGACTAAATTACAAAATATAAAAAATATGGATTAATTTTGGTTAAAAAATAAATTTTAGGGACTAACATGGACAAAAATATCATTATATTAAAAATATTAGACTAAATTACAAAAAAATGAATAAGGGTCAATTTCAACTAAAAATTAAATTTTAGGTACTAGACTAAACAAAAAAAATTATTGGACTAAATTGCCAAAAATATAAATAAATAAAGGGCAACTTTGACAAAAAAATTAAATTGTAGAGGCTAGAATAAACAAAAATATTATTCGACTAAATTACCAAAAATAAAAATATATATGGGTCAATTTTGGCTAAAAATAAAGTTTTAGGGACTAGAATGAATAAAAATATCATCATATTAAAAACATTGGACTATATTACAAAAATTTAAAATAAATAGGGGTCAATTTCAGTTAAAAAATTAGGGACTAATATGAACAAAAATATACCTTTAAATTGAATTAGGGATACTTGTGACTAAATTGAATTAAACTAAAACTTAAAAGTAAATATTAGGACTAAAATGCAACATTTAAAACACAGCAGGACTTAAATGGTAATTAATCTCTAACCTAAATTATATGTGGTTTATTTTCCTCTAAAATTTTGTCATTTCCCTTTTTTACCAATTATCTATTTCTTTTTTTTTAATTAAAATGAAAGGTGGGAGGGAATCAAGGAAAGCAGTCCCGCCTGATTTTTTAGGTTAGGGATAATTATTTTTTTAGCACTTTTGACTTTAGATATTTTTTATTTAAGTCCTAAATTTTCAATTTTAGGTTTTAATTTAATTCAATTGAGTCCAAATTTAGATTAATTTAATTGAAATTCCATATTTAGTTTTAGAATTCTTTTAGTCATGTCTGTGATTTATGCTTCTAGGTTTTAATTTAGCTCAATTAGATCATGAGTTTAATAAGTTAATTCCATTCGGAGATTATTATTATTATTATTATTATACCATATAAATTTTGATTTAATATAATTATACACAAAATTTTGATTTGGATGTAAACATGTAATTTTACACATGAAAGTTGAAATTTTAATTTAGTTTAATTGTACACATGAAGCTTTGATTTCAAATTCAAATGCATAAATTAGAAAGTTGAATCGAAATTAATCTCGTAAATCAATAACCCTAAACTAAACCATAAACCGTTAATACTAAACCCAACACCATAAACCTTAAGGAATCGAAATTAATTTCATAAACCAATAACCATAAGCTAAACCATAAACCACTGATACTAAACAATAAATCATTGATACTAAACCCTAAACCTTAAGAAATCCAAATTAATCACATGAATCAATAACACCATCTTTACTTTATTAAACTAAATTATAAAAATAATGAGTAAATTTAGTTAAAAACAAATTTGTAGGGACTAAAATGAATAAAAATATCATCATATTAAAATTTTGGACTAAATTACACAAACTAAAAATAAATAAAGATTAATTTCGATTAAATAAAGATTTGTAGGGAATTAATTGAACACTAAACTACACCATAAACTCTAAAGCATTAACACTAACCCCTAAATCATAAACTATAAACTACAACATATACCCTAAACTACTCCATAAACTCTAAAGCATTAACACTAGCCCCTAAATCATAAACCATAAACCTTAAGTCATAGAAATTTTAGGGACTAACATGAACAAAAATATCATCATATTAAAAATATTGGAGTAAATTACAAGAATTAGAAATAAATAAGGGTCAATTTTGGTGAAAAATAAAATTTTAGGGACTAACATGAACAAAAATATTAGCATATTAAAAATATTGGACTAAATTACAAAAAATGAATAGTGGTCAATTTGGACTAAAAATTAAATTTTATCTACTAGAATAAACAAAAATTTTATTGGACTAAATCGCCAAAAATATAAATAAGTATGGGGCAATTTTGAATAAAAATTAAATTGTAGGGGCTAGAATAAACAAAAATAGTATTCGACTAAATTACCAAAAATAGAAATATATATGGGTTAATTTTGGCTAAAAATAAACTTTTAGGGACTAATGTGAACAAAAATAAACCCCAAATCCCTAAACTAATCCCATAACCCCAAACATTCAACTTGAAACATTTACCCCTAAACCTCAAACCCTAAATCTTATAATCACTAATAATTAAAGTCTAAGCTGAATGCCTAATCCCTAAACTATTCCTATAACCCTGGACACTCAACTTGAAACATATATATACCTCTAAACCACAAACCTCAACCCCTAAATCTTATAAACACTAATAATTAAAATGCAATCCTAATCCCCGAATCCCTTAATCCCTAAACTATTCTCATAACTCCAAACACTCAACTTGAAACATGTATTGAACCCCCTAAACCCCAAACCTCAACCCCTAAATCATACAATCACTAAGAATTGCTACTTGAAAGCCTAATCCCTAACTAACCGCATAACCCTAAACACTCAACTTTGCACATTTACCTCTAAGCCCCAAACCTCAACCCCTAAATCTTTCAATCACTAATAATTGCTACTTGCAAGACTAATCCCTAAACTAATCCCTAAACTAATCCCATAACATCAAACACTAAACTTGACACATTTACCCCTAAACCCCAAATCTCAACCCCTAAATCTTACAAACACAAGTAATTTTAATTAAATACGTTATAATTAAAATTACAATAATTTGAATATTAAATTAAATATTAATTAAAAATATTAAATATTAAATTTTTAATTAAATATTAATTTAAAGTTATAATTTAAATAAATTAAATGTACACTAATAATTTAATTAAATACATTATAATTAAAATTACAAGAATTTAAATATTAAATTAAATATTAATTTAAGGATTAGGATCCACTTACATAATGTAAAACACATTTAGTTTTACACTAATTTTAGACCGTTGGATGATGGTAATAAATGAGTGTAAAACTAAGTGAGTTTTATACCATATAACTGGATCCCATCCCTTAATTTAAGTATATTAACTTTATAATTTTAATTAAATATTAATTTAAAGTTATAATTTAAATAAATTAAATATACACTAATAATTTTAATTAAATACATTATAATTAAAAATTAATTTAAAAATTAATTAAATACATTATAATTATTAATTAAAATTTAAATAAAATTATTAAAATAATATATTTACCCTAAGTATAAATACATCCTTAAAAGGGTCTGACTGAAGCCCTAACCACCTAAAAATATTATATATATATGATCCACTTACACATAATGTAAACAATTATAAGTGATCAAAACGTTATTTTTTTAAAAATTTAAAGAATAAAAATGAAAAATTATAAAATATAAAATATAAGTGACCAACCATTTTATTTACCCTATAAGAAAAAAATTCAATCGCATTAGCGCTAAAATCCTAAAATCTTCCTGCCATTTATAATATTAAAATATATAATTATAATCCTAATTTTATTGAAATCAAAGGCATTCAAAAACTCTTCCCACCATTTATAACATTAAAATATATAATTATACTCTCAAGTTTACTTCATTTTCATCAAAATAATTTATCAACAACTTTAATTTGTGTACAATAATTAAAAAATTACGGTACTATAATTACAACTATGAATTTAAAACAATGGAAACGGTTACCCTTCTAATATTTGGATTTTATCAAATCAACAAAAAGTTTTCAATCTTCCCCAGTAAAATTTGGTCAAATTAATCAATAAAATTTGGTAAAGTTAATAAAAAAAGACAAATGAATATCTATACTTAGTAGTGTCAAGTGTGATTTGGTTAAAAGAAAACATAAATATATAGAAAACATATATATGCTTTTTTTTTCTTTCCTTTTTTTAAAAATTTTAATTGATTAATGTAGGGACTAGAAATTTGGAGTAGAATAAAATACAAAAAATGAATAGGGGTTAATTTGGAGTAAAAATTAAATTCTAGGGACTAGAATAAATTGGAATAAATTGTCAAAAATATAAATAAATATGGGGCAATTTTGACTAAAAAATAAATTGTAGGAACTAGAATAAACAAAAATATTATTAGACTAAATTACCAAAAATAGAAATTCCATTAATTCCCTCCAAAATTTTGGGTGGCTTATTCCTCTAATTCCCTCCAAATTTTGGTGGCTTTTATCCCTCCAAAATTGTCTTTTTCCTTTTTTTACCAATTGTTTTTTTTCAACCAATTATTTTAGTTTAATTCAATTGAGTCCCAACTTAGATTAATTTAATTGAAATTCCACATTTAGTTTTAGAATTCTTTTAATTATGTTCATGATTTATGCTTCTAGATTTTAGTTTAGCTCAATTAGATTCTAAGTTGAATGAGTTAATTCAATTCAAAAATTATTATTATTATTATAACATATAATAAACTTTGATTAAATATAATTATACACAAAATTTTGATATGGATGTAAACATGTAATTGTACACATGATAACATCAAAATGAAAGTTAAAACTTTAGTTTAGTTCAAACTTAGTAGTTCAACCTTGACAAATAATTATATTGAATGAGTTACTAAGCATTGAATTATTTAATAAAATTTCAAACTTAGTAGTGTCCAATGAATATCTAAATCCAATCTTTCCTTTTTTTGATATTTTTAATTGATTATACATGTATATATAACAAAAAGATTATTTAACACTTTAAATTGATTTAAAAATAATAGTGTACATTTATCAATACTTTAAATAATTTAGGGTTTATAATTTAGGGTTTAGTGATTGGTATTTGATCCAATTATTTTTTAAAAAAAGATTAACAAAAATTATATATATGGAAAATAATTTAATTAATATTTTATTTTAAATAATTTATAATTATATGTTTAGTCCTTGAGATTTTTAATCTTTATTAATTAATTTAATGTTGTTCAGCGGTATTCATCGTTAGTGGTTTTCAACGGTGCTCGTCGAGCATAGTAGAATTTTCCTTTAAAATATAGTTAACACTAAAAAAATTATTAACATATTTGGCATTTAAAATACGATATATTTTTTCCTTCATTTGGAACTGACTTGCTTTCCGAGGCGATAACTTGACAATAGAGTAAAACTTAAGTTAGAGACGGGTGTATCATTTTATATCAGGACAGTACATTTTTATATTTAAAAATATTATATAAAAATTTAAATTTTTAGGAATGTAAAATTAGATATTAATAAAAAAGTAAAAATTATTTAAAGTATATATGAATTTAAATTTTTTAAGGATATCGTTCTTAACACTCTCTTGATCCATCTATATCTCATAGCCACTTCAATTATTTATTTACTTTAGTAAGGAAAATGAGAGAGGAAAAAGAGAAAAAAGAATGGGATGGAAAGAGAATAAATACATCTATGTGTCGTATTTAACTCAACACGGATTGACTCAAAAAATTAAAGGTTGACTAGAATCAAAATCGGTCAATTTGGTATTGATTCAGCCCGAAAATGGTCGATCCGATATTGACCTGATTCGAAAATTCAACTAATCTAATATTGATCCAATCTAATACATGATCCGACCCGCAAGGCCATAGACTCGAGTTAAATATGAATCAAATCATACCAGAACCTAATCAAATT
The DNA here is from genome assembly GCA_019671005.1 of Hibiscus mutabilis. Taxonomy (NCBI): domain Eukaryota; kingdom Viridiplantae; phylum Streptophyta; class Magnoliopsida; order Malvales; family Malvaceae; genus Hibiscus; species Hibiscus mutabilis. Next base: position 2,703,155 of record CM033744.1, read on the forward strand.
TAAACCGAATGCAATGCAGACCTAAAAATAACCCGATTCAAAATGATTTGACACGAACCTAACTTGAACGACCCGATTGCCCCTCTAGTGTTATGTCCCCTTTGTTGGTGTTTTCTAAAGCATGACTCTTGACTTGGACTTCCATGTCAATGAAAATAACCACTTCAATTGTTTCTTTACTTTAGTAAGGAGAAGGAGAAGGAGAGAGGGAAAATCATGCTCTAGTGTTACTGTTTGCTTTAATGAAAAGGAATTGGAGAGCATCACTGAAGAAAATGTCAAAAATGTTACTGTTAATTAGTTTTTTCGGCATATGCATGCAACTGTGAAAAATGTCATGATTGATGAACAAAACATAACGTGTTTTATGTTGAAAAAAAGTTATATCTTAGATATATATTTTCCATAGCTAAAAAACTAAATTAATAATGAGTAGTTTGATGATCTTTGCTCAAACGAACCAAACGTTCAACATGTTAAGGATAAAAATAAGATGAGATAACTTTTATCTCATTCAAATCCATGAGATAACTCTTAGTCAAATCTCATTCAAATCCTATCTTATCCTATCTCTATCTCAATCTTATCTTGTATTTAAATATTTAATTTGTATTTAATATTTGATTTCCCTTATCCTTGTATATTCATTTGTAAGCCTATATATAGGTCAATTGTAAACATTATCAATTATCAAATATACAAATCCTTTACATGGTATCAGAGCCAAGTAAAATTTCTCTACTCATTTTTTACCTCTCATTTTCGTTCTTCTTTAAACTGGATCTCCTTTCATGGCTTCGTCTTCTACTTCCAATGATCTTGTGCATCTTAATGTACCAACCAACTTCCCAATCAAACTTACGTCTGCCAACTTTTCTATTTGGCGTCGCCAAGTGGAGGCTACTCTCATTGGTTTGGGCTACTCGGTTATATTGATGGTTCGCAGCCTTCTCCATCTCAGTTTACCAATGTCGCGGGAACAATTGCCAATCCTGAATATCTACGATGGTATCATCAGGATCAAATTCTTATCAGTGCTTTTCTTGGGAGTTGTGATGATCAAGTTCAACCACTTATTTCATCCGCTGTCACCGCCAAAATTACTTGGGATACTCTAGTTGCAAGTTATGTCCGAGCATTTCCTGGTCGCATCCTTGCTCTCAAATCTAACTGGCTCGCAATCCGCATGGCTCTAGGTCTATCACCGAGTACATGAAGGACATACATGATATTGCCTCTGATCTTGCCTTGGCAAACTGTCCTGTCTCCGATGTCGATCTCCTTATTTCTATTGTAAATAAATTAGGTGATGATTATCATCCAATAGTTGTTGCCTTTCATGTGCGTAACACATCGACAACCATGCTTGAGTTGTCGGAGATCTTAACTAATTATGAGATACTTCTTCAAGAAAATGAACAAACCACACTTCTTGCCACGACATATTCTACGCAGCGGGCAAATTCAAATCATGGTTATTTCAACAACCGCTCTTGAGAGAATGGTGGTCGCTCTGGTCATTTGGTTTCTGGTAGCGGCCGTAGTATTGTTCCTCAATTCAGTCATTCTAGACGATAGGATGTTGTGTGTATGTTCTGCAATTTGCCAGGGCATATTGTTCGAGATTGTCGTAAGCATGTTCGATTTCTTCATAATAACAACTTTTATCAGCAGCCACCATTTGATTCACCGGTTGTCAACACTGCTACTGATTTTTCCCCATAAGATCTTGTTCCTTGGATGTTTGATAGTGGTGCCTCGCATCACACCACAATAACCACTGCACATCTTCAAGATATCTCATCTTATAATGGTTCTGATATAGTTCATTTGAGTAATGGTAACTCTCTATCTATATCTCATGTTGGCCGATGCATTGATCCCACGGCTACCAAGCCTCTTTCTCTCACAAATGTCTTATATGTTCCTCAATTAAATACAAATTTGGTGTCAGTTTCTAAATTATGTCAAACTAATCATGTGTCTATTGAATTCTTTGACTCTTATTTTCTTGTTAAGGATCAACTCACGGTAACCCCTCTTCTTCGAGGCAGTAAAACCGGTGGTGTCTACTATGCTTTGAGATCCTTTTATCCCCAAGTCGACTCTATCCATTGCTTGTCCGTACATCAACTGCATCATAAATTTGGTCATCCATCCAATAAAATCTTAGCTTCTATATTACGCACTTGTAATATATCTTATGACTCATCTAGTTTGGCAAAATTTCGTTGTTCTTCTTGTCTTGTTCGTAAAAGTCATAAATTGCCATTTGGTCAAAACACTATGTCAAGCTCTCGTCCTCTTGAATTACTTTATTCTGATGTTTGAAGCACTAAACATATGTCTTATGATGGATATTCCTATTATGTGGTGTTTGTTGATCATTTTACCAAGTATGTTTGGTTATACCCAATAAAGAAAAAATATGATGTTGCGGTCATATTTCCTCGGTTTAAAAGGCTTATTGAAATCTTTTTCCATCAAACCATTATGTCTCTATTCTCTAACAATAGAGGTGAGTTTGTTAAGCTCTTGCCCACTTTGAATTTGGAAGGTATTTCCCACTTTACTTTACCGCCTCATACTCTGGAACACAACGGGACTGCTGAACGAAGACATCGTCACATAGTGGAAACTGGACTTTCTCTACTTCACTTTGCATCTCTGCCCACAGAGTACTGGCCTCATGCTTTTTAGGCAGCTGTCTATCTCATTAATCAGATGCCAACACCAGTACTGGATAATACGTCGCCTTACTTTCTACTTCATCAACAAGCACCGAATTATGAAAAGCTTCAACCATTCGGGTGTTTATGTTTTCCTCGGTTGAGACCATACACGACACATAAACTTAAGCTACGGTCCCCTAAATGTATTTTTCTTGGATACTCTATGACGCAGTCTGCTTATAAATGCCTAGAGCCGACCACTAACAGAATTTATGTCTCTTTCCATATTCGGTTTGTTCCTCACATCTTCTTTTTTGCTACTCGACGTGTCCTTCCTATGCCACGGCAACCGGATGCTTCATTTCCTACTATACCACGATAATCTAATGCTTCATTACCTCATATGCCACGACAAACTGATACTTCATTGTCTAATATGCCACGCCAACCTGAAGATTCCATTGCCACACCAGTTCCATTGGGTAACCTGCCATGGCAACCTGATGATTCCATTGCCAAACTAGTTTCCTTGGTTGATCTGTCACAACAAGATGTCGCCCCTGACTTGTAACAGCAAGCTGTCTTCCCTGACATGCCACAACATGATCCTCCGCAACAGCAGATTCGCCGGCCAAATTTGAGGTACTTTGGTCCTTCATTTGTTAATGCTACTACATGCCATCCTTTACCTTCCATAATAGAGCCAAAGACTATTACTCAAGCTCTTAAAGACCCACTATGGAGACAAGTCATGGATGATGAGTTTAATGCCATGCTACGCAACCAAACATGGGATCTTATTCTACAGTCTACACAATCTGTCGTAGGGTGCAAATGGGTATTCAGTGTAAAATGGCGTGTTGATGGCTCTGTTGATCGATACAAGGCTCGACTGGTAGCGAAAGGGTATTCTCAAGAAGCTGGTCATGACTACTTTGAGACTTTTAGTCTTGTGATGAAACCTATTACGGTACGTATTATTTTCACTCTTGCCATCCATCATCCATCGCCCATCAAGCAACTTGACATTAATAATGCCTTCCTAAATGGCACCCTACATAAGGAAGTCTATCTAGAACAACCTTTGAGGTATGTTGATTCTACTCACCCATCTCATATTTGTCAGTTGCGTAAAGCCTTGTATGAACTCAAGCAAGCCCCGATGGATTGTATGTTGAACTCTCTCAATTTCTCATTCGCTTTGGTTTTACGAAATCAAAGGCTGATGCTTCTCTCTTCATCTATAATGCAAAGGGAGTTATTTTATACTTTCTAGTCTATGCGGATGATATTGTGCTTACTGGTAATTACACTGATTTTATTGCTCATTTCACCAACATATTATCTATGAAGTTTGCTTTGAAGGATATGGGCTTGCTCAACCATTTTCTTGGCATTGAGGCTATTTCTACTCCTACTAGGTTGTTTTATCTCAGGCGCAATATATTTCTGACATCTTGACTCAATTTCAGGTGGAAAATGCCACCAATGTCCTCTTTCGACAAGCTACCTCCACTGGAGCCATCTACAGAACTTGATATTTTTGGGTATCGTCGACTACTTTGTCTCCTTCAGTATCTCACACTTACTCGTCCAAATATTTTTTTTTTGCCGTGAATCGTCTATCGCAATACATGCATGGTCCTTCACTTGCACATTGGACAACAGCTAAGCGCATCATACGTTATCTCAAATGAACATTATGCTATGGCATTCTTTTTCGTTCGGCATCTTCCCTTCATCTCACTGCATTTGCCGGTGCAGACTAGGGAGGATCCTCTACGGACGGTCGATCCACTGCTGGATATGCTATTTATCTTGGATCTAATCTTATTTCTTGGAAGTCAGCTCGTCAGAAAACTGTTTCTCGTTATTCCACAAAAGCTGACTATCGTGTCGTGGCAAATGCAACTGCTGAAGTGCTTTGGGTCCAACATCTTCTTTAAGAAATTGCAGTGGAATTACCAAAATCACCATCTCTCTTCTGCGACAATCTCAGTGCCACATATGTTTGCAAAAATCCAGTTTTTCATTCTCGTATGAAGCATCTTGCCCTTGATTACTTCTTTATTCGTGACTTAGTTGCTACGGGTTCCCTACTTCAACATATTCCCTCCAAAGCCCAGATTGCGGACACGCTCACCAAACCGCTTGGTCATAATCTCTTCATCCATTTTCGGTCCAAGATTGGAGTATTTGATGGATCCTCTATCTTGCGGGGGCGTGTTAAGGATAAAGATAAGATGAGATAACTTTTATCTCATTCAAATCCATGAGATAACTCTTAGGCAAATCTCATTCAAATCCTATCTCTATCTTATCTTGTATTTAAATATTTGATTTGTATTTAATATTTGATTCTCCTTATCCTTGTATATTCATTTGTAAGCCTATATATATGTCAATTGTAAACATTATCAATTATCAAATATACAAATCCTTTACACAGCGAACCGTTTGGCGGAAAGTTCATTTATTTATTAAACGAACGAACATGAACAAGATTTTTTTGTTTAATTAAATGAACGAGCATGAACAAAGGGTTCGTTCGTTCATTTACGTTCGTGAACGTTCGGTAATTCGTTCATTTATGTTCGTTTAAATTTATTCACATATATCCATTTATATTATTATTTTTCTTAACAAAAGTATTATATTATAAAAAAAACTTAAATTTATTCACATATGTTCGTTCGTTTATGTTTATTTAAAATTATTCACATATGTCCTTTTATGTACGTTCGTTTGTCATTTTAACAAACGAACATGAACGGACACGAATAAGCTACATTCTTTAACAAACGAACGCGAACAAGAAATTACGTTCGTTTAGTCATTCGTATTCGTTCATTTGTTCGGTTAAAATTAAACGAACGAATATAAACATACACTCGTTCGTATTCGTTCGGTTCATTTACAGGACTATAATTCGGTTATGATCTCCATTAAGCTGATTTTATTAATACCCATATGTTATCGTTTATTAATTCGTAACTTAGTCGATCGACTTAATCTCTTAATATATATTATTTTAAACTTTTATTTTTAAAAAATATAAATCAGTCAAGTTAAAAAAATATATTGAATCGGCTGATTTAACCATTTGCTCACGGATCCTAAACACGTTTGTGGAATTTTTACTCCATTGATAATACATAGGATAATTGTTCATATGAATTTATATAGGATTATTTTTTATATCTTGATGGATTAATTTTTATCAAGGCTCAAATTTAAGAAATTTAAGCTAAACCTTGATTCGGAATTTAGAGTTTGAAACTAGATACAAGTTTAATAGAGGTTTACTTTCAAATATGGTGTAAATGAACAAATCGTTCGACTAACTGTTCGTGAACCGTTTGTTTAATATTTGTTTATTAAGCTCAATAAACGAGCATGAACAAAATTTTTATGTTCGTTTAATAAAAGAACGAACACGAACAGAGGTGTGTTCGGTTCGTTTATGTTCACAGATAAGCTCGTTTATTCGGTTCCCATTTTTCTTTTATTTTTTATATTTTAAATATTGGTGAAGATAGGGACTAAACTGTCACATGATTAACTTTAGAATTCAAACTGTGAAGCCTAAGGAGCTTAAGGACTAATAGTAAAATTTCACCATTTGGCGAACACAAACAAACAGGGACAGATCTGGGCCTACGCCTATCTAGGCCTTGGCCCACCCATGCCTAAACAAATGTCATTTAGTTTATATATAATATTAATGTAAATCGGGGTTTGGATAAGTAAAAATAAAAGAAATTATCCAATATAGAGATTTTGTTTAATTTTTAAGCCTTGAATTAGCTTAAGAAATAAAATTCAATAGAAATAAAAGATAAACGTAGAGAAAATGAGATTTTTTATATTTTTATTACATTTTATAAATATTGTAGAATTATTTTTAATAAAAATAATTTAAACATATTTTGGTTACCAATTTGTTAAATATTGTTTTAAAAAATTTAATTTCAAGCATTGTTGGGTTTCACCCTAGTATATAATATTATAAAATACAAACAACAAAACATAATTAAAATTGGATTTAATTGCACCACACATCCCCAAACTATGACGATCATTCTAAATTAGTCCATAAACTTTAAAATATTCCAATTTCATCCTCAAACTATGACACTTATTCTAAATTGGTCCTCAAACTTTTTGAACGTTCTAATTTCATCCCCAAATTATCAATATATGCTAATCATATCTTATGTTAATAAAATCGTTATAAAAACTGTTAATTATCATGAAACACTAATGTGTATTAAGTAATAATATGATGTGGTATAAACAATAATTTGAGGGTGAAATTGGAATATTCAAAAAGTTTGGGGTCTAATTTAGAATGAGAACCATAGTTTAGGGATGGAAATGAAACATATAAAAGTTTAGGGACCAATTTAGAATGAGAACCATAGTTTGGGGATGAAATTGAAACATTCAAAAGTTTATAGACCAATTTAAAATGAGAAATATAATTTGGGGACGTGTGGTGCAATTAACTCTTAAATTTGATATCAAAATTAAAATTAAAAAAAATATGTTTTTTAGTAAAAGCCTATAACTCATCTCCAATATTTTTAAAAAAGATAAATTAAAAGAGAATAAAAAAGTAATATGTTTTTCTGTTATTTTTGTTAAAACTTGCTCGAGAAGCTAATTTTAAATAAAAAAAATTAAATTTACATTTTTATGACGTATATTTTTGACAAATCAATTAAGTTATATATACAAATTTATTTTTAGGATATATTTTAATTTTATTTAAATAAAGATATAGATAATGAAAGAAAAATTAAAATTATTGAACAATGAAATTTAAAATTTCAAAACCATATATGTGAGTTATGTTAGATAATTTTCTACTACTATTTAAATCGGCTGGCCGATGATAGCTTTCTAGATTTATCACTGTAAACAAACATGTTTACAGATATATAACGAACATGTTCGTAGAAGTTACATGAACGTTAAACAAAATAATCTTCGCGAACATTAAATAAATGAACACGAACACCTTCAAAAATAAATAAACTAACATGAACCGAACATGAATACTTTCATAAATAAATAAACAATACGAACAGAACTTTATTCGTTCAACTCAGTTCATTTAAACCCTACAAAGTTCGATCTTTATTCGAGACTAAAATTAAAGTGCTTGTGCTTGCTACTTTACCTACTAAAAGAGGAGCTCAATTCTCATACGTGACTTCATGCTCGACTTATTAATTATTGTTGCTTGAGCTTGAAGTCAAGTTCACCTTAAACATTTTATATACTAGTTAAAATAAATATGTTGTACAAAAAATCCATCGATGGTTTCGATGAAAATATAAATATTATTATTTTTTAGATAACTCGAATTTAAGCAACTTATTATATGGGGTGTGCAGGGGTGGAGCTACATTGTCCCTCCCTACCTCTCAAGAAAAATTATTTTCACCTTTGTTCTTCTATATAATTTTTTTATAAAAGAATTGGCTTATTTCTGAATTTGCCTCTTACTTTCAAGCATTTATGTTTTTCTCAACCCGCCAAATTCTGGCTCCGTCCCTGGGGTGTGTGCATTATTAAAAGATTAAGATTAATGAACATATACAATATTATAATCGCACCAAAATGTTCAAAAAAATGCTGAAATAAACTCAACTTCGTTGGTCCCAATGGAGCAAGCACATTTGGCCGATTGGTCAAGCTGCTCATCTTTGTTCCCCACATTTTCTTATGTCATAGGTTCTAGATCTACTAGGAGCAACCCCTTCCTTTCACTAGAGCTTCTCCTTCCTCTCCCCTCAAGACAGAACTAAGATTAGAATTTGTCAAAAAAAATTTGTTGGTCTCAATGAAAAAAGAAATGTTATTATTTTTTGAAGACTCAAGTTCGAACAACTTGTCTACAATTGCAAAAAATTTCAGCACATTTTCCCTCTGCTATTGATAATAGTCCAAATCCTATAATGTGTGCAGGGTCGGCTATAAGGGGGAGCACCCTGAGCGACCGTTCAGGGCCCTCAACCAGCCTAGGGCCCTTAAAATTTAATTATTTATATTTTAATTAAATAATTAATTTAATCTTAAATATTTAATTCTCGTTTCTAAATAAATAAATCTAACAATGAAAATAGTGTGTTTGACAAAAGTTTAATCATATTTTATGGTTTATTAAAAAGGGATTAACTACAAAATAAGTGCACAAACTATATTTTTTTTTTACTTTAGGTCCCTAAAGTGTTTTTTGGGTCAAAATAGGTGCCTAAAGTTTAGGCAACAGGTAACGGCCGTTAAAAAATTAAAAACAAGTGCCCAAATTATGCCATTTTTTGTTTTAGGTGTCTAATTTTTTAAAAAAGTTAGTGCCCAAATTATATCGTTTTTTGTTTTAGGTGTCTAAAATTTTATTTTTTTAAAAAAATAATGATAGTTACTTCAAAATGATAACGAAATAAACTTTAGGCACCAAAAGCAAAAAAATATGTATAGTTTGAGAACTTATTTTGTAGTTAAGACATAAAAATATTATTTTAATTGTTCAAATTAATAAGATATACTTTTGTTATATAAGGGTCTATTTTTTAATTTTCGCTCAGGGTCCCGAAAATCTCTGAGACGGCCATGAATGTGTGCATAAACCATTGCAGTAAGAATTTGCCAAGTGCTTCAAAGAAAGTGGAACATCTAAACTTGTTCGTGGATAATTATCTACGTGGTTGTGACTCTTATTTTTTATGGAATATCCATGTCCGATACATTATCAGATATAAGTGTCGATATATTACAAATACTTTATTTCAGAAGGTGACCCACAGAGAACATACATTGCACCATCATCTAATTTCAGTATTTACTTTAATGGAGCCAACCTTTATGGACTGAAAATACATGCACTCTTTGTTTCATAATTTAAAAATTGGATCGGATCGGATTGAATATATAAAAATACGGATTACCAAATCAAATCTCAAAATACAGAGTAAAACAGACATTAAGTTAAACCAACCATGCTCAATGGGTCAAATTATAAAATGTTTTTGACCATTTAACGTATAATGTTTATACTACTTAGACCTCTCTCCACCCATAAATCGAAAAATATTTTGTGCTTAAACATGCTCAATCGTATTTTCTCTTATATATTGTACCAATGACAATGACAGTCGAACTATACTCAACCGATTTAATTATACTAAAAAGCTTGATGGCTTACACTATACTAGCGCTAATTTCATTTGAAGAACAAAGTAATGTAGATGTCTCCCAGGTCCAACTATAGTGGGATCGGTTTTCGAATGAACGGAGAGTTCGAACCTCCGTTGATATTTCAAAAGGAAGTTGAAAAGTTCTCGGAGGCATTTGGAGGATGTAAAACCTAAATTTAATTTTGATATAACAAATTATTTGAGGATCAAATTGTAAAAGTAAATAATTTTTTAAGTATTCAAAAGTCTCACAAAATGACAAGGAAAATTTTTTTAAGTCTAAAACTTAAACCCAAAAATTTTTCTAAGTGTTTCAAGGCAAAATTCTACAAATACGTCCAGGCGTATCGATACACCCTTAGGTGTTTCGATACGGTTTTTGGTTACTGGAATTTTAATTGTGTACCCCGTTTCGATATAGTTACACCTGTTTCGATACGGCCTTTATCCGGGCAAGTGTTTTAGCTTATGCGTACCGATACGGCTACGCTTGTTTCGATACGGCATTCATCTGGGTTAAGTTTTTGCTTAAGTGTACCGATACGGTTTCCACCGTATTAATACGGGTCAACGAGATCTTCAAAGATCTTTGCATTTAAAATATGATTGTTGCCTTGTCAGTTATTGGAATCACAAAACTTTGAGTTTCTGTTAACTCGTACCAATACGCCCCCTAGGCGTACCAATGCAATTTTCACTAGACTTTTTCCTCAAATTCCAGTGAGCAAAATCCGTACCAATACTGCTAAACCGTATCGATACACCCTTGTTTTTACACTTGATCCGTTTCGATGCACCCTTACACGTATCGATGCGCTATTTCACAACGACTATTTCTTCTTTCTACAGGTACCGATACGGCTCTTCGTGTACTGATACGGTAGGTTGGCAGACAGCTTTTATTGCGAGCAAGCTCTCCAAAGGCTATATTGAATACTCCAACCACCCAAACATATAGAAATCAATAAGAGGGTATAAATGCAAGTCTCCAATGATGCTACAACAACTATTGAACATCCATTGATCAACTCTCAAGCATTCAAGCAAAATCCAACAACTTTGAGCTTTTAGAGTCAAACCCTTGCAAACCCAACTTGTGTATTTTCATTGTAGTCCTTAGTTTCAAGTTTGGGGTTGTGAGAAATTGTAATTGGGCAAAAAAATTCACCTTTGAGAGGATATTTTTTTTGTTTGCAAACATTTCTTGTAAAAGAGTGAACCTTGATCAAGCTTTGGGTAGAAAGCTTTGATCCATTATAACGGTTGCCTCCTTAGCCTAGAAAAGGGGAAGAATTCAATAGTGAATTGTTTGAAATCCTTAGTGGGGAGCTAAGGTAGTGGATGTAGAGCTTGTTAGAAGCTTGAACCACTATAAATTCTTGTGTCTTCAATTTTCCAATTTCCTTTTGCTTCCCTTCAAATTTTAAATTGCCAATTCACCCCTTCTGGGCCATTTGTCACCGATTGATCATGCTAACAATTGGTATCAGAGCCACACTCAACCGAAGGTCTAACAACCGTTGAGGTGATCCTAGAAGGTGATTCAATCAATAGAAGACAAAGTCATGGCATCCACTTCATGCAACCACCTCTATAAGTCTCAATCCATCACCAAACCTCCATATTTTAATGATGATAACTATTTGTTAGCGATAGTGCCCTAAGGCCTATTGTATGGACGTGATATTTTGATTATTAAATTTATTGTTATGATAAATTTGCATGTGTTTGTATCCTTGAATATTATTATTCTAAATATCCCTAATCAGTTATTATTGTGGGAAAAATAATAAGATAAGATTAGTATGAAGTTTGATAGATATTCATACGATGAATATGTGAATGAGATTCAAATCAAATTCATATATATATATATATATATATATTTTGTTGAGAACAAATATTAGGATCGACTCGTCTTGATATTAATACATGGATTAAAGTTATATATTAATCTTCAAACAGTTATGACATTAAATCCTTAGACCTGAAATTGCTACAGTTCTCAACATGATAACTATTATGTTTTGACATAGTCAAACATCATTTTTAATTGGACGATTATAAAGGTTATGCTTGAACATAATAAGGAATCATGCAGTGAGATGTGAGTAATTAAGATAGAATTTATCCCTCTTAACATAAGAGAGATATCTTTGGGCCCCTCGATGATTGAGACTGAGAAATGCATGGCCGTGCTCAAATGAGTTGATAAAGATCAATGTCATTTGTTTAATCAGTTCAATTGGGCATCGAGAAACTAAATATAGAACGATATAAGGTTAACATTTTCCATGCCTTATATTCTATCAAGATATCGTGAGATAAAAGGATTATGACATAAACTGAATTAAGGTTGTCTCGGATTATGAGCTTTTCATTTAACTTGAGTAGTCATAATGTCTTGCTAGAGGCCGCTTATGACTTGTAGAATAAATTGTGATTTTATCTACTGCCAACATTAATTGAACCTATAGGGTCGCACACTAAGAATAGATAAGAATGGTTGTGGTTATTACTCCCAATAATAAATTTAAGATAATGTGATTATTTTAAATTATATTGAGAGATATTATTTATTCGAATTTAAAGAAGTTAAATTCGTGTTCTTGTGATAGAATATTTTGTTTATTTTATTATTTTTCTAAAAAATAATATTAAATAAATAATATTAAATAATCTCATTATCTAGATTTGATTGGATTTAAATTCCTTATTAGATAAGGCAACTGTTTTTAATATATTATTTATTTATTTATTTTAAATAAATGATATTATTAAATAAATCACATCATCTAGATTTTGGTTGAACTTGAATTCTTTATCAGATAAAGGAATTTATTTTATAATTTATTTAAAAGAGTTTTAATTAAATTATAATAAGTGAACTCATTCTAACCCCAATCAAGTCATATACATATGTATGTATGCCAAGGGGTTTTTGAGAGTGATTTTCGGAAATAGCCACCAAACTACAAAATTAGATTTTTAAAATCTTGATTGGAACTAGTATTCTGATAGCCGTTCGCCATCTATTCGTGTGTGGATACTTGTAGAGGGCGGTCGTCTTTCAGAAAGGCAACGCCTCAACTGAACCTGATTCCTGAATCAAATATCAAGGTAATTCTTGATTTCTTCTTCGTACATTAATATGATAGCATGAGATTCTGGAAATTCTTCATAGGATATTTTTTTGCTGTATTAATATGCCTGATTAGATCAATTAATTTCCTATGAAACCCAACACTATCCCTATTGGAAAAATCGTATGAGGCTCTTCATCAAATCTCATGACTAACTCCTATGGGATGTAGTGGAAGATGGATCAACTATCGCGATAAAAAGAGAAGGTGATCGGCTAGTTTCGAAGTCCAAGAACGAAATGACCGATAAAGATCGAAAGAAGCTTCAAATCAACGATAAAGCCATGCATATTCTATTTTGCTCACTTGGACCAGACGAGTACTCAAAGATGTCCTCTTGCACGAGTACAAAGGAAATTTGGGACAAGTTGGAAGTTACATACGAGGGCACCAACGAGGTAAATGAGACCAAGATTGGACTCCTAAACTTAAGCTACGAGAACTTCAAGATGAAATTGAATAAAGACATCTCTAAGATGTTCGATCGATTCTCCGTAATAGTCAACGTTCTCAAGGGATTCAGAGAAGTCATTCCGAAGGAGAAACTCGTCCGAAAACTCATCTACTCACTTTTCGAGTCTTGGGATGGCAAGAGAATCGCCATCATTAAAGTTAAAGATCTCAAGACGTTAAAACTTGATGCACTCATGGGGTCTCTTCTCACCCATGAGATAATGAAGAAAGGAAGAGAGAAAGGAAAGAAGAAGGAAGAAATGAAGATCGAAAAGAAGAAAGTAGAGAAAAAGAAGCTTGGAATTGCTCTCAAAGCCTTACAAGATGAGAGTAGGTCAAGCGATGAGGAAGATGAGGAATTGGCTATGCTAGCCAAACGGTTCACTCGGTTCATAAAATCCAACATGGAAAGAAAGTTCAATCGAAGAAGGGATTTCAATAACAAAAGTAAGGAAGAAGAGAATGATCCCTTAGTGTGATATGAATGCAAGAAGCCGGGACACATCAAGATCGACTGTCCCTAACTTAAGAAGAAAGGCTTCGAGAAGAAAAAGAAGCACAAGGCCCATGTTGCCACTTAGAGCGATGAAGAATCGTCAAGTGATGAGGAGCACGAAGTTGCAAACCTATGTCTCATGGCCTTTGAGGAGGATCCTAAGGTAAACTCTAACTCATCCACTTTTGATTTTACATTTGATGAGCTTAAATAAGCCTATGATGAGTTACAAGAGGTTTATGATGAGTTGGTGGAAAATTCAAGGAATCGATTTTGAAAAATAAGAAAACAATTTTCGATTTGAAAATCCAAAACGATTCACTTTCTAAAACCAACTCGAAACTTGAAAAGAAGGTTTGTGATTTACAAGACAATCAAAAATATTTTGAAAAAGAAAATGTTGATTAAACAACCTTCTTTCTAAGCTTCATGATCATTACCACAAGGAGGTAAATGATCTCAAAGCTTCCTTGAACAATGTTGGGAAATTTAATTTTGAAAAAGGACAATCTTCAAAACCCAACTATGTGAAAAGAAACTTTAGTGGCTACAAACAAAAAGGCTTACAAATGTCATCTAGAGGTAAAAGAATTAGAAGTGTATGGGTCCATAAGGACCTAATTGCTTCTAATAATATGCATGCTATTGCTTCTTGGATTCCTAAAGGAACCAAGATTTTAGGAGCTAATACTCATGGATCCAAAATGATTTGGGTACCAAAAATCAAGACCTAATCTTTGTTTGTAGGGGGAACATTGCTACAAGGCCAAAACTACATGTCCAAATTCATGGTTCCTTGATAGTGGATGCTCGAGACACATGACCGGATACAAGAGTAGATTCTTGGAACTAAAGCTAAAGAGAAAATGATTAGTGACATTTGGTGACAACTCTAAAGGTTAAATCGAAGGAATTGGTTCTACTTGTAATCACTCTTCCACTCTTATTGAAAATGTTTTATATGTCAATGGTCTTAAACACAATTTATTAAGCATAAGCCAACTTTGTGATAAAGGTTTCGATGTTCTTTTTGATTCAAATGGTTGAAAAATTTTAAACATTGAAACTAACAAAATTGTGCTTATTGGTCATCGCATAGGAAACATTTATATGGTGCATTTAGATGACATTCATATTTCAAATGCATGTTTTGTTGCTAAAGATGAACATGATTCGTGGCTATGGCATAGAAAACTAAGGCATGCAAGCATGAGTGTTTTAGAAAATTAGTTTCAAAAGATCTAGTACGTGGTTTGCCAAAAATTAAATTTTCTCTGGATAAAATTTGTGATGCATGTGCAAAAGGCAAACACAAAAGAGTTTCTTTTAAACCTATTAATGATGTTTCAACTAGTAGAGTTTTAAAATTGATCCACATGGATCTTTTTGGTCCTATTAGAACTATGAGCTTGGGTAGAAAATCATATGCATTTGTTTTAGTAGATGATTACTCAAGATACACTTGGGTTCTATTCTTAAGTACCAAGGATGAGGCTTTAGAAAATTTCATCATATTTTCAAAAATTACTCAAAATGATGTTGGTCGATCTATTTCTCACATTAAAAGTGACCATGGTACCGAATTTCAAATTTTAGTTTTGAGGATTTTTGTAACTCAAATGGTATAAGCCACAATTTGTTTGCTCCTCGCACTCCTCAACAAAATCGGGTTGTTGAGAGGAAAATCAAACTTTAGAAGAAATGGCTAGAACCATACTTTGTGAAAACAATTTGCCAAAGTATTTTTGGGCGGAAGCCACTAATACCGCTTGTTACATTATCAATCGAGTAATGATTAAGCAAATTTTAAAGAAAACACCTTATGAAATTTTAAAATCCAAAAAGTGTAACATTAGTTATTTTCAACCATTTGGATGCAAATGTTTTGTTTTGAATAATGGAAAAGACAATTTGGGCAAATTTGATGCTAAAAGAGATGAAGCTATTTTCTTAGGTTACTCTTTAAACTCTAAAGCCTGTTGTGTATTTAATAAAAGAACTTTGGTTGTTGAAGAGTCTATACATGTGGTTTTCGATGATAACCTTCTTTCGAGGAATAATTCTTGTGATGATGATGATGTAGGAATCTTAGAAGCCAATGATGGTGGGCAATCATCAAAGGTGAATGAAGTTCCAACCAAAGAAGAAGAAGCACAAGATCCACCTCTAGAAGCCTTGAGGGACATGAATCTAGAGGAAAAGGAAGTGATCTACCCAAGGGAGTTCAACTATGTCAAAGGTGGTGAGATTTTGGGTGATCCATCCAAAGGGGTAACCACTAGAGATTCTCTTAGAAATGTTTGTAACAATGTTGCATTTATTTCTTGCATTGAGCCTAAATATCAAAGAAGCATTAAAAGATGATTATTGGATATTAGCCATGCAAGAGGAATTAAGTCAATTCGAGAGAAGTCAAGTATGGACATTAGTTGATAGGCCTAGTAATAAGTCTACTATAGGAACTAAAGATGTTTTTAGAAACAAACTAGATGAGAGTGGTAACATAGTGAGAAACAAGGCTAGACTTGTTGCTCAAGGTTACACTAAAGAAGAAGGAATAGATTTTGATGAAAATTATGCACCCGTAGCTAGAATGAAAGCTATTAGGATGCTTCTAGCATTTGCATGTTATCATGAATTCAAACTTTTTCAAATGGATGTCAAAAATGTCTTTTTAAATGTTTTTATTAATGAAGAGGTGTATGTAGAACAACCACCCGATTTTGAAGATCCAAATTAACCAAACCATGTTTTTAAACTTTTAAAAGCCTTATATGGTTTGAAACAAGCTCCTAGAGCTTGTTATGAAAGATTATCTACTTTTTTAATTCAAAAAGGTTTTAACAAATGAAATGTGGACACTACACTCTTTATTAAAAGAAATGACAAAAACATTTTAGTAGTCCAAATATATGTTGATGATATAATTTTTGGTTCTACTAATAAATTATTTTCCCAAGATTTTTCTAAGTTGATGCAAGGTGAGTTTGAGATGAGCATGATGGGGGAGCTCTCATTTTTTTGGGGCTCCAAATTAAACAAAGGAAGGACGACATCTTCATCAATCAAGCTAAGTACATCAATGACATGCTCAAGAAGTTTGGCTTGGAGAATGTGAAACCTCAAGCCACACCAATGAGCTCTTCCACAAAGCCTGACAAAGATTAATGAGGTAAGTTGTTGATTTAAAGCTTTATAGATCAATGATAGGATCTTTGCTTTGTCTTACCGCAAGTAGACCGGATATAATGTTTAGCATTTGCTTGTGTGCTAGATTTCAAGCTATTACTAGAGAATCACACCTTATAGCCATTAAGAGAATCCTTAGATACCTTAGAAATACACCTTGTTTAGATTTTTGGTATCCTAGAGATTCTTCCTTCAGTTTACATGCCTTCTCGGATGCGGATTATGGGAATTGTAAGATAGATAGAAAAAGTACCTCTGGTACATGTCAATTTCTAGGTAGTATGCTCATATCATGGTTTTCTAAGAAGTAAAATAGTGTAGCATTATCTACCACCGAAGCGGAATACATATCGGTAGGGAGTTGTTGTGCTCAAGTCCTTTAGATGAAGAAACAACTTTTAGATTATGGAATTGATGTAGGTACCATCCCTATTAGGTGTGACAATACTAGTGTCATTGTCTCACTAAGAATCCCAGCCAGCATTCTAGAACCAAGCACATAGAGATAAGGCAACATTTCATTAGAGATCATGTTTTGAAAAATGATGTGGTTCTAGAATATGTAGACACCTCAAACCAATTAGCTGACATCTTTACCAAACCATTAGACAAAGAGCATTTTTGGTCTCTTAGGAGAGAGTTAGGTTTAACTAGCCTTTCTTGATCCTTAGAGCCTTTTACGTCTTAAACTTTTGCTTGAATTTGGTTGATCTCATTGCATATGTGCTCTTGCTATTATATGCATCTATACTTGTTGCTAGGGGGAGTATGCATACTTTTTTTTATCATACTCTATGTTCATATATCATTTACATGCATTTTGATTCAAGTTAAATCAAATTTTTGAGCAACTTGTTGCCAAAAATGATATTTCTGGAACAGGTGTATCGATACGGTGTTTCGCGTATCGATACAGTTTCTTAAAACGAGTTTCAATACAGTTGTAAATGTACCAGTACGGGGTCACATATCGAAACGGGTGATAATTGTTTTGGTACTGGGTTTCGATACGCCACGTGGCGTATCGGTACGCGTAGTCGCTGGGTAGATTTAAGGGCATTAAAAAGGGGTTTTCAACTTTAAATCAAATTCTATCTTTTTCTCTCAAACCCTAGGCCGATTTTCCCTATAAAATTCCCTTAAACTCTTCTAAATTTTCACACAAAACTCAAAATCTTTTGAGGGCTTTTGATTTCTCTTCAAACTCTAAGTTATTTCATCAAGTTGTGCATCATCATCTTCCCATTCATCCTTAATCCTTGCTCAAGGTATAAACCATAACCTTTTTTTAATTTTTGTTCATATTTATATATTGTTTTTGAATCAAAATTTTCTATTTAGAATGTACATAACATTATTTTCAAAGTTTTTGTAAAAACTTTTTCAAAACTGAATTTTTTTTGTTCAAATATATAATTATATTGTATACTTTTCAACACTGTTTTTCAAGTTTTATTTTACCAAAAATTCTTTTTATACTTGTATAGATTTTTAAACTATACTATATAGATTTTTAACCATACCTTGTTTATTGGACTAATTATTGGATTGAATGTGTTGATTTATGCATACATTATTTTTGGTTTGATTTTGAATTCAGGCTATGGCACCAAAGAAACGAGCACGAAAAGACATGGCTTCTAGTTCGAATCATTTGAATCAAAATTTCGAAAACATCGGTAATCGACCCAATCTTACCCATATTTATCAAAACTGTTTTAATGAACCAAGATTTCCAAATGCTATGGAACGTTTTAAACATGACCAAACTTCTAAAATCTGCCGTAAACGTACTACTTCAATCCCATTTTTATCATCCGAACGATTTCAATTTAAATATCTTGAGTTGATGCAACAATGGAAATTTATGCAATTTTTAGCTATACCCGGGATTTTATACCGAAACCTTGTTTTGATCTTTTACTCTAATGCCCAGTGTTTTTACAATGAACAAAATGCTGAAGTTGTTGCTATTGAATCCTATCTTATGGGTAAAAAGTTTCAAATTGATTCTAAAGTTTTAGCAAACTTTTTGGGTCTTGAAAATGAGGTAATTGATAACGATGGTTCCTTAGGACATGTCTTTGGTGGCTCCGTAACCGTCCTCGAAGCCCATTATCGCATCCTTCACCTCATAAGCACTTGGTGGTTTCGCCCATCCAGTGGAAAGTTCTCAACGATCCGCCAAGTTGATGACTTTTGGATCCGATGCTTTCGTAAGGAGAAGCAACCGAACCTTGCTCAAATCATGTTTGCGGAAATCGTCTACCTTGTGCAACACCACCATACATCACTTGTCATATCCTTCACCTATGGCACCGCATTGAATTATTTATTTCATAGGATGGGGATTGATTGCTCCTATGATGTTGTCGAGCCCCTTACCGATCCAATCGATAAACGCTCTCTCCACCGTGCCAAGTTCACATACTATAATGGAGAATAGATTCGCCTTGCCGGTCTACCTCAAGGCGTTCAACCTGATCCTCCGGTGGCTCTTCAATCGGCTCCGACCCCTCAAGCTCCTATTCTTCAAGCTCCGGTTGTCCAACCGTCTCTTGATGCTTTTATGGCTTACCTCAACGAGCAATTCACCACATTGGGTACCAATATTGCATCTTTGGACACGACTATGACTTTCGGGTTTGTCGCGATTGACACTCATTTCACCTCTTTGGAGGAACGAGTCCTTGCCATTGAGAATCGCCAAAATTCCATGGATATATCTCTTACCGCGTTTCATGGCGAATGGTGTCAATCTCTTGGGCCTTGTTGCGCGTAATAAGTGCTACGCAAATGTGCAAGTATACACGTCGCAAGTTATAGTATAAAAGATATCGTCTCCACAGGGATTGGTGCCACTTCAAGAATCTAGTCTCTTGCACTGTAAAAAGTAAAAACACAAGTAAAGGATTATAGAAGTTTTAACTAATAACTAATCTAGAAAGCAATTAAGTAAAAGAAAAGATGAATTCGAATGAGAGAGATAGGCTAGGTTATCGTGAGTTGAGGTGTGATAGCCGATTGGATCGTCTTGGTAAAAGAGTGCACGGGCAACTCAGTTGCCGTGGCGACTTGCACAACGGGGTTGCCTTGGCAACTAATTGATGGTTGCTTGGGCGACTAGTTGGGCAACTACTTGGGCGACTGGGCAGCAACTTCAAGGTTCGGCGGAGCGTTCTTCAATGGTTTCTTCTTATCCCTAAGTCGAAACTCTAGCTACTTGTGCATTCCTTGATAATACATCCCTGCGTGAATCAAGGGTGAACAACAACCAATCTTGCGCTCCTCTTAGCCGTTGAAATCCTTAACTTATTCCTAAGCGGATTAATCTTCACCATCATTGGATTGCATAAAGATCATATTCATTCGTTTCTTGAATCTAACTCTCCCGATATTAGATAAATGGATGAAATCACGAGATCCTCTCCCAATTCACTCAAAAAACAATAATAAGAATCAAGAATGAATAAACCTTGAAATAGAAAAGTGCAAACTCTTATTACCTAAACAAAAACCAATAGTTTCTCACAACCACAAAACACAATAACCATAGCCAAGTAAATTTAGTTCATGGCTAGGTTCCAAAGAAACACAAGATAATTAATCCCTAGCATGAACCCAATCGAACAAAGATGAAGGAAGAGGCTTGTCGAAATCCTCCTTGCCCTTGATGCTTGTCGAAAATTCTCTCCTCTTGCCCTACTTGGACTTGCCGAAATTTCCCTCTTGCTCTCTCCCTATATTGTCGAAATCTCTCTTGATATTTATAGGGCTAGGCCAAAGTCCTTCTTTGAGGAGGAGTTTGAGTTGGAATTAAATTATCTTTAAAGAATATAATTCTTTATTATAATTTTATTCCTATTAGAACTTCTCCTATCCTCTTGGAATTTAATTCTTCTTTAATCTCTGCATGGCAATCAAATTCCTTTGGGCTTGGGCCTTGCTCCATGTCATCTTGGGCTTGTAAAATCATGAATTTCGATATCCCTATTGCTTTTGGTCTTTGTCGACAAATGCCATGGCAACTGCTCAGCTCAGCTCCTTCATGCACCGCCCTGGCAACTAGCTCGGCATTGCTTTGGCAAGTGATCCTGCACATACACACACAAAAACACACCAAAGCAGCATCTATTTCCACAAAAATCACCAAGTTATGTAATCAAGCTCAACGATTGAAGGAAACATGGATTAGTGCATGAATGGCTAACTTTGCAACTAATATGAGCCTAAGTCTAACAATAATATGAGTAAAAAGGGTAAGAAAAATAGTACTTTTGAACACTTATCACACCCCCAAACTCGAACTATTGCTTGTCCTCAAGCAATGCAAACTCATAATTACCTGCCAAGACTTCAAATTTTCACAAACTTAGCTTTGAACTTGATTTCAATTCTCTGAACCGGGGCACAAAGTATGATTGGCTTTTTTATTTTTCGGAAAACTGAGGAGTTACTCGGAATCAAACTACAATGCTTGTGAGTGTGTGCGGAGTTGTGTGCAAGTTGATTTTTCGGATTCTATGCAAACAATAGGTTTTCAAATTACTTCATTGGGTTCTTTTTTAACATGTTTTAACTAGAGCCAATTTCGGGCACCTCTAGTGTTTTATTTTTAGTTTTCTTAAGTTAATTTAATCGACTAGAGCCGGTTTCGGGCACCTCTAGTTAAAAAAAAATTAATGCCTCCTAGAGCCAGTTTCGGGCACCTCTAGTGAAATTTTTTTTTTTAGCATATGCTAGAGCCAATTTCGGGTACCTCTAGCATTCATCCAATTTTTATTCTAATCCCCCAATTTATTAATTATCGACCTAAGTTTACTAGAATTCCTTAAATCAATCAAACCACAACAGTGTTTCATCAAATTTAGCATCATAGTAAAATTCTAAGTTTTTCCATGGTTATCCTAGAATAAAAAATTCTATCAATTAAGTGCATTGGCAAAGTCATCATTGAATATTCATCAAATCTAAGCAATTCTTGTTCTAATTAAAGGCATGGCAGGCAGTTTATGTATCCTAAATGTAATGCTTAAGATTAATGTAACTAAACATGGTAATTACTAATAACAATCCCCCCAAACTCGAGTGAGGCATTGTCCTCAATGCATGCATAAAAATAACGAAAAATAACAATAAAATGCATACGAGGACTTACTCCGAGAGTTCGTCATCGTAGATGATTAGTTTCCTTCTAGTTGGCGTCTTGATTTTCTTGCTTGAACGCGATGGTTGTTTTCTTGTTGCCGGGATGTCTTCAGCTTTGGTTGTCGTGGCATCTTCAAGGTTGGTTTTCGTGGCATCAGCTTGTGCATGCATGAAGTAAGTTGCCGCGGCATCTTCTTCATTGGTTGCCGGGGCAAGGATCTTGGCAGTAAATTTCCTTAGCATAATAGTTGTGAGTCTTGTTGTGAAAAAGAAAACAAAGAAAACCTGAAAACTAAAGATAATGAAGAAAAAAAATAAAATATCTCCTAAAAATAAAAATGAAAATAAAAAGAAAAAGAAAAAGGAAATACTGAGAGGAGAGCATGCTCATGCATCTCCTAAGTTGACCACTTCCTTGTTACGTTCCACATGGGCACCATTGTAGTGCTTCAATCTTTGTCCATTAACTTTGAATTCATGGTTGTCAGAGATGGACTTGATTATCACAGCACCATGGGAAAATGGTTTGACGACTTCAAATGGTCCCGACCATCTTGATTTCAGCTTTCCCGGGAAAAGTTTTAGCCGAGAATTGAATAGGAGAACTAGTTGCCCTGGCGTGAATTGCCGTGGCAATAGTTTCTTGTCGTGCCATCGCTTTGTATTCTCCTTGTAGATTCGTGCATTGTTATAGGCGAGTGCACGAAATTCTTCTATCTCATTGAGATCCATCAAGCGCTTTTGTCCGGCACTTTCCCAATCCATATTCACGGTCTTGATTGCCCAGTACGCCTTGTGCTCGATTTCCACCGGTAGATGACATGTTTTACCATAGACAAGCGGAAGGGGACATACCTAATGGTGTTTTGAATGCAGTCGATATATGCCCAAAGTCGTCATCTAGTCTTAATGACCAATCCTTCCTTGAGGGATTTACAACTTTCTCGAGTATTCCCTTCAACTCCCGGTTGGAAATTTCTGCTTGCCCGTTGGTTTGTGGGTGATATGCCGTGGCGATCTTGTGTGATATGCCGAGCGTTGCAACATCTTGGCAATTAGTCATTGTCAAAATGCTTGCCCCGTCGCTAATAATTGCTCTCAAAGCATCCCAAACCGTGTAAATATGTTTTTCTCGGGAATGCGTTGCACGGTCTTGGAATCATCGTTGGGAACTGCAGCTGCCTCTACCCATTTAGACACATAGTCGACGGCGAGTAAGATGTAGAGGTTGCGAATGAAGATGGGAAAGGTCCCATAAAATCGATCCCCATACATCGAACAGTTCTACCTCGATGATGTTCGAGTGGCATCTCATGTCGTCTAGAGATATTGCCCGTCCTCCGCAACGATCACATTGCTTGTAAAAGTCTTGGGCATCTTTGTACAATGTTGGCCAATACAAACCGGATTGCAAGACTTTGGCCGCGGTACGAGTTCCTCCAAAATGTCCTCCATAGGGTGAAGAATGGCATTGCCGGAGTACATTCTGTTGCTCTTCTTCAGG
The DNA here is from genome assembly GCA_019671005.1 of Hibiscus mutabilis. Classification (NCBI taxonomy): domain Eukaryota; kingdom Viridiplantae; phylum Streptophyta; class Magnoliopsida; order Malvales; family Malvaceae; genus Hibiscus; species Hibiscus mutabilis. The sequence goes on from CM033744.1 coordinate 2,726,965, forward strand.
GACACATCGGCGTATAACCTGATCTGCACATTGTTTAAACAAAAGAGGCTCGTCGCAAAAATAATGCTTAGCATCATGGCGGAACCGCTTCTTCCCTTGGTGAGTAATGCCATACGGAAAAATACCACAAACAAGGAAGTTAACTAAATCTGCGTACCAGGGTATTGCTGAGGCATGTGCTGCCGTAGTGTCTGCTCCCAAAGTTGTCGAGGCGTGTGCATCCATGGTTGCTGCGGCGTCGAGAGTTGCCGAGGCGTGTGCATCCATGGTTGCCGAGGCAATTAGAATTTGTTCATCCGGGAATGCATCGCATATCTCTAGATCCGTGTCTTTCTCTCTATTGCGTTCCAGACGTGATAAGTGATCGGCCACTTGATTTTCTGTTCCTTTCCTGTCCTTAATTTCAATATCAAATTCTTGTAAAAGTAATATCCAACGAATCAAACGAGGTTTAGCATCCTTTTTAGCAAATAAGTATTTGATTGCCGAATGGTCCGTATGAACAATTACCTTTGTACCTATTAAATAGGATCGGAACTTGTCAAATGCGAAAACTACAGCTAGTAACTCTTTCTCCGTTGTTGTGTAATTCACTTGAGCATCATTAAGAGTTTTACTAGCGTAGTATATCACATGGAAGGTCTTACCTGTGCGTTGGCCTAGGACTGCTCCTACCGCGAAATCACTTGCATCACACATGAGCTCAAAAGGTAGCGTCCAATCTGGTGGAACGACAATGGGTGCCGAGGTAAGCTTTTTCTTTAGGGTTTCGAATGCTTGAGTGCAAGAATCATCAAAATCGAAGACTTTATCTTGTTCAAGCAGATTACACAAAGGTTTAGTGATTTTAGAAAAATTATGAATGAACCTCCTGTAAAAACCTGCATGTCCGAAAAACTTCAATTCCTTAACCGAATTTGGTGGGGTAATCTCTCGATCACGTCCACCTTGGCTTTGTCTACTTCAATTCCCTTGGATGAAATCTTATGGCCGAGCACTATTCCTTCATCTACCATAAAGTGGCATTTCTCCCAATTGAGGACTAAATCTGTTTCTTCGCATCTTGCCAACACCCTCTCTAAATTGCTTGAGACAGCCGTCGGGTCATTACCAAAAAACCGAAAAATCATCCATGAAGATCTCAAGGAAGTCTTCGACCATGTCCGAAAAGAGCGCCATCATGCATCTTTGGAAGGTTGTGGGGCGTTACACAATCCGAACGGGCATCCTTCGGAAGGCATAAGTACCGTAGGGGCATGTGAAGGTTGTCTTTTCTTGATCTTCTGGTGCTATGGCAATCTGATTGTAACCTGAATAACCATCAAGAAAACAGTAAAAGGGTTTACCTGCAAGACGGTCAAGCATTTGATCAATAAAGGGTAATGGGAAGTGATCTTTCCTAGTGGCTTTATTTAGCTTTCGATAGTCCATACAAACCCTCCAACCGGTCACAGTCTGGTTGGGATAAGTTCATTATTTTCATTGCTTACCACTGTTATACCTCCCTTTTTCGGCACACATTGTACCGACTTACCCACGCACTATCGGAGATAGGGTATATAATGTCGGCGTCAAGCCACTTGATGATTTCTTTCATTACAACCCCTTTCATGGCATGATTCAGTCTCCTCCGGGCCTCAATTGAAGGTTTGTGATCATCTTCCAACAAGATCTTGTGCATGCACACCGCCGGCTAATTCCCTTCAAGTCGGCAATTGTCCACCCTATTGCCTTTTATGTAGCTTCAACATGTTGATCAGCTTCTTTTCTGCTCAGTCTGTAACTTAGAGGAAATAATTACGGTAATGTATTATCGATCCCTAAGTATACATATTTCATTGCTCGCAATTTTTTCAACTCATGAATTGGTGGATTTTCGATAGAGGGTTTTTCGATCTTACCTTCCTTACCCGAGTAGTCCAAAGGTTCAAAGTATGTACCGGTCGATTGACTAGCTAATTTGCCTCTTCTGGTTGTTTCTCATCGACCGGTTCTTCATACTCCTCGGGTTCTCTTGATCGGCAATGTAGTTGCCGAGGCAACTAAATTCCTCATCGGTTAAACTCTGCCGTGGCATGAAGTAGTTGGCATTCTTCGGATCATCGGCATGCCTTAGTGTTTGGAACACATTTAGTTTTACCTGCTGGTCATTCACCCTCATTGTGAGTTCTCCTTTTCAACATCAATCAAAGTTCTCCCAATCGCTAGGAATGGTCTCCCGAGAATGATAGGCGCATGCTCATCTCGCTTCACAATCCAAAACAATAAAGTCAGCGGGAAAAATAAATTTATCAACTTTTACCAAGATGTCCTCGATTTTTCCCTCTGGATGCACATAGGATCTGGCTCGGCTAGCCAGCATAAGATAATCATTGTAGGTCTTGCCTTCCCGATTCCTAGTTTCGAAAAAACCGATTTAGGCATCAAGTTTATGCTAGCCCCTAGGTCGCATAGTGCTTTCCCGACATAGTGATTTCCAATAGAACAGGGTATTGTGAAACTTCCGGGATCCTTCAACTTGGGCGGCATGCGATTGTAACATTGCCATGCATCCTCCATCGCGAAGAATCTGTTTCAAACTCTCCTAGCCTTGTTCTTTTGGACACAATGTCTTTAAGGAACTTGGCATAGTTTGGCATTTGTTCAATTGCTTCCACCAATGGCAAGTTGATGTGGACTTGCTTTAGGATATCAAGAAACTTCTTGAATTGGTATTCTTGCTTTTGTCACTTCAACCTTTGTGGGAATGGTGGTGGAAGTCGGATATCTTCGATCCTTTCATTGGTTTGAAATTTGATTGACGGCATTGCAGGGACATCTGGAGTTGCCGAGGCATTATCAACTGGGGTTGCCAAGGCATGCTTATCGCAAGTTGCCGAGGCGTCTTCGGTTGTCGAGGCATGTTTATTGCCGGTTGCCGCGGCAATTCCTGGTTCAGCATCTGACGCTTTGCCGCTAGGTTCGTCGTGATCTTTTTGTGGAGTTTTGTTTGACGAGCGGGTTTGAACCTCTCTAAGTTGTTGGCCACTTCTGGTGGTGATTGCCTTACATTGCTCATGGCCAGTTCCTCTTGCGACTTCAGTATCGCTAGGTAAACCTCCTTGTGGTCTAGTGTTGATTTTGAGCAAATTGTCCGACTGATTTTCCAATGATTTGATTGCCGCCTCTTGGTTTTGCAATCTCATCTCGGTCCTGTTAATAAAAGCATCAGTTCTTTTTATGAAATTACTATTCTCACCATATAAGATTCAGTTTTCATCATAAAAGCATTTAGAGAATTTTCCAAAGAACTAGATGTTGTCGGTTGTTCTTTGTGGCATCCGCTGTCGTGGCATATTCTCACTGGAATCCCGATGCTTGTGCATTCTGATTGTTCTGGTTTAGAGCATTGTTAGGATTACTCCATGAAAAATTCGGTGCTTCTTCCAAGCTGGATTGTATGTATTGGACATCATGTTGTTGCCCCGATTGTAATTCCCCACATAGAAGCCGGATTCGGATTCTCGCATACATTCGGAAGAATTATGGTTATCACCACATAACTCACAAAAAGAATCCATTACCTTGACTTCATGTGTGTTGTTTGGTTTTTGCATGTTCGGACCATCTTGGTTAAAGCGGCCAATTGTGCGAAATTGAATCGATGATCCTAGTTCATGTATTGTGGCTTACGGCTAACTCCTCATCTTCTAGTAGATGGGAATTGATAGTCATTCTTGGCCAGCCTGTTTAAAATTTGCATTGCTTCCTCCGGCGACTTATCTAAGAGTATGCCGTTTGCCGAGGCATCTAGCATCATCCTTGTTGGTGTATTCACGGCGTTGTAAAACATTGTTACTTGAGTCCACACCGAATCCGTGTAGAGGGCATTTGTGTAGAAGTTCTCTATATCGCTCCCAAGCCTCGTACATGGATTCATCATCTGCTGCCGAAAAAGAAGTAATGTCGTTACGAAGCTTATCGATTAAATTTGTAGGATTAAATCTAGCAAGGAAATCACGACAAAGATCATCAGTCCAAGATGCTATGGATCCGGCAGAATGCTATTTAGCCATGCTTTCGCCTATCCCTCGGTGAATAGGGAATAATCTTAATCGTAAGACATCGGGGTGACTCCGTGTATCTTGAACGAGTTGCAAATCTCGAGGAAAGATTTCAGATGTTGTCGTGCATCTTGATTCTTTGAGCCGCCAAATTGACCTATTGTGTTGATCATATTAAACATTACCAGTTTCAACTCAAAGTGGTCGGCTTCAATTTCGGGTGCGACAACTCCTGGGTTAAGTCCATCAAGATCTTCTTCAAGATAGTCTCGAATAGTCGTGCAAGAATCACTCCTCCTCCTGCTCGAACATCTTGATTAATATTGCCGTCTTGATTTGCCATTGCTTCTCTTATCCTTCGTCTAAGTCTTTGTAAGGTTCGTTCGATTTCTGGATCAAAGGGATATTCTGGTGAAGTCGGTCTCGCCCTGGTCATATACCAATGCAAAACCAAAGTTTGTTGGCCCTTTGAATTTTAAACAAGAAAATAAAAAGAAAGTGCAAGAAAGTAAAAACAAAGTCGCTATTGCCAATCCCCGGCAACGGCGCCAAAAACTTGTTGCGCGTAATAAGTGCTACGCAAATGTGCAAGTATACACGTCGCAAGTTATAGTATAAAAGATATCGTCTCCACAGGGATTGGTGCCACTTCAAGAATCTAGTCTCTTGCAATCAAAAAGTAAAAACACAAGTAAAGGATTATAGAAGTTTTAACTAATAACTAATCTAGAAAGCAATTAAGTAAAAGAAAAGATGAATTCGAATGAGAGAGATAGGCTAGGTTATCGTGAGTTGAGGTGTGATAGCCGATTGGATCGTCTTGGTAAAAGAGTGCACGGGCAACTCAGTTGCCGTGGCGACTTGCACAACGGGGTTGCCTTGGCAACTAATTGATGGTTGCTTGGGCGACTAGTTGGGCAACTACTTGGGCGATCGGGCAGCAACTTCAAGGTTCGGCGGAGCGTTCTTCAATGGTTTCTTCTTATCCCTAAGTCGAAACTCTAGCTACTTGTGCATTCCTTGATAATACATCCCTCGCGTGAATCAAGGGTGAACAACAACCAATCTTGCGCTCCTCTTAGCCGTTGAAATCCTTAACTTATTCCTAAGCCGGATTAATCTTCACCATCATTGGATTGCATAAAGATCATATTCATTCGTTTCTTGAATCTAACTCTCCCGATATTAGATAAATGGATGAAATCACGAGATCCTCTCCCAATTCACTCGCAAACAATAATAAGAATCAAGAATGAATAAACCTTGAAATAGAAAAGTGCAAACTCTTATTACCTAAACAAAAACCAATAGTTTCTCACAACCACAAAACACAATAACCATAGCCAAGTAAATTTAGTTCATGGCTAGGTTCCAAAGAAACACAAGATAATTAATCCCTAGCATGAACCCAATCGAACAAAGATGAAGGAAGAGGCTTGTCGAAATCCTCCTTGCCCTTGATGCTTGTCGAAAATTCTCTCCTCTTGCCCTACTTGGACTTGCCGAAATTTCCCTCTTGCTCTCTCCCTATATTGTCGAAATCTCCTTGATATTTATAGGGCTAGGCCAAAGTCCTTCTTTGAGGAGGAGTTTGAGTTGGAATTAAATTATCTTTAAAGAATATAATTCTTTATTATAATTTTATTCCTATTAGAACTTCTCCTATCCTCTTGGAATTTAATTCTTCTTTAATCTCTGCATGGCAATCAAATTCCTTTGGGCTTGGGCCTTGCTCCATGTCATCTTGGGCTTGTAAAATCATGAATTTCGATATCCCTATTGCTTTTGGTCTTTGTCGACAAATGCCATGGCAACTGGCTCGGCGTCTCCTTCATGCACTGCCCTGGCAACTAGCTCGGCATTGCTTTGGCAAGTGATCCTGCACATACACACACAAAAACACACCAAAGCAGCATCTATTTCCACAAAAATCACCAAGTTATGTAATCAAGCTCAACGATTGAAGGAAACATGGATTAGTGCATGAATGGCTAACTTTGCAACTAATATGAGCCTAAGTCTAACAATAATATGAGTAAAAAGGGTAAGAAAAATAGTACTTTTGAACACTTATCAGGCCTCAAACCAATGTTGAAGATGAAGATAAAGATGAAAAAGATGAAGATGAAGACGATGGAGATGAATCTTAGGCATTTGCATATCATACCATATATTATTAGGATTAGTTTTATGCACTTATGTTTTTTTAACTCCTATGCTTTGGTTTCTTCTCTTTGGTTTATGTTTAGGAATTAAGTTGGATTTGATTATGTTGCTTGAACTATGCTTTAAATTTTAATGCTTATGTTGTTTCTTTTAATTGCTTGGAGTTTATGTATTGCTTTAATTTTTATATCCTATTGATTTTGATCTAACAAAAAGAGGGAGAAGAAAAATGAGAATTAAAATAGCCTAAAATTTTTCAAAGTTTTTCAAAGTTTAAGTTTTAAAGTAATGGGGCATTTTTCAAACTTTTCAAAATTACTTAAAATTTTACTTTGGTTTTGTTATATTAAAAAGGGGAGATTGTAAAACCTAACTTTGATTTTGATATAACAAATTATTTGAGGACCAAATTGTAAAAGTAAATAAATTTTTAAGTATTCAAAAGTCTCACAAAATGACAAGGAAAATTTTTCTAAGTCTAAAACTTAAACCCAAAAATTTTTCTAAGTGTTTCAAGGTAAAATTCTACAAATACGCCCAGGTGTTTCAATACGATTTTTCATTATTGCAATTTTAATTGTGCACCCCGTTTCGATATGGTTACACCCGTTTCGAAACGGTTCGATATGACCTTTATCTGGGCAAGTGTTTTAGCTTATGCGTATCGATACGGCTAAGCCTATTTCGATACGGCATTCATCTGGGTTAAGTTTTTGCTTAAGCGTGCCGATACGGTCTCCACCATATCGATACGGGGTCAACGATATCTTCAAAGATCTTTGCATTTAAAATATGAGCGTTGCCTTGTCAGTTATTGGAATCACAAAACTTTGAGTTTCTATTAACCCATACTAATACGCCCACTAGGCGTACCGATGTAATTTTCACTAGACTTTTTTCTCAGATTCCAGTGAGTAAAATCCGTACTGATAAAGCTCAACCGTATCGATACGCCCCTATTTTTACACTTGATCCGTTTTGATACGCCCTTACGTGTATCGATACGCTATTACACAACGACTGTTTCTTCTTTCTACAGGTATCGATACGGCTCTTCGTGTACCGATACGGTAGGTTGGCAGACATCATTTATTACGGGAAACAAGCTCTCCAACGGCTATATTGAATACTCTAACCACCCAAACGATAGAAATCAATAAGAGGGTAGAAACACAAGTCTCCAATGCTGGTACAACAACTATTGAACATCCATTGATCAACTCACAAGCATTCAAGCAAAATCCAACCACTTTGAGCTTTTAGAGTCAAACCCTTGTAAACCTAATTTGTGTATTTTCATTGTAATCCTTAGTTTCAAGTTTGGGATTGTGAGAAATTGTAATTGGGCAAACAAATTCACCTTTGAGAGGGTATTTTTCTGTTTGTAAACATTTCTTGTAAAAGAGTGAACCTTGATCAAGTTTTGGGTAGAAAGCTTTGATCCATTGTAACGGTTGCCTCCTTAGCCTAGAAAAGGGGAAGAATTCAGTAGTGAATTGTTTGAAATCCTTAGTGGGGAGCTAAGGTAGTGGATGTAGAGCTTGTTAGAAGCTTGAACCACTATAAATTCTTGTGTCTTCAATTTTTCCAATTTCCTTTTGCTTCCTTTCAAATTTTAAATTGTCAATTCACCCCATCTTAGCCATTTGTCACCGATTGATCATCTAACAGAGGAGCTCTACATTGATTTCAAACATCTCCAAGATTTTTCTCATTGAAGGACGATCGTTAGGCTTTAATTGTACACCAAGAAGCTATCACAACCATCTTCTTCACCATGATCTTCTCTTCATTCGTTACATCTCCTAAATCTATATCGTCTCCGTGATAATACCAATTATAAATCCATGATGCGAAGTAATTTTGACTTACATGTTCGACAAATGTGTTCATATTCTTCCTCCTCCTGATCATTTCCATTAATAAGATTCCAAAACTGTATACATCAACCTTATACGAGATGTCATTGAGGTTTTTGTAGACTAGTTCGGGAGCAATATATCTCGTCGTACCTTGTGCTTGAGTTAGAGAAACAATGCTATCATCTACCGAATATAGCTTAGCAAGACCAAAATCTGCAACTCTTGGTACGAAGTTCTTGTCTAAAAGAATACTGTGTGGCTTGATATCAAAATGTAAGATCTGCATGTCACACCCCTTATGTAAGTAATCGATCCTTCGAGCCACCCCGAGCGCAATATCAAACATATTTTGCCAACTCAAGTCAATATTATCCTCTTTCGCGAATATGATCCGATCAAGAGATCCATTCGACATGAAATCGTATACGAGAGCTTGTTTCGACCACTCGATGCATAATCCAATAAGTTTCATCACATTAACATGGTAGATCCTCCCGATTGTGGCGAACTCATTGATGAAATTCATCCCGTTACACTTTGAATTCTCTAATAGCTTTATCGTTACAAGATAACCACTTCGAAGCTTTCCTTTAAACACCGAACCGCAACCGCCTTCACCGAGTTTATCCTTGAAACAGTGACTCATTCTTTCGATTTCACGAAATAAATATCGTATCGGCATTAAATCCTTCTGTCGTTGAAGAAACTCCTCGATCGTATCGTCGGCACATAGATGTCTTCTTCGCCATTTGTATGTGACAAGTACGACCAAGAACAATATCCCCAACAAAGCTCTTGCTAAGATGAATTCTCCTATAAAAGAAAAATTACAATTTAATCACAATAGTAATTATCTAATAAGGACTTTATGCAACTCTTTTAACTAAATTTCAAAGCTTACATGTTATTTGAAGACATAAAAGGTAGGTCCCTACAAAAGGGGGGAATAGATAAATAATTAAATATGAGAGAAAACAGAGAAAAAATATAGTGAATAATAAGGAAGTTTGGAAATTAATCATTCTTGGAGGCGTATGATAATCGAACCTATACGTGGGGCCATATAATAAATTCATGAAGTTCCGAACATAGGGAATCTCGGGGCCAAGGAATACAAAATGGATGAAGCTCTAGTTAGGCTTTGTGCCTCCAGATAGGCTTCTGCCTCCAGTTAGGCCTCCTACGCCTTTGGGCCTAGGACCAGCCTCCATTTATGGGGAAATTACACATTGGTGTTCGGTTGGAGGGTAGATAGGTTAAATGAATATGATTATGGATCTATGATCGATATCAGTTTGAGAGTTCCATTGGAGTTGCTCGTGGAGTACGGTACCTGTGTATTAGTGGGCATGTATGTCACATTTTATTATATGATTGAGTCTGGTTTTCAGCTATGTGTGAACAAAATTTTAAGATGGTTTTTAACATAAATATTACATTTTTTTAAATGTAATTCTAAGAGTTTTCTCCTGCAATTTTTATGGGTTGCTCAGGTGACCCAAATGTGACCTCCTAAACTTAGATGTATCGCATAGGCGGGTTTAGGGGATTACATTTAGTGGTATCAAAGCTTAGAGTTGTGTCATTATGGGGTCCCAAGTTAGACTGAAATGCTGAGGACACTACCAGATTGATCTATGACCGTCTGGGAAGTCTCGAGAACAAGCATGCTCTGATAGTTAAGTTCCAGTTGAAGAATAGACGAAAGAACAGTCTATGCATTCCTTCGACTCTGGTAAATTTCGAGGACGAAATTTCTTTTAAGGGGATGAGAGTTGTAACACCCTAATTGTTAAAAAAATGAATGAACTTGGGGTATTGCAGCTAAGGGGGTTCGAACCCGAGATCTTGGTTGCGTGAGCGTGAAGGGTAACCAATTGAGCTAAAGCTCATAACTGATATGAGTTTTCAGAATTAAATTAAAATCCTTTTTTTCAGTTCGATATATTAGAAACATTAAAAATCATATTTGACTCCTCATTTCTCCATTTTTACGGTTCGAATCTAAATCCCCAATTCCCCCTAAATTTCTCCTCCTACCTAACCCTTCCAGCTGCCGTTCGAATATCCCTCATCGTCCGTCTGTGCTGTGCACCACCAACATCGGTGTGCTCGCCGTTAAACCCCGACCAAAACCCCTCTGGCCACGCGCGCGATTGTCGTTCAGACCGCCGACAATCGAAGTTTGAAACCCATCAAGATTTGGGTTTAAATCAGATCTTCTGACATTGATTCTGGCTATCACTGACCTCCGTTCGAGGTTCCACCGTCGTAGCTACCTCTCTCGCGTTGAGATGATCCCGAACTAAGCCGCTAATCATCCAACCGACGTCGTTCAGGCTTTCGCCGGAGATCAAGCCGACTTGGTAAGTTTAGTGAGTTTTGTTTGTTTTTCGAATTATTTTGAGTGGATTCTGGGTTGAATGGTGAGTTAGTAAAGAAATTTCGGTAAAAAATAATATTTTGAGGTGTTTTCCAGCCATGTAACGTCGAGCGTGGGCCCCACGCGCCGTCCAGGCGATTTTGGTCGCAGTGGACGGTGGCCAGCCTAAACCGGGCTTGAACCGGGCCTAAATTAGCCTTGAATCGGTTCTGCCTTGAACCGGTTCTGAACCGACCCGTTGACCTGATCCAACCCGACCCGTTTCTAACATGTCCCGTTGACCGAGTTAACTCAGTGAGTTGACTCGACCGTGTCAACCCAGTGATTCAACTCACTCGAGTTAAACCGTTGACCGCTGACGTTAGCGTTGACTGTTGACGTCAGCATTGACCGTTAATCGTTGTTTAATGACGTCAGCATGACGTTATCGTTGACTTTGACCCCTGATGTCAACGTTGACTTTGACCCAAAAGTCAACTTTTTCGAAAAAGCCTTATTCTATGTTTTTCGATGTCCTAAATCTATTTTTGAAGTCAGTTTTGTGAAATTCGAACCCGAAAGCCTTCAAATTAGACTGTGAACCCGAACTTGAGTTTGATTTTAATTATTCAGTTAAAGTGAATTGCGAATAAGGATTGATTATAACGACTAAAATGAGTGAGAGAATTAATAATACGAATCCGGTCGAATTGGGAAAATGACCAAAATTTCCTCGGGTTTTGAAATTTCTAAATTAACTAAAATGATGAATATACTCTCGAGTCCTAAAATAAATGGATGGTTTGGAAGAACCGAAAGGACCAAGATGACTGAATTAACGTCAAGTGCGTTAATGATTGAAATACCCTCCTGACTATAGATAAGCGGAAGATTAGATAATCATGAAAATTCTGATAGACTACAAATGACTGTAATGCCCCTGCGGGTTTGAGGCAGTTACACTCCAAACTTGATTTATAGTATTTAAGGAATCGATGCCATAAATATTTGGTGATGAAATTACTAAATTACCCTTGGGGTGAAAGGAATACTAAAGTACTCATGATAAAGAATATGATTTGAAGTCTTATAGACAGCCTTGATCAAGCTGACCCTCAAATTAGGCTTTGTGCCTCCAGATAGGCCTCTTACGCCTTCGGGCCTAGGACCAGCCTCTAGTTATGGGGAAATTACACATTGGTGTTCGGTTAGAGGGTAGATAGGTTAAATGAATCTGATTATGGATCTATGACCGATATCAGTTTGAGAGTTCCATTAAAGTTGCTCGTGGAGTACGGTACCTGTGTATTAGTGGGCATGTATGTCACATTTTATTATATGATTGAGTCTGGTTTTCAGCTATGTGTGAACGAAATTTTAATATGGTTTTTAACATAAATATTACATTTTTTAAATGTAATTCTAAGAGTTTTCTCCTTTATTTTCTATAGGTTGCTCAGGTGACCCAAATGTGACCTCCTAAACTTAGACGTATCACATAGGCGGGTTTAGGGGATTACAATTATTATTTAATTTTTTCTTTAAATTCTTTCAATCTTTCCAATAACATTTTTAGTTATTGTAGCATCATCTCTAATTCACGAAATAATTTTTTATCCACTCCAAAACAACATTTTTTTTCCAATACAATATCAAAGCAATTTTACCAAAAAAAAAACAAAACTTAATATTAACATAAGGCTTAACTACAAAATAAGTGCACAAACTATGTCTCTTTTTGCAATAGGTGCCTAAAGTGTTTTTTGGCTGAAATAGGTGCCTAAACTATTTTTTGGCTAAAATAGGTGCCTAAACTTTCATTTTTGGTTGAAATAGGTGCCCAAGAAAGTGCCAAATTTGACTTTAAAACAAGTCAAAAATAAAAGTTTAGGCACCTATTTCAGCCAAAAAAAATAGTTTAAGCACATATTTCAGCCAAAATGAAAGTTTAGGCACCTATTTCAAACAAAAAATACTTTATGCACTTATTACAAAAAAAATATAGTTTGGGCACTTATTTTATTGTTTAGCCTTAATATAAACAAAATTGAGAATAGAATTAAAATGAATATATATATATACATGACCGTGCCGATCTCTTTCTACCCAAGTTAGACCAGGTCGGGTGGGTGGCCCGGCCCTCAAAAGTGCTACTTACAAGGGGTAGAAATGGCCGTGCGGTCGGTCCGACTTATAAGAGGAATAATACAATTCGAACCCCTGCAGTAACAGCTTCTCGTAGATGTCCGAAGTAGAAAAGCCGCTGATATTTTGAGCCATAACCGGAACATGAGCTTCGATTATGCAAGATTCGTCGAAATCTTGAAACGAAGTCCTCACATCTAGAAAACAAACGTATGAGGGTGGTGGTGGATCGGAACCAAAAGAGAAAACGGGGCAACGAGAGGCTTCCATAATATACACAGAAGATTCCATCGGCCTCGTGCAGTTCACAAGATAAACAGAGCTCAATGAGTGATATGAAAAGGACGGTAAATTATGCACCGGGAAGTAGCTGCGAGGAAGGGAGCAATCACCCGTGGCGAGATTCGCGTCTATGAGTCGGATCTTATAGTTATCGGGTTGATACGAGATGTTTTGGACACTGTATCTGCCGAGGTTCGTGGCTAAAATGGTGTGGTTGTCGCTTTCGCAGCCGAGTTCGAACTCATGGTAACCGCAGTTGGTGGGTTGGGTTGTTAAGCGAAAAGGGTATCTGATTGTGACATTTCCACAAACGGTTAGGGTGCAACGTTTGTGTATTGTTCTGGCGATGCAAGGTTCCGGGAGTTGAAGCAAAACATCAATGACGGCGACGAGGGCAAACATTGGAAGCTTTGGTTTAGTTTCGGGATGGCGAAATCTGGGTGGGGGAGTTATCATTGTAAATAGGATGGAGTCAAGATTTAAATGTGAGAAAGTAAAACCTAAGTTTTGAAATGGGGAAATTTATAATTATACTATTTTTTTTGAATAAAATATAAAAAAATAAAAAATATTCTTTAAGTCGAAAAGACAATAACCCCTTTTAGGAGCTTAATAGCTCCGTTTCTGATTGTAAATGATAATGTTAGATTTTATATATAATATGATTCGATAATGTGAGCACATGCATCGTGTAAACGAGTAAGGGAGTTTATATTATATAATTGAGAATTTTATATTATATACTCCATATAAATACAATAATTTTCTTATATCTATAATGTGATCGAAATAATATATATAATATTAAAAAATGACAAAAATAAATTTAAATATTAAAACAAAAATATCGTATGTAACTAAAAGTTATATTTGAATCTGAGAATGTTTTCTATGAAAAAAATAATGATTTTTTAGAAGATTTAAGGTCGAGCATTTGTATATAAGGATGTTAATAGGGTAAGTTTTGTAATTTACTCTACTTTACGTTCAAATGAACGAGGATATATACAATTTTTACAGATGATAGGACGTAAAAAAAAGTATAAAATTTAGAAGCGTTGTGGGTGATGTGGTAGGCGTGGACCTACCCTATTTCCACCCACCAATATATATAATAAGTATATTTAAAAAAAATTTAAAAGTCGTTCTCATAATGATCTCTATAGTATTTAATCTGTATTAATCAACAAATATATTAGATATCGGTGATTATAAAAATATTTTAAAATAATTAATTTTGGTAATATTTAACTCACATTCATTGCTATTTTTTTTGCAAAAAAGATTATTAATGGAGTCAGAGTTTCTTGATTCTCACCTATTTAAAGGGTAAGATAACTTATTATTATTTTTAAAATTGTGACAATTGAAATAATGTCACATATGTGATGAGAGTACGGAGGACGCGTTATTCATATTTTTTTCATAAAAATAGTTTATATGTATTTAATTGATACTTATAAAATATATTTATTTAAAACATCTTTTTACTTGTAAAATATGTTTTAGGTTCTTTTTTCTAACATTTCCGTCCTGCTGTTTTTAGCCTTAAAATTAAGGTGCCACACTCCAGACTCACTCATGTTTCTGATAAAAATCACATGATTAAAAATTAGACGACATGACCAACTTTTAATTTATCTAAGACGCTAGATCTTTTAAATAATATTTATAATTCAAATATTAAAATTATAAATAAAACAAACTAAATTAAAAGAGTTGTCCCTATAATTAAACTTTATATTGTCTGATTTAAACTATTCGACTAATGATGATTATATATACACACACATGAGCCCATGGGAGCATGCCTTCTTGCTTTAAGTTCACTTCTCTTTTTTTTATTTAATTAGTCTGCATATTCCTTAGCCCCATTGATATACTTCAAAACAAAATTTGAAAATGCGAATTAATACGATAAATCTAAAAACGGAAAATATATAATAAACATCAAATGATTTGTTTGAACATGATTAATATTTTCTATTCAAAAAAGAATATGATTAATATTTAATGTGTTATGCGTATTATATTTTTCATTTAAATTTTTAACATGTTTAATAATTTATGTTAGATTTATATTTACATGATTAAAAAAATATGATACATAATTCACAAAAAAATATTATACACACTAAATTCACTAATCATGATACATACATGAATTATGAATCGTATTTATTATTTTTTGCGACTTGCAGACAGTAGCAGAACTTGGAGTAAAAGTTTGAGGGTGTCAACTTAAATTTTTAAAAAATTTAGAGACTTAAACGAAAATTTTCAAAAAAATTTGAGGGTTTGACTAAATTTTTTAATAATTTTGAGAGATTTAACAAAAAAATTAAAATTTTAGAGGAAACTTAATTAAAAATATTCAAATTTTGAAGCTTAATATGAATTTTTAAAAATCTTGAGGGGGCCAAATTAATTTTTTAAAACTTTAAAGGCAAAATTCGAATTTACCAAAATTTTATGGGGACCACGTCCTTCAAAGGTTCCGCCACTGCTAGTAGATGAATAAATAAATAAATTTATTAACTAATGCATAAAAATAAAAGAACGTGCACCTGTTAATCTTAGCTATTGTTATTTCATTAATTTAGCGATCCAATAAAAGTGTAAAACTCTTAAATTTTATATTTTGTTAATGGATCTAACCAATATATATTCAAATTGGAATCGGATGCATATTTCTTCCATGTTTCAACTAATCCCTCTGACAAAACACCTTTGTTTCTTGATTGATTTAAATGCCTGTTATTTATCTACATGTTCGTGTTCGTGTTCGTATTCGTATCGTATTGTTTGGTTTGGATTACATGTACCAAAATATTCGGTGATTTTTGGATGGTCATATTGGATCATTTACCTACTTTAGAGAGATTATAACGTATGGGATTGTGTGTAGAAAGCATTTGTATTTTGTGTGACAATGCTCCTGAAACAAGGAGCCATATCCTTGCTGAGTGTCCCTTCTCAAAACAAGCATTTGTTTTGAGGAATTAAGTAAGAATGCAAGACACCAAAATAAGTTCAAGATGGATGTATTTTGAGGGAATAAAAATCATCCATCTTTTTGCGGTGCCCTATTTATGCCCTACATTATCAGATTAGACGTACTCATATTAAACATATACTTGTATCATTAGAAAATTTCAAGACAAATGAAATAAGAAAGCTTACAGATACATTTGAAAATAGGAAAAAGATTACAGAGGTATTTAAACTTTAAATTTATTAAATATCATCTGAATCAATTAAATTAAGATCGGAATTCGAATCTTCGATTCCCTCGGATTCCTTTTCTTTTGATTTATTTTCATCAAGATATTGCTGGTAGATATAAGAAGCAAAGCCCCAAAGGGTGAACAACATTGCCAATACTTAATTGCATCCATTTTTTCACCATAAAACATCACACGAACAATTGGAACAAATGGCAAACTAAGCATGCTAACAACATTTGAGAACAGAGAAGACACCAAATAGATCAATCCCACAACTCCCACTGTACAAATCTGCCACGCCAATGCTGCTCCGATCAAGCTCGAAACATAACTCGCCTTCCCTTTATCAAAATTAACCCGAGCATGCAAAAAAATGTAGCAACAATTGAAGTGTAAATCTGCATTTCAAACACGACGCTGAATGTATCCTTTTTTAGTACTTTTTTGAATGAGAATTGTGTTAGGGAAAGCATTAAAGCATAGCCTGCTGAAGCACCGATTGTTGATAAAATAGTAATGATACGTTCTTGGTCTCCTACTGGAGGTTTCCCGTTTTTATCTTTGCATGCGTCGGGATGAATTGCGACCATCGAAGCTGATATCGTAATGAAGATTATCGAGTTAAGTATTAGGATAGTGAACTTTTCGGAATTGATAACGGACGAGAAGATCGCGTTGAGTACCAACTGGCTTGCACAAATGAGAGTGTATGTCGAAACGGAAAGTGGTTCGACTCCTATTGAATACAAGAGGTCATCGATTGCTAGCAGACAACCGAGCGAAAAGTAGACCAAACAATGGCTTATGTTGTTTAAGGAGCTTGTGGACATGTTAATGGAGCGGAAGAAGAGGAGGGGGAGATAAAGGAGAGGAAAACCCGCTGTTTGCGTGAGAGATGCCAACCATTTACTTTTTCCGCCATGGTTGAAATAGAATTTGGTTAGAAGAACAGCAGCTGATTGACCGACAAGTAGGAAGACGATATTGAGTGTCACTAGAAGCCGCCATTTCCAGCGGTTTTCGGGTCTGAATACCGGATGTTGATCGCTGATTGCTTCCTCTTGAGGAGGTGTTTGAGCTTCTGCTGTTAATATTTACAGAAAAAATCGAGTACAACAATTGTAACTACAATAAACAAGAAATGAACATTGAAATAGGGAAGGGACAGAAAACCTGGTTTGCTTTCTTGCTGAGCATCAATTATTTCCATTAGCTAATCCAAAACATACCCCACAAAAATATTGAAGTGGTTTCTTGTGCAAGGACTTGGAGTTGCCGTTTTAACTTGTTTTATAACATGTTTGTTCTCGGTTCCTTTTGTTCTTAACGAATGATCCATGCAATGACCAATCATCAATGTGTCTAAAATACAAGAAATTCAGTAACTCTGGAATTTCATTGGCGGCAGAAGTTTGCTCCTTTTGGACTTTTGTGAGATTATAGATCCTTTGTATTCTATTTGTTTGTAGTTTCTACTTTCTTGTTTGTATATTTACGTTATCTGAATTCATTCGAGTTTCGAACGGACTTGAATTCATATACGGATGTCTAAATTTTTGTATATATTAGGGAGATCATACTCTCGTACTTCGTATCTATAGCCAAATACATGTCAGCAAAAATACTAAAAAACATAAGAGTTGGGATGCAATTGGAAACAAAGTGATCAAATTTACAAAAAAAAAAAAGCTTTTCAAAATTGATTTCTTGAACATGCAAGGTAAATGAATATCATCGGAACAATGCCGGTTTACAGTATCGATATGGTACTGCCACGGCATCTAATATTACATATATTTGTACATTAAGCATATGATAAAGGAAAAGGGGCTTGAGCAAGCAAACCTAAACTAGCAGCACGGTAATGACAATGGTCATCGCAAACCAAACACGTAAACGATTGCTACATCCGAACAAAGGTCAATGGCGTCTCACTATCCTGCATTTTTACAGGTTACAAACGAAAAATTAACACGAGTCTAATTTACACAGAAGGAAATTGAAGTGGAGGTGTTTTCTACCTTCCTAGTCGAGAGCTCGGGTTCTTCCAATAGCATATCTTGCAACGGTTTTACTTTGACATTCATTTCCCGTACTCCGGAGCTATAAGCAAAATATAGACAACAAATCTCTTTCAATCCATGTACGGGAAGGATACAAGACAATTTATCTATAAACTCGTCTGATGACGATAATTATAAATGTTTATTAACTAAACCAATGGTATCTAAAGTATTCACTATTCTTTAAATCTGAAGAACCCTCCAAAATCCCTCTAAATCAAAAAAGGCCGTACAAGACATTCATACCCGAGTCCTGGTAACATGGGAAGAAAGCTCAATCCAAAAGCTGAATATACACGTTCAAGTATTAGTGACTATTCCTAATTATGCTGTTAGTTTCGTCTATATTTGGACAGACGAACATCAAGTACAGAGTTGCAAAAAAATTATTAAGGATTCAAATATAAATAATAGATAAATCACCAAAAAAGAGTACATACTTGGTACCAGTTCAAATTAAGACAACAATGAAATTTGATAAAGCAAGAAACACACACCTATATACATTATCGAGGGAAAGCAGCCGGTTGTGGAGAGCATAATCATTGCCCACATATGTCACAACTAAGCTACCAGCGTCTGGGTGGGGTCAACTCCTTGAAGTAGGAAACCTAAGTACAAATGTCCCAGGCTCTTGCAGGCCTCTTGGACCTTGAAGTGAGAGTTCAGCTTCTTCCTTCGTTATAAATCCTTCTATCCACTTTGGCGATGTAGAATTCCACATTGCCTTTATCCGATCACTCAATAATGTAAAAGCTACAGGGTATAACCAACACCACATCTTCTCAAAATTTTCTTGGGCCATGTAATCTTGGCATCCAGCAATTTTTCGCAGAAGCTCAAAGTCCTGAAACAATTGTTACCAGAATGAATTTTCATCTGACAATCAAATTTTCACACGGATTTTCTTAACAAAAGAAAATATTACTATTTATTCATACAACACATATGGCATCAAGCTGCAATAGCAATATTTAGTACAGATAAAAGAAGACATAACAAAAGAGATATTTGTAATTTTGTACCCATAAAATGCATACATTACTAGAGATGGATGGATATAGATACCTGTTGGGAAAGAGATCTAGTAGTGCAGCAAGCAATCTTCATGAATTGCTCTTCAATCTCGAAAACTGCACTCTCCCATTGAACTTGAAGGTTGTTTTGTGAAATTGAATTCCAGGCTATCGTTCCCTCATCTATCAATCTCTTTGCCATTTTTATTTGACGTCTAAGAGCAGGAAATAAAGTTTTTCAATTACAAAAGGAATACAAAAATTCAACAATACCCACTATATATCCCAAGAAAATTTGGTACTGATGTATATTTTCCCAATATTCACAATCAAGATATATCACGATCAGTACTATTACATTCCCCGCTATAACCCAACAAGAATATATAATGATCACGGACGATAGTGTCTGAACTCGGAAAGAAGCAAAGCATTGTAAATTACCTATGATGAGAACATCCAGAGTAGACAGAAACCTGGTCTGCAAAGCCTAAAATTTCTTCATCCGGAACAGTTGTTGAAATTTCCTTGAGTAAAAGAGACCTGTCGGTCAAGCCCCCAGGCAGTACCTAAAAATTGTTGCATCCGAAACTGAATGTCCCCTACTTGACACACTCTTTAAAGCTGAATCATGGGCACCAGTGCTCTCTGAATCAGATATGAAAGTGTTCAGTTCTTCAAAATTCTCAGGTCTCGCCTCTGATCTCGACCCAAAACCATTCTGGACCTGATTGTAAATGGCAACGCAATTTTTTATAGTTCAAAAGTGATTTATGCTCCTCTTGTATTAACGGTCTATAAAGACATAACATGATAATGATGATGTTATGGAAAATGAAAAGGACAAAAGTCTCGATCTATACCTAATTGTGCTTCAAGATGATAGAGTTGCATTCTTCACTGTGTTGGTCTATTTTAGAAATATTTGCCTCTCCCAATCTAACTCTCTTCGACGTTGGACTGAGTTTTTCATGTACAGTATTGTGCTTAGGTTCACAAGAAATATCATCTAAGCCACATGATTGAGATCCATTTACCGGATGGACTGCAGAGATTTTTTTTCCAAATAATAGATGTCCTTGGGGTACGATTCCGAGAGATGCAACGAATTGAAGGGGAGAAGTCCTCAAGGAAACAATAACCCTGGAACCTTGATATTCCAAACTTAATGCAGAATTGCCTATTATCACACTTGGACGAGAGCTGAGACAATATCAACCAAACCATTAGTGAATTCAATATGGATCAATAAGAAAATAAACAAATATGTTACAGAAAGTCAAATTCTCGCAAAATATATATAGTTCCCTGCCATCATTATTGATTCTGCCGGAGGCTGTAATAGCCAATCTAGTAATTTTGATCAAGCATGGCCTGCTAAAGTTTAATTCAAGCTCAAGCCATGAATTTCTTTGAGTATCACTTACGAGCTTGATTTTCCAATCAACCAATATACATCATGCGTATGAACTGACTTTTGGATGAGCTTGAGAACCTTACAAATGAGCTTGCATTCATTTCAGATTGGAATAAATGAACATTTTAATCACTTGCTTATTGCTTATCATTGGAGACATTGCGAATTTATACCCGAAGACCGAACTTTAACTCAATCAACCTAGCTACACAAAATATCGTAACCTCTGCTATGAGAAGTAGTTTAGCTGCAGTTATATTATAGGGGGGTTGGTTACCAGCAGAAAAAAATTATTTTCAGCAAAAGGCCTCTAGAAGAATGAAACACTACAGACTAGTTTCTCATGGAACAAGATCCTCATAGAAATTTCTAAAAATACCAAGAAACACACATATTGAACAAAATATTGCACAAACTAAATCTAATATTAGCACCTTGGAGATCTTCACTTAAAGGATGCCCGCCCCTTTGATAGTTTACCAGGTCGATCAGAAGAGGCAAATTCAATTCCATCACAGCTAGCTAGAAGAGGAGGTTCTTCATCATTTGACTTCTCAACTGGTAATCGATTATGAGCATACAAGAGTGATGCAACGACCTTTCCAACAAGCAATGTGAAAAATTAGGTGCTGAAAGTAAAAACAGTACCGTGAAATTAAACATAAAGACTAAATTACCTCTAGTTCCTTGGTTACTGGCTGGCCAAAGAAATTTAATAGAACGACATCCAAGGAAAAGATCCGTCGACAAGATGCTTGTGAAAGGGTAAATTTAGAGAAAATATAAGGATTCAATATGGCTGAAAACATGTCTAGTATTTTTGTGAAATGAGCAAGCTATATACTATGCTACTCTGACTCTTCATTTTACTAAAGTACCCATGTTCAACACATACTCAGACTTGTACACGTAAATCTTAAAAAAGATGAGAATAAAAGCTAAAATATCAGCAATATTTATGTACTAAGATAAGAATATCCTTTTTCTTGTGACTTTGAATGTCTTTACAATTTTCTGGTTCCACGAGGCTTGAACTTAAAAGCAAAAAATCTATACTAATTACCAACCTACTCAACATTTATTGTTTAAAGTAGAGACATACAAGTTAACAACCTATTACTTTATCTATTTTACCATCCGACATATATATTGGGATACATTTCTTTAATTTGATAACAATTTTATGTGAAGTGAAGTTATACTGATAGGGATGCTTCTGCAAGTTCACTTTCAGATTGTACAAAGAATACATTAATAATGTCACAAAATGAAACACATAACTGCTATTATTTAAGTATAAAACTTGTAGCAAAAAATGTTTGGAACTCTTTGGTATTTACCTTCCCACCAACAATATTCCAAAAGCCATTGTCTTCTTCAATATCAGATATAGAAGACTTATCGATTGACAATCTTAGAGGCGCATCCTGGCATTATATTTTTGTGTCAGTTTTCTAAACGTTAAGGTTAACTTACATGCTATGGAAAAACATTGAGGAAACATGAGAACTACAAGTAAACCACCTTAACATATTGATCCTTTATGGACAACATTGAAGGCAAGACTTTTGCATCATGGATAAAACCCTGCAAATTACTATCCCCGCTAATACCAATCAATGCCCTCTTCCTCGAACCATTTGGGATGGAATCTCTGTTTAACAAGGAGGAGAGGTGCTGCTCTCCTGAAATATCCCCATTAATGTAAACCCGCACAAAATCAGAAGAGACCTGACAAGAAAAAGGAAAAACAGAAAAAATGGCATACATGATAATAGCCAATGGAAACTAAATTAATATTCATCTATAAAGTATACTTCAGTAAAACCTTAGGCAGAAAGCTACATGCAATGTCTCCAGCTCGAAGTGAAAAAGGAGAAAAACAAACAGGAGACATATCCAAATTGAGGACTGTTGCCTCGAAAAACATTTTCTCCTACTCCTTTCCAATGTTAGATTTCTATTTCCCTTTTTACCCTCTTTCTTTTTCTCTGATTCCTTGAGAGATCGCCATTGGTGCACACCACATAACCTAAAATTTTCATATATACACCT
The DNA here is from genome assembly GCA_019671005.1 of Hibiscus mutabilis. Classification (NCBI taxonomy): domain Eukaryota; kingdom Viridiplantae; phylum Streptophyta; class Magnoliopsida; order Malvales; family Malvaceae; genus Hibiscus; species Hibiscus mutabilis. The sequence continues at coordinate 2,749,603 of CM033744.1, forward strand.
ACCTAATTTATATTTGCTCTATTTCATTTTCTTTTTATTGCATCCTTCTCTTCAGTGTTCCTCATGTAGTTATGCAGGGATGGATTCTCAAAAGACGGGATTGTTTGAATTTGTCCTTGTATTTATAGAACTTACATAGAAATGCCACTTTTCAAGCCCAATACGATGGCAGTCCTAAAAAATGATTCAAGTTACGCATAAAATAGATAACCCATTCATAAGCAAGTGTAAGAGCCTACTATCCATGTGATCAATATTTCGAATTCAAAGCAACTAAACAGACCAAATTAAAACCAGTCCATCCGAGTCACTCATTCCCAAAATTATCTTGAAAAATTCAAACATCATGGCAAGATACTAAAGCAACACATTAAACTACATATAAAGGTGCAGCTCTCAAACAAAAAATGTCTTTCTGCTTGTAGTTTTGTCGGATTTAAAAGGCGTACCTCGTATCCAACATGTATCCACTTGTTTTGAGCCTGTTCAATCTCCGCAGTCAACGGTAAATCAGATTTTCCAAGACCAGGAGCTTCATTGTGTAGGCAAGTCAATGGTAAAAGCATTAATGTCTTTTCATTGAGAACAAGTAAAGGAGAGCTGCTGTTAGCCTCTGCATATACCTATAAACAGAAAAAAAAAAACTCGAATTTAATAGAGAAATGGAAATCGAAAACTCTGGTAAAGGTAAATGACCAATACAAATTAAGAAAAAGATCATCAAAATAATGAAGATTGTTAAAAGGAGAGCTGAAGCTACAATTGAATTAAAAATCACATATGGATGCGAATTTTTCTGATGGCAGCTGCTAAACTTTCTAAAAACACAAAACACTCATAAAATCATTGAAAAGAAACAACAAAAAATAAGAAATGGATGTTTTCCTACCAACCAAACAGCAGAAAGTAAACCAGGAAAGAGAACTTTTAGCCCGTGATTAACAATTATCTGGAACACCAACAATTTCTTCTTATAAACTACTCGTTAAATCGCATAAAAACACAAAAGCAAAACAAAACAGCAAGAAATGAGAAATGGGTAATTTCCCTAAGCCCAAATGATCAAATTTTGAGTGAAAAAGAGAAACCCAAATCAGAAAAGGGATCAGCAGTTGCTAAACCTGTTTAAGAATGATGGCGGGAAATGCGTTGGAGTCGAAAATATAAACCCAGAAGCATAAAGCAAAACCCTTTTCTTCGTCAGCTTCAGTTTCCACTTTGAAATCCTTCAACAAAATGTAATCTTTTTCTCCTATTATCGGATTATTCTCACCCACGACTACTCCCCTTTTTGCTTAAACAAAAGAAGAACAAAACTAAAAACCCAAAACCCAGAAAATTTTAGTAGCCCACTTTGAAAGAAACTGACTTTGGGTTAAATTAGTTGAAAGTGAAGTCAAAAGGTTGACTACCGATGACGTGGTTTTATTGGTAAGGATATGAAATTCTCATTATTTTCACTTATCTAAGGCTTAATATCCCGAATTATCTCGTTTTTCCTTTTTAAGTGATTAAATTATTTTTTATTCTTTTTAAGTGCTCAATTATCATATTATTTTAGTACCTAAATTACATGTTTTTAAAAAACTGTTATTGTTATTATGTAAAACATATAATTCTAAGTTTTACAATAGTAATATCAATTAATCATAAATAAACAGATAGATATATGAATACCAAGAAAATATATACAAAGATACTTAATGAAAATTTAATTATTTATTAATAAAATTGTTACTTATATAAATACAATTTTAATATGTATTCTACTACTTAACATGAAATATAATTTACATTGTCTTTTTACATATAATTTTATTTTATTTTATTTTGTATGAGTTCAAATCCCGACATAAGAATGTAATAACTCTTTATTTAAACAAAAAAAAATAATTTGAGTAAGCATGCTTTTTTCGTTATCTTTAAAAAAAAAAATCTTAGTATAGTCATTTTATATCCTCTCTTATCACTACAATTGCGTTTAAATCCAAATACATGTTTTACTGTTGCTTTTAATCTTATTGCTACATATAGGGATGGGCATTTGATCCAAACTCAACAGATCTTGATCGAATCTGCTTAGATTTTAAAAAAAATGAGTCAGTGAAAAATATTAAATATCAGATCGGATTTAAGTTTAGAGTGAAAAATATTTGATCCGACTCAATATATTTATATACCTTTTCATATATTTTAGGGGTAATTATTATAATGCTCCTCTATTTTTTATTAATTACATCTTTAATTTTATTGAATAAAAAAAGAAAAGGAATAATTACTATAAATAACCTCTTCATTTTTTCTTATTATCCTTCTTTATTTTTAATAAAAAATAAAAAAATATATTTTTTATTTGTTTTGCACCGGGTCAATTACGAATTTTAATACTAAAATTCAGGTTTGGTGAAATTTTATCACATGTTGGGTCGGTCGAATTCATGTAGAACCTTTATATTTTTGGGTTGAGTTCGGATTGGCAAAAAATTCGACTCGACCCATGCCCCCAAAAATAACAATAGTAAAAATATATATATCAATTTTTTAAAATATATAATTTACTATTGTGTCTCTTAAATTTAATTTTTTTTAAATAATCATCCTAATAAATAACATAAGAGTTATGCCGTGCATCACCCTCTCAAGTTTTAGCATCACATAATAAAATGAAAAATTCAAAGAAATCCAACTTTCGCCGGCAAAAGGAAGTGGAGAAAACATACGAATATTACTAATCTAAATTTGTTTAATATAATAAGTAGGGAAAATAAACGTCATGTTTAATTATGTACTACGAATTATGAGCACATCAATGTATCATTAACTTTTTTTATTTATTTTTAGAACTATAATGACCGAAAATGTTATTATCCTTTTTATAATAAAATCTAAAAAATAATTTTTATATTATTTTTTCCTTTTCGGTAAAAAATTGAACTTTGGTAAATTATTTAATTTGGTAACAAAACTTTCAATTGCTTCAATGTTACCATTAAACTTTTAGTTTTGCTCCAAAATAGTCAATGACACGTTAACAGATGTCAGAAGGTTGACGTGACCGTTAAAATATTTTATATAATAACACATTTAGTCCTCCATGTTTGCACTCTGCATATTCAAACAATTTTACCTTAATTAAAAAAAATAATCTAACCCTCATTATAAATTATTTCTAGCACTATTTTAATTAAAAATAATTGAACCACAAAATCAAAACCCTAAACACTAATGGAATATGATAGATTTTTAGTACTTGTCAGAATTGACAGGTCTAGAAACATTATTTGTTTCTTATGGTTGTTTTTTGTATTGATTGATCAACTTCATGTGCAAAGAAATGCTGAAGATCCATCGATATGACCCTGCACACTAAAAAATCCATCGTATTCTATTAGTATTTAGGATTTTGGTTTTAGAGTTTAATGTTAAATTATTTTTAATTAATTAGTGTCAACTTTAAATAATTTGTAAACAATAAGGGTGAAATTATTTTTTAAAATTAAGACAAAATTGTTTGAATGTACAAAGTGCAAAAAAGGAGGACTAAATGTGTCATTATACAAAATATTTTAACTATCAGTCAACCTTTTAACGGTTGTTAACGAGTCAGTGACTAATTTGGAGCAAAACTAAAAGTTTAATGGTAACATTGAAGCAATTGAAAGTTTATTTACCAAAACTAAAATTGTATTTTTCGATTTTATTCTAAAAAGGATAATAATACTTTCGGTCCCTATGATTTAAAAAGTAATTAAAATAGTTAATGGTACATTACTATACATATAATTAGTGGTACATTAACGGTACATAGAATTTATTGTAGAATCATCCAATAAATAGTATATGATTATTTAATTGATTGAAAAAACAAAAGTACTAAACCGCTTTATTTTGTGTGGATTTAAATATCAATATTTGCATTAAAAATTTAAATATCTCTATTATAAAAATATATAATAAGTAGTATCCCACATTTATAGATAGAAATGGTAAAATCTGAGTTGCTTCGAAAATTCTGTACTAATTAGGCCATGTGGCCTCGCTCAATTTGTTTTCTTTTCTTCATAAAAAAATGAAATAAAAAGTATATATCGTGGATAAGTTAGGAACATATCTTAAATGAAGCAATTCCTAGCTTATAATCACAATTACAAATATAATTGATAAATTTGTATAATTGCAATTAGACATGATCAATATAAAATAAAACATATGATAGTATCATGTAAGAGTGTTATTATTTTTAGGAGATTCAAATTAAGGGTGTAAATGAACAGAGCGTTCGATGAATTGTTCGTGATAGTTTATATAGTGTTCATTTATATTCATTTATTAAGCTAAATAAACAAGTATGAACAAAATTTTTATGTTCGTTTAATAAACGAACGAACACGAACAAAGGTGTGTTCGGTTAGATTATGTTCACGAACAAGCTCGTTTACTCTGTTCTCATTTTCCTTTTCCTTTTTTTACGTTTTAAATATTGATGAATGTAGGGACTGAATAGAACACATGGTGAATTTTGGAGCTCAAATTGTGAGAAGCCTGAGGAGCTTAAGGACTAGTGGTGTAATTTCACCATGTTGGCGACATATAAACCAACATGTCCATAAGCGTTAAGCAAACATGTTGACGACCGTTAAACGAACATATTCACGAATACTAAATAAACGAACACCTTAAAAATAAATAAATAAACATGAATAGTGTAATATCCCAATTTTTAGACTAGTGACCAAATTGAAATTCTTAAAAGTTTAGGGGGTAAAAGTGTGAACTTAGAAAAGTTCAGGGACCAATGTGTCATTTTCAAAATTTATGTGAGTTAACCCCGTAAATGAATAGTTCACCCCAAGAGTGGCATTTCTGTGTTACTCAGATTTTTCGTACGAGGCTTGTATTATTAGCATTTTTTGATCGAATGAAAATTTTAAGCGTGCTCAAACCAGAGTAGTTTAAGGATGGGTGACCATATGGGAAGGTCCCATATTTAATATTTTGACTGATAAAAAGGATTTATTTTAAGTTAATAATGTTCGAAATGAATTGTGGAGATAAGATTTCTAAGAGGAAAGCCATCCAGTAAACTTTCCCGGTAATTATCGGTATATCGGATCGAACTAAAATTTTAAAGACAGTTCTAAGAAATTATGGAATGACAAATTTCAAGACAAGTTGTAAATAAAGTCTAGTTAAAGAGCAAATTGGACATATGCCATGGATGGCATTTTTGAAATATTTTGAAACTTTGAGGGTAAATTTGAAAGATGAAAAACACATGGATTTGATCTTGGCCATTGATTTTGATGAGATTAAATCTTGGTCATTATAATAAAAGGGCAAAAAGGTAATTTCACTATTTAAATGATTTTTAAATTCATTTAATCTTACACATGAATTAAATATGTTAAGAGATGATAAAAAAATCATCTCCGTCAGCAGTTGTTGTTCGAACATAAGAAAAACAAAGGGGGAAAGGATTTTTCAAACTTTCAAGCTAAATTTGGAAGAAATCAAGGCTAGTTTCAAGCAAGTTTCAATTAGGTAAATTATTCTACACTTCAAGCTCTTCATTTTGATAGTATTTTTGCATGGAAAAGTTTAATATAAGTTGTGTCTTGAATGAATATTGATGATGGAAATTGAAGTTTATGATGAAATTAGAATGGTAGATAGTAGAAATGATGATTTTGATATGGAATTAAGGTTGATTTTGGATAAATTTCATGTTAGGAGATATAAACCCTAACCCTAAAATTTGGAGGTTTGAGTTAGGAAGTTAATTTGAGGATGGAATTGATTGAATTATGATGTTAGGAGACTTATTTTGATGATATGTTGAATAATTTCCCAAGTTGTAATTTTAGGGACCATTTCGAAATTTTGGAAAAATTAGGGGAAATTATTGTAAAAATTATTTTAGCATTGAAATCATTGAATTATGATGAAAGTGGCTTGAATTGGTGATTAGGGACCAAAATGAAATTTTTTTGAAATTTAAGGACCAATTCGGCAATTTAGTAAAAGTTAGGGATTGGTCTTGAAACTGTGGAAAATTGAAAGAATTGAAGATTTAAGCATGTTATGAAAGTTGAAGGATTGAAATGTCAAGAAAGAAAGATTAAGGGGGCTAATTCAAAAAGAAAGTTGGTTAGGGACTAAAGTGAATAAGTTTGGAAGTTAAAGGAAAAATGTATAAGGGTGTTAGAATTAAGTGAAAGGTTAAATTGTACATTAATTTAATGTACAAAGGCAATATAGTGACCAAAATGTCACTTTTATAAGTTTGGGGACTAAAAAGGAAATAGTCCAAAATAAGAAATTAATTATAGAAATTGTTCAAAAATGGGTTTGAACAATTGTCTAATGTCCAAATTAGTCACTAAAGATCTAGGGACTAATTTGGCAATTTGCAAAATATTTGGGAAATTTCAGAAAGTTTTATATTCAAATAGTTATGTTTAAGAATCAAGTTAGCAATGTTAGATTTAAATCGAATGCGAGAATGGTAATGTATATGCTCGATTGGTCTTAACAGTTCGAAAGGAGATCAAAAGAGAACCAAGGATAAAAAGAAAATAAGAACCTCGAGTAAGCTTAGTGAGGCATACTATTCCTGGCCCAAGTGAGTGCATTTACATGTTTTTAAAATGCAATTAGGAGACTTGCGAGTAGTCGACCTTAAATTTAAAATAATATTGTATTTCTATAAAACGGTATTATGTTGAAAAATGGCATTTGTATTTCTCTATAATATGTGCTATAATACTTTGCTAGACATGGCCAGATTGGTGAAACTCCAGGTACGAATAATTGTCTGCATAAGTGATGGTGCATTATACATACATGAGATATGGAAATTGACAAGATTAAAATGAAACAAGATAAAATGGAACAAGCGACACTTAAAAATAGTATTACCTTATATGTATGTTGAACTATATTGCTATGAATATGTTTATATATGATGAAGCATGTGATATGAAATGTTTATTTATATGATTGATTATGATGTTTGATTGATAATAAAATAAATGCCCAAGTATTTTGTATGAGAGTCCGTGGTATAGTTGGCATGCCATAGAGTCTTTAGCAGCTGCACCCTTATGTTCAAGTTATGAAAATGATATTGTGACAAAATGATTGTGTCACATGCACCATGGGGATCTACGCCCACTGTGCCTGAGTGCACTGTCGAGGTGCTTTATGTTTATGGGGAGCAAAAAGTGTCCCCGAGTACGTACTCATCTTCACGTTCACGTTTGACACTACGATGTCATTACAAGATGACTCGCGTACCTCAATCTCATATAGCGTACTTTGGGCAATGATAAAAGAATCATGATACGTAAATAAATCTTGTTATGTATATGAAACATGTCATGAATATGAACCATGTTATGTATATGAAATATGTCAAGTATACAAATTATGCCATGTATATAAAGCATGACATATATATGAATTATACCAAGTATATGAATCAGGCTAAGCACATAAATTATGTCATGTATACGAAGTATGTCACAAGTATAAGAAATATGCTATGCATATGAATCATACCACGTATGAAAACCATGCCATACAATTGAAATATGCCACGTATGAAAATCATGTTACATAAATGGATCATGCCATGAATATGAATTTCATTACATATATGAACCATGTCATGTATATAAATAATGTTATGCATGAAATTCATGTCATGTATGTGAATCATGTTGCTTATGTGAATTATGTTATTTATACGAAATATACGATGTATATGATTGATTTTATGATTATAGAACATTGAAATCATGAGTAAGTTAGGAACTTATGAAATATACATGAAAATCTAGAGACTATGGAACCCTTGATAGAACTATTCTATCTTAGGTAGAGAACTTGATATAATATCATAAAACAAGTATTACTTTACTCTATATTTGTTAAATAAGATTATTGCCTCACTAAGTTCGTACTTAGCGTGTGTTATTTCACATGTAGGTTCTCCTACGTAGAAGGGCATGAATGAGTTATTAATTGGAAAGTCAAGTTACATTAGTAAGCACGGTATGTACATCTTAAATAATGGTTGATATCTAGCGGGCATGTACTTGTATGTATGTGGGTTTAAAAGATGCACATGTTTTGTAAACTTAAGTTATAATGTATTTACGTATTAGTTACGAGTGTAGGGACTTAGAATATGGTTTTACTACAAATGATTATGATTTATGACATAGTTAAATCTAGTTTAACCCTAATCACGTATGAATTTTAAATTCAAGAAGGGGTCTAGGCAGGGTACATAGTTTTCTCCTTGAATTATATTTTTATTTCAATAACATATTTATAAATTTTCTAAAATAATTCAGGGTTGAAACTAGCTGTTATAGACTGACGTAGTTTTCAATTTAAAAAATGATGAAGGGTTAAACAACAAGACAAGGTTAGGTATAAAAAAAATTCTTCAAGTCATGTTTTCTTAATAATTCAGTAACATCTTTAATGTATATTCGGTATACGAGTATACGTTAAGGGTGTTACAAATAGTTCATTCAAGCTCAATTCATTTACACTCCTAACTCAGATTAAATAGTGTATTTGCATGGTGTGTTTGCGTTTTCAAATGGCTAAAAAGTAAATAACATATACACCATATAATAATTACATCAAATTATTAAAAAACACATGATAACTATAATTATAATACACAAATGGCAATCTAACAATCTAACAAATGGAAATCTAAATTTAAATAAGAACAAATATATATATTTATAATATATATATATTACATTTACACATATTATCCTATTATACCCATCAAAATAAATTTTTTATTGAAACACCTCCTTCATCAATTATTCATGGAAATGCCACCCATTTTAGTCACGTAGGATGAAAGCGTACCATGTTGGCCACGCTTTTGGAAAGCACGCCACTTTAACCACACTTTCTATGTACAAAAATGTATCCCCAGACCGGCTTATGCGTAAAGTCCAAATCTAGGAGATCGTATTTCTTACCAAAAGCTTTTCATGAAAATGCATAAAGATTTAAAATCAAATTCGAGTAATAATTAATTCGAACACAAGTAAAATTAGTTAACTAAAGTAAATCGTATTAGAATATATAATACATCATAACCCACATAGGGCAACATAATAGAACATACAGTAACAAAACATAGGCTCATGTTACCGTAAATAAGACAGTCTGAAAGATGAAAATATTACAACAAAAGACGTGTACAGAATATGTCGATCCTTCAAGTGCCAGATCCGGGAAGCCTATCCAAATTTTTAAAGAGAAGAGATTTTGGGGTATGAGCTAAGGAGCTCATTGTGTCCCAACAGTGTGAATGAAAACATTTTTATAAAACATCTGATAAGTAGTAAACAATTCAAAAAACATGTTATAAGATCAACCAAGGTTTTCATGCAAACCTATCTACCCTCAAACCTAACTCTAGGATACAGTTTCTCAGAACAGTGTCGTATACATGCATTAACCTGAGCTCATTGGGCATGGCTACCATCCTAAAGGGATACCTTCGGTCCAATAGGAATCACCCTAGCCGAAGCGTAGGAACTTGATACGGTAGGAATCACCTAGCCGAAGCATAGGAACCTGAACAATAGGAATTACCAGCCAGATCAAGGCTGAACCTGCAGAGACTTCATATTCCATCCCAAGTCCCCAATAAGACAATTTAGGCATAAATTCTAGTATACAATAATAAATGGCAATAACAGTAGATGTAAGCAGACAATTTTTTTTAGTAAAATAGTAACCAGATAGCATGCTTCCAGTCAGACATGAATTAGATATACGAAAAGGTTATATTTAAATTAGAAAATATGTTTTTTTACAAAAATCAGATTATATCATACAGGTACACAGAATTATTTCAAACAAACAGTAAAACATGTATATAGCACACAAGGAACACACTTCAAAAGGTCGGGTAGTCAGATCAAAAGGTCGGGTAGTCAGACGGTCTACTAGGCACTAGAGCCACGCTCCGCTGTAGTGTTGGAACCTAAGTCAATAGAATTAGGGCTACTAAAAGAATTATATTTTATTAGGAAAATTCACTAAGTATTAAAATCATACGGGTCACTATGGGTTCATGCGACTGAGCAGATTGGGATAAGCCGGGCTGGGTTAAAACACGATCAGGATAGTGGTGAGTACCTATAGTCAAACAATTGTTCATATTAGTCGTTTATTAGATAGCGATATGCTATACAAATTAACTTGATAAAAACTACATGCATGGGTTTAAGGTTAGATTCAGAAGCCTTCGAGTTAGAATTTCGCAAAACGAACTTCAAAAATAGACTCGGGACGTAAAAAAACATAAAATAAGAGTTTTCAGAAATTTTGACTTTTCGTGTCAAAATCAACGCTGACATCAGCAATCAAAGTCAATATTGACGTCTTGCTGACATCATTAGTCAATGGTCATAGTCAACAGTCAGAGTCAATGATCAAAGTCAACGGTCAGAGTCAATTGAGTTGCCTCGAACGAGTTGACTCAAATGGGACAAAAACAAGTCGAGTTTTGAGTCGAACTTGGGTTAGCAGGCTTGGGTTTGGGACTGGTTAAACGGGTCGGGTATAGGTTATGGGCCTTAACACGCCGATATATTATAACCTATTCAAACCGATTCAGATAGCTTGGCTCAGTTTATGGACTGGACCGGGTCTGGCCAGGCCAGTTCAATGGCCACCGTCTAGGGAGGTCGAAAATCTCCCCAAACGACGTGTGAAGCCCACGCGCAGTCTAAAATGGCCGAAAAGGCCCAAAATGCACCATTTTCCAGATTTTCACCATTATAAAAAATAACCAACCCAAAAATACTCCGAACAAGCCAAAAATTAAACTAAAACTTGCCCAAAAAAACAAACGCTGGTAACCTTCAACGAGGTTAAAATCGTGGTGGTTTGACGATCGGTCAGCGGCAAAATAACCACCTCGACACGGGGAAGGTAACTTCGGTATTAGATTCTCGAACGAGAAACAGTGGTAGCCAAAAATGTGAAAACAAGGGTGGAAAGATTTGGTTCTCGACAGCGAATGACGGGGAGACAATGCAAGTGGTGGCTAGAGTTTTGATCGGTACAGAACATCGGTCACTTCGATAATAGCGGTGAAGGTCACTGAGCAACAGGGAAGGAGATCAGACTGTGACAAAGGCAAGAAGATGATAGGTCGGGTGAGAGAAAAAATATCTAGATTATTAATTTTGGTTCAGATGAGTATTAAATGTTGTAGGTGGGGGTTCGGTCTTTTTTTATTTAATTTAAATAACCCGAAACATGATATGTTAAAAGATAGTTGGAAAAATTAACATCAAGAGCTTTAACAGCTTAGTTGGTTGAGGCATGGTGTTGTCAACCACAAGGTCATGAGTTCTTGGCTTGGGCAAACAACTCCCTTATTATTATTATTATTATTATTATTATTATTATTATTATTATTATTATTATTATTTAAGGGGGTTAAAAATAGAAATGAAAAAAAAAACTATTAAACCAACTTTGAGATTTAACTCCATGAATTGTAAAAGTGATATTGACATTAATTTATGGGTAAAACTTTGATACACAAGCTGTGTAAAATTAATTTTACACAAGCCTGTATATTTACACTATAAAAACTCAAATCCTAAATTCCTAACCCTAAAAACTAAACCTTAAACCCTATACACTAAATTCTAAACACTAACATTAAATTCTAAACCCTATAACCTAAACCTTAAACCCTAAACTAAAACTCTAACCCCTAAAACTAAAAGGCACGTGTAAACTAAAGTTTACACGGCATGTGTATCAAAGTTTTTTCCTTAATTTATAGGCATAAAGTTAAAAAATGCCCTAAACATTTGACTAAATAGTCACTTTGGCTTTTATTCTTTTTTTAGAGCAATTCAACCCTCAATGTTTCATTTTGGGTCAAACTATCCCCTCTTCGGATGAAAATTGTTATAAAACTGACGGTAAACAGTTTGGAATGACTTGGTAGAATGATAAGTCAGCAGAAAAATTTATTTTATATTTTATATACTTTTATAAAACTATTTTGGGTATGGTGTAACGTTTTTCAAGTCAACACATTTGTCTATATGATACTGCCATGTCAGTGTGCACTGTCATATAGGTTTGTCACGTCATTTCAAGTCATTTACCGTTAGTTGATTGACAACTTTCATCCGTAGAGGGGGCATTTTGACCCAAAATGAAACGTTGATGGTTGAATTGCTAAAAAAATAGAGGTCAAAGTGACTATTCATTCAAACGCTGGGGAGGCATTTTTTGACTTCATGCCTAATTTATATATGCATAATTAGGGTGTCAGCCTTTTTTTGTTTGTTTTTTTTATCAATATGGGATTTATGAGCTAAATAATTTACCATTATAAACAAAGGCTATAACTCAAGTTACTTTTATATAAACTCAAATAACACTTTTGCTGTTTATGGAGCTAATTTTCAAAGATGATTCTTAATAGTTTATTATTTCTTTCATTTTTGTCATGCTTTTGGTGAAGGTAAGGGGATTGCCTTTTGAATCGATGTAATGCACTTTCAATTAAATCTCAAAGTTGATTTCACCTAAGTAGAAAGCGCCTTCAGCTAAGTGTGTATTTTGAAAGATCAACTGACGTAACGTGTTTTTGCCTTGCGTGACTGAAATAGATTATTTTCATAAATTATTGTTATAGGGGTATTTCAATGAAATGTATATATTAAGATAAATTTACCTACATATTGAAACTCGAAACTAGACTCAAATCTCATTAGCTAATGTCATGGTTTATACCTCCCCACTTCTATTTTTTTTTTTTTACCTTTGTCTTACATATATATTAAAATAAGTTTATTTATAAATTTTTTTCACTTTCAAATATTTATATTTTGCCTTTTAATCTTAAAATTTGACTCCGTCCATTACTATATACAATCTGTACTTATTTTTTAGGATAAACTACACTGATAGTCACTGAACTTTTAGGGTTCTTTTAGTATGGTCACCGAATTTTTAAAATTTTTATTACAATCACTTAACTTTTAATTCGCTTTCATTATCGTTAAAAAACTAATATAGCATGGTAAATTTAAAAATAAATATTTTTTCCCTATTTTTTCTTCCCCTCTTTTTTCTTCTATTTTTCTTTCATCCAAACATGTTTATCTTTCTTTTTAGTCTTAAATGAAAAATAAGTGCCCAAAGTATACAATTTTTGAACTTTAGGTGCCTAAAGTATTTTTTTGTAAAAATAGGTGCCTAAAGTTTCAAAAGTTAGAATTTTATGTGCCCGACTGTTAAAAAAATCATTATCCATTTAAAACGCGACAGTGTCATAAAATATTAATTTTTTTTTTAATTTTTTTTAAAAAATAAAATTTAATTTAAAAAAATTGAAATTTATAAAATTATTCAAATCTGTCCCTAAATCCCTAAAAATCCCTAAATCTTAAATCCCTAAATTCTCACCGCTGCCGCCGCCGGCCCTACCCTTTCGATCGTTGGGCTCAGCTGACCGTTTCCCCTCACTCCCTATTACCATAAACCGATGAACGGTGTACGAATCGAACATTTCATGTTCGACGTGAAATAACCATTCGATTCGCACACCGTTCTCCAGTTTCCGTCGACGAAGGGTGAGGGAAAACGGTCGATTGAGCCCGGCAACCGAAAGGGTAGGGCCGGCGGCAGCGGTGAGAATTTGAAGATTTAGGATTTAAGGATTTTTAGGAATTTATGGACTATTTTAAAAAAATTTCTAATTTTAAGATTTTCTTGTAAAAATTTAAATTATTAAACAAAAAATAATTTTAAAAAATTAAAAATGACAATTGTCATTTTGTATTGGTTGATAGTTTTTTTAAACTTTTTTAACAGCCAGACACTTAAAATTTTAACTTTTAAAACTTTAAACACTTATTTTTATAAAAAAATACTTTAGACACTTAAAATTTAAAAATAATATATTTTGAGCATTTATTTTTCATTTAAGCTATCTTTTTTATCATGTATGGTATTATTAGCAAACAATGAATAGGGAAGAAAGGTGCTTCCTCGTATCTTTTCCTGCCAGTCAATAATAGAAGAACCATGCTTGCCTTAAAAGCTGGTCCATGACTTGGACAGCTCAACCCATTATAAACCCTTTATTTATACATTTACTTTTATAAAAAAAATTGCCGACCGTTGATAAAATATTACAAATACTGATATTCATATTTTAAATTAATTGAAGACCACCCTTAACTTTTAGCTATTTAAAAAAATTACTAAATTTATAAAAAAATACAAGAGAAAATCATATAAAAACGTTATTTATTTCTTTGTCATGCCACTAATAATTATATGTTGAAATAATTTTCGTGTGCGATGAAATCTAATACCGTTTAATTAAAAAATTGAAAAAATAAATTAAATTATAAGAAAATGATATATTTATCAATTAACGGTTTTCTTGAGTTTAACTTTTTTTATTAAGTTTGGATTGGATTTAGATACGTTATTTTTAAGAATCTCGAATTTAAATTTTGTTTGTATTAGCTTAGTACGTTTATTCGAAAGTTTAAATTCAAATGTGTGAAAATGACTAATATATCATTAACTAAAGTAATTTAATTAATTATTCATTAATAATTTAATTAATTAGTCATTTAATAATAATTAAAATCAATAGTTTTTTTTAAATACTTGCATGTGTAAGTTATTAATTATTTAAAATTAAATAAAAAATATTGAAAGGTTTAGTTGAACCTCCACGGAGTTTCCTTAAATAATTGTCAATTTACGTGGAATAAATTAACTTAGAGTCGCATTGAAATATACTACTCTACCGCCAACGATCATGACAGCCCATCCATATCATGGTTACTTATTCCCTTTAAAATTAGAATCGAATCAAATTTAATTTAATTTTTTAAATATCTGAATTTAAAATTAAATACTTTTAATTTATCTAAATATAATTATATTTTATATTTTAAAATTTAATCTTTATATATAATAGAAATCAGATTATTTTATCAAGGCATAATGTTAAAAAATAGTCTTAACGTTTGACTGAATAGTTACTTTGACTCGTATTTTTTTTAACCAATTAACCTTTAATATTTTATTTTGGGTCAAAATGATCTCTATATGGATGAAAAATGTTAGTCAACTAACTATAAACAACTTGAAATGACACATTAGCAGAAAAACAATTTTATATTTTTATATAATTTTATAAAATTATTTTTTGATTGATATGACATTCTTTTAAGTCAACACATTTGTCTATATGACACTATTATGTCAGCATGCACTGTCATATAGGCTTATCATGTCATTTCAAGCCATTTACCGTTAATAGACTAATAATTTTCATTCACAGAGGGATTATTTTTACCCAAAATAAAATATTAGGGTTTAATTATTTCAAAAAAATATATAAAAAATAATTATTCAGCCAAAGGTTAGAGGCTTTTTTTTTTTACTTTGTGTCTTCTATCAAATATCATATCAAATTCTTTTAATAAATTTATTATCATAAAATTTTAAAAATTTATAATTCAACATTTTATAGATTTTTTATATGTTTAATAAAATTTTGGGTATTTAAAATTTAAAAATTATTTACACTGTTTTTTATTCGATCTATTTGAGCTGTAAAGTTTAACTCGAATCGAATTTAAAAAACCAAATAATTTGACTAACTTGATATGAATAATTAAATAACTTAAGCTTGATTCGATTAACTTAAGATTTATTTATTTTTTTATTTTTTCGAATAAAATTTTACTCATCGTAATATTATTATTTTTTTAATAGAATGGAACCAATACACGGAATAAGCTTATAAAATTACAATACTGCCACTACCGTATATACATTTACCGTACGTAACGATGTACCGAACCAAACGGTACAAAAAAAATATGTATTTTATATTTCCATTCACCACCGATCTTTTCATTCCTCCTCCTTTATTGTTTCTCTCTTTTTCTTGAGATCCAAAAGAAACACCCATTTGAGCTCTCTCCTTGTACTTCATCTCCCAGATCTTATAGATTCTCATTAGACCCAGAATTCAGGAACTTCTCAAAGCTTTTCATCTGTTTGCGTGGTTGGTGATTAAAAACAGGTCTAGGTGTGGGTGGTGGTTAAATGCGGTTTGAATTTCTCTTTCCACTCTGCTTTTGTTTGGTTACCGAGAAAATATTTTGTTCCTTGTTCTTGTTTCTGGATCTTTTGGTTGTTTTAGTGAAAGGAGAGCTAGAGGGGAAAAAGAAGAGATCTTTTTGGGTGTTTTCTTTATTTGGGTTGAAGGAAAGATGCAACAAAATCAGTTGAAGAAGGTTAGTTTCTTTTTTTCTTCTTTTGGGGGTGTATAATTTGTTATCTTAAGATCTGGGTTTTGTGTATGAAAGTTGAAAAGATCTAACTTTTTTAATTTCATTGAACATAGTTTCGACATGAACATTTGAAGGCTGTTTTTTTTTTCTTGATATCTTGGAAAGGATCTGACTTAGTTTTTTTTCGATTTTAAGGTGATCGAAAGTTAGGTTAATAAACCTCTTGATGTTCTATAAAAAGTTAAATTACTAAAGTTTTAGTATCATTTATTTTTCAAAAAGTTAAGGTATTGGTTGAGTTTTTTTTTAGTTGTACTGTTGGTGAAAATGTGTACTGAAAGGAAATAAATTGAGAATATGTTTTTAGAGAACATAGTTTTGGAATTGAAGAGAGCTTAGAAAAGATCAGATTTCAGTTCACATTTTTCTATAACGAAGAAAATAATAGTAAAAAGGAAAGGGAAGAAAATAACCTTGATTTGTACTTAAATTTCTGGTTTTTCAATCAAATTGAAGTTTCTAAAATGTTAAAATTTTGTCCTGCATTTGTAGATTTAGAGGTGTTTTAGTTGGATCAATGATCATGGTTATCAGATTGATGTAGTTATTGTCTTGTATTACAAGTTAAGGGCTTTTAAAATGTCGGATTTCTTTGCATTATTTGAAATGCTTAATGTTGGAAGTAATTACAGAATAATATTATCTTTTCACTGATTTGGGTTCCCATAGATATGTTGTTGCCTCTTTTATAGTTACTCCAGTGTTGTTACTGTTGCTGCTACTGTTTTATTCCTTAAATCTGTGGATAAATTAATCGACTTATGGTCAAAGCATGCCTGATTCTGATATAGTTTAACTTTCATTCTTCAGGAGCTAAAAGAGATGGATTTTTTCACGGAGTACGGGGATGCAAACAGGTACAAAATTCTTGAAGTCATTGGTAAGGGAAGCTATGGAGTAGTTTGTGCAGCGCTCGATAGGCATACGGGGGAGAAAGTGGCAATAAAGAAGATACAGGATGTATTTGAGCATATGTCTGATGCAATTAGGATTTTGCGTGAAGTAAAGCTTCTTAGACTTCTTAGACATCCCGACATCGTTGAAATTAAACGTATAATGTTGCCGCCATCTAAGAGGGAGTTCAAAGACTTATTTGTAGTTTTTGAGCTTATGGAGTCTGATCTTCACCAAGTTATCAAAGCTAATGATGACTTAACGCGAGAACATCACCAGTTTTTCCTTTACCAAATGCTCCGTGCAATGAAATATATGCATACGGGTAAAGTGCATTTTGTCCCCTTTTGTTTCTGTAATGTTTCACTTGCATTGAAATATCCGCGTACATTTGTACTGACTTCTAAGTTATTGATTTCAGCCAATGTGTACCATCGTGACCTTAAACCAAAGAATATACTGGCTAATGCAAATTGCAAGCTTAAAGTTTGTGACTTTGGGCTAGCAAGAGTTGCTTTTAGTGACACCCCAACAACAGTCTTCTGGACGGTATGTAGTTCTTTTCTTTTTGCATGGCTTCATTTTCTTTTATTCTTAAAAAGAGTGGATATTTATATTTATATGTATTTATGCATATATGTTGCCCTTGCAGGACTATGTTGCCACACGGTGGTACAGAGCTCCAGAGCTTTGCGGATCTTTCTTTTCTAAGGTAGGGCTTTTCCGTAATGTGTGTCCTTTAGGTTAATACGGTAAAGCATGGACATGGTATTGTATTATGTCTGTATGAAAATTTTTTTGTTTAGCATCTTCTTGTTCACTTAAGAGATCCATGTGTCAGATTTTCTTTTGGGGGTTAAATTTTATGTCTCACTTAGAAAATCAGCTAGTTTCTTACATGTATAAAGAAAACGTGAGTGCTTTTTCGTAAGCAGCAATGCCTAGATTAAAATAATTGTTGTTCAGGGAGGACTATGAACTCTCCTGGAAGTTGAAATATCTGTCGTTCAGGTAATTGTGTCTGGTCATGTCTGTTTCTCTGCAGTGCCTGTACGGGAGTGTGGCTTTTACATTTTAATTATTTAAGTCTTAAGTTTTTGTCGGAAACTTTTTGCAGTATACACCAGCTATTGATATTTGGGGTATTGGCTGTATCTTCGCTGAGGTATTGACTGGGAAGCCCCTATTTTCTGGAAAAAGTGTCGTTCATCAGTTGGAATTGATAACTGATCTTGTAGGGACACCTTCACAGGAAACCATTTCTGGGGTACGGCATCTTGCTTTTTCTCCTTTTTGTTGTTGTTGTGTGTGTATGATTTAGTGCAAATTGGTGATTTTGGTTCACATGAGTTCAGGTTCGAAATGACAAAGCTAGAAGATACTTGTCTGAAATGCGGAAAAAACGTCCTGTGTTGTTTTCACAAAAGTTTCCAAATGCAGATCCGTTAGCAGTACGGTTATTGCAGAGGCTGTTAGCATTTGATCCCAAGGACCGGCCAACTGCTGAGGAGGTGGGTTTATCATATTTTTTCCAGTCAATAGTAAACGGAACTTTCTTGTGTGCATTCTTCTCAATTCATCCCACTAAAACTTTTCTGTATTAATTTAATAGGCTTTAGCCGATCCTTACTTCAAAGGCTTGGCTAAAATCGAGAGGGAACCTTCTTGTCAACCAATCTCGAAAATAGAGTTTGAGTTTGAGAGGCGACGGATTACAAAGGAGGACATTAGAGAATTAATTTACAGGGAAGCACTAGAATATCATCCTCAGCTGCTCAAAGACTATCTAAATGGGCATGAAGGAGCCAATTTTCTTTATCCTAGGTTTGCATGCTTCCTAATTATGTAGTAATATATTAATCATAAATGTTAATGTTTGTATCTTGTATATATATATCTCGTAATCCAATTGATTATAACATTTTTTTATTACAGCCCTGTCAGTCAATTCAGAAAGCAGTTCGCTTATCTTGAGGAAAATGGTGGTAAAAGTGCCCCGGTTTTCCCTTTGGATAGGAAGCATGTGTCGCTCCCAAGGTATTACATGTTCCTGTAAACTCAGTTTCTAACAATGTTGTTTGGGCTTGAGTGAGTCTCGGATATGGTTATAGGTGTCCTTACATGAGTATATGCAGTTTTTTCCTAGATTTACATGTATTTGGAAGGTCTTTACAATGAGCATCACAGGTTAATTAGAAATGTTAATTATGCCGATAAAGATATTTCATAATTTTGTACGAACTTTCCACCGGTTGAATGACATATGGACTCGAGAGAAAATAGCACCTTTTCTCCGCCTTTCTGAGATGAAACTTTACAACATTTTATTCTGTTTGTTGCAGGTCTACTGTTCATTCGAATTCTATCCCTCCAAATACACAGTCAACTTTGGTTTCGTGTGAGAACCGACAACATACAGAAGCTGATTCCAAAAAAGCAACGAATATGATTTCTGGCCCGAGGCCAACACGGCCTCCGCCTAGGGTGCCATCAGGTAAGAGTGATTTCTGTCTGCTATTACTCTTTCGTTTGGCTGAATATCATTTGTCATATAAAATGCTATGTGGTATTTCAAATTGGAAACCGGATCTCTTAATAGTTTCAGTTATAAGAATGTTATTCTGTAGACATTCTACAGCATGAAAAATATCTCTTAGTAGTATTTCCCCTTTTGTTGTTTCACCAATTAATCAAGTTCTTTCTCCTCTTTTTACAGCAAAGCCTGGCCGAGTTGTTGGATCGGTTGTACCGTACGATGATGGGAAAAATGTTAAAGAAGGTTATGATGCTAAGAACTTCTACAGAAATGCAGTCCTTCCTCCACAGAATTTCTCCTCCCATTGTTTCCTCGTAAATCAAGAGAAATCGGGAATACAGACCGACAAGAATCCACAAGCCAAAATGCAACCACAGTTTAGCATGGCTGGAAAGCCAGCCCCGGGAACAGCTTTTGATATGAACAGCAACCCCTATTACCTAACTCAAGCCAAGACTGAGCAAATACTACCCATTGACGCAAAACTCCTGCAGGCTCAAACCCAGTTTGGTGCAGTTGGTGCCGCAGCTGTCGCCGTAGCAGCTCACCGGAATGTAGGGACGGCTCAGTATGGATTATCGTGAAACGGGGTTTGTATAGCACGTTGTCAAAGGCAAGATCGGTCCCGTTTATCTAATTTATGTCCTGTAATTAGAATGTTGTATCATTGAATTTCTAGCAGTGAAATAAAATTGCTTCCATTTTCGTAGGAAACACGTATTTCAAAATTCTGTGTTTAGCAGTGAAATGAAATTGCAATCTTTATTAGAATTTGTGTTACTTTTTTGTATTATTGTTCATGCATGCATTCACTTTGCTTAAGCTTTCCTTTTTTGTATTATTCTATGATGCGACGGTCCGATGAATGCGAAATGGTGTGAGGCGAGTTGCAGTTGGGTTTCGAAGAGGATGTTGACGGGGGTGGTGATATGGAGCGGAGCTAAACGATGGCGGGGGAGGCAACTGCTGTTGCTGCGGTTAGAAGAGTGCAGAGGTGGTGTTGGGCGGCGGAGTCATAACTCGGAGGTGATGTTTCTGAGGTTAAACAAGTGAAAACCAACATGGCAGCAAATCGGTTATGTGATGCATGTATGTATAACAACCTCGGTTTCCTTTTTTCGATCATCGATACCGTCTCGTAATAAGAAAATTTCTAATAATCCTTCATAAAGGACATTAGTTCGGATTTTATACAATGATGAAATGAACAGCAGATATATATAAAGAGTTACTCATGCATTCAAGTGGCACAAATTGTGCTCATAGGATGCAAAAATAGTAGCGATATGTAATCGAGTCGATCTCAAGCAGAAACTGGATTTTTGATTCGTTCATGTATGCGAAGCCGTTATAACTAGGAGTGCCGAAAAACAATTTTGTTTAGACAAAGAATTAGAACACGCTTGGATCACTACAACGAATGAGACCATACATCAAGATTCCGATCACTGTACACCTCAAATCGAAAAACTTTCCACCAGCATGCCATTGAAAAATCATCGAAGAGTAGAAACAGAATATAGAAGTAATTACCTATTCCAAGGAAAAGCAAGAGTCACGCATGCCACGCCATGAGTGGTTCTCGGGATTCTTCGACGGACTTTATTTTATAGTAGAAGTACAATGCGAGTTGTAGAATCCCCAAAATAGTTCCGATTCCATTTGGAACCTGAAAAACAAAGAGGCAATATTAACACATAAAACCGACAAGTTTTATATCGAAAACAAGAAGCTGTCATCAGTGTTAGAGGAAGCTTACATAAATGAAGGCATCGAAGTTAAAGACGCCGTATAGGAAGAACGAGGTACTCATCAAGAATGTTGAGAGGGAGAGAGAGAATGGCATGTATTCAACACTCTTTGTTCGAATTACTAAATTCTGGGGACAAAGATCATGTCAGGGACAAAATGTAACAGACCAAAAGAAACTACTTGCGCAAATTGATCAACCAACTTACGATTATAAACAATGGGGAAGCAAACATTGATACGAGAGAAGCACAACTTAATAACCCGACGAAGATCCATCGTGTTCCTCGGTCGGCTATCTGCAAGCTTCCAGCAACTATGGTTGCCAGAAGGCCAAAAACCGCCAGTAGCAACCAAAGCATCCTAATCTGCCATCAATACAAAGAATATGATTGACTGGAAAACAACACCTATGTTAACCCGACTTCTCGTTTTTCTTAAAGCACTTAATATCCAACACATATACAGACATGGTACGAGAGTACGCTCCTCATATCCAACACTTACCTTAAGTCCAGGAAACATGCGAACAATACAAACATAGGGCACTTAAGAAAGAAAGAAATAAACAGTAACAACAAATGCATATAATGATAACCTTTTTCTCTCTATCGGTATGTACGATGAAGATGATAATGTAGGTCATTTGAAAAACTGCACCGATCGAATTAACTGTCATAACCAGCACATTGTCATAAGATATCAAGGGCGTGCCATACCATGTGCAGATCAAGCAGTTCAAGAGAGCATATACATAAGGCAATCCCGAAAAGTTCTCGGTGGTCTGGTTTCTGACAATTCTTTTAAACGTGGGTCTGAAAAGTTAAAACAAAAGGCAATAATCGGAACTAATAAGAGGATAAGTTATGCCAATCTATTCGGTCTGATGATAAATTCCTAAAACTTGGATTAAAATACATGGAGAGTAGAACATACATGGGTGATATGAACAGCCCGAAAGCAAAGATGTTCCCTGAAATAAACAAGGATCAAGATCGGATTGAAGTCGTTTCATATAATTTTTCCCATCAAAACTTGCATATAAAGCAAATGAACTGAATACATTGAACTACCAAATGGCATTTATAATTATGAACGAGTGAGAAAGCTAAGATTTATTATCGAGTATCAAATGAACATTGCCTCAATAACACCATTGGTGAATGTAAGGTATTCATGAACAAGACGACAATACCATTCAGAACTTAAAGACCATGTCAGATCAACAACAAGCTTTCACAGGTGTAACCAATATTTACAGCAGCAACCTCTAAATTCTCATTGGACTCAAGTTTTAACTCGATGTTAAGCTAGAAAAAAAAAATATTTCAAACCAGAGAAAAAAGCTACAAACAATACACATCATTGACATCAATGTTTGAAGTGCTTCTTTAATTTCCATCAAATCTATATAGAGACATTGAATTGTAAGATTGTAGTAAAATTTCCCCGGAAAACGGAATGATACTTTGACACGCTAATGAAGATCATATAAAATCGAAATCAACTCGTTTTCCACTCCAATAAGTCAGTTTAAAGCATCCTTAACTACAATGTTTTCAATTTTCCTATAAGAGTACTCGTAGAAGCTAGAATCCGGCTTGATAATTTTAGACACAACACAAATACAAGGATGAAATAACTAAAACATGATATGAATACATGAATGCGGAAAAATAACATAACACGGATTGTTTTTTTGAGTCTAATGAATTCCTTCTCTTAAATGAAAAAAAACACATGAATGCCTTAACAAAAAACATAAAATATGATTCCTTAATGGAAATCCAATGCGAAATCATTAATTTTTTCTCAACTCCTATTACTCTCTAATTTCTAGAAATAATGTTCAAGTTTCTCAAAGTCAATTTATACCAAAAAAAGAGAGAAAAAATCAAGCTTTTTTAAGATTCAGAAACAAACTGATCATCCCTTAGCCTCAAAAATCTTCAAAATTGGACTAATGGGTCATTTTCAGCTCAATCAAACAATGAAAAAAAGGTAATCAAATCAGTTCAACTTCAAGAATGGATTAATGGGTCATTTTCAGTTCAATAAAAAAAATAAAAGTAATAAAATCAGTTCATCTTCAAGAATGGACTAATGGGTCATTTTAAATTCAATCAAACAACCAAAAAGTTAACAAAAATTGTAACAAATTAGTTTCAAACGAAAACAAATCAATTTCACAAAAAAGAAGAAGAAGAAGGACGATCATATTACCAGCGATGCCGGCTGCATCTCTGCAAATTGTGAAGGTGCCGTCCGGAATAGAAAAAAACATGAACAGAGAAATTTTCTTTCAGAGAAAAAATGAAAAAAAAAAAAACAGAGCAAAATTCCAACCAAAGCTGAATGATTTTTCTCTAAAAAAAGCAAACTTTCTAGTCCTTCCAGATATTTTTTCAGACAATTCTCTCTCTATCTCTCTATCAAATCTGGTCTTGTCGTTTTCATCGGAGTAAAGAAAGCGTGCCGGCCACATACTCCATGTGCCACCAAACCAATGAATGTCAACTGACTCAACTCTGATGTAAACCGCTAGTCCATTCATTTGGGGAAGTGTAGTTTATATGTCAACTAAAATTATGTTAAATTTAGATAACTATAATACAGAAACCAACGAGTTGTTTCCGCGAGAAAAAAAATATTTATCTTATAAGAGAGTTCTGTATTTATATGTATAAAATTTATGCGCGTTGTTATTTATTAAAAAGTTAAAAAATTATAAATAAATATTATTATGTATTTATACCAGTAAATTCTAAAAATATATAAATATGATAGTATTTTTATTTAAATTTATTAATAAAATGTATATTTGTATTTTTTGAAATGCCTAATTTTTAATTTAATCCTTTTATTCTATACAAATCGAAAATCTAGTCCCTGCTTTAATATGTTCAAATTTAATTATCATCTTTTTCAAATGCTGAGAAATTAGTCTAATTATTGATAAATGCATGATACTGAATTTATAAAATCACACACGCCTTGTAAACAAAGCGATTGAACTCGGGTCTCCTAAAAAGAACATAATATGTTTTTTTATTAGACCACTTGTTGAGTTCATAAGATGCGTAATTAAATGCTAACAAATTAAATTTAAAACATTTGCGTCTTAATATTTATAATATAGAGTAATTAGTTTTATAATTATTTTTTAAAATAACAAAATGAATTATTCTTACCAACTCGAAACAAATTTAGGTTTAAAATTCCAATCCAACTCCCAATATGTCATAAATATTAGGGTAAATTATACAAATAGTTCCTAAAATTTTAGGGTACTTTCATTTTGGTTACTGTACTTTTAAAACTTACAATATAGTTACTGAACTTTTAACTCGCTTTCATTAAAGTTGCTCTTGTTAATTGTTATTAGAGAACATTGGCGTGGCACGTTAAACCCATCTTCTTCCCTCATGACCCTAAGTTTCTCATATTAAATTTGGCAGTTACCACTCCTCCTTTTGTCGTTGTTGTTGTCGTTGCTATCGTCATTCGGTTCGGTGCTAGTATATTGCTTCTAGATAAATATATTTCAGTACGATATTTGAAATTTCATTAAAGCTCGATCACATACTTTAGAAAAATATCCACTACAAACATGGATGAAGGGGGTCAAGAGAACAAAAATTATAGAAAAAGCCTTTGAATTTAATATGAAATGAAAATAAACACGTCAAAAGTTCTAAATGTCCTTTCCCTAGTACACTGCAAGCAACAAGGTAGTCCAATAATTTTTCTATTGAATATACGTCATCGTCCTTCATCAAAATGCTAACAAAGATACAAAAAAATGATTAAAAATTTCAAATGTTGAACAATAATATCACCATTTCATTTAAAATTGTTGAGGTACGTATAAGTAATCAATACGCTCTAGACAACACAAAGCCTCAAGTGATAAATCGGAGGAACCATTGAATGGCGACAGAAACGACAACGAAAAGAGGAACGACGATTCTCAATTTTAAGTATGAGAAAATTATAGTGTTTTAAAAAAAAGATTACTTTAACATGTCACGTCAGCAAACTCTAACGTGATTGACTTAATAAAAGTAAACTAAAAGTTCAGTGACTATGTTGTAAGTTTTAAAATTCGATGATCAACATAAAAATGTTCTAAAAATTTGAAGACTATTTATGTAATTATTCGATAAGTTTGAACTTAAATATTTACAGAATTTTTTTTATTTATTATTGAAATATTCTGATGCGGTTATATCTTAAACATAAATATTTATTTATATATAAATTAAATAACAATTTACATATATACAACAAAAACGTTAATTAAAATAATTCATTTCCTTTCGTATTTTATTCTATAATTATCAATACTTCACTCTCAAGTTACAGGTTATGTTTGGCCTTAAAAAGGATGCTGAGCTGGCAGGTCCCGCCCACATATCAATCTTATCTGTATTAATTAATTTAATTCATTTAATAAAATATAATATTTTATTTCATATAGATTAGTTTCAAGTTGATTAATACTTCTAATTATTTAAGAGAGATCGAAACTTGTATTCTAAGACACTTCCAGATATTTAAATCATTAGCGTATGAAATGAAGAAGAAATGATAGAGTTAAATAAGCCGATTGATTTTCTAACATTGATAAAACATTTGGGATACCATCTAGTAGTCATAAAAGAGTTTAATTGGTAGGGCAAGTGGTTATATCTATGTGTAATTACAAAGAATTTTATTTCTTTAGAAAAAAAAATTAAGGGTGAGCGTTCGATCGAGTTGAGTTTACGATTCAAATTTTATTTGAATTTTTTTGACTCGAGTCGAGTTTTTTAGTATCTGTACAAATTTGATTGTAATTATTTAAAATGTTATAGTACATATTGATTCTAATTTAAACGGCTTTATATTTATATATATATATATTCGTATTTTTACATGTGATATAAGTATATCAGATATAGTTGAGGGACTTGATTCGAACTTAAAAACTAATCCATTAATTATTAAAAAAATTTAGTTATTCAAACTTCTATTTTATAACTCAAACTTTATTTGAAATTTTTTCGAATAGAGTTTATAAAATTATGATTCAAATCGAGTAAAAAATTTAGTTTTTTCGAGTCAAGTCAAAATTTATTTACCCTTAGACACAACTGGTAGGAAAAACGTAATTACACATAGTTTAGTGAATTTTATTGACTAAAAAACAGAATAAAAAAATCTAAGTCATTATAACTAATTATACACGTAATTCATTGAATTCTCAACTCTATAAGAATAGAAGAGTATAACTAGAGTGTTTTTTTTTTGTTTCCCAAGATATCCCACTGAACTAAGGCGATGATCGAACTCTCGAATACTGATTAAGATATGAGAGATTCTTATCATCTCACCTATATTCATTGGGTAAGGCTTGGACTAGACTTATCAACGGTATGTTATCATGTTCTGGTAATTTTGATCGATCCGACTCGAATTATTATCTTTTTGAAAGATGGAAGAAAGTTCAATTATAAAATGGTTGATTAAATGGCCAGTTCTTCATGATAATACATCTAAATCAACATTAATCTGTCCATCCATTGTCGGATAGCCAGTTCTTTGTAAAGACTGATCTAACTCGATATGGTAAGCAGGTATTTAGGTTATAAAATAAGACTTGTTAACTTGATTAACTAAAAATTTGTCGACTCGACTCGATTAAGTACTCATTCATAGTCGAGTGGATATTACGGATAAACATTACGCTTGTTGTTGCCCGTTTGATGCTTCTGTTTTTTAGGCGGGTTTGATTGCTATTTCGCTGCATTGTTTGTGGCTGTGCAGTTGTTTTAGGCGTTCAGTTGCAACAATTTTACCTATATATATAAATATAAGCTTGAACTGAAACCTACATAATATAAGGGAATAAAATTGATTAGCCACCGTGTGTGCCTCAATCCAATTTCTAGCCATGCTCATGTTTTTAATTGCGTCCGGTCTTACGCGAGTTTCAATAGTGTCTGCGAATGGTGACTTTAGGGAAGCCGGGGCTATATACCCCTGTTTACGGAGAGTGAGGTTCGTTGGTCAATGGCACCTTGCCGGCCCTTCTTTGCTGGCACGGGTTCCGATCCATCGCCGAGTTGTTGTCAAGGTACTAAAGATGTTAATGGACTAACAAATACCAAACGAGATGAACAAGAACTATTCGTGTACCTTAAGTTAATATTGCCATTAGATGACCCTAAACGACTGCATCTTCTTGGCGAGAAATGACAAATTAATTTTCCTCCTATTACTCGCGACACAGATTGTTACAAGTGGCAGAGATATACGTCTAACATTCTCTAGTATTAGGGATAAGGCAAATCTGTTTTAAGTAATAAAACTCTGCTTTTAATTCGGTTAGGTCTAGAAGTGCAGCGTAAAAATTTTGTTTATATTTTGAACTCGTCATGTGCGATTAAGGAGCAAGCTAATCCTAAAAGAGTGTAATTGACATGGTTAGGCCTGTAAACGAACCGAATGAACACGAACGAGGGTATGTTCATGTTCGTTTGTTTAATTTTAAACGAACAAATGAACGAACATGGACAACTAAACAAACATAATTTCTTATTTGTGTTCATTTGTTAAGAAATGTAACTTGTTCGTGTTCGTTTATGTTTGTTCGTTAAAATGATAAATGAATATAAACAAATGTAATCGAACACAAACGAAAGAACATAAAATGACATGTATGAATAAATTGAAACTAATATAAACAAATGAACATATGCAAATAAATTTATTTTTTTTAAATATAGTAATACTTTTGTTATGAAAAATAATAAATATAAATGAATATATGTGAATAAATTTAAACGAACATAAATGAACGGATTGCCAAACATTCACGAACGTAAATGAACGAACGAACCATTTGTTTGTGTTCGTTCATTTAATTAAATGAACATAAAATTTTGTTTATGTTTATTAGTTTAATAAATAAATTAACATAAACAAATTTATCACCGAAAAGTTCACGAACAATTCGCTGAACGTTTAATTCATTTACAGACTTAAACAGAGTAAATAATAATATCTCTGTGTTGTTACAAAGAATTCTAAGGGGCCTTGGGTAAGATGGTAGGGGCTAATAGGATATGTAACGAAGATCTTATTGTTCAAGATATCGCGCGTCTTATTCAGGAGCGTGAAAAGGATTTTTAAAGTGTCCGACTGTGGGTGAAGTGAGTGTCTTAGAGGCTGTGTGTAGTGTGAGTGAATGTCGACAAATATAGGAAAAATTGGTGGTTGAGTGAAATTTTGTTTGAACTTTGTATTATCTTGTTTAGTTTAATTTGGGGCGGCTCGCTTGTGGCTCATTTGGTGCTGAGTAGGTGCTATGTGTGTTTGTTTGATGAGTGATGATATGCATGTTTGCTTGATGAGTACAATTCTTTCTTGGGTTTCTGTTTTTTGGCATATGTGCGACTGAATAAGAGATGAACTAGAGGGTGTAGTTACTTTCTTTTGTGTAGTGGGGATTTGGGGTATGGTTGATTTGTACGGGTATTTAGTTTCTCTGGTTGTGTCTCGCCTTTTTTTTTGGTATTATGTTCATTATATTGTCAAAGGTATTTTTTTCTCTGACATAAGTTTAGAAAGTTTTTTAACGAAGCCTTTGACAATTATTTATTTTGTGTATGATTCTGTTCTTTAATAAAATCATAAATTACTAATAAAAAATTCTACTTCTTTAAATACGTCTGATTGAAAAGGCGTAAGTACACATGGTTTAGTGAATTTTATTGATTAAAAAATCAAATAAAAATATTAGAAATCAGTATAACTAATTATACACGTAATTTATTGAATTCTCAACTCCTATGAGAATTGAAAACTGTGAATATTTTTTTAGAGGAAGTGTTTAAAATTTTCAATTAATATTTTTTTCTCTTTTTTTAGATTGTGGGGTTCAAAATTCGTTAAAAGTAAATTCTCTATTTCCTTTCCTTTAGATAAAAAATTTTCCAGAAAAAAACTATAACTAGTGTTTTAATTACACTCAATGCCAGCGAGGCCTTCTAATTATAACAATTATGCAAGTGTTTTATAAATATTTAATTACAAGTATTTTTAGATGATTTTATGGTAAACTATATAAATGGTTATTAAACTTTTAGTACGGATTTATTTTGGTCACCATACTTTTAAAATATTTGATAAGATCACCTAATTTTTAGTTCGATTTCATTATAGTCACCAAATTTTTAGTTCGCTTTCAATATGGCCCCTTCCGTTACATTCCGTTAAAAACTGCTTAATAAAAAATGGATAAACTACATCAATCATCACTCAACTTTCTTCTACTCCTATTTAAGTCACTAGAGTTTAAAAAATTTCAATTTAATAACTTAACTTTCGAATTGTTCATATTTTGGCCACTCTCAAATGACATGTTTATACAAATAAAAAAATTCGACCAATCCTTAAAAAATTATTTTGATTAATTGGTAAATTCAGATTATTCAATTCTTGATCTTATATTGTACCAATTAAATCAGATAATCGATTTACCAGTTAATCAAAATTATTGATTCTGGAAATGATTTTTTACTTTTTTTATTAAAATATCAAATATGATAATATGGTAAATTTAATAATTGTTTGGTCGAGATAAAAATGTAAAAACAACTAAAAAGTAAAAAATTGAAAGTTCACACCTATTAATCCTACCTAGAGCAAAAACTTTTTTTAAAAAAATCAGAAGGGTATCAAAATTACTAGACTATAAGATATTGTAATGCATAAAATTTAGAAATATTGTATATAATAGATCAGATCAGTTAATCAATTTTGCTTAAAACTGTGAACCGTAATCGAATCGAAATAATTTATTTTAAAAATCTGTACCGAAATTGGGTTCGATTAATCCTTAAAAATTATTTTAGTTAATTGCTAAATTCAGATTATTCAATTCTCGATCTTATATTGTACCAATTAAATCGGATAATCGATTGACTGGTTAATTGGAATATTTCGAGTAATAATTTTTTTACTTAGCTTATTAAAATATCAAATATGGTAAAATTAATAAGCAAAGTAAAAAAATCATTACCCGGATTTTTTAAGGATTAATCAAATTTTCTACTTGTATAGCCATGTTATTTGAGAGTGGCCAAAATATGAACAATTTGAAAGTTAAGTTATTAAATTGAAAATTGTTAAACTCTAGTGACCAAAATAGGAGTGAGAAGAAAGTTGAGTGATGATTGATGTAGTTTACCCATTTTTCATTAAGGAAAAACGAAAACTGATGTCAACTTCTAACGGAAGGTAACGGGAGAGACCGTATCAAAATCGAACTAAACAGTTAGGTGACCTTATCAAATATTTTAAAAGTATGGTGATCAAAATGAATTCGTTCTCAAAATTCGGTGTCCATTTATGTAGTTTACACATGATTTTAATAGTTAAATGCACCACACGTCCCCAAACTGACTCATTTTAAATTGGTCCCTAAACTTTAAAGTATTTCAATTTCATCCTCAAACTACAACCTTCATTCTAAATTGGTCCCCAAACTTTTGAGCATTCCAGTTTTATCCTTAAACTTTGACTCTCGTTCTAAATTGGTCCTCAAACTTTTTGAACGTTCTAATTTCATCCCTAAATTATCAATATATGCTAATCATATCTTTTGTTAATAAAACCGTTACAAAAATTGTTAATTGTCATGAAACACTTATGTGTATTTTAATATGATTTGATATAAACGATAATTTGAGGATGAAATTAGAACATTCAAAAAGTTTGAGGGCCAATTTAGAATGAGAGTTATAGTTTGATGATGAAACTAGAATGCTCAAAAGTTTGGGGACCAATTTAGAATGAAGGTCATAGTTTGAGGATGAAATTAGAATGTTTTAAAGTTTAGGGACCAATTTAAAATAAGTGTCATAGTTTAGTGACGTGTGGTGCAATTAACTCCGATTTTAATATTATAGAGTTGTAGATTTTAGTTACCTTAGAAAAACGACTATGTTATCGTGCCGTTCTGGTAATTTTTTTTAATTGAAATGAGATTAAATTAGAAGCTCAATGAATACTATAGCTTTACAATAGGGAGGACCTTCGATGTCTCTGGAGAGTAAGTCTAAAATAGAATCCGGAGGTATATCAAAGATGAGCATCTCAAACTGAAGATAAATCACTTGCTTGGCCAGCAAATCGGTCTAATGGTGCTTATCAAGCGAGTCGATCACGAGTTAAGTAGTGTTCGATTCGTGCGCGTTAAAAAATCTCGTTACTCGACTCGACTCTATCGAGCGAGTCGATCACGAGTTAAGTAGTGCTCGATTTGTGCTCGTTAAAAAATTTCATTGCTCGACTCGACTTGTTGCTTGTTAAGCTCGATAAAATTTTGCTTGACTCGTGCTCGTTAAAAAATCTCGTTGCTCGACTCAACTCGTTGCTCGTTAAACTCGCCAAAATTGTTTACCTTGTTTTTTTAAATATAGGTAAAATCTAGTGATACTATTAGAGTTTAATATAAACAAAGAAATTCAGAAAAAAAACGTGAAGTCTGAGAAGATAAATAAATGAACCTGCCATGACCGAGTTAGAGATGAAGTCAATATTCGAGTGTGAGACTCTTTTTAGTTTCTCAACAATCTTCGATGAACAACATAAGAGAGAATGCCTTAGAAATTTCGTTGTTCTAACTTTCAATCGTATTTTTTATATAGGAAGTGAAAATTGAAAAATTTTCCCCTTTTATACTTTTATACGTAAAGTAATATAAAAAAGTAAAGACTTTAATAAAAAAGAAAGACTCGTTATTATAATTTAATTTCTTATTAATACAAATTAACCTTTTTAATTCTCAGGAAATACAAAACATTTTGAAAATTTGATTTTATGGGTAAATTACCTAGCAATTCACTGAATTTTTCTAGAGTTTTCAACTAGTATTTAAACTTCTTGGAACGTAATTTTTTAAGGTAGTCACCAAAAAATCATAAAAAAAATTATAAAAAATAATGAGTTGCTCACGAACTTATAGAGTCGAGTTGAGCCTTGCTCGATTCGGCTCGCTGAGATCTCGAGTCGAGCATTAACCGAGTTTTGACCGAGTCGAGTTTGAGTTGTTTACTAGCTACTCAACTGGTATTTAAACTTCTTAGAACATAATTTTTTAAGGTAGCCACCAAAAATTCATAAAAGAATTTATAAGAAAATAATGAGTTGCTCACGAACTTATCGAATTGAGTCGAGCCTTGCTCGATTCAACTCGCTAAGATCTCGAGTCGAGTGTTAGCCGAGTTTTGACCGAGTCGAGTTCAAGTTGTTTACGAGTAGCACCCCGAAATTGTCCAGTAAATTTGATTTTTGATACGACTCGAAATATGATCTTTTGAAGATGGTAGAAAGTTGAATTCTAAAACGGTAAATTAAATGGCCAGTTCTTCATAATAAATGCATCTAAATCAACATCATCCATTACCGGATAGCCGGTTCTTCATAAAGGTGATTAGTTTATCTCAAGCAGGCAAGTGTTCCTAAACAGCATTGCAGCTTACAAACTCTTCACTCCATTTGATCAACAAGGGGAATTGGTCTGCAGTCAGAAAGTCTAATGGTGCGAGTGCGGTCGCAACTGAAAATTTTAAAATTCTATGTATTTTATTTATTATTTTTGTATTTTCACTGATGATTTAATTTCATAGTCTTAAATTTATAATATAACTGTTTAAAGATTTACACTTTTAATATAAAATTTTGTGTTCGTCTATGTTCGTAACAATTCCCTTTCCCCTTTCATTGGTCAACATTGGTTAGCGTTCATGAACGGGGTTATTATAATTATTTCTTTTTGAAATTTACTTTATTTATAATAAGAATTAATATCATAATTATCTAAACTTTAAATTACTACCACTTCGAAACTGGGTTATTATAATTATTTCTTTTTGAAATTTACTTTATTTATAATAATAATTAATATCATAATCATCCAAACTTTAAATTACTACCACTTCGAAACCAATAGACTTACATGCCTAATACACCACACTCTCGTTATGAAATATTGATATTATCCAAACAGTCATTATCACTGATAACAACTAAAATATTATGAAGAATAACTTTTCAATTAATCAGTTTGCTCGAGATAATGTAAGTTAAGAATACCCTAATAAGACAATCTTATTATCATCTCTACAGATCCATAAAAAAAATAGATATGCTAGAAAAGAACAGATCATCCTGTAATAATAAAATTTTCCAGGTTCTTTTATCTTTTTGAAAACCTGATTTTAAAATTAAAAATATAGAGTTGCCACCGGTCACTTGGATTAGCTAGATCGGATGCCAAAAGGTAACCCGAGAAAAGATAGGGTTTGAGAGTCGATTATGTGTGAGGAATGATTTGTATCCTCACAATGCCCAAAATTGATACATAGTCGATTATTTAATATCTTAATGTTGAAAATTACGAATTCAAATAAAATTTAAAATGTGATTCCTAAATGTATGAGAAATAATAAATATGAGTTCTAGAATATTTAAAGAAACGTTTCGTTATTTAGAATAATTGAAAAATTCACACCCTTATACGCCCGAGACACAATTTCTCGAGTTTCTAAATAAAAGAAAATTACCTTAAATATTACAACATAAAATGTTGAGGGATATTCATTTATTTAGAAATATTGAGAAAGTCACACCCCTATATATCCGGGACATGATTATGCATGAAGGTCCACGTGTACCTATTAACATATTCCAGCATGAGATTAATTAAGACTTCAGTTTTACAAGTGCATGAATCTAAAAATATGAGCTCCCTACAAGACATCAGTTTTGGGTAGGGACTTCACTGTTAAAAGAGCAAAAATTTTGACGAACTCCATGGGTTTCATTGATGAAAATATCTCTATCGTGCAATGGATCCGTTTACTCAGTCAAATTAAGGGAAATATATAATTCTGGCTGGTCCCCTGTCATGGTGGTTGAGGATCCTTCAAAGAAAAAGGTGACTTAGATGTTTGTTATGGGGTTTCAGGTGATTCGGGAAGCAATTGTTCAGATGACAATCTGAGTACTTCTCCGGCGAATGTAAATTCCGGTCAAACCGAGAACTTGGATAGTCTTGGGCGATCTAGGGATGGTGAGAAATTGGAATTTGCAGATTCATTAATTCCAACAAAAGTGGATATACATGAAGATTTTGTGGGTGGTTGTTCATTGAACTTGGAAGCTGCCAACTCAATGGCTGGTCCCGAGGCTGATTTAATGATAATTGGGGATCGGGTTTAATTTGCTAGGCACACTCACTCATGCTCTTTAATGCCCTTTGCAGTGGCTCCTTTTGTGGTGGAAAAGTTTTTATCTTGTTCGGGGAAATTGATATTAATGTCAATAATAGTAACGTGGGCTATTTGCATGAGTTCAATAGCGTTGAGGTAGCTGGAGTTAATTTACAACAAGGCTTAGCCGTTGCCCAAAGTGTTGGGGGTGACGTGTCCTCCCAGCTTTTTGGAGATAGTAGGGCAGCGGATCCTCAGTTTTCGTCGATGGTAGCAGTGTCGTTGTGGTTCTCCTCACCGAGTTGATCTCGAGGCAGTTGTCAATAATAAGATTGTTTCTGAGCGAGCGTTGGAGGATGTTCGGGGATGAGGCTACTAAACGATAATGACGTGGAAGAGTGCGAGATGGTTTCAAATATTAACAATGATATATCTTGGGCAGCTAGTGTGGATATGGCTAATGGCAATATGGAGGCTGTTGAACGAGATCGAGTACGTAAGGATGATCAAACGTCGTTCTTCCCTGAGCTACAGGATCACCACTATAAAAGAAAGTTTATTTCCATAGTCGAGTTGCAAGTTCAGGCTCTTTCAGCTAAGGAAAAAAAGAAAAGGGATCGAGCCTTGAAAAAATCCAAGAAAGTGGGTTAAGCGGCTGTGCCTAGGGAAGCTGAAGTGCACATCCCCACTGATTCGAATATTGTGAGAAATCAAATCCTCACAAAATCGACAAAAAAGAAGATCGAGCGTAGAAATTCTGATACGAAGTTATGCGAAGAGGGTTTGCATGAAGAGGCGAGAAAAACTCTTGAATTAGGAAAAAGACTGGGAGTTCAGATAATTGTAAATAAAGAAGAAATAGTGAAAGAAATGGTTAGGTTAGAGCTACTCAAAGACTAAACGAGTTTCGATCTCAAGTTTAGTTAGGGCTGTAAAATTAGAGTGAGGGTGGCTCAGAGGGTCAGTGGTTATTAGGAGCTTCTTCATTTGGCACGGTATATCGGTGTGGCATCATGGTAACTTAGTTGAGAGTTTTGTCAGTTTATGCTTTGTTTTTCTTAGCGTCTTGAAGTTTGGTGGTGTGGGTAACATGGTTATTTATGCTCGGTGTTGTTTATGTGGTGCTAGGTCTCATCTCCCTTGGTGTTTTGTTGGTTAGCTTTGATGGATTAAGTATTTTGTCATGTTGGATTGTTCTGCAAGGTGTGACTTTGTGATTGTTTAGATTTGACTTAAATATGGTTCGGTGTATTTGTTTTGGTTGTTGAGTCTTTGCTGTGATTTGCTGATGTTTTGGGGGGTTGGGTTTTAAGGGAGCTTTAGTATGTTTTTAGGTGTGGTATGGTTGGGTTGAGTGTAATATGGGCACCAGTAGTGTGTTCCGGGTGTATTTTTCTTTTGAAGAATGATTTAGGTGAAGTTAGTCATTTTTTTGCGGTGAAGTTCCGGATTTTGTATTATACCTCATTGTGTGTATTTTTTTCTTCTATTTAAGCTTAAAAGGTTTTTAATGATATATACAATGTAGATTTTAACTTTATTTTATTATAAATAAAATTTCATTTGCGGATAAAAAATAAGAAAGATCAAAGAAAGAAACAAAGAGCAAACCAATTCTCCAACTAGCAACTACAAACAGAAGCTCTCCTTCTATTTTGACGTTTTTCCTCCAGGTTTTTTTTTGTTCTACCAGCTCCCCCCTCCTTTCTTTTCAAGTTTTGTTTTTCTTTTTTAGCTTCTTGTTTGTGCCGTGATCATGCTTAGCTCTCACTTTCTCTTGGTCTTTTCTCTCTGAATTTTCTTGGATCCCCCATTCATTTCATCTGCTGCAGCTTATAATAAAGAAGAAGAGGATACTGTTGATGATAGCCATAGCTTGATTGGGTTGTTGATACACGACATAGGGGCATGGTGAAAGGAGCTTGGGCAATACGTGCGGCGAAGGGTTAGGGGAGATGGCAGTAGATAGTGCATCCAATGCATTGATATTGTAATTTTATTTTTATTATTTTTTTGCTTTTCTCTTTTTCTGTAACAATAATAATTTTGATAATTGGGCCTCCAAATTGGACTTGAGAGAATTGGGCCGGACGGAAATGGGTCATTACGCACCCACCAAGTGAAATAACGATAAAAACAAACATGAAAGTTAAAAAATGTAAAAAAATACTTTGATACACAAGTTTTTTAATTTTAGGGTTTAAGGTTTAGGGGGTTTTGTGTGTAGAGTGTAGAATTTAAGGTTTATGTTATAGTTTAGGGTTTAGGATTTGAGGTTTAAGTTTTAGGATGCTAAGGTTTGGGATTCAGGTTTTAAATTTTATAGAAGGATTATATAATTTTTTTTTTACACAGCTTGTGTATCAAAATATAACTCAATTGTAAATGCAAGATAAAACTTTGTGCGAGACAAGATGAAAAACTTGTATGAGATAAAATAAAAACAACCCTAATGCCATTTTGAACCCTCGAACTTTTTATAAAGTCATTTTAGCTCTTAATTTTTTTTGGTCTATTTTAACCCTTAAATATTTATTTTTTCATCAAATATTTAAACTGATGAAAAAGTAACGAATTTGTTATGTCAAGGTCAACTGTTTGGTCTTTTTTAATGATAACCATAATTATTATTTTATGCGAAAACTAAAAATTAT
The DNA here is from genome assembly GCA_019671005.1 of Hibiscus mutabilis. NCBI lineage: Eukaryota > Viridiplantae > Streptophyta > Magnoliopsida > Malvales > Malvaceae > Hibiscus > Hibiscus mutabilis. Next base: position 2,787,110 of record CM033744.1, read on the forward strand.
TTACAAATAATAAAAATGTAAAATATATATTTAAATGATCAAAAGTGTAAAAACTATAAAACCCGGAAAACTATGAAAATTTGCAAAACGTTATAATATTATTAAAAATTATTATTATTTATCAATTAGTTTAATTAAAAAAATAAAAGTTCAAAAATCAAAATAGACGGAAAATTTTAAATACTAAAATAACTTTTCTAAAAAAATCCGTGGTCCACAAAATATAATTAGCCATATATTTAACTATTAACTTAAATTTAAACAACTACATCAGCCATAATAAAGAGTTGCTTGAATTGAGGCCTAACTAAAAGTATTTAGTTGTTTGGCCACTCTGAGTAGGGGTGTGCAAAAAAAAATTATAACCGTTAATTGGTATAATTGTTTATTATATAGGTTAATTAACCTAACCGTTAAGGTTAAACGATTTCGGTTAACCGTGTAATGCCCTCGATCCTGATGTTACAATTAGGCCGCAAGCCCAAACCACTCCCGTAAAATTTTTCAATTTTAAAAGCCAATAAAAATCAATCCCTTAAATCAAATCATGACATAACCAACATTTAAATCCATACTTCTTAAAACATTTCAAAATAGTTAAAGGAGCTCCAAATACAGTAATAAAACATTTGACCAATACAAGTTAAATCAATTAGAGTTACAAATACAAGGGGTCATACGAATACATAGCCCACTACATCTAAGTACTTGTACTATACTAAAAGGCGTATGCTGGATCCTTGCTTCGATGGTGCTCCTTTACGCTCGAACCTACCTATTAACCTGCGAACGGAAACAACGATTCTGAACGCTGAGCTGACAAAGCTCAGTGGATACACAACCACTCGACCATGCTTCAGTGAATCATAATTAAGAGCATGCTATGGAATATGATGTCCAGATAGGATAAAGCAATGACGCTACCATAACCGCCTAAACACATGGTATAAACAAACAACATCTCAACAACATAAAAGTAAACAAACCAGGAGTGAAGCCCAATGTCACCCGACACTGGGAGACCCACATATGCTTAGAATCTCGCATCGAGCTGCTCGGAATCTCGCATCGAGCGGTATACTTGAAATCTCACATCAAGTCTTCGCTCAGAATCTCACATTGAGCGGTGCTCGGAATCTCGTATCGAGCAAACATCATCACCCGGAATCTCACATCGAATGGCCTTCATTCATCACCCGAAATCTCACATCGGATAACCTTCATGTGTTACAACACTCACTCACTGGGAACTTTTTCAACTCAAAACTAACAAATGTGGAGCTTTTTCTTTCAAATCTAATGGAGAGAAGATGAAGAGGTGGGAGAGCTTTTGGGGGACAAGGTGATTTCATCACCTTACAACAATCTACAGCTCATAACTCTCCCCACTCTCATCTTTCCTTCAATTATGTTTTTACCATGGTGCCCATCTCAAAACCCCCATAACTCAAGCCCAAAAATTAAAACCAAGCCCACCAAGATTTAAGACCCAACGTGAGGCTCATACCTTAGGTTAGCCCGATGCTCAAGTTTCCAAAACTCGGGTCATTACAACTCTCCCCTCCTTAAAGAAAATTTCGTCCCTGAAATTTACCTGATGGAAAAAGATGCGGGTAGAGCTCCCTCATCTCGGCCTCGACCTCCCAAGTTGCCTCTTCACTCTCATGGTTCCCCCACAACATTTTCACGAGGGGTATGCACTTGTCACGAAGCTTTTTGACTCCTCTATCAAGCACTCTTACTGGCTCTTCTTCGTACATCAGATCCATGTCGATCTCTACCTCCTCGAGCGATAGAACATGCGAGGGACCAGAACGATAGCGCCTCAGCATAGACGCATGGAAAACATCGTGGATACGTGTTAATTCCGAAAGTAAGGCTAGTCGATATGCTACAGGTCTGATCCTCTCGATCACCTCGTATGGTCTAATGTACCTTGGGCTCAACTTGCCCTTCCGTCCAAAATGAATTATCCCTTTCCATGGTGACACCTTTAAGAACACTTTTTCACCAACTTCATACTCGATACAAACATTCTCTTCGGTTTGTCTAACCAAATCAGACCCCATGATCATCCTCTCATTGAGCTCAGTCCAACACAAGGGTGTTCTACATCTACGCTCGCACAAAGCTTCAAAAAGGCCATCTTGATGCTTGATTGATAACTGTTGTTGTACGCGAACTCAACCAGCGGTAGCTGCTCCTCCCAACTTCTTTCGAAATCCACGACACAACACCGAAGCATGTCGTCAAGAATTTGGATAACCTGCTCAGACTGGCCATCGGTCTGAGGATGGAAAGCTGTACTAAAATACAGCTCGGTGTCTAGGGCACTGTGAATCTTCTTCAATAACCTTGTTGTGAACCGCTGATCCCTATCCGATATGATTAAAAATAGCACTTCATGCAACCTCACTATCTCCTTGATGTACAACTGACCTACCCGCTCTAAGGTAAAATCCATGTGTACAAGCAGAAAATGAGCAGACTTGGTTAAACGATCCACTATTACCCATATCGCATCATGCTTCATTTGAGTCATCGGCAAACCCGTAACAAAATCTATGGTAACTCTATCCCACTTCCATTGTAGAATCGGTATTGGCTGAAGCAACCCTGATAGAACTTGGTGTTCTGCTTTCACTTGTTGGTAAGCTAAGCATCTTGTTACAAACTCGGAAACATCCATCTTCATACACGACCACCAATAATAAGGTCGAAGGTCTTGGTATATCTTGTTGCTTCTCAGATGTACGCTGAAGGGACTACGGTGTGCCTCCCGTAAGATGCGGTCCCTCAAATCTTCTAAAGCTGAAACACACGACCTACCCTTGAAGTACAAGTACCCACCATCTCATACTTCGAAATACGAGGCCTTGCCTCTCTGAACCGATCCAATTTGGGCCATCAAATCTTTATCCAGAACCTGAGTCCTCTTTATTTCTTGCACTAATGTGGGCTCAACCCGGAGCTCAGCTAAAAGCCCACCATTCTCGGTCATTCTCAAGCGGGCAAACATGGCTCTCAAATCAGACATCGACTTACGACTCAAGGCATCCGCTACTAAATTTGCTTTGCCCAGATGATACTTAATAACACAGTCATAATCCTTTAGCAGCTCAATCCAATGACACTGTCTCAAATTCAACTCTTTCTAGGTGAGAAGATACTTTAAGCTCTTGTGATTCGTATAGATGTAGCATTTCTCTCCGTAGAGATAGTGTCCCCAAATCTTCAACGCAAAGATTACCGCTGCCAGCTCCAAATTATGGGTAGGGTAATTCTATTTATGAGGTTTAAGTTACCTCGAGGCGTAGGCAACCACTTTACCCTCTTGCATAAGAACACAACCAAGTCCATTGAAGGACGCATCGCTAAACACAACATAATTTTTTCCTGGCTCGGGTTGGGTTAAAACTAGAGCCTCAATAAGGTAGGCATTCAACTGCTCAAAACACTATTGTCTTTTCTCATTCTATAAAAATGACACTCCCTTCTGAAGCAACTTGGTCAACGACGCAACTAAGATTGAAAATCCCTTGACAAACCGTCGATAGTATCCCACCAGTCCAAGAAAGCTACGGACTTTCGAGACATTTCTAGGTGGTTTCCACTCTACTATTGCTTGAATCTTCTGGGGGTCAACGCGAATCCCGTCCATCGCCACGATGTGGCCTAAAAACGTCACTTCAGACAGCCAAAATTCACATTTACTGAACTTTGCATAGAGACGTCTGTCTCTCAACGTCTGAAGAACTACTCGCAGGTGGTAGCCATGCTCCTCAACCGAACGTGAATAAACCAAAATGTCATCGATGAACACCACCATGAACTGGTCCAAATAAGGCTGGAAGATTCTGCTCATCAAATCCACAAATACTGCTGGAGCATTAGTGAGCCCAAAAAGCATCACCAAGAACTTATAGTGTCCGTACCGCATCCTGAAAGTGGTCTTCTAGACATCTTTTTCCACCACTTTCAACTGATAGTACCCCGATTTTAAATTTATCTTCGAGAAGACCCCGCAACTGATCAAACAAATCATCTATTATGGGAAGAGGGTAGCGATTCTTCACGGTTACCTTATTTAACTGCCGATAGTCAATACACATTCTCATTGACCCATCATTCGTTTTAACAAACAAGACCGGAGCACCCCAAGGAGAGACACTTGGTCGGATAAAACCTTTCTCTAGCAATTCCTGAATTTGCTTTTTCAACTCCCTCATTTTTGTTGGTGCCATTCGATAAGGTAGAATGGACACCGATGCCGTGCTGTGCCGTGCTGGGCATTACCTCAATTTGAAACTCAAGCTTACGATCTAGTTGTAATCCGGGTAGCTCCTTCGGGAAGACATCCATAAACTCACAAACTGTCTTGAGGCTCTCGATGGACGGACCTTCGACTCTTGTATCCACCACGTGAGCTATAAAAGCCTCACAACCTTGCTATATTAACCTTTGTACTGCTAAAGCCGAGACTACGTTAAGGATGCAAGGGTGTCTCTCTCCTCTAACTATTAACTTAGATCCATCGGTCACACGGAGCTTCAAACTCTTGGTCCTACAACCCAAAATAGCGTCGTGCTCTACAAGTCAATCTATACCTAGGATTACGTTAAACTCTTGGAACGACAAAACTATAAGATCCGTTGAAAAGATTGAACCTTGAACTTCGATAGGATATCTTCGGTACACCTTGTTTACAAACACATCTAACCCTAATGTGCTAGACATGTGAACTCCTATCTCTAGGTCCTCAACCGATATACCCCAATGCTGGGATATGCAACTACAGATGTAGGAGTGGGTAGACCCGAATCCACTAATGCAAAAATGGGAACACAGAACAAAGAGAAGGTACCTGCAATCACATCAGTGGGCTCGCAATCCTCTTGAGCTCTAACTGTATACTGCCTCGCTGGTGCCCTCGCTGTAGGCTGAAACGTACCCCTACTCTTGTGGTCGGTCCCCTGACTTGACCCTTCCCAAGAGAACCATCGACCCTTCTGAGCCAAAAAAGAAACCCTCAGTGACTGAAATGAAACGACTGTGGTAACAGTAGGGCAATCCTTCACAAGGTGGTCTTGAGACCCACACTCAAAGCAAGCTCGGTTTGTACCCCAACACTCTCTTTGGTGCTTACGCCAACACTGATTACAAAACGGTGCACCTGTACTTCCCTGAGAACTATATGGGCTCATCATAGACGAAGATGATGTAGGCCTTCTACGGCTGGTAGACTCTGATCTACGATCTGACCTCACACTCTGATTCGAAGCCCTTTTTCCTTGATTCTATCGGTTCATGTCCCTTCTCGAGTGAGACTATGAGCTGTTAGAGAAATTCTGAGGTCTTCCACTAGGACCTCCTTGTCCACTAGCCGAACCATATGTCAGACCTTGTACTTGCTCAAGAGACTTCGCACTAGCAGTCAACTCAGAAAATACCTTGGGTGGGGCAGCTATCAAATAGGTTTGTATCTCATTTCTTAACCCTTTTATGAACCTCTTGCACCTTATTTTCTTGGTGGCCACAAGCTCCAGCGCGTACCTACTTAGTTGCAGAAACTATTGTTCATACTCAAAGACGGTGCGGTTCCCTTGCACGAGGTTGAGTAAACTGACCCCTCAAGCTGTCAACGTGAGCCTCACCCACGTACTTCTTATCGAACTCATCAAGAAAGTCATCCCAAGAAGGTCAGCTAGGGTGTCATTCCAGCTCTACGATTTCCCACCATTCTCTCGCGTTTCCCTTGAGCAAAGATAACACACATGATAACTTATCTTTTGATCGTAACCTCATCTATCTCATAATCCAATGAGTATCTCGAAGCCACTGATCCGCCTTCACCGGGTTATCCTGCCTCGACCCAAGAAAATCTGTAGCACCCTGCCTACGCACCCTCTCAACCGGTGCCTCCCGAGGGGTATATGAATGCCTCAGAATTACCCTCACAATCTAGTTTAGGGCTCGGTGCAAGTGGGAGAAATAGTTGGCTCCATGCCTAGCTCCCCTATCGGACTCTTCCACAAAGGGCACGTAGTCTTCATCGGAGCTTCTACCACCGGAACTTAAACTTTCTTCCACGTTCCTAGCTCTCCTTGGCATGGTTCAGCTCTGCGCAAACAAACAACATGAGTACACCATCGAAATTCTAGCTTAATCCAAGTATGACTTTGACTCATGGGCATGTATCCGCTAGACACCTATTTACCACACTAGACTCCCCCGGAAACTACCTAGAACCGACTAAACCTAGGCTTTGATACCAAATGTAATACCCTCGACCCGGATGCTACAATTGGGCCGCAAGCCCAAACCACTCCCATAAAAAATTTCAATTTTAAAAGCCAATAAAGACCAATCCCTTAAATCAAATCATGACTTAACTAACATTTAAATCCATACTTCTTAAAATATTTCAAAATAGTTAAAGGAGCTCCAAATATAGTAATAAAACATTTGACCAGTACAAGTTAAATCAATTAGAGTTACAAATACAAGGGGTCATACGGATATATATCCCACTACATCTAAGTAATTGTACTCTACCAAAAGGCCAATGCTGGATCCTTGCTTCGATGGTGCTTCGCTACGCTCGAACCTACCTATTAACATGCGAAAAGAAACATCGCTTCTGAACGCTGAGCTAACAAAGCTCAGTGGATACACAACCACTCGACCATGCTTCAAGTGAATCATAATTAAGAGCATGCTATGAAATATGATGTCCAGATAGGATAAAGCAATGGCGCTACCATAACCGCCTAAACACATGCTATAAACAAACAGCATCTCAACAACATAAAAGTAAACAAACCAGGAGAGAAGCCCAATGTCACCCGACACTTGGAGACCCACCCATGCTTGGAATCTCACATCGAGCTGCTCGAAATCTCGCATCGAGCGGTATACTCGAAATCTCACATCAAGTCTTCGTTTAGAATCCCACATTAAGCGGTGCTCAGAATCTCGTATCGAGCAAACATCATCACCCAGAAATTTCACATCGGATGACCTTTATTTATCACCTGAAATCTCACATCGGATGACCTTCATGTGTTACAACACTCACTCACTGGGTATCCGGATCCCACCAAACAAAGACTCATAACCAAACAAGTGCCCTTACTTGGCACAACTACAACTGATCCACCAAGGATCCCTAAAGACTCGCTTACCAAGCCATTACTTTTATTTCAATACTCAATTAGCCATTTAATCCATATAAGCAAGAAGAAACACACATTCTTGATTTTACCGATCATTTTATATCACAAGAGACCCATTGGAACCTTAACCACAAATTATAGAACCCCCAAACTTAAAACATAAAACTTGGACAGATTGCTCATCGAGTATTGATACTCTGATGTGAGTATCGGTACTCCCCTCTAAGTATCGATACTCCCCAATGAGTACCGATACCCCAAATAGATTCAAAAGAATTAGCATCGCCCTGTACTGATACATTCTATTCTATTTCGGTACTCTATATCGGTACTGGGATCGCCCTGTACCGACCCTTACCCGTATCGATACGCCTATTATAGCGTACTGGTACACAAAGCCTTTCCAGGCAATGCAACAATGGGTACCGATGCGCCCTTAGCGTACTGGTACTCTAAAACGTTACTAGAATTCTAATCTAATAAGGGGTACCGATACACGAAGAGGCATACCGGTGCACCTCTCAGAGTTTGTCCCCTAGATACGAAGGAATACCGATACACAACCACCCGTTCAGGTATTTGAGCCCCTATTTCGGAACCTAGGGCTAGAGATTACACTAATCCCACCCTTAACCTCCATGGTTAAGTCTCAAAACGTTCCTACCAATTATGAAGAGTCATTAGGTGAGTTTTTAACCATCTTTACCCTTAAACATCAACCATTACAAGTTTTACCATGGATGACCAACCAAGCTCTAACTTATCCAAAACATCATAACCCAAGCAAGCATAGCAAAATGATGATGCACATGAACACACAGAAGTTAGAAGTGTACTAACCTCGATCCACTAACTGAGAAAAGCCCATAACCTTTGACTTCAAGCTTTCTTCTTCCTTTGAGCCTTTGAACAATCCCCAACCTCTTTAACTACCAGAAAGTGTTGTAAACGAGTTACATAATGGTTTAGAGATTAAAAGGAGCTTAAAAGATGATTTAACAACAAGAAATAGAGTTAAAAACACCATGAACATTCTCACTCCAAAACCTCCACCAAAACCCCTTTCTCCACCATTTCAAGCAAAACTTACATTGGATTGTAGATCCTTGGATGCCTAACAACTTTCCCTTTTACACCAATCTGGGATATTAACTCAAAACTAACAAAGGTTGAGCTTTTTCTTTCAACTCTAATGGAGAGAAGATGAAGAGGGTGAGAGAGCTTTTGGGGGACAAGGTGATTTCATCACCTTACAACAATCTGCAGCTCATAACTCTCCCCACTCTTATCTTTCCTTCAATTATGTTTTTACCATGGTGCCCTTCTCAAAAACCCCATAACTCAAGCCCAAAAGTCAAAACCAAGCCCACCAAGATTTAAGACCCAACAACAAGACCCAACGCGAGGCCCATACCTTAGGTTAGCCCGACGCTCGGGTTCCCAAAACCTGGGTCGTTACAAACTGAACCACTAAAAAAGATGGTTATGGTTAACCTATAGGTATTTTTTTAAAACTAAGTATGAAGTTTTTGTTTAAAATCTCTCTATTTAAGATTTTTTTGAAAAAATTAATACAATATTTATCAGAGAGAGATTTATAATTCTAAAAAGAAATAATAAAAATTTGAAAAGGAAAAATGTAATAGGTTACATGTTAACTTATAACCGAATCGTTTCTTAATGTTAAACCACTATAATGGTTAACCATTAAAAAATTAACAGTTAACCATTTATTAACGGTTAGGTTACGGTTAATAACCGCTATAATAGTTAACCAACCGTTTAAGCTAAACGGTACAGTTAACCTACCATGAACACCCCTAACTCTGAGTCATTTGTTTGTAGGGCATGTTCCTTTTAATTTCTCAAGTAAAGTTATATTGGTGAGAAAAAATACAATCTTATTAGCCTAAGAGGCGAAGGACATCTTATATTTTGGCATAGCCGTCTTGAACATTTTTTAAACCCTGAGCGAAAACTCAAAGATATAAAACGAAATCATATCTCATTACTTTAAATAATTGATTTAATATTTCATTAATAAACTATAGATACATGATTAAACTTTGTTAATTACATTATTTCTATTGTTTTGTTAATAAAATTTGAAGGGATAAAATTGTGGGTATGATATGGAACTTGATTTTAAACAGTAAATACAAAAAATCGAAGAATATTGCATCATTTTTTTGTCGTTAGATTGGAGAAGAATAACAGAGAATTAAATTTTGGAAAACAAAAATGAAAATTTGAGATTTGGGATAGAGAATTACATTTTACCGTTCATTATATATAAAAAAACTACTATTAGATTAATTTATTTATTTGATAATTTAAAAAATAAGATTCAAAAATAAAAATAATTAATTTTTAGTGACCCTGGGCTAATTGGGCCCTAAATGATCGCTCATGGTGCTCCCCTTCTAAGACCCCACTATACTTTGGAAAACTGATTGAAATATAAACTGGGATAATGTAGAGACTATTGTTAGAGACATCACTAAAATTATTCAAAAGGTTTGCTATTCTATTGATTTTAATTTCGTCGAACCAAAATTTCCCTTCTCCCTCCCCTAGATAAAAAATGTTCAAAAAAATCGTCTTTTCACTGTCGAGTGCAGGGATGAGCAAAACTCAACTCCACTTAAAAAATTGAAATTTTTGACTCGATTCGATACGAAAAAAATTTGATTTGACTCAAATTTAAAATAAAGTTTAAGTTATCAAATGAAGCTTCGAATAATTCAAATAACACTAAATTTTTAGTAATTAGTAAATCAGTTTTCAAGTTTAAAGTCGAGTCCCTCAACTCTTCTATGTATAGCACAAATGAAAAAATATGAAGTAATATATATGTACATCATATATGATTATAGAAAGCCGTTCACATTGAAATATATTAGTACCATACATTATAAATGTTTACAATTAAACTTGAACATAAACTCGAAAACTCGGCTTGATTTGACTCGAAAAAATTTCAAATAGAATTTACATTATAAAATATGACTCGTCAACTCGAGTAACTCAAAATTTATTGGCTCGACTTGATTGAATGCTCACACCAAGTCAAGTGGATATTACGGATAAACATTACGCTCCTTGTTGCCCGTTTGATGCTGCTGTCTATTAGGCGGTTTGATTGCTATTTTGCTGCACTATTTGTGGCTGTGCAGTTGTTTTAGGCGTTTAGTTCCTACAATTTAACCTATATATATATAAAAGCTTGAACTGAAACCGAAATAAGATAAGGGAGTAAAATTGATTAGCCACCATGTGTGCCTCAATCAAGTTTCTAGCCTCCGGTCTTACGCAAGTTTTGATAGTGTCTGCGAATGGTGACTATAGCGGAGTCCCGGGCTACATAGCCCCGTTTTCGGATTCTCAAGTTCAAGGGTCAATGTCGCCTTGCCGGCCCTTCCTTGTCGGCATGGGTTCCGATCCATTGTCGGGTTGTTGTCAAGGTGCTAGAGATCTTGCTGAACTAACAAATACCAAACGAGATGAACAAGAACTATGTTTGTGCCTTAAATCAACATTGCCAGGGGTGTATGACCCTAAACGACTGGCTGTTCTCGGCGAGAAATGCAATATCGATGTTTATTTTCCTCCGATTACTCGCGATACAGATTGTTCGAAATGGCCATTCCGGTCCTTTCTCTTCCTTTCAGAAACCTGGAAGGCTGAAAGTAAAAAGGTGTACCTGTGACACTTATATTCATGAGTTAATCCAGTTCAAATAAAAAATAAACTCAGTTTTGGGTTGGTATTTTTGAGGAATGAGAATTGTGTGAAGGTTTTGGTATTACGAATTGTGTTCTTTTGATTGTGGTTTTAGGTCAGATTCATAGATGTATGTGATTATAAAGGAAGGTGACTTGAGTGTGTAAATAGGTTTGTGTTATGGGTTGGGCTCTTTGATTTCTTTTAAGACTTGGCCCAATTGTTGATGAGAGGGCTACTTTTATTAAACTTTGGAAATGGAGGGACTTTGTAGCAATTTAGCCAAAATTTCCCCATTTAACGGGATTTTGGAGGAAATGAGAGCAGCTCGTTTATTTGCTGCAGTTCGCTCTCCCATTCTTCCTACCCTTCTTCATTTCCTTCATCTTCTCTCTAACCATCATTTGTGGCCCTCGTTGAGGGATGAGTGTTCTATCGAGTAAAAATCTAAACATTTCGAGTTGCGTCGAATTGAATATTCTTTTTTTGAGCTATTTTTTTTTAAAATAGGTGAGGGCTAAATTTTATTAATAGTTTGAAATCTGAATAAATCATCCTTAGAGTGTTTTAGACACATTAATCTCAATTGCAGTCAATTTTGTTGCGTTTGTTTAGGAAATGCGTATAACAAAGCATATTCATGAATCTTTGTCTCAAGTGCAGTGGCGGGGCTATGTTGGCCCCTGCTAGAAATTTTATACATTAAATAAATTTTGGTCTAATTGTATTTTGGTCCCTGTAAAGATGAGTATTTAAATTAAAAAATATAATAATTTATAAATATTTAATTAAGTATGACTGAACCAAAGAATCATAGGCCCGTATTCTCAAATTTCTTAGTCTAATAATAATTTATGTCTTTATTAAGGTCGTCTCGGACATTTTCAGAGCTCCGAGCTAAAACTAAAAAATAGACCTCTATAGAGCGAAAACATATATCATTACTTTAAACAATTAATTTAATATTTCATTAATAAACTATAAAAATATGATTAAACTTTGTCAAACACATTATTGTCATTGTCTTATTAAGAAAATTTGAAGGAATTGAATTGTGAGTATGATATGGAGTTTGATTTTGAACAATAAATACAAAAATTTAAAGAATAGTGTATCATTTATTTTTTTTCCGTTAGATTAGAAAAGAATAAGGAGAAAACTAAATTTGACCCAAAAAATTAAAATTTAAGATTTGAGAAAGAGAATTAAATTTAAATGTTAGATTAATTTATTCATTTGATAAATTAAACAAAATAAAATTTTAAAAATAAGAATAATTAATTTTTAGGGCCCCTAAGCAATCTCCCGTGGTGCTCCCCCTAATAGTTGACTCAAGTCTTTATAAATTTAAATATTATAAAAATAGACATTATTTTCTGAATTTTGAGTTTAAATATAAAATAAATCATTGTATTTTTATTAAATTAAAATATTTAGGCCCCTCTCGACTTTCATTCCAGGCTCCGCCCCTGTTCAAGTGTTTTTAAGGGCCGAGATGGAATTGGGGGCGATGTGCGCTAACCCGAGATGGTAAGCTGGTATTTAGGACGTTGTCCGTTTGATGCTGCTGTCTTTTAGGCGGGTTTGATTGCTATTTTGCTGCACTGTTTGTGGCTGTGCAGCTGTTTTAGGCGTTTAGTTGCCACAATTTAACCTATATATACCCATAAGCTTGAACTGGAACCGACATAAAATAAGGTAATCAAATTGATTAGCCACCATGTGCGCCTCAATCAAGTTTCTAGCCATTCTCATTTTTTAATCGAATCCGGTATTACGCAAGTTTCAGTTGTGTCTGCAAATCGTGACGTTATCGGGTTAACAGCACACTACCGGACCCTCCTGGATGACAATGCCTCTGCACCGCCGAGCTATATAGCCCCGTTTTTGTGGCCTGATGTTCGCGTGTCAATATCGACTTGCAAGCCCTTCTTTATTGGCATGGCTCCTGATCCATCTTCGAGTTGTTGTGCAGGTGCTAAAACTCTTGCTGAACTAACTAAAACCAAACGAGATGAACAAGAACTATGCTTGTGCCTTAAATGTGACCCAAACGACTGCCTCTTCTTGGCGAGAAATGCCATATTAATTTTTATTTTCTTCCGGTTACTGGCGATACAGATTGTTTCAAGTAGACATTCTCTTCTATCTTTCATAGAGATATCGTAATCTGGGCGAAGTAAAAAGTTTAAATGTGACACTTGTATTCATGAGTTAATCAAGATCAAATAAAAAATATTTACTTAATGTCGTTTGTTTGTTGTCAAGTTGGGTTCGAGCAACTCCGATTACGGAACGCATCAAATTTGAGTATCCTAACGCTTGACTCGAGTAACTTGTATGTTTATTATTTTATTTATTGTTGAAAATTCTGAATTCGAACATAATAATAAATAACTGAGAATGAGTATGAGAAGATCATTTTTTATTGATAAACGAGTATTAATGAAATCTAATCAAGCGAACGAGTACAGTTTTTTTTTCCTGTTAAGCAATAATTTATTATTAATTATAAAAAGGTCCACTTGACGACGGTGGATAACAAGGTCTCAAATAATGAAAACCAAATCCGACAACACTGAGAACAAAATCCTGATGAATCACGAACAACAAACAAAGCTCGAATAAGAAATCATCACCCAACCACAAACCAAGAGAAAAAGGGAAATCAAACTCGAGATACAATTAAAAACAACACTCAGATGCGTCCTCATTCTTATGGACCGAGGTGGTTACCACCTTAACCAGCAGTTTATTATTATTGTGATTTAGTACATTGCTAATCGTTGAATGTTGAGCGGAGACGCTTCAAGAGGGGACTTATATCTATAAGCACTCTCGGCGAGGATCTTATTCAAAGCCTCGGTGGGATGGACAGCATCCCAAAATATGTATCGCCATGGGCTACTACACGGCTTTGAATTACGAAGGCAAAGCTCTCCGCCACCACCCCCGATTGTGCAGCATGAACTATTCATCACTGAATGCCCCAACAACATGCAACCACCGTCGATTAGTTTTTCATTAGAAACAAAAACAATAAACAAGAGTATTTTTGACCATCATAGGGAATATCACAAACGAGAGGCAAAGCTAGGGTTGTTTACCAAATGTTGCAGGATCGGTTGGACACCCGGAGGGATTAAGATAGATAAATTTAGCATCGGGTAGATTGTTGTTAAGTTGATGGATCAGTGGCTTGAGTCTATCATTGAAAAGGGTTGCACCCTCGTTTAATTTCACTACACACTCGGACCCGTTGCTTCTGAACACCGAAATTGCTTACGTCCCGTACACGGCAAACTTCCTTGCACCGTAATTGTACGAAGTCTCGTATCGTACATACAAATTAGTTAACAAGTTCCTTAGCTTACTCTTAATTTAATTAAAAATAGTAGAAAATAAATACTAATTACCTTAAGTTGGAGTGAAAGTTGTTGAACGAGCAGCTTAGCATATTCTGACGGCGTGAAACTTCGGCCGGTTTCATAGAATTCCGGATTGAAATAATTGTTGATATAGTCATTGCCTCCGATTTGGACCGAGTAAATGCATTGTCTTAAAAGTAAATCCGTCGCTGAATCATTTTGCATTAGCCTCGTAATTCTTGAGTAAACTTAGCATATACGTTTACATATATAAATGAAATGTCAATTCTACTATCCCATTTTACCGGGAAAAAATTACTCGTTTAATGGCCTTGGTTCCCCAAAATAAAATAGCTTAAGTCCATTTAAAATTGTAATAATTAGAAATTGATGTGTTGGTAAAATCTCCCTTTTAAAAATAATAAAACTTCATTATGTATTGTTCACATAGAATATTGAAAATCAACTTGTACACAACTACGCACACACATTGTCACGAGCACTATAGTTTGGTTCCGGGTAATTTTTGTGTTATCCGAAAAATTAAAAGGTGATCATACTTTATGTCACGGTTCCGAGGTTTGAATTCAAGTTTGAAGCATGTCTTTGATGATTAAAGTCTTGGCAGGTAATTGTTAGTTTGCATTGCTTGAGGACAAGCAATAGTTCGAGTTTGGGGGCGTGATAAGTGTTCAAAAGTACTATTTTTATTACCCTTTTTACTCATATTATTGTTAGACTTAAGCTCATATTAGTTGCATAATTAGTTATTCATGCATTAATTCATGTTTCTTTCCACCGTTGAGCTTGATTACATAACTTGGTGATTTTTGTGGAAAAAGATGCTGCTTTGGTGTGTTTTTGTGTGTGTATGTGCAGGATCACTTGCCAAAGCAATGCCGAGCTAGTTGCCAAGGCAATGCATGAAGGAGACGCCGAGCCAGTTGCCATGGCAATTGTCGACAAAGATAAAATGCAATAGGGATGTCGAAATTGATGACTAGACAAGCCCAAGATGACGTGGAACAAAGCCCAAACCCAAAGGAATTTGATTTCCATGCAGAGATTAAAGAAGAATTAAATTCCAAGAAGATAGGAGAAGTTCTAGTAGGAATACAATTATAATAAAGAATTATATTCTTCAAAGATAATTTAATTCCAACTTAAACTCCTCCTCAAAGAAGGACTTTGGCCTAGCCCTATAAATAAGAAGGAGATTTCGACAAATCCATGGAGAGAGCATTAGGGCAAAATTCGACAAGTCCAAGAGAGGAGCAAGAGGAGAGGATTTTCGACAACTCCAAAGGGCAAGAAGGAAGAGATTTCGACAAGATAGCAAGGAGGGAGATAGTTCGATTTCTTCTTCTTCTTCTTCTTCTTTGCTTCCATTAGATTCATGGTTTGGGGATTATTCTTTGTATATCTTTTGAACCCAACCATGAACTAACTTGATTGGTTAGGGTTATTGTGTTTTGTTGTTGTGAGAAACAATTGGATTTTGTTTAGGTAATAAGAGTTTGCACTTTTCAATTCAAGGTTTACTCATTCTTGGTTCTTATTCTTGTTTGCGAGTGAATTGGGAGAGGATCTCGTAACTTCATCTATTTATCTAATATCGGGAGAGTTAGATTCAAGAAACGAATGAGTATGGTCTTTATTCAATCTATTGATGGTGAAGATTAATCCGGCTTAGGAATAAGTTAAGGATTTCAACGGCTAAGAGGAGCGCAAGATTGGTTGTTGTTCACCCTTGATTCACGCATGGATGTATTATCAAGGCATGCACAAGTAGCTAGAGTTTCGACTTAGGGATAAGAAGAAACCATTGAAGAACGCTCTGCCGAACCTTGAAGTTGCTGCCCAGAAGCCCAAGTAGTTGCCCAGCTAGTCGCCCAGGCAACCATCGATTAGTTGCCAAGGCAACCCCGCTGTGCAAGTTGCCACGACAACTGAGTTGCCCTTGCACTCTTTTACCAAGACGATCCAATCGGCTATCACACCTCAACTCACGATAACCTGGCCTATTCTCTATTTTTCTTTCATCTATTCTTTTAGTTTATTGCTTTTACTTTTCTCGTTAATTAAAACCTCTATTATCAATTGTGTTTTTATTTTCACAGTGCAGTAACTTAAGCAAAGTGGCCCAAACCAATCCCTGTGGAGACGATACTCGATACTCATATCACTTTATTACTTGCGACGTGTATACTTGCACATTTGCGTAGCACTTATTACACGCAATACAAGGCTTGGTCCGGGTGAATTTAGACGTTGACAAAGTGTATGAAAAGACTGAAGTATCATCATATAATGCTAATTATTATTTTTTTGGATAAATTTTGTGTTTATTATCCAGAAGAAGCAAGAAGCTATTACAAAGAGACTAAACTTGGGCTTCCATCCCAAAGGGAATACCCCAAGCTTCACACAAAGCACTATTTACATTTTCTATACGCACCTTTCTATTTTGCACTTTAGTTTTAACAACATTTCTAATACAATTCACAATAACATCTGTATTCCTAAAATCGCCTCTATATACTCTATGATTACGTTCCTCCCATGCAAAGTAAGTAAATGCTCCCCAAGCTAGTTTTAAGATGAACACAATCAATGATTTTCCTTTTAGCTTCTCCACTGCCCATGAAAGCTATTCTTCCCAGCACATAGGCCCCCGAGTCAGTGCATAAAGCTTTAACACTTCCTTCCAAATTCTTTTAGAGTAGCAACACTCAAAAAACAGATGATTTTTACTTTCCTGTTCAATGCCACAATTTACACAAGTGCCATCCACTGCTAAGCCCATTCTGATCAGTCTATTCTTAGTAGGAAGCTTGTCAAGCAATGCCATCCATAAGATAATAGAATGCCTAGGGACATGTAGAGGAAACCAAACAAGCCTTTGCCAATCAACTCTATCATGCCTATTTCGGATAGTCTCCAATATGTCTTTCACTTTGATTATATCCCTAGCACTACTAACAAAAAGAGGCTGAGTCACACTTCGCAACTTTAGTAGCTTACGCATACACCAACTAAAGTAAGGTTTATTATCCAAATGCCAAAAATCAACCCCTTTAAAGACATATACCTTTACACAGGCAGCCCACATAGTACTCTTATTAGCAAGCAAACTTTCCAACTGGTGTATGATGCAAGCATGATTCCAGGTATTTAGATTTTTAACTCCTAAACCCCCTCAGCTTTTGAGTACAAATCATCTTCCAACTAACACGAGCACCTATTGCTGGAGTGTCTTTATCTTTCCAGAAGAACTGTTCAACTTTCTTTATCATAGATTTAGGGAGAAGGACCTGTCTGCACCAGAAATGAAGAATCTAATACAGGACTTCTTTTATAAGCTGAAGTCTCCCTGCAAAACTAAGCAGTTTATTAGACCAAATATTGAGTTTAGCCTTTACTTTATCAATAAGCACTGCACAGTCCTCACTTAATTTCCTTGTAACCAAAGGAATGCCTAAATATCTAACAAGAATAGTACCAATAGCAACTTGGATAGTATGTAAATCCTCATCAGAGACACCAGAAGCAAACAAATCAGATTTGCCTGCATTAAGCTTCAGACCAGACATTGTGTAAAACTTCTTCAAAGCCACTCGAATACCAATGAATGATCCCACATTTCCTTTATAGGATATAAGAAGATCATCCGCGAAACACAAATGTGTCAACTTCACCTTTTTGCATCGAGGATGATACTAAAAGACCTTACTTACTGCCACATCCAATAAATGAGAAAGGACGTTCATTACCAAAACAAAAAGATAAGGGGACATAGGGTCACCCTGCCTTATTCCCCTTTTCCCCTCAAAATAACCTACCAAGCTGTCATTAAAAGAAACAGAGAATCTAGGGCCTGTGAAACATACCCTAATCCAGTTTCTAAATTGTAAAGGCAAACCCACAGCTTCAAGAACATTCAACAGGAAATCCCAGTTAAGAGAATCAAATGCTTTATGTAAATCTATCTTGATAGCACACTTAGAAGAGAGTGACTTCCTTCTATACCCTTTTACTAGCTCTTGAGCAAGCAAAATGTTGTCATTAATATCCCCCCCTTGTACAAAAGCAGAGTGGCTTAGAGTTATCATACCAGGGAAGTAATCAGAAAGCCTTCTAATTAGAATCTTAGAGATTATCTTATAAACAACAGAGCAACAGGCAATAGGCCTAAATTCTTTAGCCATACAGGCATTAGAGACTTTAGGCACTAAAACAATGGTAGTAGAATTAAAGGCATGCAGCAAAAAAGAAGATACGAAAAAATATCTTACTGCTGCAATATAATCATCTCCAATTATACTCCAGGTAGATTGAAAGAACCCTGAGGAATAACCATCAGGACCTAGAGCTCTATCTTTCCCTTGACTGAACACCACTAATTTAATTTCCCCATCAGTTATTTTTTTGTCAAACCCTCTACAGCAAAACTGGGCAGAGAATACTGAAGCAACTCCTTTAGGAAATCAACATTACATCCCTCCACTGAGTTATCTACTGAGCCAATATGATAAGTGAAAAAAGTCCTAAATTCTTGCCCCAATTCATCTTTAATAAGACAAATTGTATTATTCTTCTTTCTAGCAGCCACAGTAGAGTGAAAAAACCTAGTATTTTGATCCCCTTCCTGAAGTCATCTCACCTTTGCTTTTTGTTTATAGAATAAAGCTTCAGCTAACTCTAAGTCAACCAACTCAGGATGCAATCTTTTCTCAGCTTCCATGTCACATTGTGCCCCTAAAGTAAGATTCCAAACCTGTTGACTCTCCAGCTGAGCCCTTTTATCAAGAACCTATCCCGAAATTTCAGCAAAATGAATTCTATTTAAATCCCTCAGACAAGGCTTAAGCCTCTTCAATTTACAGAAAAGAACTTGCATTGGATTCAGATTCCCTCGGATAGGTTCAGACCAAAAAGCTTTAACAATATCCTCAAACTGAGGGTGGAGAGACCAGAAATTAAAATACTTGAATGGTTTTGGCCTATTTGCAGGAGTTTTTTTAGATAACCAAGCAATAGCAGGGCCATGGTCAGAAATTCCTGGTGCAAGGAATTCAACATGGGAGTCAGGCAATAAGGTAAACCAATGAGCATTAACCAAAACTCTATCTAATTTCCTAGTAACGAGATTCCCCCCCTGTTTATTAGATCAGGTAAACAATGGCCCCAGATAAGGATGATCTACAAGCCCGCCAGCACCCATACAATCAAGCAAATCATCCATATCAGTAGTACTGTAAGCAGAATTTAAACTCTCCCCCGAGAATGCTGTGACATTAAAGTCACCACCAACAATCCAAGGGAGATTCCCAATGAGTCTCTCAACATCCTGAATTTGCTGCCACAAATTCCTTAATTCAACACTATCGTTACTACCATAAATTGCAGTAAGCACAATCTCTTTACCATCCAAAATATCTTTTACTGTAATAGACTGATCTGCAGAAGCTATAACAGAAAAATCAAGAAAAGCCTTCCAAAGAACCCAAATTCTACCGTTTCTAATAGAACTGTAATTAAAGAAATAGTTCCATTCTCCAGCAAGTTTAGCGGCAATATCTATAGCATTGTGCTCACGAACACGTGTCTCAAATAAACAAAGGACATCCACATTTAACTTCTCATCTCTACTAAACACTTTGCTCCGTTCTATGGGCTGATTGAAGCCCCTAATATTCCAAAAGCAGATTGTCAAAGAGAAGAATTGGATACCCTACTAACTTGGCCAACTTGAACATCACTAGACTCTTTAATCTTATCAAGAGAATCTTTCTTCTTAGCCTTCATGTCCTGCAAAAGTGCAGCTACTCCCATTGTAGCAGCCCTAGGCTCTCGGACCATACCCTCAGGCACAGACTCAGTCTCTAATCCATTAAGAGCATCAAATTTATTCTTGGAGCCCCTTCTGCCCCTTTTCTTTTCCTTTATTTTTGCGAGTAGAATCATGCAGAGAAGATAAATCTTCTACATTGTTAGCTATCTCATCCATTTTAAACATATCAGCACTTACCAGATCCAACTAAAACACCAGATACAACTTCTGTCACCCCCTTTATCTCACTCACAGAGTTGCAAGTGGCCTCAGCTACCACACCTAGCTCAACAGTAGTTATTTCTGCCCCCACAGGACTTCCAGCAGCCTCAACAGAAGCTAGCTCAATACCAGTGCCCTGTGGATCAGCAGATGCACTAATGGCCTCAGGTGTAGTAACTAGCTCAACACTTGCAACCCCAACATTCCCAGATGCAGTATTACTGGCCTCAGCTACTAGGCCTAGCTACAAATTAGCAACACTAATGGCCTCAGACCTAATAGCTAGCTAAACAATAGTACCTACTTGGACTAAGTTCTTCCCAGTTTTCATTCTCCATTCATGAGCAGGCACATTAGGTTTCTCAATTGGTTTCTCTTTCCCTTCTGTACACAAAACATCCGAATGCCTAAAAATTTTGCATCTAGAACAACAAGAAGGTATCCAGGGGACTTTAACTCTCACATAGACCATTGGTTTATCTGGCAACTTAACAGGAATAGATCGAGGGATCCTATTTCCAGCAATAACTTCTATGTAAACCTTAGCAAATTCAAGTCTCTCACAATTTGCCTTAATTGAATCCATGTATAATGGGATCCCTAAAGCACTAGAAATGTAACTCAATCCTTTACGAATGAACAACTCCAAAGGTACATTATATAATTGTACCCAAACTGGCATTTTAGCTAGATCAAAATCAAGCCTCTTCATATAAGGTTCCCACTTACGTAGTACCAGAGGCTTATGTTGAATGTGCCAGGGACCATTTTCCAGCACCCAGTCCCTGGCCATAGCATTTGCAAAAGAAAACACATACAAATTAGGATCAGCCAAGCTAACCTTAGAAAGAGACGGCTTACCCCAGAGTGCCTCGACAGTTTTCTTCAGCGCGATGAAATTCGGGGCCGCACCAATGAATTGTCCCGCCAAAGAGTGTTTCCAATCATCAATCCCTTCTTTGAAGAGTTCAGATGGCGGATCCACAGCAAAAGAATCCTCAAATTCAACTGGAGGAAAGAAATCGAGAGTTGGCGCATCTCCACGCCAAAGAAAAATTGTCTCCAATCCACAGTTGTCATGCGAATTAGCACAAAAGAACGATCAAAACAACAATCTTTGTTAATTATTATTTATCGTAAGTGGTATCTTAGAAATTTTCCAATCGAGTTGGCATTTGGTTAACCGGTGACACTACAGACTTATCATAGTATAAATCATCCTTAGAGTGTTTTAGAGAGATTGGTCTCAGTTGCAGTCAGCTTTGTTATGTTTGTTAGGGAATGTGTATAATAAAGCTAATAGTTTGACAGATGCTTCATTTAAAGGCGATATTTATCGTGTATCCTTGTTTCAAGTGTTTCAAGTGACCGAGATGGAATTGGGGGCGATGTGCGCTAACCTGAGATGGTAAGCTGGTATTTAAGATATTGCCCGTTTGATGCTGCTGTCTTTTAGGCGGCTTTGATTGCTATTTTGCTGCATTGTTTGTGGTTGTGCAGCTATTTTAGGGGTTTAGTTGCTACAATTTAACCTATATATACCCATAAGCTTGAACTGGAACCGACATAAAATAAGGTAATCAAATTGATTAGCCACCATGTGCGCCTCAATCAAGTTTCTTGCCATTCTCATCTTTTTAATCGCGTCCGCTATTACGCAAGTTTCAGTTGTGTCTGCAAATCGTGACGCTATCGGGTTAATAGCACCCTACCGGACCCTCCTGGATGACAATGCCTCGTACCGCCGAGCTATATAGCCCCGTTTTTGTGGCCTGATGTTCGCGTGTCAATATCGACTTGCAAGCCCTTCTTTATTGGTGGCATGGCTCCTGATCCATCTCCGAGTTGTTGTGCAGGTGCTAAAACTCTTGCTGAACTAACTAAAACCAAACGAGATGAACAAGAACTATGCTTGTGCCTTAAATTAATATTGCCACTACATGGGGCGTATGACCCTTAACGACTGCCTCTTCTTGGCGAGAAATGCCATATTAATTTTTATTTTCCTCCGGTTACTGGCGATACAGATTGTTTCACGTAGACATTCTCTTCCATCTTGCATAGAGATGTCGTAATCTGGGTGAAGTAAAAAGTGTAAATATGACATTTGTATTCACGAGTTAATTAAAGATCAAATAAAAAATATTTACTTAATTTCGTTTGTTTGTTGTCAAGTTAGGTTCGAGCAACTCCGATGACCGAACATCAAATTTGAGTATCCTAACACTTGACTCGAGTAACTTGTATGTTTATTATTTTATTAAGCGTTGAAAATTCTCAATTCGAGCACAATAATAAATAACTGAGAATGAGTATGAGAAGCTCATTTTTTTTATTGATAAACAAGTATTAATGAAATCTAATCAAGCGAAAGAGTACAGTTTTTTTTTCCGTTAAGCAATAATTTATTTGTTAGAATTCAAACATGATTTTAAATTCCTTAAGTCGGCAAGGCAAAGAATTCTAAAGAAGATTCATAAAGTATGCAGCTAGAACATTCAAGAACTTCTTAGGAATGAAGCAATGGTAATGGCGGTGAAAAATACATGTGGCAGCAAACCCATGGGAGTAGAGAAGGTTACAACAATCACTAGAGAATTCTAAAAATTATTATTATATTTAATTAATGTCTAGAAAACTCTTTAATGTCGGTTTAAGTATCATATAAATAGGAGATAGGATGTAAGAGTGCATTGTGAGAAAAATTAGTGTGTGAATGTGTGAATTGAAGAAACAAATTGGTGAGTGTGTACAGCAAGAAAGTGAGAAAAAATTCAGTGTGTGCATAGAAAAATAAAAGTGTGCGTGTGTAAGTGTGAAGAAGATTGTGTTGGTGAGAAACTTGCAGCAGCAAGTAATTGTACCTTTGTTCGGATTGTAATAAATCGGTTAGAGCAATAAATTTAAGTGCCCACTTTCTCGCTTCTAACAAGTGGTATCAGAGTGGAGTTTCCCACGCTTCTTTTGATGTTGTTGTTTTTGTAATTTTTTTAAAGTTAGATTTGTCTACTGCTTGAAAAATGTAGTATAACGCCATTTGATCTCTTTTACGAGCATCCCTTAGCGTTCTATTTTCTTCGTTGGTTAGAGCCGCTTCTGCTGCTGCATTTTTCGGCCCAACATATCCTTTTACGACGATGTCCTATTAATCATGCGAACCGAGTAGCGCCTTCATCTGAATACCCCAGTTGCCATAATTTGCCTTTGTCATTCTCGGGATTTGTGGTTAAATCATGTGATCCATCTTCTCATGACGTGAATTCGGACTCGAACTTAGCTAGAATACCACTTGTTAGAGGCGAGAAAGTGGGCACTTAAATTTATTGCTCAAACCAATTTATTACAATCCGAACAAAGGTACAATTACTTGCTGCTGCAAGTTTCTCACCAACACAATCTTCTCCACACTTGCACACGCACACTTTTATTTTGCTATGCACACACACTGAATTTTTTCTCACTTTCTTGCTGTCACTTGCACACACTCACCAATTTGTTTCTTCAATTTAGCTTCATTTTCTGCTCATGGGCTTTGAGTGATCCCATAAGCTCATCGATAGTCATTTGAGTTAAATCTTTTAATTCTTCAATTGCAACGTGTCACAACCCCTTTTTTAAGGAGGTCTTGACGATTTTTTAAATAAAGTCAAAACAACGGAGTCGCCACTAATCTTTTTTAGACGGCGTGATTTGATCACCTAAAAACGGGTTATTTTAATAAAATTATTTTATTTTATTAAAACAACAATTTTGGTCTGCGAAAACACAAAAAACGGGTTCGGGAGTCGGTTACGCGTGGGGAAGGGTTAGCACCCCACGACGCCCAAAAATTGGTACCTTGTCGGTTACAAAAGGTTTTAAAGTCGGATTTTGCGAATCGATGTAAGGCTTAAATTATTGTCCGTTCATAAGTTTAATTTTATTTTTATGGCCTTACTATTCGAAAATGAACTTCAATCACCGCCAACACTTCTGGCGCTAACCCGTCATTTCCGTTTAGTAAGACACGCATTACTTTAATTTCACTTTTTAACAAACAAATAAAGAAACTTGATTAGTTGAAGATTTTTATTTGTTCTAAGTTAAAATTTATTAATCCTAAAAAGGTCTAAGTATTTTTCCTATTTGAGTGTTTAAATTTTATTAAGTATGTTTTATTTTTTGTGAAGAAAGTTTTGCTACAAAGAAGTCTCTATCTAAGGTTTGAAGAACCTATTCCTAAGGCCAACTCAATACTAAAGCTAATGAAAACAAAATAAGAAAAGAAGCACGATTGAAAACTCCATTTTTTTATGGGCTTGGTTTTGTTCTATTTTATTTTGAAAAGATTTTTATTATTTAAAAAAATATTTTTTGAGTTTTTGAGTTTATTTGAAAGGAGATTTTTGTTTGTTTTTACTTTTTTATATTCAATGAGTTTTTTTGATAAATTGAAAATGTTTTATTTTTAATATTTTTTAAGATTTTAAAATATTTTTTTGACTTTTTGCGTTTTAAAGCTTTTATTCTTTATTTTATTTTTTGATAATTTGAAAGGGTTTTTTTATTCTTTTTTTGTTTTAAAGCTTTTTATTCGAAATATTATTTTCTTTTTTGTTTTAAAGCTTTTTATTTAAAATATTACTTCTTTTTTTTCTTGTGTTTTAAAAGCTCTTTACTTTTTTTTGTTTAAATATTTCGCTACCTTTCTTTTTATGCTTTTTGATAATTTTGGAAAAGGAGTTTTATTTTAAAAGAGGTGTTTATTATCTTGTATTTTCAAAAAAGTTAGTTTATTATTATTTTTTTAGAAAGAACTTTGTTGTTTTTATATAATTTTTTAAAAAAGATTTTATTTTATTTTTAAAAAAAGATAAAGGCCTTACTTTTTAATCTAAAGAACTACTCCCTTAAAAAAGTTTACTTTGTATTTTTTATATATTTTTTAAATAGTTTCTCTTTTATTTTAAAAGGGACCAAAATGGGGTTGTAGTAATTAAGTGACCTTATTATGATAATTTTAAAATTTATTTTCTGATTGAAAGAGGTATAAAAAAATGTGGTTTTAAAACTAATTGATCCTTTTATTTCACAAACACAATTTTCACATCTTTTAAAAGTTAAGTGGATCAAACACCCTTTTTATTTAAAAAAAACGCATGTTCCTTTTTATTATTTTTCCTACCAAAACAACCACATAACACTAAATATTAGAAAATCAACCAAACAAACAAGATTAAAACATCCAAAGCAACACCAAATATATCCGAAAAAGAAGAGCATTAACCAAAAAAAATAAAATGAATAAATTCAAAATGAAAAAAAGAGGGAATTATACCGATGAAACGGTGAATTGCTAGCTTCTACTTTCTGCGAAAATTCGAACCAATGCTGCACAAAACTCGAACAAATTCCAGCAACCTCCCAATAATTTCAGAGTATTTTTCTGGGTATTTTCTGATGAATTTTTCTTGTGTGTTTGAACAATGGAGAATTGAGCTCTATTTATAAGGTTTGGGGGATTGGAATTCAATGAAAAAAAATTAGATTCTTATCCCTAAATTCGAGCCAAAATCAGAAAGAGGACTTGATTTTCGGTTGAATTCCATAAAACAATATGATTTGGCTCAAATTTGGGGATGAATTTGCTCCTAATATTGAGCTAGGGTTTGACCATTTTTCATTCCGATCTGCAGGTGACCGGCGACGGCGGTGGACGGCGACGGCTTGGGCGTGAGCTGGTGGATCGCCTAGCACCACCTACGGCGGCTGTTGTAGCTTCGGCACGGCGGGGGGAAGCAGCAGCAGCTGCTATTCGCGTGCAGGGGAGGGGTTTGGGGAAGAAACCTGCGCGCGTGCAGCACTCACGGATAAGTAGGCATGTTCTAGTGAAACAAGGATATAGCAAAGAACATGTGGCACTAATTTTCACCATTTGCCTATCAACTTCGTTCTCCTGATGCCCTAAATGAGTAGGCATGTTCTATTCCCCAAACGCCTGAACAGATAGACATGTTCTATTCTCCATACGCCCGAATAGATGAGTAAGGTTCCATTCTCCTTACGCCCGAACGGATAGACAGGTTCTATTTTCTATATGCCTGAATAGATGAGCAAGGTTCCATTCTCCTTATGCCCGAACATATAGACTGGTTCTATTCTCCATGTGCCCGAATAGATGAGCAATGATCCATTCTCCTTATGCCTGAACGGATAGGCATGTTCTATTCTCCATGTGCCCGAATAGATAAGCAAGGTTCCATTCTCCTTACGCCTGAACGGATAGGCAAGTTCTATTCTCCATGTGCCCGAATAGATAAGCATAGTTATATTCTCCTTATGCCCGAATGGATAGACTAGTTCTATTCTCCATATGCTCGAATAGATGAGCAAGGTTCCATTCTCCTTATGCCTGAACGGATAGGCATGTTCTATTCTCCATGTGCCCGAATAGATAAGCAAGGTTTCATTCTCTTTACGCCTGAACATATAGGCAGGTTCTATTCTTCATGTGCCCGAATAGATCAGCATGGTTCCATTCTCCTTACGTCTGAACAGATAGACAGGTTCTATTGCTGAAGAGTTTCTGCATACCTGTAGTATGATGCAATTATGTTGTGCATGCCCCTGAGGATGTCTAAAACGTGAATGCATGATAAGTTTTAATCTTTTTCCTAGCTTGTTTTAATTTGGACAAAAGTCCATGTTCGTTGTCTTTTTCATTCACATTCTTAGTATCTCTTTGCTTCATCAAACGATCGTCTTCTGCTTCACTGATCTTTGAATGGTAGTTTTCTTCTTTACTATTCCCGTTATTTGTATCTCTTTGCTCATTGAAAAACATACTCTTTCACACATTCAACTATCATTGTAGTTGATACATCAATATTCGGTAAGTGAGTTTCAAGCAGTATTGTGTATGACAAGGCCCTTTTGAGTATCTTCATGAATTCCCATAAAACATCCTCGAATGACACATAATTTTAACCATTTTCTTTCCAGGCTTATTACCAAAGCGGTTGGGTATCAATTGCCCCTGATCATAACATGCCCCATATCCGAGGCTTAACAAGGGACCATGTCATAGTTCTTACGTTCTTAAATCATTTCCAGAGTAATACACGAAAACCTCTTGCATATTTTAATGATGTCTAAACCAAAATGACCCTTAACTAAATAAAAGACGTTCATGTAAAGGGGGCATTCAAAGAAAGATAGGCTTAAAAGAAGAATTTCATTAATGTTGTGGCAAACATTAAAGAAAAGTACAAAAGAAGGGTCAAAAGACAAGTATCCAGATATCAAAGGTCCAAACTTTCCTCAAAACAACTTCGAGTGATGCCCTTATTGAGAAAATTTGGTCCACTACAACAATGAATGAAAATATGAATTTCCTTCTGAATAGCCAAAGACTCTGAAGGGATTATTCGTTCTCTGTAATAATTCGAGCCACCCTTTGCGGGTTTTCAACTCGAATCCTCCTTTGGTTTCAAGATGCCATTTGTGGGTTTTCATTTTGAACCATCCTCTATTTTTTCCTCTTTTTTTATTCTTTTTTTATTCTTTTTTCTCTTTTTTATTTTCTTTTTTTTCTTTTGAGCGCCCTTTACAGGTTTGCGCTCTTTTTTTTTCTTTTTTCTTCATCATCATTTCATACATAATATTTCTTGACTGAATTAGAATTCACTAGATTCTTGAGCTCATCTCTACCCATTTCAGCCAAAATTAGTGCCCCTCTATCGAAAGCTTTTGATACCACATATGGCCCATCCCAATTTGGTGCCCATTTTCCTTGTGAATCCTTTTGGATTGACGACATCTTCTTTAGCACGATATCACCTTCCCTAAATTTCCTCGGGTGAACCTTCTTGTCATATGCTCGTTTTATTCTTTTTTGACACATCTGGCCGTGGAAAATTGCTTTCAACCTCTTTTCATCAATTAGGTTTAACTGGTCATATCTTGCTTGAACCCATTCAGACTCCTCTAGTTTTGCCTCCATCAAAATACGGAATGAAGGGATTTCAACTTCAATCGGCAGCACAGCCTCCATTCCATATACTAATGAAAACGGTGTTGCCCCAGTGGAAGTTCGTACAACCGTTCTATAAGTATACAATGCGAATGGTTACTTCTCATGCCAATTACTGTAAGTGTCAGCCATCTTTGTGACTATCTTCTTGATGTTCTTATTTGCAGCTTCGACAGCCCCATCCATCTTTGGGCGATATGTTACCGAATTGTGGTGTTTGATCTGGAACTGTTCACAAACCCCATCTATCATCTTGTTATTTAAATTGGATGCATTGTCGATGATGATTCTCTCCGGTAAGCCATGGCGACAAATGATCCATTTTTTCAAAAATTTACAAACAACCGACCTGGTGACATTCGCGTACGAGGCTGCTTCTACCCATTTTGTGAAGTAGTCAATAGCCACTAAGATGAACTTGTGGCAGTTCGAGGCTTTAGGGTAAATCTGGCCAATTACATCCATGCCTCACATTGAGAAGGGCCATGGGGCAGTCATGACATGAAGTGGTAGAGGAGGTGCATGAATCTTGTCAGCATATACCTGGCACTTGTGGCATCTACGAGCATAGTTGATGCAATATGTTTCCATAGTGGACCAATAATATCCAAAGCGCATAATTCTCCTTGCCATAGTAAAGCCACTAGGGTGAGTCTCACAAACCCCTTCTTGCACTTCTTCCAAGATCGTTTGAACTTCTTTAGCGTCTATACACCGTAACAGCACTTGATCTCAACTCTTTTTATAGAAAACCTCGCCATCAAGGACATAACCTGCAGCTAACTTTCGAATCGTTTTCTTATCATTTCAGTTTCCTGTAATGGATATTCACGAGTTTTCATATATTGTAAAATGTCATGGTACCATGGGATACCATCAGCTTCTTCTTCCAAATTGTAACAATAGACCGGGAATTCTAACATTTGTACCTTGATTGGCATTATTTCAGTACCTTCACTAGCCTTGAACATGCCAGTCAGAGTAGCGAGGGCATCAGCAATTTGATTATTCTTTCTCGGGAGATGCTTGAAGGCGATTTCGTCGAACTCCTTGATTAATTCAAGAACTAGCGAATGATATTTGATTAATTTTGCATCCTTAGTCTCCCACTCTCTACGTATCTGGTAAATGACCAATGCAGAATCTCTGAAAACTCTTAAAACTTTGATATTTCTTTCAATGGCCGCTTGCAAACCCAATAGACAAGCTTCATATTCAACCATGTTATTGGTGCATAAGAATTTTAACCGATAAGAGAAAGGGTAGTAACCCCCTTCTGGTGAAACTAAAACTGCTCCAATGCCACGTCCCAATGCATTTGCAGCTCCATCAAAGTTCATCACCCAAGATTCCTCTGAGCTATTATCCTTGTCAACCGAAATGCACATTAGTTCTTCATCAGGAAAATTAAAGTTTAGGGCCTCGTAATATTCGGAAGCACAACTTGCCAAAAAGTCTGCTATTGCGTTGCCTTTTATTGCTTTCTGACTTACATATTGGATATCAAATTTCGAAAGTAACATTTGCCAACGAGCCATTTTTCCTGATAAGGCTGACGCCTTTATCATGTATTTAAGGGATCTAACTTCGATATCAGCCATGTGGTGTGGTATAACATGTATTGCCTAAGCCTCTTGGCCGTCCATATCGAAGCGCAACACAGTTTTTCAATTGGGGAATATCTGGTTTCACAATCTGTGAACTTCTTACTTAGATAATAGATTGCTCTTTCTTTCTTCCCAGTTTCATCATGCTACCCCAATACACATCCTATTGAATTTTCGTGAACGGATAAGTACAAGATCGAGGGATTCCCCGGAACAGGTGGTACCAAAATAGGTGGATTCGTCAACTACCTTTTGATCTCCTCTAAGGCCACTTGACATTCTTTATTCCATGTTCCTGGATTATTTTTTTTGAAGCAATTTAAATACATGGCTGCATTTTTCTGTTAATTGGGAGATGAAGCGGGCAATATAGTTTAATCTTCCAAGGAATCTTCGAACCTCTTTTTGTGTTCGAGGTGGAGGAAGTTATTGGATGATAAACTTCAATCCCCTTCTCACTCACAACAAATCCTAGCAACTTTCTCGATCGTACTCCAAAAGTGCATTTGGACGGATTGGGTCTCAACTGGAATTTTTTCAACCTTTTAAAAAGTTTTTCCAAGTTTTCGATATGTTCATCTTCTGACCAAGATTTGGCTATCATATCATCAACAAATACCTCTATCTCTTTGTGCATCATGTCATGGAACAAGGTTACCATGGCATGTTGGTAGGTTGCCCCTGTATTCTTTAAACCAAAAGGCATGACTTTGTAACAAAAGGTTCCCGACTATGCTACAAATATTTTTTTATTCATATCTTCTGGGCACATTTTGATTTGGTTGTACCCTGAGAATCCATCCATGAAAGAGAAAAGAGAACGCCCTGCTGTATTATCCATCAACATGTCAATGTGCAACAATGAGAAGTTATCTTTAGGGCTTGCCCTATTAAGGTCTCGATAATCAACACATATTCGTACTTTCCCACCTTTTTTCAGAACTAGGACAATGTTAGCCACCCATTCAAAATACTTAAGCACCTCGAGGAAACCGCGTTATACTATTTTTTCACTTCATCCCTAATTTTTAGTAGCATTTCATGTTTCATCCTCCTTAGCTTCTTTTGCACAGGCTTACATTCGGGCCTGAGGGGAAGTCGATGCATAAAAATGTCAGTGTCTAAACCAGGCATGTCTTGATATGACCAGGCGAAGATGTCCCTATATTCTTGTAGGAGCTTGATCAACTTGTTTCGAGTCTCAGTGGTGATAGAAGTGTTGATCTTCACCTCATGCATTTCTTCTTCAGTCCCGAGATTCAGAACCTCTAATTCCTCTTCGTGAGGCATAATTTGCTTCTATTTGCTTTCCAACATCCTGAGCATCTCGTTAGGCAGTTAATATTCTTCTTCATCTTTACAGTCTTCGACCTCTTCTAAACACATGGACAACTCAAAGTCAATTTCCAAATCAGATTCGGAGTTATTTGTAACATTGATATCTGGAAACCTGAAAGAAATAGAATATATATGTATATAACAAAAATGAAAAGTCAAACAAAAGAATGAAATGATGATTTTTTATTTTAGTTTTTACTTTAATTTGCTTTGAGCTTTGTTTACGGTGTTTTAGTTAAAAGAAAAAAAAGAGAAAGTCTGCCACATAAGATTTATTGGAAAAAACATCTTTTATTGATATAGGAACCATAATGGTTTTTGACATTGACCCTTAACAAGAGATCTCTAATGCCTTCGGGTCTAAGGCAAAAAAGTTAGTTTCGAGCATTACTCTGTGGATGACCTAAAAACTATAGGAATTTTTTCTACAGTCCAGTTGTTCAGCTCCGAACAGGGGCATATCATGGAGAGGTACTTGTTTCCATCATCATCCTCTAATATGGCGTTAATATTCAGCCCTTCAAAAGCTTTCTCGAGCTCTTTCTTTCCCTTTTCATCCTCAGCATTTGTAGTTTCAGGATTCATGATGCCTCCTGGCCTGAAACTGTGACTGATAGGTAGGAATGTCATTGGCTCCCATTTAATTTCTTCTCCGTTTTGTCTTGCTTTCCTTTTTTTCCTGCCTCTCTCTTATCGCTGCTCTTCTCTGCATTGGGTTGGGCTTGTAGCCTAGGGGACCTTGCATTTTTGCGTTATTTGACAATTCAGACTTAGGGACCTTGTTTCCTTCAGCGACAAACGTAGCATTAATGAGCTCTAATATCCTGAAATGACACTTGAGTGCACCTTCATCCGTTTCTATATGCGGGGCACTAGTTGATACCGAGGCAATGACATCTGCTTCAGCTCCGACTATCACTAGCTGGCCATCAACTATGAATTTCAACTTCTGATGAAAAGTGGAAGAAACAGCCCCTGCAGTGTGGATCCAATGGCGCCCCAACAGGAAGCTATAGGTGGGCTTGATGTCCATCACCACGAAATCTATTTTAAAAGTAGATGGGCCAATTTGTAGGGGTATCTCTATTTTCCCCAGAACATCCCTCTGGGTTCCATCAAATGCTCTCACAGTATTTTGGTATGCAGTCATGTGAGAGCGGTCAACTGGCAGCTTTTTTAAGGTATCCAAAGGCAATACATTCAACACGGACCCATTATCAATAAGAACCCCTGGCAACATGTGCCCATTGCATCTAACAAAGATATGAAGGGCTTTGTAAGATCCCCTCCCAGTTGCCGAAATTCCTTCGTCATTAAATGTGATAAAATTATTCACTGCAATATTGTTGACCAACTTGTCCATCTTGTCGGTCGTTATCTCTTTTGAAATAAAAGTCTGATTCAGGATCTTTAAAAGGGCGTCACGGTGGTCTTCCAAACTTAGCAATAGAGATAACATTGAAATTCTTGCCGAGAGTTTATGAAGCTGCTCCACCATACTGTACTCACTATGTTTGAGTATCTTTAAAAATTCCTGATCTTCTGATTCTTTTACTGGCTCCAGGTAAGTCCTGGGTTTCTCCATAAAGAAATCATTTTATCCCTCAGGTTCTTCAGTTTTATTTTCCTCTGGGTGGCATCCCTATCTCCAGCCTCTGGTGGTGAGTAACATATTCCACTTCTTGTAAAATTTCCCACCTGATTTACCGATTCTTCTTCTTTTCTTTCTCCACCTGATGTATTTCCTGGGACCGTTACCAAGCAAGCGTAATTCCAAGGTACTTGTTTACTATCCTTGTATGGAAAAGGGGTAGGTGCCTTTATAACTAGCTTCAGAATTGTTCCCTTTTCAGGCTCAATAATTCTAACCTTGGTCTTGATTACTAAGGGCTTTATTCCCGCATAGTTATTTTTTGCGGGGCTTTCATATGAGGCGCATACATTCAACATACAACTCATTTCCTTCTCTTCAAAAAACTCCAACTCTTTGTTATCTATCCTATCTTGGACCAAACTTCTGAATTCAAAACAGCTTTGAATTTCATGTCCCCGTTCTTGATGGTACTCGCAAAAAGACTTACCATCCTCCTTCAAGTTTCATGTCTTGTTTCTTAGTAGTCCAGCATTTACCATTTGAGCCCATACCCATGCCATATGTGCCTTAAATTCCTCAACATATTCTTTAACCTACTTGCCTTCCTCTTCGTCCACTGTATTCACTTCAGTCTTCTGGTGGTTAGGCAGTATCTTTCAGGTCTGAAGTATCGAAAGATAACATGCCTGATTTCCTTAGATCATCTACTACCCTTTTGAAGGCAGTGCAATTCTCAATAGTATGCCCCATATTCCCAGCGTGGTATTCACATTGAGCTTTCTCATCATACCATGGCGGGTATAGAGGAGAAAAGGGAAGAACGTGTCATGGTAGCACCATCCGTGCTTCAACCAATTCAGAGAATAACTCGGCATACGTCATAGAGATAGGAGGAAAATATGGCTTCTTATTCCCTTGGTATTTTCATTCATCTTTTGGCGGATTTGAAGCCATAGGATTGGTATTCTGGGTAACAGGCTTATTAAGGACTACCACTTTTGAGTAATTAGGGTTGTAAACACCTGTCATATTGACTTCATTATCTTTTTTCTTATATGGCTTCTTCATTTCTCTTCCATCAAGCTTCTCGCTCTTAACAGCTACCAAAATCAGTTCCCAATTCATTAACATGTCTGAAAAACTCTTCGTCGCATGATTGATCATACGATCATAGAAAACACCTTTAAGGGTGTCCACAAACATGGGTGTTATCTCATTCTCTAGTAGTGGCGGCTAAACTTGAGCGGCTACATCCCGCCATCTCTGAGCGTATTGGCGAAACCTTTCATTATGTCTTTGTTCCATCCCTTGCAAAACAAGCATGTCTGGGACCATATCAGCAACATGTTTGTACTGTTCACTGAACACCCTTGACAAATCCTTCCAAGTTCGGATGTTTTCCCAGCTTAACTGATTGTACCAGCGAGTGGCGTACCCAGACAAGCTGTCCTGGAAGCAATGAATGAGAATTTTCTCACTTTCTAAGTACATCGACATTCTACGACAATACATGGTCAGGTGAGCCTTGGGACATGTAGTCCCATCGTATTTATCGAAGTCAAGGGTCTTGAACTTGGGAGGAATTGTCAAGTTGGATACCAGACTTAGGTCTCTAGCATCAATGCCTCAATTAGTGTTCCCTTCTTTGAAGTTCCTAATGATCTCCTCTAACTTATCACAACGATCTTTAAGTTTTTTTTTATGTTGACCTTATCAGCAATTTCATCAAGGTCCGAGACCTCATGATCATGCACTACCCCCGGATTGACCACTGGCTCAGTTTGTGCGCGAGCAGAAGATTCTGCAAAGTTGAGCGGGAATTTGGCCTTGAATGTGGAGGCCCCTCTTGGTATTCCAGGGTGAATCCCCTGAAACCGTGGTAAAGTGATAACATCTTCTGGGTTATCTTGGGCATCAGGGTCTCTAAACCCAAACATGGCCGCAATCTGACTAACTGTCTTCCTGTGCGCCAATTCAATGTCATGTTTCAAGTCACTCTCAATCTTATCCAGCCTGTCCTGAGTACTCTTGTGGTTGATTTCGAGAGATGTCATTCTGTTTTCAATACTTTTGTCCATTGCTCTAGTTTTGGAACGGGTATCGCATTTGTGACTTGCTATTTTGAATTTTCTGTTTAGGTAAATTATTTTGATTAAAATCTTATGTTATGTATATGTATGCAATGATATTAATCTAACGCAAAACAAACAAAGAAATGCAAAAAAGGAAAAATGCATGAATGTAAACAAAGGGCCATTGATTCCATAAAGTAATTGCTCAAAGAATGAACTCTTTATTGGATGGAATGATTTTTATTACAATAACTCATCTTTTTTTTTACAAATATCTTTCTGCCTAAATACCTAATTCTTTCATTTCCTCTATCAGCCGTATGAGTCTTGGTCCTACCTCACCAACTGGTCTGACATACTGGTAGAGAGTCATAGCTTCAGTAGCTAATATCTTTACATGCTTAGCCACGTCTTGTATCTGGGTCATGTTGCTTTTGTTGAATTCATCTCGGTTCTTGGAACTCTCTGGCATTGTCCCTAAGCCGAGTGAACCAATAGTCATTGCCCCCTTCATTGATATCTTCGAGAACCAGAATCTTCATCATATACTCCTGAATAATGCTTTCTATGGTTTCCACTTGCTCCTTCAATGTATCATTTTCACTCATACTGGCCTGGAGCTTGATATAAGTATGATGATTCTGGAACTTGTGTAGTGAATGATTCAGGTCTGCTACCTTGGCTTGTAACTCAACAATGGAGGCTTGGCTCTGCTTTAACTTCTTATTTGTCCCATCCCATACCCTTTGCAGCTCAAACAAACAGACCTTGTTGTCACGGGCTTTCCTCTTCCATGTAGTAACATTTTCTTTTTCTTTTTCGAGGGTTCGTTTGTTATTTTTCATTCTCAACTACCTGTTTCTCTCTTTTCTTCTCATCCACCAGCAATCGTTTATATTTTTAACTTCTTTCTTGCAACATTCTCTTTCTTTTCTCACAGCCTGCTCAATTTCTTGCCTCCACTGTTCTAGAGTCTTCCTCAAATCAGCATTTCAAACCGTGGCCTGAAATTTGAGAAAATCTACCCTTTAAATCTCAAATTTTTCTTCTAAGTCCTTGTACATCTTCACTACCCGATCTGTCTCTCTTTTATACTTATCCACGTCTAGGCTTGCCTCAAATAAGTCATTCGTGCGCTGGCTTTGTAGGTCTTCAATCTCAGCTTTGGCCCTCTTCAGCTCGGCTCTCAGAATATCAGCTTCAGACGGGACCACCTTCAGATGTTCCTCCAAGGATTTAACCTGTCCTAGAGTTGGTGGTAAAATTTTGTCATTCATCCTGACATGTCTCCATACATCATAATCAGGGGTGAACATACACTAATTGTCGTACTCGATTTCCATGAGGTAGCAATGCTTCAATGAATCGTTAATAGTTTGGATTTTCTATCTAAACTCTCATTGAAACTCGAATTCTGACAAGTTAAGACCCGTAGTGAAGGGGACAAACTGTCGAGAGCCATACTATCGCGACACTAGTAAGGGGGCATAACCAATTCAACCCCAGAGGCCTAACAACATCAAATAATCATAATCCCCACACCTGTACAAAACCTTGGTGCGGCCCATCCATAGAACTCTCCATACAATGTCCCGATCCTGGCGATCTCGAAAGATATCAACCTACTTGTTCCTCTTAGCTACCGACCATTTCTTTGCCAAAAATTCTCAGAGTGGAGAAAAATTTGGGGAGTGTATATTAGACAAGGCTAGGGTCTGACACTTCCAGAAATGGCTAAGGGCCCAAACCTGGAGCAAATGTGCATATCCTCTAAAACGTACACTTTCAGCTTACGGCATGTATTCAAAGAGATGAATGTTTCTGCTAGTACAGCTGGCACTGGTTTGTTTCCCTTTTCAACCACTCGAAGAAATCTAATATGGCCACATCGATATTGCCTAATACCCTTGGAAAGATAACCAAGCCGTAAATTGCCATAGTTAAAAGATCCACTATCTTTTCCTTATCTGGATGAGTGGGAATTATGTTTCAGATGCTCCATCATGGGAATGAAAAGCTGCCCCCTCTTTTCTGTGTTAGTCTTTTTACCAACCATCCCACATGCTAGTAAAAGATTTGAGCCTCAAGTGAGCATTCTTATTCTTAATAGGTTTAGCATAGACTCGATCCTTCTTCACCTTGCGTAGGTTGAAAAATGAAAAATACTCCTCAAATGTAGGCATCATATCTTCACCATTAAAAGTAAAACAACAGTGCCCAGGATTCCAGAACTGAATCAATGCTTTGAGGAATGGTTCATCCACCTCTACATATAGCAGATATGCAATGTCGCCGTAAGTATCAAGGAACAATTACTTTGTTGCATAGTCAAAACGGCCCCATATCTCCCGTAGCTCATGTACACTGTTCTGTTTGACGCTTATATGGGCATACTCTGATGTCTCTGTCTTGTGATCAACTGTCAAATTATCTCCATGTGCTCGCTAGTTGACCTCAGACCAATGACGTACATCTATATTGTTTTCTTCCTTTTTAGGTACCTCATATCCATGACAAGAGTTGTTTTCTAATCGAGCAAATGTCTTGAGAATCAACCCCTTCTAGATATGGAATGAGGATGCAAACAAGCAAAACAAAGACAAGGCAAGAAAATGAAATGATTAATACTTCAAAAAAAAAACAAAAAAGGTTCAAAATAATTTTATTGTATAAATAGTAACTGGGCATCGCATTCCAACATTTTTGGACATGTCTCCACGGACCATTCTTACGAAATAATTTTGACCAAATTCAAAGCCTAGGGTTTTCCACATGACTCTAATGGGGTAGGCTTCTAGACTCTCACGCAGGTTGGGTTCTAAAAGGTTCCCGAATTATCCTTGTCATCCTCTACTAAGGGTAGCAAGACCCCTGGTTCTCACCCATTATAGGCTTCAAATGAATCAGGTTCAACTCAAAGGGACCCACTCTTATACCCATACGGAAGATCAATATCCACACGGGAACATAGAGCGTGGGCCCCAAAGGTACTTGCTAGGCCCATACGGAGAATCAATATTCCCACGAGAGCAATAGCGTTTTCCCCCTACTTAAACGATCGGGACGAAGCTCGGGCTTAGAGCTTGGATTTAAGTCTTAAATGGGTAAAATAGAATTAAACTTATAAAAGAACAATTAATTTAAGCCTTACTTAAATTCGCAAATTCCGATATTAAAACAAGATGTAACCGACCTGTGGCCTGACTCTCTTTTTTTGGTAAAAAACAAAAAGTTCCCCAGCGAAGTCGCCAAGCTGTCGCAACCCCTTTTTTAATGAGGCCTTGACGATTTTTTAAAATAAAGTCAAAACAACAGAGTCGCCACCAATCTTTTTTTGGACGGTGTGAGTGGATCACCTAAAAATGGGTTATTTTAATAAAATTATTTTATTTTATTAAAACAACAATTTTGGTCTGCGAAAACACAAAAACGGGTTCGAGAGTCGGTTACGCGTGGGGAAGGGTTAGCACTCCCACGACGCTAAAAAATTGGTACATTGTCGGTTACAAAAGGTTTTAAAGTCAGATTTTGCGAATCGATGTAAAGCTTAAATTATTGTCCGTTCATAAGTTTAATTTTATTTTTATGGCCTTACTATTCGAAAATGAACTTCAATCACCGCCAACACTTCCGGCGCTAACCCGTCATTTCCGTTTAGTAAGACACTGCATTACTTTAATTTCACTTTTTAACAAACAAATAAAGAAACTTGATTAGTTGAAGATTTTTATTTGTTCTAAGTTAAAATTTATTAATCCTAAAAAGGTCTAAGTATTTTTCCTATTTGAGTGTTTAAATTTTATTAAGTATGTTTTATTTTTTGTGAAGAAAGTTTTGCTACAAAGAAGTCTCTATCCAAGGTTTGAAGAACCTATTCCTAAGGCCAACTCAATACTAAAGCTAATGAAAACAAAACAAGAAAAGAAACACGATTTAAAACTCGAATTTTTTTATGGGCTTGGTTTTGTTCTATTTTATTTTGAAAAGATTTTTATTATTTAAAAAAACATTTTTTGAGTTTATTTGAAAGGAGGTTTTTGTTTGTTTTTATTCTTTTTTATATTCAATGAGTTTTTTTGATAAATGAAAAAAGAGGGAATTATACCGATGAAACGGCGAATTGCTAGCTTTTACTTTCCGCGAAAATTCGAACTAATGCTACACAAAACTCGAACAAATTCTAGCAACCTCCCAATAATTTTCAGAGTATTTTTCTGGGTATTTTCGGATGAATTTTTCTTGTGTGTTTGAACAATGGAGAATTGAGCACTATTTATAGGGTTTGAGGGATTGAGATTCAAGGCAAAAATCAGATTCTTATCTCTAAATTCGAGCCAAAATCAGATAAAGGACTTGATTTTCGGTTGAATTCCAGAAAACAATCTGATTTGGCTCGGATTTAGGGATGAATTTGCTCCTAATATCGAGCTAGGGTTTGACCCTTTTTCCTTCCGATCTACAGGTGACCGATGACGGCGGTGAACAACGACGGCATAGGCGGCTTTAGCGTAAGCTAGTGGATCGCCTGGCACCACCGGCGATGGCTACCGTGGCTCCGGCACAGCGGGGGGCAACAGCTGTTGCTATTCGCGTACAGGGGATGGGTTTGGGGAAGAAACCCACGCTTATTTTTATTATATAGTTTTTAAAAAAAATTAGTGATAACACAACGACCACATAATCAAATTTACATGACAACGGTCGTAAAATTTTCTCCATCACTCTGACCTCGCCGAGCACTTCACCATTTTTTTTCATTTCATTTGCGACGGCTTTCACACGGTTAATATAGTCATCTATGATTTCCGTGATGTTTATTTCTAGTGACAGGAACCAAACCTCTTTTGAAAAGTATTATTCTGGAGTGCCTTGGTTGGCTCTTCCTTTTGGTGATCCACGGAAGTCATCATTGAGTTGCAAATTCAAGGTCCAAGGCATCCCTAAGCTTGTAGCTATTGGACCAATTGGAAAAATGCCATGAATGAATAAATTGCATTGATAGAAAGAAATGATACGTGGGAGCTCACAAGCCTACCAAAAGGACATAATCCAATTGGAGTCAAGTGGGTGTACAAGATGAAGACAAATAAAAAAGGACAAGCAGAGAAATACAAGGCTGGACTAGTTGTAAAGGCTACAAGAAAAGACAAGGAATAGACTATGATGAAGTATTTGCTCCAGTAGCAAGGATCGACACTATTAGACTTCTCACAACAGTTGCAGCACAAAACAAATGGAAGATTTATCAAATGGATGTGAAGTCAGCATTTCTAAATGGCTACCTAGAAGAAGAAGTTTATATTGAACAACTACCTGGGTACATTAAACAAGGACATGAATATAAGGTCTACCGCTTGAAGAAAGCCTTATATGGATTAAAGCAAGCACCAAGAGCATGGAACACAAGAATAGATGAATATTTCCAATAAGAATGGGTTCATAAAAACTCTGTACGAACATACTTTATATACAAAGAAAAATGAAGATGGTGATATCATGATCGTGTGTTTATACGTGGATGACATGAACTTCACCGGAAACAACCCAGGTATGTTTCACGATTTCAAGAAAGTTATGACTAAAGAATTTGAAATGACAGATATTGGTGAGATGTCATACTTTCTTGGAATTAAGGTGAAGCAAATGGAAAATTGGATTTTCTTATCTCAAAAGAAGTATGTTGAGCAAATCTTAAACAAATTTAGAATGAAAGATTGCAAGCCGGTAGCCACTCCAACTGAAACTAGCACAAAATTAAGTGTTGATTCAACAAAAGAGCCGGTGAATCCAACGTTGTATAAAAGCATCGTTGGAAGTTTAATATCTAACCATCACACGACCAGACATAACAAACGTTGTGGGATTGATAAGCAGATTCATAAAGAATCCAAAACAAGATCATTGGATTGTCGCAAAAAGAATTTTGAGATATATCAAAAGTATGTTGAATCATGGTTTGTTCTACACGCATTCACAAAGTTAGTTGGTTACTCCGGTAGCGATTACGGGGGAGACATAGATGATCGAAAGAGTACTTTTGGATACCTATTTCATATCAGCTCTACAGCATTTTCATGGTCATCAAAGAAGCAACAAACGATAGCTCTTTTGACATGTGAAGTAGAATACATAGTCACAGCAGCATGCACTTGTCAAGCAATTTGGTTGAAGAATATTACGGACGAGCTAAATTTTGTACAAGAATGAAAACCAAATCCAATAACAAGGTCCACTTGACGACGATGGATAACAAGGTCTCAATAATGAAAACCAAATCCGATAACACTGATAACAAAATCCTGATGAATCACTAACAACAAACAAAGCTCGAATAACAAATCATCACCCAACCACAAACCAAGAGAAAAAGGGAAATCAAACTCGAGATACATTTAAAATCAACACTCAGATGCGTACGGATCAGTGGCTTGAGTCTATCGTTGAAAAGGTCATAGTTAACTCGAGAAAAAGGGAAATCTACTCTTACATTTTCTTTACACCGCTTGATTCGGTGTTTTCTTTACTACATGATGATTGTATTGCCGAGGGGTTAAACATTTAGTCGAATTGTTTTAATTTCTTTATTTACCAAGAAAAATATCATTATACAATATTAAATGTTATTTATAATAAGT
The DNA here is from genome assembly GCA_019671005.1 of Hibiscus mutabilis. Taxonomy (NCBI): domain Eukaryota; kingdom Viridiplantae; phylum Streptophyta; class Magnoliopsida; order Malvales; family Malvaceae; genus Hibiscus; species Hibiscus mutabilis. Next base: position 2,828,688 of record CM033744.1, read on the forward strand.
GGTATCTTAGAAATTTTCCATTGAATTGGCTCATAGTTAACCGGTGACACCAACCCTATAACAGACTCAATCTTAGTATAAATAATAAATATTTTTTGAACAAATAAATAATAAATATATAAGTTTACTATACTCCTCAACCTAGAGCAGCAACCGTTGATCATTGTCGGTTGGTTATCGGGTCAATTTCCGGAAATTCCTGAATGGCAAAGCCTCTCCCTCACCGAATCGAATCGAAAAGTGTCTTGCTTGCTTAGAGTATAACAAATTTGTTTAGGATTTTAGATTACACCCGGGGAGTATCAGACAATTTGCTCTTAAGGGCATTTTGACTCCCAGAGCAATTTGGTAATTCAACCCAAGATGGGTAAAATTTGAACTCGCAACGCATGTGATTTTAAGCGGTTAATCCGACTTCCACACATATTCGCTATAACCATAACTCATATTAATGTGGTTCCCCAAGTTCCGATAAATACGACTCGCGCGTTCTGTTGCGCGTAATAAGTGCTCCGCAATTGTGCGAGTGTACACGCCGCAAGTTATAGTATAAAAGATATCGTCTCCACAGGGATTGGTGCCACTTCAAGAATCTAATCTCTTGCACTGTAGAAAGTAAAAGAACACAAGTAGAAAATTGTAGGAGTTTTAACTAACAACGAAACTAGAAAGCAAATAAGTAAAAGAAGACGTAATCAAATGAGAGAGAATAGGCCAGGTTATCGTGAGTTGAGGTGTGGTAACTGATTGGATCGTCTTGGTAAAAGAGTGCAAGGGAAACTCAATTGTAGTGGCAATTTGCACAGCGGGGTTGCCTTGGCAACTAATCGATGGTTGTCTAGGCGACTGGCTGGACAACTACTTGGGCGGTTGGGCAGCAACTTCAAGGTTCGACGGAGCGTTCTTTAATGGTTTCTTCTTATCCCTAAGTCGAAACTCTAGCTATTTGTGCATGCCTTGATAATACATCCTTGCGTGAATCAAGGGTGAACAACAACCAATCTCGCGCTCCTCTTAGCCGTTGAAATCCTTAACTTATCCCTAAGCCAGATTAATCTTCACCATCAATAGATTGAATAAAGACCATACTCATTCGTTTCTTGAATATAACTCTCCCGATACTAGTTAAATAGATGAAGTTACGATATCCTCTCCCAATTCACTCGCAAACAAGAAGAAAAACCAAGAATGAGTAAACCTTGAATTGAAAGTGCAAACTCTTATTACCTAAACAAAATCCAATTGTTTCTCACAACCACAAAACACAATAACTTTAGCCAAATAGATTTAGTGCATGGCTAGGTTCCAAAGAAACATAAGAAAAAGAATTCCTAGCATAAACCTAATTGAACAAGAAAGAAAAAGATGAAGAATGGTTGAAGCCTTGTCGAAATCTCTCATTGCTCTTGTCGAAATCTCCCTCATCTCTTTGTCGAAATTTCTCTTCTCTTTCCCTATGGAGTTGACGGCTTGGTCCTCAATATATAGGGCTAGGTCAAAGTCTTTTTTGAGGAGGAAGTTAAGTTGGAATTAAATATCTTTAAAGAATATAATTCTTTATTATATTTAAATTCCTTCTAGAACTTCTCATATCTTCTTGGGATTTAATTTCTCTTTAACCTCTTCATGGAAATCAAACTCCTTTGGGATTTAACTTTGCTCCACGTTATCTTGGCCTTATCTAGTCATCAATTTCGACTACCATATCATCTTATCCCTTATCAAAAATTACCCTGGCAACTAGCTCGGCATTTCCTTCATGCATTGCCCTGGCAACTAGCTCGACATCTCCTTCATGCATTGCCCTGGCAACTAGCTCGACATCTCCTTCATGCATTGCCCTGGCAACTGGTTCCAGCCTTGCTTTGGCAAGTGATTCTGCACACACACACAAAACACACCAAAGCAGTATCTTTTTCCACAAAATTAAGCAAAATATGAAATCAAGCTTATCCACCAAGGAAACAATGTAAACATGCATGAATGGCTAATAATGCAACTAATATGAGCCTAAGTCTAGCAATAATATGAATAAAATAGTACTTTTAGACACTTAACACGTTCCTCCCTAATATCAACAACATCGTAAGTTGAACCAATCACCATCATATTCATTACTGACCCTCCATCGCATAGTTGAACATGTCTTTATATATGATAAACCAACTTTAAAGTAGTAACAGAGGTGACCAACATTTTCTAGATTCGGTTCCTTATTCTTTAGGAACGATACAGTTCTCACACTTTATCTTAATTAAGACTTATCCTGAGTATATACTTATGCCACAATATAAGGATAATTAATTATTCCATGGGTCATGGATGTCTCAAACATTGAAAGTTTTGGTGCACCAATATCTTTTGGTGTTTACTGACGTTCTAGCTTATCTTTGATCATTTTGAATAAGTTTTGGTGCACCAATATCTTTTGGTGTTTACTGACATTCGAGTTTGTATACAAATTTAATTGTAATTATTTATCATATTATAGTACGTTTTGATTCCAATTTAAATGACTTTCTCTAATCATATAAGATATGCATATATATATATATATATATATTTTTTATATTATTTTTCACATGTATAAGTAAGATTTGTAACGTTATTTAATAAAAAATATCATCTAAACTTCTAAAATATATTTATAATATTATTTTTAAATAAATAACTTTTGGGGATAAAGTATTGATGGAAGTATAAATAAGTCAATGAATTGATGTGAAGAAAAATTTTACAAAAAATTTCAGTTGAATGATCAAATTGAATAAAATGTAAAGTTAAAAGACTAAATTGTAAAAAGAATATATTTGTTAAAAATATGAATTGAATTTATATAGATATTATATAGTGTTAGTGAATCATGTGGTTTAATTTTGGTCAAAAATAGACTTAAAACGAAAGAGGAATTGAAAAAATAAGAAATCATTCAAAGATGAGGTGCTAAATTTGGTATGAAATTTAATTTAAAAAATATGAATTAAAGCTAAATAGGTATTCTATAGTGGTTTAGGAGCATGCGATTCAAATTTGGTCAAAAATTAACTTAAAACGAAGGAGGGATTGAAGAAATTAGGAAATCATACAAAGTTAAGGGGCTAAATTGAAAAAAATATGAAATTTATTTTCAAAAATATGAATTAAAGCTAAATAAGTATTCTACATTGGTTTAGGAATATGTGGTTCAAGTTTGGTCCAAAATAGACTTAAAATGAAGGAGGAGTTGAAGAAAATGAAATTATGGACTAAATTGCAAAAATGTAAAATTTAATTTTTCGATTTTTCGAGTTGGGCAAATTTTAACTCGACTCGAACTCAAAATTTTTTCGAGTTACTCGAGTTGACTCGAATAACTAGACTCAAATAGCTCGAATAACTTGAATAACTAGACTCGAATAACTCGACTCGAATAGCTCGAATAGCTTGAATAACTAGACTCGAATAACTCGAAATTGAAAAAAAATCAATTTTTTTTAGTCGAGTCGAGTTTTGCTCACCCCTAGTATTTACTAGTAAATGTTTAACTTAACGAGGCTAATAAAATTATTTGATCTAAACAAGTGAAATTACCAACCGTAAAAACATCGAATTGGAAAAGTTTAAATATATTAAAGGGTAAATTTGTGAATTATCACTGTATTTTATTCTTAAATCTATTTTGGCCACTAAAATTTTAAAACGTTTAATTTACGCACAAAAGTTTAGACATTGGACATTTTTTGTCATTAAATTTTAGACATGAAACGTTTTTTGTCACTCTTAAACCCCAAACGATTGTATATAGTGGTCGTTCGGTCCCAAATTTTATCGGCACTTCATCTTGGCCTTTTGAGTCTGAATTCAACCTCCATTTTTCAAAAAGTGTTCCAAAGTTCACGAATCGATCAAAATCTTCTGATTTCTTTCTCGTCGATCTCCCTCCTCTGCCGTCGAATAGAGCCTGTTTCTCAGTATGTTGCTTCGCTCGTACGATAAAGTTTTCCACTCTTTGAATCTTGGAGAAATTTCTTCTTTTTTCGGTAAATAAACATCGTCAAAAAGTTAACGGAAAAGTGACAAAAAACGTTCAATGTCTAAATTTTGGTGAGTAAATTGAACGTTCTGCTTCAATGTCTAAATTTCAGTGAATAAATTGAACGTTTTGAAACTTTAATGACCAAAATAAATTTAAAAGTAAATTTTAGTGATGATTTATATAATTTATCTTATATTAAATGATATGAGCTTAAGCAACTTAAGGAATGATCTCATTTAAAAAAAAATGTTTTCTATTAAGACCGGGATTCTAGTGTAACCTAAATTTTCGCTTTAAAAGACACGTAACCTCAATGCTAATTGCTAAAAAATTTCCTTAATTGATGATGTCATATCTGGCTAATATATGAATGGTCTAGTTTACAAAAAAAAAAAGATTATTTAAAAAGTTTATAGGCTTGAACCTAATTAGTGTCTCAGGTAAAAAAAGATGATGATGTTTATTCTAAATGGTCAAGGTATATAAGGTATATGTGCTTTATCAAAGGGTTAAAAAATATAAACATATACTAGTATATAATCACACGAGAATAATAAAAAAGTTTAGATGATTAATGAACCCTAACCCATGAACTAATAGAGAGAGAGAGACTTACATGTGCGTGACATGGCAGGTATTGCTATTGTTGAAGGTGCAATCACACGTAACATTATTAGCATGATAATCAGATAAGGGTTCATCTCGCCAACCCCTGGCTCCACTGCATGGATCAACATTATCAAAGATCCAATCATTCTTCCCCAATGTCCTACCAATGCTTCTCAAAGCTTCCACTATACAAAAAACAAATAAAAAGGGTGAAATTTATTAAAAGAATAAAGCAAATTAAGCTTCCTTCAGGAGAACAATATTGTAATCACTCATTTTTGTCCGGGTTTTTAGTATTTTTAGTATTGTTGTAATAATATTATTAATCTTAAAACAACTAAAAATATTTTCAAAATATAAAAAAATGCCATTTTTTAGCGAGGGGGACATCGCTACAGATGGCGACTCCGCAGGGGAAATTTTTTGGTTTTAAAAATAAATGAGAGTCGAGCTTTTTTCAAATAATTACCGCTTTATTAATATCGGAAATCCCGGATTAAAGTGACTATTAAACTAACATTCGGTTATAATTGTGCGTTTATTTTAACGCATTTAAAATATGGCATATAAACCCGTTTTTTTAAGTGGGGGAAAACGCTAATGCTTTCGTGGAGATATCGTTCTCCCGTATAGGCCTAGCAAGTACCTTCGGGGCTCGAGTACCTTATACTTTCGTGAGGAGATCGTTCCTTCGTATGGGTATAAGCGAATGGGTCCCCCTGAATTGAACCTGGTTGAAAGGAGCCTATAATGGGTGATGGCTGGGGGCCTTGCTACTCTTAGTAGGGGACAACAAGGACAATTTGGGTACCTCTTAGCACCAAAACTGCATGTAGAGAACATATAGAAACCCACCTTTTTAGAGCCATGCGGATAACCTAGGTGTTTTAGACGGGATGTAAATAGGGTTGTTTTGTTTGTTTACCTTATCTAAATTATTCTTCTATTTATATGTTGTTGATCTTATTCGGTACTGACTCGTTTTCTTTTTGTTTTACCTTTTTTTGCATACATCATTGCATTTGCATTACATTGGAGTATTGGTTCAAGTGGTTTACCCGATCAAAATTTTTTCATTTTTACCCTAATTTTAAATTGACCCATTTTTGTGATCACATCATATCGGTTCATTTTGGCATTCACTGCATGGCATATCATAACACTTTAATTTTTGCACTTTTACTAGCATGAAATGCTGATTCACGAATGGCTCTCAATTTGAAAAATTATCATCGGGATAAAATCTAGCACTCTAGATATCAAGACAATATTCAAAGTTGCAAATAAATCTTGTGAGTCCGGAAGTTGAGCCACGATAACCATTTTTGAATCAGTACTTTCGCATCTAAGACATGCATTTTGCATTTACGCATATATTTTAAAAATTTTAAAGTCGGTCCCCGAGTTACCCCATTAGATACAACAAAGTTGTTAACCTAGCACTTTGCAGAACCTCTACAAGAGCCTGATATTGGGGAATGTCCAAAAGCACCCTCCACATCTTTTACAAATATTGTGCCTCTAATAAGGCCTCAGTCTAGGGGCATTCTTTGCCAAGGTCCAACCTTCATTGCCGAGTCAAACTCTTGCATCCTTGACCACAGTTTGCAAAACTGCACCTAATCCATAATAATAATAATAATAATGAGCTGCCATGAACCAACACACAATTTATGAACCCAACTTAGGGGGCAACAGAATCAGCACTCAAAGTGTCAACTTCAAGAGCAATTTCAGATGATGGCATAAGAACGAACAAAATGTTGGGGCATGCACCTAGATGGATGATCAAACCCAAGAAGAGGTTAGGGCACCGTCATATGCAAAAGACCAAGATCCTGACAGGACCAGTGAGGAGTCAGGGGCATCCCATTGAGGGCCAGAAAAATCATATCACATTCATGCATTTAGTTGCATTCATCATTTTTGCGTACATCTATGTTCAAAGCATACATACATCGAAGTCACCATGCATTTAGGCATAAAATTCATGCATTTTTGCTTACAAAAAGGTTCAAAAAGAGACCGAACATCCTCAGCCATGGGGGCAACAACACGATAGCCAACCTTAGTCTTAGAGGAGGCCAAAAACAAAGAGGATGCTGAAACATCAATAAAAGGTAACAGTGACAAATTTTGTGAACATTTACTGATTAATGTTTTTTTTTCATTTTTAGGTCATACCTCTCCGCCAGTAGAGCAGTAGAAGTAGCCTTTTCCAGATCTTGCCTTCGTCATTGTTGATAGGCCAACAATTTCCAGATTCTGCTTTACCGCTGATGGTGCAACAATATAGACATCCTGAAGATATCGTTTCTCCATTGATAGTGCAACAGATCCGAACCTTTCCCCAAGCAGATCGAATTTCTATTCAGGTCTTGTTTCTCTGCTGACGGTGCAACCAGGCCTATTTTTTTTCTCGAGTCTTACTTCTTTGTATAGTTCAAGAAAAAAGAAAATTTATCAAAAAAATAGAGTTGAAAAAAAATCAGAAAAAAATCAAAAGTCGAAAAAAATCAAAAATCGAAAAATGAATGAAAATTCAAAAAATGAATTTATCAACTTTCATCGCCCGATCTAGTCTCTCCGCTGATGGAGTGGTCGGGTCCAAGCTCTCGTCGCCCTTAGATCCTGCTCTCCGCTGATGGTGTAGCCGGTTCCAGGTCGTCATTATCAAATCTTGCTCTCCGCTGATGGAGTTGCCAGGTCCAAGCTGTAGTCGTACTCTGATCCTGCTCTCCGCTGATGGTGTAGCCAGTTCTAGGTCGTCATTGTCCAATCCGGTCCTCCGCTGATGGAGTGGTCGGGTCCAAGCTCCCGTCGTCCTCAAATCTTGCTCTCCGCTGATGGTGTAGCCGATTCCAGGTCGTCATTGTCCAATCTGGTCCTCCGCTGATGGAGTGGCCGGGTCTAAGCTCCCGTCGTCCTCAAATCTTGCTCTCCGCTGATGGTGTAGCCGATTCCAGGTTGTCATTATCTGATCCAGTCCTCCCCTGATGGAGTGGCCGGGTCCAAGCTCTTGTCGTCCTCAAATCTTGCTCTCCGCTGATGGTGTAGCCGGTTCCAAGTCATCATTGTCCAATCTGGTCCTCCGCTGATGGAGTGGCCGGGTCCAAGCTCCTGTCGTCCTCAAATCTTGCTCTCCGCTGATGGTGTAGCCAGTTCCAGGTCGTCATTGTCCAATCCAGTCCTCCGCTGATGGAGTGGTCGGGTCCAAGCTCTCGTCGCCCTCAGATCCTACTCTACGCTGATGGTGTAGCCGGTTCCAGGTCGTCATTATCCTATCCAATCCTCCGCTGATGGAGTGGCTAGGTCCCAGTTGCTGCTGTCCTACTTATCCGTTGATGGTGTAGTAGGGTTCCAGTTAATGTTTCTGTTTCTCCGTTGATAGATCTAACTTTATTGATTTTCAAGTTTTCTTTATTAATGTTGTAGCTAGAAAACAAATCAAAAAAAGAAAAGAAGAAGAAAAAATCAAAGAAAAATAAAAAAGGGAAAAAGTTGTCAGTTTTCTGATCTTGCCTCTTCGTCAGAGTTGTAGCTGGATCAGACATCAGAACTTTCACCTATCGGTCTTGCCTCCTCGTCAGTGTTGCAGCTAGATCGAATTTTGTAGACCCCATCTCTTCGTCGGTGTTGCAGCTGGGTCGAACTCTCTTTAGGTATTATCTTATTATCAATAATGTAGCAAGTGGGACTCGGTTTGGCTTCCCCAACAAACAACCCCCCATTTTGAAGGCTTTGCTTCCCTAGAGTGACAAGGTAGATCAATCAAGACAAGAAAGAAGACCTACGCCGAAGAGAAAGAAGATCTACCAAAGAAAGAAGACACGCGTCAAAAGGAGAGAAGTTCAACCATATAAGACCAAAAATGAGTGCTTTTGATCTTTGCTGTGTTCTCGTTTCACAAGAACAAGCAAAGAGGGGCAACTGTAATCACTCATTTTTGTTCGGGTTTTTAGTATTTTTAGTATTGTTGTAATAATATTATTAATCTTAAAAAAACTAAAATAATAATAAAAAAGGTAAAATAATAATAATAATAATAATAAAAGGGGGAGGGGAGGGGAGCACAAGGCTCCACGTCACCCACCTCACCCCTTTACATTGCCTATAAATAGGCATTCAAAGGGAGCAAAAAAGAAGCAATGGATCGGCAGGGGCTGGCCAAATAAGGGAGCTTAGGCTTCCGGCTAGCCCAGGACCGGGACAGTGTCCTCGGTCCAAACCGGTTCGATCGGGGTCTTATTTTGGATATGATCTAGTTAATTTTTTGGAGAGGTCGTTGATAAGTGTTCAAAAGTACTATTTTTCTTACCCTTTTACTCATATTATTGTTAGACTTAGGCTCATATTAGTTGCATAATTAGCCATTCATGCATTAATTCATGTTTCCTTCCATTGTTGAGCTTGATTACATAACTTGGTAGTTTTTGTGGGAAAAATGTTGTTTTGGTGTGTTTTGTGTGTATGTGCAGGATCACTTGCCAAAGCAAGGCTAGAGCTAGTTGCCAGGGAAATGCATGAAGGAGATGCCGAGCTAGTTGCCAGGGCAATGCATGAAGGAGACGTCGAGCCAGTTGTCAGGGCAATTGTCGACAAAGAACAAGGTGATATGGTAGTCGAAATTGATGACTAGACAAGCCCATGATGACGTGGAGCAAAGCCAAATCCCAAAGGAATTTGATTTCCATGAAGAGATTAAAGAAGAATTAAATTCCAAGAAGATAGGAGAAGTTCTAGTAGGAATATAATTATAATAAAGAATTATGTTCTTTAAAGATAATTTAATTCCAACTTAACTTCCTCCTCAAAGAAGGACTTTGACCTAGCACTATAAATTAGAGGCCATATCGTCAACTTGAGGGAGAGAGCAAGATGAGAGAATTTTCGACAAGCATCTAGGGCAAAGAGATTTCGACAAGCTTCATTCTTCATCTTTTTCTTTCTTGTTCAATTAGGTTCATGCTAGGGATTATTTATCTTGTGTTTCTTTGGAACCTAGCCATGAACTAAATCTATTTGGCTATGCTTATTGTGTTTTGTGGTTGTGAGAAACTATTGGATTTTGTTTAGGTAATAAGAGTTTGCACTTTTCTATTCAAGGTTTATTCATTCTTGGTTCTTATTCTTGTTTGCGAGTGAATTGGGAGAGGATCTCGTAACTTCATCTATTTATCTAATATCGGGAGAGTTAGATTCAAGAAACGAATGAATATGATCTTTATTCAATCTATTGATGGTAAAGATTAATCCGGCTTAATAATAAGTTAAGGATTTCAACGGCTAAGAGGAGCGCAAGATTGGTTGTTGTTCACCCTTGATTCACGCAGGGATGTATTATCAAGGCATGCACAGGTAGCTAGAGTTTCGACTTAAGGATAAGAAGAAACCATTGAAGAATGCTCTGCCGAACCTTGAAGGTTGCTGCCCAGACGCCCAAGTAGTTACCCAACTAGTCGCCCAGGCAACTATCGATTAGTTGCCAAGGCAACCCCGTTGTGCAAGTTGCCACGGCAACTGAGTTGCCCGTGCACTATTTTACCAAGATGATCCAATCGGCTATCACATCTCAACTCACAATAACCTGGCCTATCTCTCTCATTTGTTCTCAGTTATTCTTTTACTTTATTGCCTTCTAGTTTAGTTATTAGTTAAACTCCTATAATCCTTTATTTGTGTTTTTACTTTTTACAGTGCAAGAGACTAGATTCTTGAAGTGACACAAATCTCTGTGGAGACGATATCTTTTATACTATAACTTGCAACGTGTATACTTGCACAATTGCGTAGCACTTATTACGCGCAACAGTCGTGGTAGATCTCGGTGGGGTTCAGTCGGAGTTCGTCATTCGAACTCCTAGTTAGGTATATTTTCTTTCTTTTTTATTTATGTTGTAATTTTTATGATTTAATAAAGTAGTAGTTAATTTAAAAAAAAGAAAAAAAACTAAAAAAATATTTTCAAAATATAAAAAAACACAATTTTTTAGCGAGAGGGACATCGCTACAAATATCATGAATATTACCTTCATCGCTTTCAAGTGTAGCTCCATGTGCAAACGTTGTAACGCAACAAACTATGAATATTGAAGCAAAAACCAGTCGATGAAAGAACATATTGGGAGATTTGGGACTACCAATGCTATTGTTGAGGATAAATTCAAGAGTTCCGTTTTGCTTGATTTTTCAATGAACAAAAAATGGTCTGAAAAGCTGGGTTTTGATAGAGATTTGGGACTAAGGAATTTGGAAATTTCTTTGAAATGAAATCAAAAGCATGGGGAAGAAAATTATTTGGCCGCCAATGGAGAAAAATGGAAGAGAGAGAGAGAGAGAGAGAGAGAGAGAGAGAGAGAGAGGCAGAGTGAAGAGCTCAGTCTTGAATTGCGAGAGATGCTCAATTATTGGACTGTGATTTTGATGTTTGTAGACTTTGCGATGAAAAGTCGTTTGCGTGCACAAGTTGTTCAAGTATCTTGCATGAGGATTTAATGAAATGAGGCCCCATCCAAACGAGAATGGGTATGCTTAAAAGTGACATTGAAATCTATTGATTGCGAAATAGTATTAAATTTTTAATTTTTACCTCCTTTTTTAAAACCATGTGCATTATTTACGTGCCTCTCAGCACAACCAACTACTTAAGGCGTCGACATTCTCTTTAAAAATCGTGACAAAATTTTGAAAGTAAAATTGTATTAAGAAGTTTTATAAAACATAATATTTAAGGTTTTATTGACTTCAAAAGATCTTTTAACAATAAATACTACGGCTTCATAGAGAAAAATAAAATATTGTGTGGTCGATGGGTTTTGATGTCACGTCTTTAAGCATATAAATATCCCTTATTTTTAAGGGCATGATAACGAAGCCTACGAGTGCAAAATATTTCATTTCCTTAAGTGGGACCTATGACTCTTGACATCATCTCCTAAACCAAGTGAAATACCCCTGTGACTCTAGCTTTTAAATTATGTGAACCACTTTTGTGACTCTCGACATGTTGTCCTAAAATTGTACACAAAGACTTTAATAACATATTATCAGATTGTTAGGGGTTCCGACTGACTTTGAAAGATCGTCATCCATTTTTATATTTTAGTTATATGTTTTTTCTGTTCCAAGTTTCAAAGGAAATGTAGGTTTGAGGACATGAAAAATAATATTTGACCATTTATATTTTACTATTTGTTGAAAAACAAGTAAAATGTTAGCTTTCGCGTGATATATTAGACTTGAGAAAATTCAATATATATATATATATATATATATTTATTTATACAAATCACTACATAAATATACCAATCTTAATATAAATAAGACACTTATTTGGATGTGTTTTGATTAATGTTGAGCTTTTCTAAGGTCCTCAAATTAGGTAAGATTTTTCCATTAAAAGTTGGGTTCGATTACAAAGATTTAATTAGACTTTTGTGTATATATTTTTTACCGTTATATTTTGATACACAAACTGTGTAAAAAGAATTTACACAACACTTTTATAACATTTAAAATCTAAATCTCAAACCCTAACACTCTAAAACTTAAATCTTAAACATAAACTCTAAATTCTAACCATAAACCTTAAATTTTTGCACATCACACACTTTTAAAACCAGCATAGCATAATTAGATTTTAAAGAATGAAAAATATTCCATGCACCGATAGTGAAAAAAACTTTTTTATAATCAAGCCTAATTTAGTGTTTAGTGTTTAGGTTTTAGAGTTTAGAATTTACGGTTTATGATTGAATTTAGGTTTAGAAGTTTATGAGATATGATTTAGAGGGTAGGGTTTTAAGATTAAGATTTAAATTTTAGTTTTTAAAATAAAATTAGATATTTTGTGAAAACTTTTTTTTTCACTGTCAGTGCATAAAATAACAACTTTAATTTTAAATTTGTATTCGATAATATAATGTTTATTACAATTACAAACTTGTATTAACACATATTTGAACATTAGTTCTTGAGTTTCCATATTTGTAAGAGAAGTAGCTACAAATGGAAAGAACTGAACAAGAAAATTATACATTGTTCCTAATGAACTAATTCCAGCAGCAGATCGTTGACAAGTTGTTTCTAATTTGTTGAATCTGATCTATTCTGCAAATACCCAGAATTCAAACTAATTGGATAGAGATCAGCAGCAGATGTAGAAGAACCAGTCCATGGTCCATCAGCCAACATGCTTTTCGTCTAGCTAATATCGGCATCGTCTTCTTCGAGTTTCCGATAAAACTTTTTCATAGCTTCGGCATCCTTTTGTCGGCTCGAAGAAACGCTTGAATCGGTAAAGAATTCCTCGACTGAAGCCTTGCCTTAAAGCATGCTCACCACGGAAGACATCGAAGGCCTAGCCGAAGCAGTGGGATTTGTGCACAAAAGGCCAACATTGATCATCACCATCACTTCATCTATGTTGCAATCCGAGCCAATCCTTGTATCAACCAAGTCTAATAAGTTCCCTTGCTCCTTCAAAACACGAGCCTACAGAAAACACGCAGTTTAGTTGCCAATATTCAGATTCATTTCATAAAATGTGACCCTTTCGTGTCTGGCATACGTGTTTGACGTTCAATACATATTCGGATATGAATATAAGAACAGAGTTTACCCATTCGAGGAGAATGAAAGGTTCTTCATTCGGGCGGATTTTAATGATGGATCTGCCACTAACAATTTCAAGAGCCACAATCCCAAAGCTATATACATCTGCTTTCTCGGTCAAATGACCATGCATTGCATATTCTGGAGCCATGTAGCCACTGCAAATTTAAACAAAATCAATCAAATTTACCAACACTGATGGAGACAACACAAATGAATCTGAAAAGAGACTTACAAAGTTCCTGCGATTCGGATGCTAATGTGTGTATTATCTTCTTCAACAAGCTTGGCCAAACCAATGCCCGATATTTTCGGGTTTAGGTTCTTGTCAAGCAACACATTGGCGACCTTGATGTCTCTATGCACCATCTTCAACCTTGATTCTTCATGGAGATAAGCTAATCCTCTTGCTATACCGATGCAGATCTTCCTTCTCGTCGACCAGTCTAAATTCAATTGAAACTCTGGTGGCCCTATTCATTACCAACATATAGAGAAGCTCAGATGCATGCATATATATCCATTGGCATACTTCTCATTCATGTTAGAACATATCATTTTAGCTTTGAAAAATAAGATCATTCGGATGAGATTTGTACCAAATAATGCACGTGCAAGGCTGTTATTTTCCACGTACTCGTATATAAGCATCAATTGATTTCCTTCGATGCAACATCCATATAACTTTACAAGATAAGGGTGTTGTAGAGCTGAAATCATGCCAATCTCAGTCACGAACTCACAATTTCCTTGCTTGGATCGAGCCGATAGCTGCTTAACAGAGATTACTGTGCCATCTGGTAGGGTGCCCTGCATTTGAAATTAAAAAAACATTATGTCCAGGAACCTGCAGTCTGCAGAAACTGATGTAGTGAGGAAGTTCACAGCAGGATTTTAATTGCAAGCAACCGCAGAAAACCAAAACCGTTGCATCTGTTAGTAATCAGAAGAAAGAATGTGCTGCAGTAAGGATATCTGCAGAAGGATTTTAATCACGGCACTAGAAGCGTTTTTAGTCATGCCGTATTATTTCGCATGATGCATAAGCTAAAAGACTGGGTTGGACATGGTACCTTGTAAACCGGACCGAAACCACCTTCTCCGATCTTATTCGAAGCATGAAAATCGTTTGTAGCAGCTTTAATTTGCCTTAAGCTAAAGGAACTTGTCTGCAACTCTACACCTTTTAGATCTGGAAGAAAGTTAAGCCAAATAAGAAACATTTATAATGAGACGGTACGACTGTTCTATGTAACAGAATATAATGATTTTTCTGTCAAACTTGTTGGAAGCGTTGGTGGACACTCGATATAAAATTCAATACTATATTATTAATATGAACAAACCACAAGTACAAATATTTTCGACACAACACTAGCTGCTGCTAGTTTTTCACACACACTTGGTGATTTTTTTTCTCAATTTTCACTCCACTCATACATCTAACCAACTACAACACATGCCTATTTATAGTACTAGTAAACCGACTTAAGGAAATGTCTAGACATTAATTAAATATTGTTTAAACTAATCCTAAAATTTTCTACATATTGCCACCTTATCCATTGCTTAAATGTTAAGGACTCTTGAAATTTCTAGTTGCTGCCACACTTGGAAGCTCCATGAAGTTGCCAACTTTGTTTCAAATTTTCATCCTTAATTAATAAGGATCTTTTAATGTTGCCACATGTTGTCTTCAAGTTGGATTTGAATTCTAACATTCCCCCTCAAATCCAACTTTTCATACCAAGCTTACCTTTGAGTCTATGAAGTGTATCAGCTTTCAATGGCTTTGTAAAAATATCTGCAAGTTGATCTTCTGTCTTGCAATAAACTAGCTCCACATTTTTGTTCTTCACTTGTTCTCGTATAAAATGATACTTTGTATCGATATGCTTGCTTCGACTATGAGAGACTGGATTCTTTGCAAGAGATATGGTAGACTTATTGTCGACATAAATTGTAGTCGGCTCTTCTTGTGCAAAATTTAATTCGTCCAAAATATTCTTCAACCAGATTGCTTGACATGTGCATGCAGCAGCAGCTATATATTCTGCTTCACGTGTTGATAAAGCTACCGTTTGTTGTTTCTTTGAGGACCATGAAAATGTCGCAGAGCTGATATGGAATATATATCCAGAAGTACTTTTTCGATCATCTAAGTCTCCCCCGTAATCACTATCGGAGCAACCAACTAGCCTTGAATTTTCTGAATATGTATAGAACAGACCATGATCCAACATACCTTTGACATATCTGAAAATTCTTTTTGCTGCAATCAAATGATCTTGTTTTGGCTTCTCCATAAATCTGCTTATCAATCCCACATCGTATGTTATGTTTGGTTGTGATAGTCAGATACCTTAAGCTTCCAACGATGCTTTTAAACAACGTCGGATTCACGGGCTCTTGTTGGGTTTCATAGGAAATTAACTGATCTAATCAGGCATATAAACGCAGCGAAAAAATATCCTATGAAGAATTTCCAGGATCTCATGCAATCATATTAATGTACGAAGAGGAAATCAAGAATTACCTTAACTTTTGATTCAGGAATCCGGTTGAGTTGAGGCGCTGCCTTTCTGAAAGACGACCGCCCTCTACGAGTATCCACACGCGAATGGACGACGAACGGCTATTGGAATGCTAGTTCTGATCAAGATTTCGAAAAAAAACTAGTTTTGTAGTTTGGTGGCTATTTTCGAAAATCACTCATAAAACCCCTTGGCATACATACATATATATAACTTGATTGAGGTTAGATTGAGTTCACTTATTATAATTTAATTAAAACTCTTTTAAATAAATTATAAAATAAATTTCTCTATCTGATAGAGAATTCAAGTTCAACCAAAATCTAGATGATGTGATTTATTTAATTATATTATTTATTTTAAATAAATAATATATTTAAAAATGGATTCCTTATCCAATAAAGAATTTAAATCCAATTAAATCTAGATAATGAGATTATTGAATATTATTTATTTAATATTATTTTTTAGAAAAAATAATAAAATAAATAAAATATTCTATCACAAGAATACGAATTTAACTTCTTAAATTCGAATAAATAATCTCTCTCAATATAATTTAAAATAATCACATTATCTTAAATTTATTATCGGGAGTAATAACCACAACCATTCTTATCCATTCTTAGTGTGCGACCCTATAGGTTCAATTAACGTTGGCAGTAGATAAAATCACATTTTATTCTACAAGTCATAAGCGGTCTCCAGCAAGACATTATGACTACCCAAGTTAAGTGAAAAGCTCATAATCCGATACAACCTTAATTCAGTTTATGTCATAATCCCTTTATCTCATGATATCTTGATAGAATATAAGGCATGGAAAATGTTAACCTTATATCGTTCCATCTTTAGTTTCTCGATGCCCATTTGAACTGATTAAACAAATGACATTGATCTCTATCAACTCATTTGAGCACGGTCATGCATTTCTCAGTCTCAATTATCGAGGGGCCCAAAGATATCTCTCTTATGTTAAGAGGATAAATTCCATCTTAATTACTCACATCTCATTGCATGATTTTTTATTATGTTCAAGCATAACCTTTATAATCGTCCGATTAAAAACGATGTTTGACTATGTCAAAACATAATAGTTATCATGTTGAGAACTGTATCAATTTCAAGTCTAAGGATTTAATGTCACAACTGTTTGAAGATTAATATATAACTTTAATCCATGTATTAATCTCAAGACGAGTCGATCCTAATATTTGTTCTCAACAAATATATATATGAATTTGATTTGAATCTCATTCACATATTCATCTTGTGAATATCTATCAAACTTCATACTAATCTTATCTTATTATTGTTCCCACAATAATAACTGATTAGGGATATTTAGAATAATAATATTTAAGGATACAAAAGCATGCAAATTTATCATAACAATAAATTCAATAATCAAAATATCACGTCCATACAATAGGCCTTAGGGCACTATCGCTAACAGCTCTCTTGTTAAACCAGCACTTAATTTCATTCATGGTTCTGCTAGAGTGGCTACCGGCTTGCAATCTTTCATTCTAAATCTGCTTAAAATTTCCTCTGCATACTTCTTTTGAGATATGAAAATTCCATCTTGTATTTGTTTTACCTCGACTCCTAGAAAGTATGACATTTCACCAATATCTGTCATTTCAAATTCTTTAGTCATAACTTTCTAGAAATCAATGAACATACCTGGATTATTTCCAGTGAAAATCATGTCATTCACATATAGACACACGATCATGATATCACTATCTTCATTCATAGCATTCTTCCACTTGTCATCTTCAATTGCTTCTTCATATGTTATTGGATCACTATTTGGAAGCAAATAGAAAAGTGAAACATTATTTTGTAATTCATAATCACTGTACCTTTCTGGTATTCTTCTCTCCCCTGTAGACCTTCGAACTTCAGTCAGAGGTACTTTAGGATTTTCTGTTATGGTGCCACTACTGCTGTTACTTGATGATGATGGTATAATAGAGCTTTGTTGAGGATTTTGATCATCACCTTGTTCATCTTGGTTGATAAAATCATCATCGTCTTTATCTTCATTAAAAAATAGTCATCAACTTTCTTTTCTTCTTGGCTCCACCTCCAGTATTCTGCTTCATCGATCTCAACATCTCTCGAAATAATTATTTTTTTAGTAAGAGGATTGTAGAGTCTATAAGCTTTGCTCCTTTCATCATAGCCAATGAAGATGCACTTTTCTCGTCTATCATCGAGCTTATTTCTTATCTGCTCAAGAACATGGGCTTATGCGATACATCCAAAAATTTTGAGGTGTCCAACTCCTGGTTTTTTACCGCTCTATGCTTCGTTTGGCGTCATGTATTTTACACTTTTTGTTAGATAACGGTTTAACAGGTAAACTGCACAACGAAATGATTCAGCCCAGAAAGTTCGTGGTAGGTGCTTACCTTTTACCATGCTTCTTGCCATGTCGAGAATAGTGTGGTTCTTTCTTCCAGCAACTCCGTTTTGTTGAGGCGTGTATCTAACTGTTAGCTGATGAATAATACCATGCTCTCTGTAGAGATCTTCAAATAAATTTGATGTATACTCGCCTCCTTGATCAGATCTGAGTATCTTTATGTATTGACCGCTTTGCTTTTCTACCATTGCTTTAAATTCTTTGAACTTTTCTAGGGCTTCTGATTTTTCTTTCAGGATATATACCCAACATTTTCTGCTAAAATCATTAATAAAAGTTAAGTAGTACCTATTTCCACCAAGTGATGCTATGTCAAAAGGACCGGCTATATCAGTGTGCACAATCTCCAAAGGTCTTATGGCTCTCCAAGATTTTCCAACTTCAAAGCTTTGTCGGTGTTAATTTCCTTTGATACAAGCCTCGCACAATTTATTTAGAGGGTTGATTTCTAGTAATCCATTCACCATCTTTGCTTTCGATAACAGCTTCAAACCAAAAAATCCCAGATGTCCATATCTTAGATGCCACAACCACAAATCATCTTTAATATTAGTCTTCATGCACTTTACTTCTTCAGCCTCAATGTCGATGGTGAAAAGACGATTTCGTGTCATATTAACTCAAACAATTAATTTTCCATCTTTATTTCTAATAACAAGTGAGCGATTCTTCATCTGGACTTCATATCCTTTTTCCAATAGTTGGCCAAGACTAATAATATTGCTTTTCAAAGCTAGTACATATTAAACATCTGATATGTATTTCATTTCACCATTCTTCTGAATAATCATGACTTCACCTTTACCTTTAACTTCTGCGTATGATTTGTCTCCAAAGGTTACATGACCATGAATTGTTTCGTCTAATGCCACGAACAACTCTTTTCGGCCACTCATGTGATTGCTTGCACAATTGTCGAGATACCAAATATTTTTCTTGAATTCTTCATTTCCTTTATTGGTGAGGAATACATGGGAATTTTAGATCTTGTCTTCTTCGGCTGCAGCTACATGGCTTTTTTCTTCCTACATCGGAGCTGATCTGCACTCGTAACTGAAATGACCATATTTGTTATAATTATAGCATTGTAACTGAGATTTATTTTCTTGTTGATATCTACCTCGGCCTCTAAAACCTCGTCCACAACCTTGTGTCTGGTAATTTTCACTTATTTGATTAGTGATATAAGATCGACCACCACGTCCACGAATTCCTCGTCCATATCTGTATCTTCCGCGATATCCGCCACGATTTCCTCTGCCTTGTGTGTAGCTGCTACTAGCTTCACCGTCGTTGACGTTTAATTTGCTTTGCAAGGCTTGCTCTAAATTTCTAGTATCTTCGTTTTGCTTTATTTTCTGCTCATGGGCTTGTAGTGAACCCACAAGCTCATCAATCGATATTTGAGACAAATCTTTTGATTCTTCAATTGCCACGACAACGTAATCAAATCTTCGTGTCAACGACCACAAAATCTTTTCCATTACTCGAACCTCGTCGATGGTTTTGCCGTTTCTTTTCATTTCATTTACTATAGCTTTTACACGGCTAATGTAATCATCGATGTTTTCTGTATTTTTCATTTTTAATATTTCAAATTCTGCTCGTAGAGATTGTAAGCATACATGTTTTGCTTTTTCAACACCTTGAAGAGATTTTTGCAAAATCTCTCATGTTTGCTTTGCGGTCTTTGCATCTAAATTTTTTTCAAAGGTAGATTCTTTTACATTTTGAAAAATGAAAAATAACGCCCTCTTATCTTTCTTACGAGCTTCCTTCAATGATCTTTTCTCTTCATTAGTTAAGGTTGCTTTTGCTACAATATTTTCGAGCTTGACATAGCCCTCCTCGACAATGTCCCAACAATCTTAAGAACCGAGTAAAACCTTCATTTGAATACTCCAATTGTCATAATTCGTCTTCGTCAATCTCGAAATTTATGGTTGAATCATGTTGGCCTTCTTCTCTTATGCACAAACTCGAACTTGGCTCTGATACCACTTGTTGGAAGTGTTGGTGGGCACTCGATATAAAACTCAATATTATATTATTAATATGAACAAACCACAAGTACAAACATTTTCGACACAACACTAGCTGCTGTTAGTTTTTCACACACACACTTGGTGATTTAATTTTTCTCAATTTTCACTCTTCACTCATACATCTAACCAACTAAAACACATGCCTATTTATAGTACTAATAAACCGACTTAAGAAAATGTCTAGACATTAATTAAATATTGTTTAAACTAATTCTAGAATTTTCTACATATTGCCACCTTATCCATTGCTTAAATGCTAAGGACTCTTGAAATTTCTAGTTGCTGCCACACTTGGAAGCTCCATGAAGTTGCCAACTTTGTTTCAAATTTACATCCTTAATTAATAAGGATCTTTTAATGTTGCCACATGTTGTCTTCAAGTTGGATTTGGATTCTAACAAAACTACCATGTTCTAATGTTCTCTCCCGTTTTAAACAGCCCTTCCCCCAAAGGACGCCCACAATCAGCAAAGCAGCAAACACGGCTCCGGACACTATACCAACAACCGCAGCTGTTGCGAAACCACCACCGTCACTTTCTGGTGGAGGTCTATAAGCTGGTTCAACAACATTGTAAATGTCAGTCTCAAAGATTCGTAAAGCAACATGGACGAAACGACATTAGATATGAATCTTAACATCTGACCACATACCAGGATCAGAAATAGATATTGCAGAGATAAGAGGACCGTAAATGCCTCTCACGGGAATAGAAGTCGTCCCTTTTCCGGCCCATCGGAAATGGATCTCCAAAGTGCCATCGGTTACTTTTACAGCAAAAGGCATTACTATTGGTATGCCTGCCCCTCCTGCTCCTTCTTTAATATTGAAATCCTTCAGCACCCGCTGCCCCTGCAATTATTATCCATACCATTTAATTCTTTCCATGCAAGCACATGTTGTAAAACTATGCATATTCGGATATAGATATGTCCATATCTGAAGTATAATACAAACTTATAAGGTGATATGCAGTAGCAAGGATTCAAATCCGATATATTCCTTATTCTGTGCCAAAAATCCGAACAAACCAGCATTAATAAGGCCATAACTGTTATAGGAGATTACAAATTTTGAGATTTGAATCTCGAACTCGTCGAATGTGATCTTTTAAAGATAACAGTATAACCCAAATAGGCTAACAAGAGTGACATGAAAAGAATACCTGAATGTAAACATCAAATATCCGCCTCCCTAAGCTGCTATAATTTTGATCACTGAACTGAATCTCGGCAAAAGTGAGGTTTACTTCGTAACTTGCATTGGCGAGACAAAATGCATTGTAAGTCAGCGAGCTAGGTGAAAGCCTTGCATTTTCGTGGAGTTCACCATCGGGGTCACCAATTACTAAGATGTCGTCGTTCCGATCATCGTTTAGAAAAACACCGGTGGTACTAAGTGCCCAGTTGTTACCCCGCCGTAAAAATGCCGAAGGCCCAGCTTGATCAAGATCAGCTTCAAAATTGATTCCATCAACAGTTTTTTCTCTTCCTCCACAATTTATATGAACAGAGTGCACAGCTGAGGAAAATAACATATGCATTCATCCATCGATTAGTACATCAAATATGAATCGAGATTAACACAGATGAAGTACATGTAAATTCTACTTACGTGCAGTGCAGTTAAGTTGGCTTCTCAAACATGGAACGATTCCTCTGGTAAAACAATTATATGTCCCGGAAACATAAATTAACCGTTATAAACACCAAATTTGGAGCCGACCAAAGACAGCGAAATGCTTGAAAACGGTACTTACGAGTTATTGTTCCTTGAAATGCCTGACAACAAGTTCCTACAGATCGACAACGAAGGGAAAATTATAGTAACAGATAATTGATATTTGTAATAAAGATCCACTAATAGATGAAAACACATGAATTAAATTATAAAGTTAGATTCGAAAGTTGTCGTACAGGCCTGGCCTTCCACAGCCTGATTCACCACCTGTGCTGTTGAAGTTGTTGTATGAAACATCCCTGCAAATAGATTACTTCAGAAATTTTTTTCTATTAAATGGTTATATTTGTTGGTATTATAATAGTAATGCAAAGAAGTTATCCGACATTGGTGAGCTACTAGCTTGGGAAAGAGTTTATACTAGCTTACTGTTCTTTGCGTAATAAAATCAATTATCCAAAAAAATAAATAAGAGAATCTTACATTGCTTCATCTGTGTCCAGTATCCACCGAGGGACTGCCCCGGTAAAATTGTTTCCATTTAAGAACCTAATAAAAGAACTCATTAAGTTTCATAATTGCTATCAATTATGATAAATATAGACGGAAAAAAATACATGTCCTTACAATGTATCCAAATCAAGAGCAGAAAGATTTGGAATTTCTCCACTGAGTCTGTTAAAGCTGAGATCTCTGCAAGAAAATTATGTTCCAAGGCAAGTTAGAAATTGAAACAGTTTCTTTGCTATAAGGGAGGCATCCTATAAATGTTGAAATTCTATCAAATTACAAAATGCCGGATGTTACTTTTCGGAAAGAGAACCCAACACTTACAAGATCTTTATTGATGTGAATTCCCTTAGAGAATCAGGTATCTGTCCAATGAGATTGCAGCTCCTCAACATCCTGTAATTCAATCAGAAACATATTCCATTATACATGGAGCTCCTCAGTGTCTCTTAACTTTTAATATATCTTTGCATTGTTGCACAGATATGCTTACACTCTATCCAGCTTAGGCAAACTGGCATTGAATTGCGGAAAAGCTGCATCAGCTACGTTCAAGTCACTAATTATTCTGTAAACCAATACCAGATACAATCATAAACGAGAAAAAGCTGCTTCAGCTCCGTTCAAGTCACTATTTTATAGCAGTTGATGCTTACATGTATTCTAAGTTTTGTAGAGGAGCATTAATGGATGGAATTGGCCCACTCAAACCACTTCCCTCCATCTCTCTGTCATCATACAGAAGATGGATTCATTTAATTGACTGATAAAACAAAATATCTCCAATCAAGTTTCTAAAAAAGAATACAACAATGTTGATTAAGTTCTCACATCCGTGTAAGATTTCTCCAATTCCGGAATACGAACCCAGGAATCTGTCCTGTGAAGTTGTTGTCACTAATACGACTGTTGATAAAACAAAATTAAATATATTCGTATCAGATTTATATTAATATAAGATGTTCAATAAGTTGGTGGAAAAGAACATTAGAATGCCTTACAAGTCCCTCAACGAAGTCAGCCTAGCATATGCTTCAGGTATTTCTCCAGTAAAATTGTTGGAACTAAGATGCCTGTAAAAGCCAGTAAACATATGTTAAAACAAAATTAAATAACAATAATCATAATCATAATAATTTATATAATAAAATACTGCATATAATGAAATGAAGTTGTGCTGGAATTTTTTAAAAGAAAAGGATCTGTCTTACATTCTCTCGAGTTTGGATAGATTCCCCAATGCTGCAGGCAAAGGTCCTGAGAAGCTATTGACCTGAAGGACTCTACACAGTTTCCCAATAAATAAAATTAATTAATTAATTAATCATGAACTGAGGATGTATATTAGAAGAAAATGGTGTAGTCCAACTCACAAGCTGGTAAGGTTGCTGAGATTTGCTAGCTCTACTGGGATTCGACCAGTTAATCGATTTCCGAGAAGGGAACTAAAACAAAACACATCTTTTTCGTTTAGCAACAACATTTATATACATACAACAATCAAAGACATATATACAGTCACAGAAGCAGAAAAGAAACATACATGCTGACGAGTCGCGAAGCAGAACCCCATTCAGGAGGAATGTTGCCACTAAGAAAGTTGCGAGTAAGGTCACTGTAAGAATAGTTTAAAACAAGAATAGTTAATTAGTTGACGCAAAATTAAGCTATATATATATCATGAAAAAGAAGTTTGGAAACGTGGTCCTTACATTTCTTGCAGGTGAGGGAGACTGGCCAAGTTTGTTGGGAGGGTACCCGAGAGATTTTGTGCCTTGAGCAGTCTGATACAAAACAAGGTTAGGTACAATAATGGAAAATCCGGATAAACAGGGACGAAATTAGAAATTAAGATTTTGTATCTCATGGAGATTTTATTAAAGATTTGGACGGTATCATGTTAACGCATGTTCTAAAGGCGAGAGAGAAATGGACAATCAAAAGGAATAGTCATAATCGTTCGAATTTTTAAAAACTTATTTTAAGTTTTATCAAATTAAATCATTTGATAAACTGGTGTTAATTGTTTTATTTTTTTTGTTGCCTTTTCGATTTTTAGGGCTTAGCACTGACTAATCCGCATATACAAAGCCTCGAACTCGAGACCTACTTAAACGATACCAAGCTGCTTACCGCTTGGACCAACTCTCGTTGATAATTGTTTTATTCATTTTATCAATGTTAACTTCAGTCAATAATCTATAAATCAAGTGGTTAAAGCTCTCAGTTAACAACCACTCCTAAGTTGTGAGTTCAAAATCCATTAGTAGCAAATTCTTTTATTCCCTCCCCGTAGATAGAAATTATTCAAAACAACAACAAAAATTAAGTTAAATTATTTTATCATTTTGTATAATAAAAAAATTTAAAAATATATTAAAATTATTAAAAAAAATTTAAAAATAAAAAATTGGCAAAAAAAGAGAGGAAAAAATAGGTAACACTAGCTTAATAATTCTATTATTTTCGTCAGTTAATTTATTTTTTAAAAAAACAAAATATAAGGCCAAAAAATAATGATTAAAATATTTTTCCAAAAACGATAAACTAAATAAATAGTCAATAACTTTTAAGACACTTTTATTTTGGTCACCAGACTTTTAAAACTTACAATAGGGTCACTGAACTTTTAATTCGCTTTCATTACAGTTATTATCGTCCACTTTCGTTAAAAATACTGAAATGGCATGATAAGGTCATCTTCTTCTCCCCAAACCCCTAAGTTTGTCAAACTAATGACAACCTCCAACCTCCTTCCGTTTGCACCATCTCCCTCTGATGTTCTTCCAATTGCCGTTGCCACCAAATACAACACCCACCAAATTCAAAAGCTTCACCATCGTTTTATCCAAGTCTCAAACACAAATGTAACTCCTTCATCATCCAAACCCCATTAAATTGCATCAACTTCCATTTTCTTTCTACAAAAATTCATCAAAGTGAAAGTTCAATTGAAAGAAAAGAATATATAATTGCAAAAATTTAATGTCAATCCACACAAATTAGAACGTCAGACGATGGTGTAGACTGGAGGACGTTGACGGTTGTCATTAGTTTGAGTAGCTTAGGGGTTTTCTGGAGAAGAAGATGACTCTAACGTGCCATGTCAGCATTTCTTAACGACAACTGATGGCAATTACTTTAATAAAAGCGAATTAAAAGTTCAATAACCTTTTGTATGTTTTAAAAGTTTAGTGATTAAAATGCAAGTATCTTAAAATTTTGGTGACTATATATAATTTATCCTAAAAAATTGAGGGTTATAATTATCATCGGACCAAAATGAGTATAAGGTCGGAATTACATGGTACGTGCATGCCAGCTATCGGTTCAATTGACCATACAGATCAAGTAAACAGTGGTTGGTTGGTGTGCTCTTAAAGTCACTCACTTGATCTTTTGGATAAGGAAATGACCAAGTTTGTGGGGTTGAAGATGACTGTAAAGGGATAATGATAAAAATGAGCCAACGAAGGGATTGAATTGATATGATATTTAAATATTAATTTTATTAATTATAAATATTAATTTATAAAGAATATTTTCAATATGATATATCCAAGAAAGTTGCTTTTTAAATTCATTATATAGATAAAGCTGGTCGTGAATCGGAAGCTCTAAGCAACAAACAAATTAACTAACTAATTAATTAAGTTATTAATTAATATTTATTTATTTTTACTTTTGACCCGCCAGAACAGATCAACAGGGAAATCTTGAACAAAGACAAGATTCAATTGAAGGTGCCAACAAAAATTACTCATATATTCTCACACTCACACCTCCTTTTTCTTAATATATTGTAGCACCTCCTTTAACAGTATAACAATATTAATAAATATATTTTTTTTTATGTAATAATGTTGTCGGTGTAAGGTTTGTATTTACGTAGTAATTAGTAAATGTTTAACTTAACGATGATAATAAAATTATGGGTAAACTACACCAGTGACCACTGAACTATTTGAGCGTACATATTTTGACCACCGAACTATCGAACTCGTCAATCAGACCACCAAACTTATTAAATTGACAAATTTTGATCATCGCCGTTAAAAATTTAACTAACCAACCAAATGGTAACACATGTCACCATCTAATTAGCCATTTTGCACCTATGGGGAATTGAACCACACCAATAGCATGGAAGGGTAATGCTCTAGCCACTAAGCCAAGTTCACTAATATGATATGAGATACTAACATATTTTATTAAAGGATTACTTTGTTGGTGAAAACTAAAGAGGGGAATTAATGGGATTCGAACTCGGGACTAATTGTACGAAACTAAAATACTAAACCACTAAATAAACCTTATAACGTAGGAAAATGTTCGAATATTTTTTCATATTTAAATTAAATCGAACTTAGATCACTTGGGATGTGTATAATCATACAAACATTCGATTTAATTTAAATCTAAAAATTATTAAATATTCAATTTTAAAAAATATTCGATTTCAAAGAAAAGAAATTCGATTTAAAAAATTCGAATATTTTTTCTATTTCATATTTAAATTAAATCAAATATTTATTAAAAATTTAAATTAAATCAAATATTTATTAAAATTAATTCAATTTAATATTTTAATAAATATTTGATTTAATTTAAATATGAAAAATAAAAATATTTGAATTTTAAATATGAAAAAGAAAAAATATTCGATTTAATATTTTAATAAATATTTGATATTCGATTTAAATATTAAATCGAATAAATTTTTTAATAAATATTCGATTTAACATTTTAATAAATATTTGAATTAATTTAAATATGAAAAAGAAAAAATATTCAAATTTTTTAAATCAAAATTATTTTCTTTGAAATCGAATATTTTTTAAAAACGAATATTTAATAATTTTTATATTTAAATTAAATCGAATGTTTGTATGATTATACACATCTCAAGTGATCTAAGTTCGATTTAATTTAAATGTGAAAAAAAATATTCGAACATTTTCCTATGTTATAAGGTTTATTTAGTGGTTTAGTATTTTAGTTTCGTACAATTAGTCCCGAGTTCGAATCCCATTAATTCCCCTCTTTAGTTTTCACCAACAAAGTAATCCTTTAATAAAATATGTTAGTATTTCATATCATATTAGTGAACTTGGCTCAGTTGCTGGAGCATTACTCTTCTATGCTATTGGTGTGGGTTCAATTCCCCACAAGTGCAAATCCCCTTCAATTTTATTTCCTCTCATTGTTTATGGCCAACCAGATGGTGTTGGTTGGTTAAATCTATAAATTAAAACTTAAAAATAAATGGGACACGTGTCATCATTTAAATAAATTAAAATTAGGATCAAATTAATTTAACAAGTAAATAATAGGGACTAAATATGCAATTTTACAAAATTTTCTTAACTGCCACATCACTCCCCTTCAATTTTACACGTGTTGGTTGGTTTGATTGACGAGTTCGATGGTCACTGGTGTAGTTAACCCTAAAATTATTTGATCTAAACAAGTAAAGTTACCAACCGTAAAAACATTGAACTGGAAAGGTTTAAATATATTAAATGATCTGAGCTTAAGGAACTTAAAGAATGATCTCAGTTTAAAAAAATATATTGTTTTCTGGGATTCTAGAATAACCTAAAATTTTTCTTTAAAAGATACGTAACCTCAATGCTTATTGCTAAGAAAATTCCTTAATTGGTATATAACATTATTAACAATAAAAAGATTATTCAAAAAGTTCATAGGCTTGAACTCAATGAGTGGCTTCAATGAAAAAGATAACGATTCTATGAGACCCGAGTTTAAGCATTGGTGTGTATAAAGTGTGTGTCTTATCAAAAGGTTAAGAAAAAATTATGAACAAATATTGACATGTAATTACACCAGTATAATAAAAAAAACATTAGATGCTTTACGAACCCTAATCCATGAACTAATAGAAATAGAGAGAGAGACTTACATGCGGGTGACATGGCAGGTACTGTTGTTGTTGAAGGTGCAATCACATGTAACATTATTAGCATGATAATCAGATAAGGGTTTATCTCGCCAACCCCTGGCTCCACTGCATGGATCAACATTATCAAAGATCCAATCTGTCTTCCTCAGTGTCCTACCAATGCTTCTTAAAGCTTCCACTATAAAAAAAAAAACAAATAAAAAAGGGTGAAATTTAGTAAAAGAATTAAGCAAATTAAGCTTCCTTAAGGTGAACAATATGATTAATATTACCTTCATCTCTTACAAGTGTAGCTCCATCTGCAAACGTTGTAAGGCAACAGACTATGAATATTGAAGTAAAAACCAGTCGATGAAAGAACATATTGGGAGATTTTTTGTCTAGAGAGGATAAATTCAAGAGTTCCTTTTTGCTTGATTTTTCAATGAACAAAAAATGGGCTGAAAAGCGGGGTTTTCATAGAGATTTGGGACTAAGGAATTTGTAAGTTTCTTTGAAATGAAATCAAATGCAAGGGGAAGAAAATTATTTGGCCGCCAATGGAGAAAAATGGAAAAGAGAGAGAGAGAGGCAGAGTGAAGAGCTCAGTCTTGAATTGCGAGAGATGCTCAATTATTGGACTGTGATTTTGATGTTTGTAGACTTTGCGATGAAAAGTCGTTTGTGCGCACAAGTTGTTCAAGTATCTTGCATGTGGATTTAATGAAATGAGGCCCCATCCAAACGAGAATGAGTATGCTTAAAAGTGACATTGAAATCTATTGATTGTGAAATAGTTTTAATTTTTAATTTTTACCTTTTTTTTAACCATGTGCATTATTTATGCTTAAAATTAATAGACGACGACGGTTGCAAAATTAGGTTTTACAATAGAAGTGGTGGGCACATCGTTGACGACTGGTGGCGGCAATGGCTTACATCTGGATTTGAGACTTAGGGATTTAGAAACTATTTTGTGAACTTTTGAGAATTTTAGAATATTTTTGAAAATTCTAAATTTTTAAAAATATATAAAATAAAATAAAAAACATGCCACGTGTCATATTTTTATTGGCTAACGAAATTGCTTAGATGACCGTTAACAGCAAGGCACCTAAAATAATAACATTGAAAACGTTAGGCACCTGCTTGAGTTGAAAAATACTGTAAGCATCAATATGGAAAAAAATGTACAGTTTGGGCACTTTTTGACTATTAAGCCAAATTAGAAAGACATAATGCTGAAAAATGTCCCTAACGTTTAGCTAATAGTCATTTTAGCCCCTATTTTTTGAAGCATTTTAACTCTCGACGTTTCATTTTGGGTCAAAATGACCCTTTTGTGGATGAAATTTGTCAGTCAATTGACGATAAACAGCTCGAAATAATTTGACAAAATGACACATCATCGAAAAAATAATTTTATATTTTATATAATTTTATATTTTATATAATTTTATAAAATTATAAAAATAATTTTAAAAGAAGAATAAATGTTTATCCCACCACAAAAATGACCTCTCCAACATTAGCCTCTTCGAGTCAAAAATCTTTTTTCTTCTTTTCCATTTTTTGTTTTTCTTTAAGCGTACTATACCTTAATCGGTGATTTTTTTTATCCAACTAAAGCATTTTTCTCTTTTACACCTCATTTTATATTCCTAACGAAATTTATCTTTGTTTTCTAAGAAATAGAAGCCTACTCGTCCACTTTTTAACGATTGGATCAATAATAGTCGAGCATTGTTGGGTTTAGTGGGTGGTGGTGGTCTTTGATGGTTTTGTTGGAGGGTTTCAATTAATGACTGGTAGTGACAATGGTTTTGATTTAGGTTAAGGAGGATTCAATCTCTGTTTTTCAGTGTCTTAAGTGGTTTTTAGTCTTCCTAAAAAGTGGCATAAATTAATCTCACAAAATTCAATTTTCAGTTTGATTTACGATAAACCAGCAAACATGCATGATGCACATTAATGCTTTTAGGACAAATTCACAACCCAGCAAGGCTTGATCTAACTAACAAAACCTATATTTGATCCAATTCCAAAAAAAAAAAAAAACTAACAAAACCTATTAGTTTGTAGTTGATGCACATTGATATTTCTAGGACAGCACCACTAAAAAAGTCGATCTAAGCTAGGCGTATATCCTCCTTTGACAGCATGAAACAACATGTCGAATAAATGGAAGCAGCAGCACCGACGGCCAATTCCCGGTCAAACCTATAACTGTTCCCTGATCTGCATGAGAACATGACTATCGTGAAATGGTCAACAACAAAAGCAAAGAAAGGGACTACAAAACTGTTTTTAAATCCTTAGCACAAGAGCAAAATTTTACAGACTTGGTCTTGAATGCCCAAATTCAACATATTCAGTTTTCATGATGAAAATTAGTAGTCATAAGCAGTTCCCAAATTCAACAAAAATGCAAAGCTTACACGACCATCATAATGATAAAATGAAATTCAAACTATGCTCTAACCTGATATTAGTTGTTGATGCTCCTTGTTGTGGAAAACCATAAAGCACATTCCAATGCATATGGTGTAAACCCTGATCACAATACAGTTGCATCCCTTTTATTTGATTAAACTAGCTTTCCTGGAATTTAAGTGGAAAATAAGAATGATTGAGAAATACCTTTGTTTCTAAAAATATAGATTCTACATAAAAAGAAGTAAAATGAGGAGGAGGAGGAGGAGCAGGAGAAGATGATTTAGCTTAAAGAGGTAAAATTCAACCAAGTAGCATACAACAACCGTATGGAACTTGGCTTTACTAAAAGGTAATATTACATTATCATCATTTCCTATTGGCATGGAACTATCAAAAAAAAGAATATCGAGGTTTAAATTAGAATACCTAAGTCCTTTGACTGTCAAACTAACACTAAAAAAATAAACAATACAAGTGTTTTTGCAGCTTACTAGATGTTGCTCTTCTTCAGAAAGTGGTTTTTTCATCTTATCAAACAGTGAAAATTATCTTGCTTGATGCATCTCAACAGTAGCATCGTGAAAAAATTCATCAGTTGAACTTCTTTTAGTATTGGGACCACTTCTTTGGTTAGTGGAGAATCCTTTCGATATTAGGAAAGGTAACTCTGTAGAAATTACAGCTTTCACTTTCTTCTTGCTATGCCGCAGTGCTGAAAATGCAGAGCATATTAGAACAAAAAGTACATAATTATACGTCCACACTATAAAGTCTAAACATCTATTAGTTATTCGAGTGAAAGAAAAATACCTGAAAGACATCCTTTAATATCTTGGTGAAAAAGTTTCAACCATTGAGATGCAACAGTTGCAGCTGAAAACAATGTCTCATTTATAATAATTTGGCCATTTTTTTCTTCATTAGTCACCAGAAAAACACGAATCATACATAGAAACTGAAAATAGTGGATTTCAGGTAGTTTTCTTTTATTGTAACCAATACAAATTCTCACCTTTTACAGAAAGTGAGGCACAGGTAATGTTTGCAGATGCCTCATTAGACAAAGTGCTAATAGCATTTTCAGTTGATGATGACAACCTCAATATGTGAATGCATCATCCATACCGACTGAGAGTCTAATATGCTTGAGTCACCATCTCTACTTCTTTTTTATAACATTGAGAAAACTGGCTTATGCATTGGCTCTAGATAATCTCTTGCTTTATTGTTCATAGATGCAATATTGTGAGGCTCATTTGCACTAAAAGAACAAATGAACGGCGGCGAAAAAAGGAAAAGTGGAGTGGGGACCAACCTTACGGCGGCGGCGCGGTGCAAACGAAAGAAGCTGTCGCTGTAGATGCGCGATCCGGGAAGAGCGACGCAGTGAGTGACGTTCGGTGCTGGGTTTGTTGGCGTCGACCATGGGAGATGATTGAAACGACAATATCGCCGGATAAGGTGGACGGCGACGGATGGAATGGCAAGGAGGAAAAAAGATTTAGGGTTTTTTAATTTAAAAATTGACTATTGTTAATATTTGATCTAATTATTTAAAAATAAAGATTAAAAAATAGAATATATATAATAATAATTTAATTAAAACTTTATTTTAAATATGTTATGAATATCTTTATTTATGCTGGATATCCATATATTAAATGTGACTTTAATATACTTTATTATTAGGGTTTGATACCCATTGAAATTAGGGTTTCCATCTTATGCCTATAAGTATAGAGTTTCGAGAAAGCATTATACACAACACAATATTGAAATAATACAAGTCTCCCTTTCTCTCTTTGTCTCTCGTCTTGTTCTTGTTCATCTCTTTGTTCTTGCTCTTCTTTATTTTATTCACAACACGTTATCAGCACGAGACTCTAATCAACTGAGGTGTTTGTCGTCGAATCTTAAAAGAGTTACCGAAAAGAATTTGATTCTAGCATGAATCAAAGATAAGTTCTTCTCCCTAAATTATATTTTAATTATCGATCATTTTTTTCTCTTGATCTTAAACTTTATTTTTAATTTTTTGGTAAAAGATAAACTTTCACAAAATTAAATTTTCAACCATGTTATTTTATATATATAGTGCATTCTATTTTGTCTATAATTTTTCTTCGTGAAGTTTGCAGTTTAAAACAATATTGAAAAGCCAAAAAAAAAGGAGCAGAGATTGAACATGTGCTGGCAGTTTAATCCGAGCAACTTGATTACTTATCTTTTGAGAAATCTCTTATTGCTCATTACAATCAAAAGGTTATTTTGAATGAACATTATATTTGGAGCCGTGTGGTAAGTTTCATCTTTAACTCCAGTTTCAATTACAAATCACTCCGCGATGGTTATGCTTTTATTTGGATTTTTTTTGACATTTTATTCTATTTTTTTTATTTAACGCCTAAAGCATATTCTTTAATTAGTTAATATGTTCTATGTTTTGTTGGTTTAATCCAAGTATATTGACTGGACATCCCGTTCTGCGAGGCTATTGGTCTCAAATGAGGTTTTTAAAGGACCTTGTGAACTGGTTCAACAATGATGCGTACGAGGATTAAATCTTATTTGCTCAAAATAATAATTTTTATGCGTCGAAAAACTCGACAATAGACTTCTCCCAAATTAAAGTTATGAAAATTCATCTTGATCCAAAAATTTTATGGGAAGCATTCCCTGAAGTGAATGCAAGCATGATATTTATTCCATGCGATTATTGGATAAGTTTCATTCCCTGAAGTGAATGCAAACGTGATAATTCACTATATGGTTAGTGAATAAAACTCAGTTATGTGAATGTTTCAAATTAAATTGAAATTTTATGATCAGAGTATCACTGATGAGGCTATGTTAGAAAAATATACTCCACTTTTCACAAAATTAATGTTGTCATGTAGACACAATA
The DNA here is from genome assembly GCA_019671005.1 of Hibiscus mutabilis. Lineage (NCBI taxonomy): Eukaryota > Viridiplantae > Streptophyta > Magnoliopsida > Malvales > Malvaceae > Hibiscus > Hibiscus mutabilis. The sequence continues at coordinate 2,862,371 of CM033744.1, forward strand.
TCGTGAAAAGTTTTAAAGACCTATTGGCTCCGCTCCATTCCCTAAAGTGAATGTGACATTTTATAGCGGAAAGAATAAATGTCGCATTAGCAATTGTGGTCGCAATTGAGGCCATGAACATAGACATGAACAAGATGATTATTTTAAGAATGGTCATAATCACTAGAAGTGGGTTTATAAAGATGACAAGAATATATTAAGAAAATGATTTTTTATGCAATGGTACAAACCATTGATCTCGTACTTGTCATACGTCAAAAAATTATGGATCTTTATCCATAATCATGACTGATAAAGAAAAGAAAATATAACAAATTTTGTTTATGAAAATGACGAAAATAATTATGGCGTTGTTGGTCAAACTCGATTGGATATTGTTAATTTTCCCATAACCCTTAAAGGGAATAATCCGCCATTTATTTTATTTCCTTATAATGGAATTATTGATATTTTAATTTATTTTGTTTTATGTTAATTTATTTTACATATTATATATATATATATATATGTTAATTTGTTTTACATATTATCCTTTGAAGAAATGTTTACTTCTGGAATAAAATATGTAATGAATTGTGATGATTTATGCTTAGTAGACAGTGCAAATATGCATACTATACTCAATCAAAAGAAATATTTTCCATTTAAATGCAAGAGGAAAATGTGAGTACTATATCTCAAAGTACTAAAATATCAATGCTCCGGAAGAATAATAAGTTCTTGTGACATTATCTTTGATAGATAATTGATTTGATGTGTGCTGTATTTAATATTTTTCATTCCCTGAAGTGAATGGTACAAAGCACATATTTTTCATTCCCCGAAGTGAATGGAACAAAGCACATGTTGAAAGGTGCATAATTATGCATATTTTCCCATTTAACAATGTAAAGAAATAATGTGAGTACTATATCCAAAAGTATTAATATCATAGAAGGCTCCGGAAGAGCAAATATGTTATTGCCAAATGGAACTCAATTCCATATTCACAATGCATTTTACTCTTCAAAGTTGCAAAGAGACTTATTGAATTTTAATATATATATATATATATATATATATATATATATATATATATATCACATTAAGACTATTAGTCAAGGGGATGCTGACTATCTTCATATTAAGAGTATAACTCAAGGCAATAAGAAAATCTTGACAAAATTACATGCACTGTCATGCAGATTGTACTACACAAGAATTAGTACAAATTGAAGCTCATGCTACTGTAAACTAGAAGTTTACTGATAACTTTATTATTTGGCATGAACGGTTAGGCCATCCCGGTTCAATTATGGTGTAAAAAATTATTGACACTTTCATGTGGTCAGTCATTGAATAACTGACATATTTTTCAAAGTAATATTTTTCATGTGATGCTTGCTCTCAAAGCAAACTGATTATTCAACTATCACCAGCTAATATAGATTGTGAATCTATTAGTTTTCTGGAACGGATACAAGGTGATATACGTGGGCCCATACACCTTTCTTACAGACTATCTACAGATTTTACGATTTTAAACGATGCATCGACTAGATGGTCATATGTATCCTTGTTATCAACCCGCAACTTGGTGTTTGCGAGGTTACTTGCTCAGTTGATGAAATTACGAGCATATTTTCCAAATTACCTTATAAAGACAATTCGCCTTGATAATGTTGGTGACATGTTATTTTACATGCAGCATCATTAATTCGCATCAAGCCAATAAATTATCATAAGTTTTCCCCATTACAAATGGTTTTTGGTTAGGAACCAAATATTTTCCATCTTCGAATTTTTGGTGTGTGTTAAATATCTCGAGCTTCATATTTACAACTCGATTTACTGATTGTCATGAGCCAATTTTCTCAATATTAGGGGGAGAAAATAGAATAGCTAGGTAAAGAAATAAGTTGAAATGAATTATCATTATCTCATTTTGATCCACGTACCCAACAATGTGAACTAGAAGTTCAAAAGATAATTTATTTACAAAACTTAGCAAATAAATTGTCAGATACTTTTACTGACCCTAAAAGAGTGACTAAGTCTAATATACCAGCTGTGAATGCTCCAATTAAAATTAATGTCCCTGAAGGGAAAACTCTAGTTGCTAATGTATCTAGAGAACGCTTGAAGCGTGGAAGACAAGTAGGTTCCAAAAATAAGAATCCTCGAAAAAGAAAATGAGCTATATCTAATGATGGTCCGACTGAAGAATCAATAAATTTTAAAAAGTCTCCAGAAGAGAATAATGAAACTCTAGAAGAGACATTAGACATGACTCGGGTACCTAAAAATGAAGAAATCTCAATAAATTATGTCATGTCTGGTAATAAGTGGAACCGAAATCAAATCGACGTCGATAATACATTTGCATGCAATATAGCACTAGAAATTTTAGATATTGATGCGGATCATGAACCATTGTCAATTGGACAATGTAAATAAAGAAATGAAAAAAATGAAAAGAATCAATTGAGGCGAAACTAAAATCACTTACGAAAAGAGAAGTATTTGGGCATATAGTTCGTATATCGAAATGTGTAAAGCTCGTGGATATAAATGAGTCTTTGTGAGAAATAGAAATGAAAAGGGGGAAATCACGAGATATAAAGCTTGTTTGGTTGCACAAGGATTCTCACAAAGACCTAGAATCGATTATGAGGAAACATACTCCTCGGTGGTGGATGCAATTACTTTTAGATTTTTTTTAGTCTGGCAATAAAAAAAACTTAGTTTCCGCCTAATGGATTTTGTTACATCCTATTTGAATGAGCCCCTTGATAATAACATTTACATGAAACTTCTAGAAGGATTTAGACTGTTAGAAGCAGTTAATTCAAGTTCTCGAGAATATTATTCAATCATACATATCTTTTATGTATTAAAACAATTTGGGCGTATTTAGTATAATCGCCTCATTGAATACTTATTAGCAGAATGCTATAAGAATGATTTAATTTCCCTGAGTATTTTTTTATTAAGAGGTTTAACTCCGAATTTGTCATTATTGTTGTGTATGTTGATGATTTGAATATCATTGGGACTCTTGAAGAGATCTCCTTAACAATTGAATATCTAAAGAAAGAATTTGAATGAAAGATCTCAGAAAACAAGATTTTGTCTTGGATTGCATATTGAGCACCTAAAGGATAGAATATTTTTGCATCAATCAACATACATAGAAAAAATACTAAAGAGGTTTTACATGCATAACGCACATCCGTTGAGAACCCCTATGGTTGTTAGGTCACTTGATGTTAACAAAAATCTATTTCATCCTCGAGAAAAGGATGAAGATATTCTTGGTCCAGAAGTGCCATACTTAAGTGCTATTGGTGCATTGATGTATCTTTCTAGTCACACACGACTTGACATATCATTTGTTGTCAATTTGTTGGCAAGATTTAGCTTATGTCCAACCCAAAGACATTGTAATGGGGTTAAATACATATTTCGTTATCTTCAAGGTATGAAAGATATGAGATTATTTTCCCTAATCTATCCAAAACAGAACTGGTTGGTTTTGCAGATGCATGATACTTATCTGATCCTCATTACGGTGGTACCGCAATTTCTTGACGCTCAATGAAACAAACAATTACTGCCATTTCCTCTAATCATGCTGAGATTTTGGCTATCCATAAGGCTAGTCGTTAATGTGTATGGCTAAGGTCTATGACCCATCACATTCAAGAAATTTGTGGTTTACACTATGAAAAAAATAGCTCTGATAGTCTTATATATGGATAATACAACATGCATTGCTCAACTTAAGGAATGATACATAAAGGGTGATAAAACAAAACACATCTCACCAAAATTCTTTTTCACTCATGATCTATAAAAGAATGAAGACATTGATGTCCAACAGATTCGTTCATGTGATGTTTTGGCAGATCTATTTACTAAGGTGCTTCCTACTGCTTCATTTGAGAAGTTGATTTACAACATTGGATTGCGTCGTGCTAGAGATCTTATTTGATGTATTTATGAGGGGGAGTAAATACGCGTTGCACTCTTTTTCCCTTAATCGAGGTTTTGTCCCAATGGGTTTTCCTGGTAAGGTTTTTAATGAGGCAACATGTTATGCTTATCAAAGATATGTGTACTATTTTTCCTTCATTAAGAATATTTTCCCACGGGGTTTTTATCTTAGTAAGGTTTTAACGAGGCACATTATCTTCATGGATATCCAAGGGGGAGTGTTATGAATATCTTTATTTATGGTGAATATCCATATATTAAATGAGACTTTAATGTACTTTATTATTAGGGTTTGATACCCATTGAAATTAGGGTTTCCATCTTATGCCTATAAGTATAGAGTTTCGAGAAAGCATTATACACAACACAATATTGAAATAATACAAGTCTCTCTTTCTCTCTTTGTCTCTCGTCTTGTTTTTGTTCATCTCTTTGTTCTTGCTCTTCTTTATTTTATTCACAACAAAATAATTATTAATTGTATGTCGAGTCCTTGGGATTTTTAATTTTTATTAATCAATTTAATGGTGTTCAGCGTTAGTAATGTTCAGCGGTGTGCAACGCACGCGATAGACAGTGGCGGAAGCATTAAGGGACCGGTGGGGGCCACGCCCCCCCTCCAAAATTTTGGAAAACTCGAATTGTCCCGAAAATTTTTGAAATTTTCAATTTGCCCCCCCCCCATTTTTAAGAATTCATATTAAGCTTAAAATTTTAAATATTTTTAATTAAAATCCCTCTCATTTTTTTAAATTTTTTTGTTAAATCTCTTAAAATTATTAAAATTTTAGTTAAACCCTCAATTTTTTTTGAAAATTTTCGTTCAATCCTCCAAAATTTTTAAAAAATTTGAGTTGCCCCCCTCAAACTTTTACTCAAAGTTTCGCCACTGGTGATAGACTCATCCATATATATATTTATACAAATCACTACATAAATATACTAATCTTAATATAAATAAGACACTTATTTGGATATGTTTTGATTAATGTTGAGCTTTTCTAGGGTCCTCAAATTAGGTAAGATTTTTTCCATTAAAAGTTGGGTTCGATTACAAAGATTTAATTATACTTTTTGTGTATATATCTTTTAGGGTTATATTTTGATGTGTAAAAAGAATTTACGCAACACTTCTATAAAAATTAAAACATAAATCCCAAACCTTAACATTCTAAAATCTTAAACCTAAACTCTAAATTTTAATCATAAACCTTAAATCGTACATCCTACGCACTAAACCCCTGAACCTCAACATAAAACTCTAAACCTTAAAATCAAAATAATTTTTCATTTTTTAAATATAAAAAGAGAAAAATCAAGCAGCTAACCGGTGGCGAATCTACAAGAGCACCTAGAGGAGTAATTGTATTCCCATTTTTGAGATAATTTTTTTAGTGTTAGATTTTTTCTTAAAAAATTAATTGTGTATAGACGAAAAAAATAAAAATACACATACTCATTTGAGAAAAAAATTACACTCATTTTCTAATTCATGAATCCGTCACTGCAGCCCACTCAAACTAGCATTGTGTAAAGCAGCACTATCCCTTGATGTCCTCCATGCTATCACCACAAATCCCACAATTAGAATCATCAGATAGATATCGACGAACTCTTTTACGATTAATCAAAAATCGCTCACAACAAATGAGTCATAAAAAAATTTTAATTCGCCGACAAATTTAACTGTGAATACTCTCACGTTCAACCTCTGATATTGCTTAAAAAATTCATATTTGATCATATAATGTTTATCGTAATTACAAACTTATATAAATACATAATTGCACATATAAAATTCAAACTTCAAAACTATTGGATGACATCTTTTGAATGTAGTTGAACGAATCAAATGGGCTAATTAAGCCTCGCGTTCAAAGGAATGTGGATTTTCCGTGGAAAATAACTAAACAAGAAAATTATACATTGTTTCTAATGAACTTATTCCAGCAGCAGATCATTGACAAGTTGTTTCTAATTTGTTGAATCTCGATTCTGCAAATACCCAGAATTCAAACTAATTGGATAGAGATCAGCAGCAGATGTAGAAGAACCAGTCCATGGTCCATCAGCTAACATGCTTTTCGACTGGCTAATATCTGTATCGTCTTCTTCGAGATTCCGATAAAACTTTTTCATAGCTTCGGCATCCTTTTGCCGACTCGAAGAAACGCTCGAATCGATAAAGAATTCCTTGATTGAAGCCTTGCCTTCGAGCATGCTCACCACGGAAGACATCGCAGGCCTAGCCGAAGCAGTGGGATATGTGCACAAAAGAGCAACATTGATCATCGCCATCACTTCGTCTATGTTGCAATCCGAGCCAATCCTCGTATCAACCAAGTCCAATAAGTTCCCTTGCTCCTTCAAAACATGAGCCTACAAAAAACACAGTTTAGTTGCCAATATTCAGATTCATTTCATAAAATGTGACCCTTTCGTGTCTGGCATACGTGTTTGACGTTCGATTCGTATTCGGATATGTATATAAAAACAGAGTTTACCCATTCGAGGAGAATGAAAGGTTCTTCCTTCGGGCGGGTTTTAGTGTTCAATCTGCCACTAACAATTTCAAGAGCCACAATCCCAAAGCTATATACATCTGCTTTCTCGGTCAAGTGACCATGCATTGCATATTCCGGAGCCATATAGCCACTACAAATTTAACAACATCAATCAAATACAGATTTTTAAGCATTTTTGTATCCACCTTTTTTATAAACTAACATGATGAATACATCAAGAATGAATCTGAAAAGAGACTTACTAAGTTCCTGCGACTCGGGTGCTGATGTGGGTATTATCTTCTTCATCAAGCTTGGCCAAACCGAAGTCGGATATTTTCGGGTTTAGATTCTTGTCAAGCAACACATTGGTGGCCTTGATGTCCCTATGCACAATCTTCAACCTTGATTCTTCATGAAGATAAGCTAATCCTCTTGCTATACCGATGCAGATCTTCCGTCTCGTCGCCCAGTCTAATTTCAACTGAAACTCTGGTGTCCCTTTTCATTACCAACATACAGAGAATCTCAGATACATACATATATATACATTGACATGCTTCCCATTCATGTTACAACAGATCATTTTAGATTCGAAAGGCAAGAGCATTCGGATGAGATTCGTACCAAATAATGCACGTGCAAGGCTGTTGTTTTCCAGGTACTCGTATATAAGCATCAATTGATTTCCTTCAATGCAACATCCATACAACTTTACAAGATAAGGGTGTTGTAGAGCTGAAATCATACCAATCTCAGTTACGAACTCACGATTTCCTTGCTTGGATCGAGCCGATAGCTGCTTAACAGCGATTACAGTGCCATCTGGTAGAGTGCCCTGCATTTGAAATAAAAAAACATTATGTCCAAGAACCTGCAGTCTGCAGAAACTGATGTAGTGAGGAAGTTCACAGCAGGATTTTAATTGCGAACAACCGAAGAAAACTAAACCGTTGCATCTGTTAGTAATCAGAAGAAAGAATGTGGCGCACATTGTACCTTGTAAACGGGACCGAAACCGCCTTCTCCGATCTTATTAGAAACATGAAAATCGTTTGTCGCAGCTTTAATTTGCCTTAAGCTAAAAGAACTTGTCTGCAACTCTACACCTCTTAGATCTGTGGAAGAAAGTTAAACCAAAAAAGAAACATTTATAATGAGACGGTACGACTGTTCTATGTAACAGAATATAATGATTTTTCTGTCAAAATACCTTGTTCTAATGTTCGCTCCCGTCTTAAACAGCCCTTCCACCAAAGGATGCCCACAATCAGCAAAGCAGCAAACACGGCTCCTCCCACTATACCAACAACCGCAGCTGTCGCGATACCATCACCGTCTCTTTGTGATGGAGGTCTAAAAGCTGATTCAACAACATTGTAAATAAGTCAGTCGCAAAGATTCGTAAAGCAATTTGGATGAGACGACATACGATACAAATGCTAACATCTGAGAACATACCAGGGTCAGAAATAGATATTGCAGAGATAAGAGGACCGTAAATGCCTCTCACGGGAATAGAAGTCGTCCCTTTTCCGGCCCATCGGAAATGGATCTCCAAAGTGCCATCAGTTACATTTATAGTAAAAGTCATTACTATTGGTATGCCTACCCCTCCTGCTCTTTCTTTAATATTGAAATCCTTCAGCACCCGCTGCCCCTGCAATTATTATCCATTCCATTTAAAAGATTACAGGTTGAGTTTCGAATCTTGAACTCGTCCTATAGCCCAAATAGGCTAACAAGAATGACAATAAAAGAATACCTGAATGTAAACATCAAATATCCGCCTCCCTAAGCTGCTATAATTTTGATCACTGAACTGAATCTCGGCAAAATTGAGGTTTACTTCGTAACTTGCATTGGCGAGACAAAATGCATAGTAAGTCAAAGAGCTAGGCGAAAGCCTTGCATTTTGATGGAGTTCACCATCGGCGTCACCGATTGCTAAGATGTCGTCGTTCCGATCATCGTTTAGAAAAACACCGGTGGTACTAAGTGCCCAATTGGTACCCCGCAGTAAAAATGCCGAAGGCCCGGCTTGATCAAGATCAGCTTCATAATTGATTCCATCAACAGTTTTTTCTCTTCCTCCACAATTTATATGAACAGAGTGCACAGCTGAGGAAAATAACATATGCATTCATCCATCGATTAGTACATCAAATATGAATCGAGATTAACACAGATGAAGTACATGTAAATTCTACTTACGTGCAGTGCAGTTAAGTTGGCTTCTCAAACATGGAACGATTGCTCTGGTAAAACAATTATATGCCCCGGAAACATAAATTAGCCATTAAGACCCCAAATTTGATGTCGACCAAAGACAACAAAAAAATGTTTGAAAACGGTACTTACGAGTTATTGTTCCTTGAAATGCCTGAAAACAAGTTCCTACAGATCGACAACGAAGGGAAAATTACAAGAACAGATGATAGATTTGTTATATAGATCCACTAATAAATGAAAACACTTGAATTAAATAATAAAGTTAGATTTGAAAGTTGTCATACAGGCCTGGCCTTCCACAGCCCGATACAGCACCGGTGCTAGTGAAGTTGTTATATGAAACATCCCTGCAAATAGATTACTTTAGAATATTGTTTCTTTTAAATGGTTACATTCATGTAATTCGACATTAACTAAGAAGAGATTCTTACATATCTTCTCTTGTTTCTAGTATCCATCGGGGGACTGCTCCAGTAAAATTATTTCCATTTAAGAACCTAATAAAAGAAATCATTAGGTTTCAGTAATTAGATACCGTTGTGGATTATTGTAGAATCACGATTGTAGATGTAATGAATGTTATGACTGTCGGTTATGGTAAATATGAATATATGGAAAAAATATACATGTCCTTACAATGTATCCAAATCAAGACCAGAAAGATTTGGAATTTCTCCACTGAGTCTGTTAAAGCTGAGATCCCTGCAAGAAAGTTATGTTCCAAGACAAGTTAGAAATTGAAACAGTTTCTTTCGAATCACAAACATGCCGGATGTTATCTCTTAAAGGTGGCTGCATGAACAAACAAATCACTAGACTAAATCCGGACCTCTCGAAATGAAAGTCTAACTCTAACACTTACAAGATCCGTATTGTTGTGAATGTCCCAAGAGAAGCAGGTATCTCTCCAATGAGATTGCAGCTTCTCAACATCCTGTAATTCAATGAAAAATATATTCCATCATCATACATGAAGCTCCTCAGTATCTCATAACTTTAATATATCTTATCCTTGTTGCAGATATGCTTACACTCTATTCAATCTAGGCAAACTGGCATTGAGTTGCGGAAACGTTGCATCAGCTCCGTTCAAGTCACTAATTATTCTGTAAACCAATACCAGATACAATCATAAACAAGGATTTAATCATGATAAAGATGTGTTTTTTTTGTGTGAAATAGTTTATATTTCAATGCTTACATGTATCTCAAGTTTTGTAGAGGAGCATTAATGGATGGAATTGGCCCACTCAAACCACTTCCCTCCATCTCTCTGTCATCATACAGAAGATGGATTCGTTTAATTGACTGATAAAACAAAATATCTCCAATCAAATTTCTAAAAAAGAATACAATAATGTTGATTAAGTTCTCACATCCGTGTAAGATTTCTCCAATTCCGGAATACGAACTCGGGAATCTGTCCTGTGAAGTTGTTGTCACTAATACGACTGTTCGGAAAACAATTTGACATATATTCAGACATGAGTGTATATATGAAATGATTTTCAAACATAGGTTTTTTTGTTATAAAAAAGAACATTAAAATCACTTACAAGTCCTCCATTGAAGTCAAGTTAGCATATGTTTCAGGTATTTCTCCAGTAAAATTGTTGGAAGTAAGCATCCTGTAAAAACCAGTACACAAATATTTAAAATACTGCATATAATGAAACGAAATTCAGCTATGAAAAAAAGGTTTCTCTTACAGCCTCTCAAGTCTGGCTAGATTCCCCAGTTCTGGAGGCAAAGGTCCTGAGAAGCCATTGACCTCAAGGACTCTACACAGTTTCCCAATAAATAAAATTAATTATCCATTAGACATTCATAAAAAGAAGAAGAAAATCATAACATGAACTGAGGATATGTATTAGTAGAAACTGGTATAATCCAATTACTCACAAGCTGGTAAGATTGCTGAGATTTGCTAGCTCTACTGGGATTTCACCGGTTAATCGATTTCCAAGAAGGGTACTGAAACACAACGCATATTTTCATTTTAGCAACAACATTTATAAACATTTGACATATATATACATACATGTCCATATATACATACATGTTGGCGAGTAGCGAAGCAGAACCCCATTGAGGAGGAATGTTGCCACTAAGAAAGTTGCGACTAAGGTCACTGTAAGAATAATTTAAAACAAGAATAGTTAATCAGTTGACGCAAAATTAAGCTATATATATATATATGATGAAAAAGAAGTTTGGAAACGTGGTCCTTACATTTCTTGCAGGAAAGGGAGACTGGCCAAGTTTGTTGGGAGGGTACCCGAGAGATTTTGTGCCTTGAGCAGTCTGATACACAACAAGGTTAACTTCAATAATGGAAAATCCAGATAAGCAGGAACGAAGTTAGAAATCAAGATTAAAGAGAGAAAATATAATTAACCGTAAAACTAAGAGGGGTGAAATTCAAATATATTAAAAACCTGTGGTCTAAACAGATCAGTCCCTGCATATAAACAATCACTTTTCAAAGTGAGAACTCTGTGCTCCGTTTGGTTCAGTATGATGTGTAAAATCCAAAATTTCTTACATGGTCAAAGAACTAGTAAAAAGATAATTGTAAACTACACCAAATACCACCAAATTTTTAGGCACGTATCGATTATATCACTAAATTAAAAATCAATATTATTTTAGCTCTGAACTATAAACTAAAAAGATTCCTCCACATCATTAATTTTAATGGCTCAATATAGTATAATTGAAGTATAAACTATAATTCAGTGCTAAAATAGTACCGACTTTTAGTGAAGTGATGTAAAAGGCTAAACAAAAATCAAACATGAAATTAATCGATTGATACTATTATTATTACAATATTTTTGAAGTTGTATGTTTGAATGTATTTAAGCATGTATTTATATCCTATTACAGGTTTTGAAACCTTGCTTCAAATTGTATAATTCATTAGTTACATGTATATAACTTTTTATTATTATTATTATTATTATTACTATTATTATTATTATTGGATGGTCAATTAAGGTTAACTAACTTTATTATTTTTTAGGGTTCCGTTAATTGGTGATTCTAGGGACTAATGGAAAATTAAACAAACATTATACGTTAATTTAAAATAAAAAAATATTTATCCAGTTTTTCTTAAAAAAAACTTATCAAAGCTCCTAATTTTAAAATATTTATGAAATTTAAAGTTTATAAATGATATTCAATTACGGTTCAAAAACTATCGAATCCTATTATTACATAATACTTTTTGTTAAAGATAAAATTAGAATAAAAATAAATTTAGAAAATATAATAAAAAAACTACATGCATATCTCATAGAGTTTTTATTTTTTAAAATTAAATTAGTTGACGAAAAAATAATAGACATGTGATGCTATTTTTTTGTTATTTTGTCAATATTTTTTATTTTTCATTTTAAATAAAAATTAATAATATTAAAAAATATATAAAATTGTAAAAAGTATAAAAGATATATTTAAATTATTAAAAATATAAAAATAAAATATAAAAAAGTGGATAAAAAACAAAATAATTGATACTAGATTAATAATTCTATTTTTGTCCATTAATTTATTTTTTAAAAATAAAAAAATAAGGATAAAAAATATTAAAATATTTTTTTTAATTTGTGGTGAAAGCAGTAAAAGATTGGAACTACATGCATGTCAACAGTGGTTGGTGTGCTCTTAAATTCATTTTATGTTATTTTATTCTTGGATAGTGATGACCGTAAATATTAAGTGTTGTTTTTTTTATAAAAAAAAGAAAATATTTTAAGTATTGATTGTGTAATTACCGAATTAAAAAATATTTCATAATTTTTAAATATATACTATCTTATAATTATTTTTAAAATATAAAAAAATATTTTATATTCGAAAGATTATTAAATATAATTTACTAAAAATAATTTTTTATAGTTATAAAGACTTCCTTTCTATTAATTATAAATCGTTAGCTTTACCAAACAAGTTGAATAAATAACATATTTTAATATGATATGGTCCAAGCAAGTTGCTTTTTTAAATTCATTATCAAGATAAAGCTGGCTGCCCATGAATTGAAAGCTCTAACAAACAAACAAACAATTAATTAATTAATTAATTAAGCTAGTGTTTAATATTTATGCACGTCTTTTTTTTGACTTCTTAGCCGCCAGAACAGTTGAACAGAAGGAAGCTTTGAACAAAGACAAGTAACAAAAATTATTTATATATTCTCACACTTGCTTTAACAGTAATAAAATATTAATAAATATATTTTTATGCAATAATGTTGTCGGTGGAAGGTTTGTATTTACACAGTAATATTTTTAGTAGCTTAACAGTAATAAAATATTAATAAATATATTTTTATGCAATTATGAGCTTTTTTTAACTATTAGAACACCCAATTTTCAATTCATTTTAACTTTACCCCTTTTATTATTTATTATGAATTATACTTTGTTTTCTTGTCTTGATTATGACTCCGTCCATGGTTGTTATTGCAACATACAAAAAGATATTGGATCGAGCATGCTTAAACACTAAATCTGGAGTTGTAGGTGTTCTTATACTCAAACTAAACCCTTCACTTACAGCTAATGAATTGAAGATCAGATGCTTAATAAACCATAATCCATGAACTCATAGACAGAGAAAGAGAAATGCTTACATGTGGGTGACATGGCAGGTATTGCCATTGTTGAAGGAACAATCACAGCTAACATTATTAGCTTGGTAAGAAGATAAGGGTGGATCTTGCCAACCCATGGTTCCACTGCATGGATCAACATCAGCAAAGTTCCAATCTGTCTTCCCCAATGCCCTACCAATTCTTCTCAAAGCTTCCACTATAATTAAAAAAACAAATAAAAAAGGGTGAAATTTAGTACAATAATTAAGCAAATCAAGCTTCCTTGAAGAGAACAATATGATGAATATTACCTTCATCGCTTACAAGTGTAGCTCCATCTGCAAACGTTGTAAGGCAACAAACTATGAATGTCGAAGCAAAAACGAGCCGGTGGAAGAGCATATTGGGAGATTTTTGTTTTCTGGAGAGAATGAATTCAGGAGCTTTTTTTTTTTGCTTGGTTTTTCAATGAAGAAAGAATGGGGTGAAAGAGTGGGTTTTCATAGAGATTTTGGAGTAAGGGGTTTGGAAGTTTCTTTGAAATGAAATAAAAAAGCAAGGGGAAGGTGAAGAAAATTATTTGGCCGCCAATGGAGAACGGAAGAGAGACTAATTTGTACATTTCATAAATATTCAATTATTATTGTACTGCAAGTTGCTGTTTGTAGACTTTGCCATGAAAAGTCTTTGTCAATATTGGCAAGTTGTTAAAATATCTTGCATGAAAATTCAATGAAATGAGGGCCTTATCCAATTAAGAATGAATATGATTAAAGAACCACGACATCGAAATCGAAATCTATTTGATAGTGAAATGTCTAATCTTTGAGTAGACTGTTTAAATAACTACTTATTAATAGAGAATAATTTTAGTATGACCATCGTATTTTTAATTGTGTTATTATAATCATGTAATTATTTAAGTAATTATAATTAAATTATATTTGTCGTTAAAAATCTAACGAAAGGTGACATGGCCGTTAGCATAAATTTGTTTAATTATAAACTTGGTTTTTATTATTTATATAGTATATCAATTTGATTCTAATTTTAATTTAATCATCTAATCACATGACATGTACGAATATATTATTATCTTAATAGTTTTTAATCGTTGTTTAAATCATGTATAATATGTTTTCATTTCTATCAAAGTAATAATCGTGGCTACATGGTTAAACGATGTTTTCTTATCCCAATAGATTCGGTTTCAAATTCTCTCGCCCTGTTTTTCACTTTTGAATTTTCACAAGCAATGTCACATTAAATATAATTGTTAACAAAAAAAGAAATATTTAGTTTCCACAAGCATTTTAATTTAAGAATTGAGAGTTTATAGTTAGTGTTTAGAATTTAGGAGTTTGATCCAACGGTAGAGTAACTGGTTTTCTCCATACTTTGGTTTCGGGTTCGATTACTAACCCTTGTTTTTGCCCTTTTTTAAATGCATTGGTTTTATACCAATCGGATTATGATTGGTTGGTTAAATATATTAAATTAAAAAAATGATGACATGTGTTTTTATATTATTGAAGGATTAAATTTATTAAATTAAATTAAATATACTTTGATCCAACCCTTGATAGATTATGTAAGTAACAAAGATTAAATATGTTAAATAAATTTCTGCTAAGTGTCACGCCACTCCTCCGTTAAGTTTTAACGACAGACAATTTAATTGCAACCACTTAAATAATCACGTGATTATAATGATATAATTGAAAGTATAGTAATTATAATAGTTAAGTGGTCATTTAAGTAATTCACACTTAGTTTTTTTTTTAGTTTATGGTTTCACCATGGTTTTTTACTCATGTAAATTATTTATGCGGCTTTTATGCCAACATTTACTTAAGGGCCCTGACATAAAATTTTAGAGGTAAAATTGTAATGAGAAGTAATGGCATAATTTTATGAAAGAGTTTGAGGGGATCGATTTAAAATTATGAGATATATTTAATTAAAAATATTCAAAAAATTTAAAACTTAATATATAAATTTTTAAAATCTTATGAGGGACAAATTAATTTTTTTTAATTTAAATAATTAAATTTTAACTTTTCAAATTTGTTGGGGCCATTGGCCTCATAGATCCTTTATACGTACGTTTCCCCCCTGACAAGGAGTCTTATAAATCAAGTACTTGATTGTTAACGAGTTCCACCGACTTTCGAAGGTTCTTCAACAATAAATAGTTCAGCTCTACCGAGGGAGATTAAATATTTGGGTAAACAATAAAGCATGTCACTTAATTACGAGTAAAATTATATTTGGTCGTCTAATTATATTTCAATCACTCAATTATAGATAAGATTATATTTTAATGTCATACATATTAGTTCAATTGTACTCACTTGTCATTACAAATGTTCCTTATGCTTAAGGATATGACATTAAATCCTACTAGGGATAGTCATAAATCGGTTCGGGTTTTTGATCAATTCGCACCCAATCTAGAAATTTAACACATTTACTCAATCCCAGCCTTACATTTGATGATATTCCACCCCACCTGAATTTTAGACGAATAACTTGAACCTAGCATAAATATAAAAAATATTTCTTTTTATTTTATTTGATAAATTTTAGAGTTAATTGAAAAAAAAAACAAATAGAGAGTAACATTTATTCTATTTTTATTAGATAAAATAGGGGATAATTGAACAAATATAAACAGAGAGTGCCATTATAATAATTATTCTATCTTTATTAGACAAAACATGAGAAACTGAAAAAATATATATAAAGAGATGGACATTATAATAATTATACATAAATATTTATAATAAGATTAAATTATTATTTTAGGCTGGATCAAATATTTTTAATCTTAAACCCGACCCGACCTCGTTCTTAAGAAAACCTAAACCAGATTTTTTGTAAATAAAAAAACCCAACCCTATGAGTATCATGAATATACCTTTATCTAATACAAGCGTAGCTCCATGTGCAAACGTTGCCAGGCAACAAACTATGAATATCGAAGCAGAAACGAGTCGATGGAAGTGCCGATGGAGAATGAGGAATTTGGAAGTTTCTTTAAAATCTGTTCCATTAACAGTTTTTGCTCTTCCTCCACAACTTATATGAACAGAGTGCACAGCTGAGGAAAATAACATATGCATTCATCCATCGATTAGTACATCAAATATGAATCGAGATTAACACAGATGAAGTACATGTACATTCTACTTACGTGCAGTGCAGTTAAGTTGGCTTCTCAAACATGGAACGATTCCTCTGGTAAAACAATTATATGCCCCGGAAACATAAATTAGCCATTAAGGCCCCAAACTTGATGTCGACCAAAGACAACAAAAAAAAAAAAGTTTGAAAACGGTACTTACGAGTTATTGTTCCTTGAAATGCCTGAAAACATGTTCCTACAGATCGACAACAAAGGGAAAATTACAAAAATAGATGATAGATATTTGTAATAAAGATCCACTAGTAAATGAAAACTCTTGAATTAAATAATAAAGTTAGATTTGAAAGTTGTCATACAGGCCTGGCCTTCCACAGTCCGATACAGCACCGGTGCTAGTGAAGTTGTTATATGAAACATCCCTGCAAATAGATTCCTTCAGAATATTGTTTCATGTAATGTAATTCAACATTAACTAAGAAGAGAATCTTACATATCTTCTCTCGTTTCTAGTATCCACCGAGGGACTGCTCCAGTAAAATTGTTTCCATTTAAGAACCTAATAAAAGAAATAATCAAATTTCAGTAATTAGATATAAAGTGGTGGGCTATTGTGGAATCTGCACGAATTAAATTTTAAGAAACTTATGAGTGTGAAGTGAAGTTCATCATGACTGTGGCATGGCTATCAATTATAGTAAATAGGAAAAAAAATATACATATACTTACAACGTATCCAAATCAAGATTAGAAAGATCTGGTATTTCTCCACTGAGTCTGTTAAAGCTGAGATCTCTGCAAAAAAAAAAAAGGTTCCAAGACAAGTGAGAAATTGAAACAGTTTCTTAAAATAAGGGATGCATCGTATAAATGTTGAAATTCAAATCACAAACATGCTGGATGTTATCTCCTCAAAGGTGACTATGAACAAACAAATTACTAGACTAAATCCGGACCTGTCGAAATGAAAGTCTAACACTTACAAGATCCTTATAGATGTGAAGTTCCCAGGAGAAGGGGGTATCTCCCCAATGAGATTGCAGCTTCTCAACATCCTGCAATTCAATCAAAAACATATTCCAATTCCATCATATTTGAAGCTCCTCAGTATCTCATAACTTTTAATATATCTTTGCATTGCTGCACAGATATGCTTACACTCTATCCAAACGAGGCAAACTGGCATTGAGTTGTGGAAAAGCTGCATCATCTCCGTTCAGGTCACTAATTATTCTGTAAACCAATATCAGATAAAATCATAAACAATGATTTAAATTACGATAGAAGATCGTGTGTTTCTTTGTCATATTAAGTTCAATGCTTACATGTATTCTAAGTTTTGTAGAGGAGCATTAATGGACGGAATCGGCCCACTCAAACCACTTCCCTCCACCTCTCCGCCATCATACAGAAGATGGATTCATTTAATTGACTGATAAAACAAAACATCTCGAATGTAATCTAAAAAATACAGTAATGTTGATTAAGTTCTCACATCCGTGTAAGATTTCTCCAAATCCGGAATATGAACTCAGGAATCTGTCCTGTGAAGTTGTCACTAATATGACTGTTGACGAAACAAAATTAAATATATTCGTATCAGATTTATATTAATATACAATATTCAATAAGTTAGAGGAAAACAACATTAGAATTGCTTACATTCTCTCAAGTTTGGATAGATCAGCCAATGCTGGAGGCAAAGGTCCTGAGAAGCTATTGACCTCAAGGACTCTACACAGTTTCCCAATAAATAAAATTAATTATCCATTAGACATTCATAAAAAGAAGAAAATCTTATAAAAATTTGTCATAACAAGAACTGAGGATATATACTAATAAAAAATGGTGTAATCCAACTTACAAGCCGGTAAGATTGCTGAGATTTGCTAGCTCAGCAGGGATTCGACCAGTTAATCGATTTCCAAGAAAGGAGCTGAAACACAAACGTGTTTTCCATTTAGCAACAACATATAGCCATCAAAGACATATATACATACAGAAGTAGGAAAAAACATACATGCTGACGAATCACGAAGCAGAACCCCATTGAGGAGGAATGTTGCCACTAAGAAAGTTGCGGGTTAGATCACTGTAAGAAAAATTCAAAACAAGGATAGTTAATTAGTTGACACAAAAGTAAGCTATATATATATATATATATATATATATATATATATATATATATGATGAAAAAGAAGTTTGGAAGCGTGGTCTTTACATTTCTTGCAGGAAAGGAAGACTGGACAAGTTTGTTGGGAGGGTACCCGAGAGATTTTGTGCCTTGAGCAGTCTGATACAAAAGAAAGTTAAGTTCTATAATGGAAAAATCAGATGAATCAATCAAAGCGGGAAATATGAGCTCTAATACACTTGTGGTGAAAAAGAAAGAGTTTTTGCAAGCTATTTGGTTCAGAGTTTAGAGATTTAGTTTATAGTTTAAGGATTGTAATCAAAAATCATAAATTTTAACTGTAAGTCTTAAATTTTAACCATAGATATTAAATTCTAAACAACTAAACTTAAACCCCTAAATACTAAACTAAATTCGTACCCCTAAGTTTTACTCTATTGTGAAAACTTTTTCTCCCTATAAATGTATTGAATAATTACGTAAAATTGATAATTTCTTACATCGGCAAAAACTAGCAAAAGGAGACTAAACTATTAAATCAAAGGATAATTATAACATATACCAGCGGTAGAAAAAAAATCACAAACATCTTAGTTTAAGATCTATGAATTTAATTTAGGGATTTAGAGTTTAGAGGTATAGAATTTAAGAGTCAGTTAAAATTCAGGGTTTAGGGATAGAATTTAAGATTTATAGGTTAAAATTTAAATCCCTAACCATATTATCTTGGCCTCTAAACCTTATATTCCAACCACAAATTCTAAACTCATAAACCTAAACCCCTAAACTCTAAACACTAAAATAGATCTCTAAACCCTAAAACTAAGACATTCGTAAAAATTTGTTGCTTCTATCGGCGCATGAAATATTTTCCTCAAGTTGAATATGTAATTAACGGCAGGGTTTTAAAAAGCGGTCCGCAACAGCGATTGCGCCGCCGGCCGAAACCGCTTTTACTTAAAATCGCCCTGTGAATCGAATTCACACCAAAAACGGTGGATTGCGGCCGCGATTTAACGGGTAGCGGCGATAACGGACCGCTATTCCTGCTTTCAGACCAAAAGCTTTTTGGCTCGAATCTCTTTAACGACCGGCCAGGAGGGAAAACGGTTGGTCGAGATTTGCTCGGGATGGGATGAGGAGTTGAATGGTGGGTGTGGTGCATTTCACGGACAATAAATGGGTGGTGGCCGAAGATAAAAAAGGGTGGAGGAGAATATTGCAGAGAATAGGCGGAAGAGAAATGAGGAAGATACTTAAAACATTAAAAGGGTAAATAGCGGAAAGGAGGGTTCAAATTTTAGTGAATTTTCAGAGAGGCTTAAAAGTTTTAGCACGCTTACAATTTAGTCCTTTGATGTAAATTTTTAGTTTAATTAAGATGATTTGTTTTATTCTATTTTCAATTAAGTCCTGAAATCCTTAATGAAACTTTCAATTGAGCCTCTAAGTCTTATTTCCTTTCAATTAAATCCTTTTATAAGTATTGGAAAACACTATAAAAATTGTTAAAAGTAACTTTTTATGATTATTATTAAATCCTTCCATTGTTGATATTTACCTTGATATTTTTTTAATTTAGGTATTGATTGGTAGAACAAATATATATATTTTATTCTCGAGTTTGTCGGTGAAAAAGAACTCTTTGATAAAATTATAAGGAATCTAATCTCCTATCTCACAATTATAATAGATATTTTTTAATCCATTTTAATTTATAAATGTCCATTTTCGTTTAGAAAACACTCTAAAATCATTAAAATTGACTTTTTATAATTATAATTATAATATTTTACAATAAATTGTGTAAATTTAAAAAAAATTCACGACCGTGACACCCACAGTGACCGCTATAGCCTCTGTTATGTCCGAGAACGCTATAACCGCAACGCGACCGAAAATCAGTCTGCGACCGAGATTTAAATCCCTGATTAACGGTTGGAAGAATGTATGTTTAAATGCAATTGAGTAGATTTTTTTGGTGAAAATAATTGTGTAGATATTATTTACCTTCAATGTAAAATTTTTAAGAATTTTGGAGTAATTTAAACGTTCTATTTAAATCGGTAATAAAAAGTGACACTAGTTACTTTAAAATAAAAAAAAAAATTTGAAAAATATTTATCCACAATTTTGATAAAAAAAACCTATAAATGCTCCTAATTTTAAATTGCATAGGAAATTTAAATCTAAAGTTTATGAAAAAGAATATTTAATTACAGCTCAAAAACTATCCAATCCTATTCTTACACAATATTTTTAGTTAAAGATAAAATTAGAATAAAATAAAATTTTAAAAATATAATTGAAAACTCAATGCACATCATAGAGATTTTCTTAAAGATTTGGATGGTATCACGTGTTCCTTCAAACTTTTTGAATTATTTTGTCAAATTGAATTAATTTGACAAAAATGATAAACTTATTAAACTAACGTCAAATATATTGTACTTTAATCAATATTAACTTCAACTATTTTGTCATTTTGAATAAAAATAAAAAATAACAAAATTGATAAAAAGCTGAAATAATTTACACTAGTTTAATGGGTATATTATTTTTTTGTCGGTAGGTTCATTTTAAAAAGAATTAAAAGTTCAAAGTTAAAATAGTAAAACAGTTAAGGACGAAAATGATTTTTGTTAAAGGTTTAAGGGTAAAAGATGCCTTTAGACCAAAAGAGTAAAAGGTTAGAACTTTACAAATAGAGACGAAGCCGCCTGGTGGCTTGGGGACCGTGGCTCCCAAATTTTTTATACTAAAAATTTTAATGGGAAATTTACTTATTTAGGCCTCTAATTTTTTATTCTTTTAAACTTTGTCCCCTCATTTTATTGGTTAAATCCTTTGCCCTTTTAATCTTAATTCTTGGCTTTGTTCTTGTACATAGATCATATCAAACAGTGGTTGGCGGTGTGCTCTTAAATTCATTCTAAGTTATCCTCTTGCCTAGAGGTCTTATCAGGGCCAGTCCTGAATTATTTTTGACTCGGGGCAAAATTTTAAAAATAAGCCCCTAACATATAAGAAGTTCAAGGAATATATAACATAAAATTTTTATCACAATTTTTTTATTAAATTAAACAAATAGTAATTTATTACAATCTAAAAATGTGAGAAATTGAGAAATTAGAGTTATAAATTTTTAGATGAATTGTAAGAAAGTAAGAATTTTTTAACTGCCACGTCACTTTTTTAATAACAATTAATGACTTAATAACTAATTTATAATAAAAATAATAGTTTAAATCTCAAATTGATGTAATTAAAAATTTAATTATAATATTAAATAATTTAACAAAATTTAGTGACTATTTATCTCTGACTTTTCTTTACTTCACTTGGGCCCTGAGCAAACCTTTCACCCTTTTCGTTTCTTTTGTAAACCCGTGAGCCCCTCTAAAAGACAACATTTTTCTCTTATTTTCTTCATTACTTTTTATATATAAAAATCCTATAACTAATATATATATTACTCATGGCCCCCTATAAAAGAAAAAACAAGTTTCAATTTTGTTTTTTTTTTTCACACAACTTTCTATTTTCACACTGGCACTTGAACTTTTTTAGAAACAAATTCATCTTAACATCTAAACTAGACAATTTTTTATTTATAGGCCCTGGGTAGGCACACCTCTTGCCCTGGTCCAGGGCCAGCCCTAGGTCTTATAGAACAAAAGTATATTTTATTATTTTATACAATTAATTTAATATTTTAACAAAAAATTACTATTTTCATTATTTTGATTAAAAAACGCATTAAATGTAACTAAAATAATAAAGGTTAATCGAACCTACAAGAGTGTAACTTAAAAAATATTGAAATTGTAAAAATTAAAAAGTAGGACCAGGAACTCATGTTGCTCCCCTATCTAAGACGATCTTGTTTACTTGCCATTAGACTCGTCCCCTCTCCCTACTATAATTTGAAAAAAAAATTTCACAAGGTATTGATGTGAAGGTTGTGACGGAAGAAGATGGTAAAAGAATAAAGATGAAAATGAGTTAATGAATGAATTAAATTCGTATGGTATTTAAATTTTATTTTTTAGAATTGGATAAAATTAAAATAATTTTTAAGTATCGAAATTATATTTATTACGATAGTGTCCTGGCAAGTTGCTTTTTAAATTCATTATCAAGATTAAAAGCTAGACATGAATTGAAAGCTCTAAGCAACAAACAAATTAATTAATTAATTAAGCTATTATATAACTTATATGTATGTTTTTTTTTTACTTTTGACTTTGAGTCAACGAAGGAGATTTTGAACAGAGACAAGATTCAATTCAAGTTGCAAACAAAAATTATTCATTTATTCTCACACCTCCTTTATCGGTAAAAGAATATTAATTGTCAAAAAAGTAAAAGAATATTAATAAATAATATATTTTATGCAATAATATTGTCGGTGGAAGGTTTGTATTTAAGGTTTTAGTGTTTGAATATTTTTTTAGGATGTTAATTAAAAATTCACCTCTTTTGAACAACATTTAAAAAATACTCTCATTTAACTCGCGTAGGTCAAACTCACGTTTAGTCAAACATGAGTTCTATATCGTAAAAATTTAGTAAATTAATTTTTTTTATCTATCCACTCAATACGAAATTCGCGTTTAAACTCGTGTTTGACTAAATGCAAGCTTGATAAAACTCACATTTGACTAAACACGAGTTTAACATACTGGGCTGAATGAGAATATTTTTTCAAATGTTATTCAAATGGGGTGCATTTCTAATTAATATCCCAAAAAAATAATATTCAAACAATAAAGCATGTATTTAACACATCAAATGTTTAACGTAAAGATTATTGTAAAAATATTTGATCTGAAAATGTGAAGGTGCCAACCGTAAAAATATTGAATTGAAAAGCTTCAAATACGTTAAAATGATTAGGTTATATTTTGATATAAATTATGTAAAATTTAGTTTATATAAGTCTGCACATATATTATAAAATTTAAATTCTAAATTCCTAATTTTAAACACTAAAAAAAATTAAACCTTAAACACTAAACTATAAAATATTCTAAGCATTAACCTTAAATTCTAAACCACAAAACCTAAACCTTAAATTAAACCTATAATGCCTAAAACTAAAAAGATTATGTAAATTAAATTAAAATTTACACAACTTGTGTATCAAAGTTTTTCCAAAAAAATATATACTTTTTTAAAATTTATTTTTTATATTATATTTTTAGAAATTTGAGTCTGTATCATTTTTTATTTAAAATTACTGGTCTCTCCCTTAATTTTACCATTAACTATTGACCTAAGGGTTATAAATAAAGGTAATTTGACTTTTTAGTCCCTAGATTTACATTTTTTTATAAATTAGATCCTTAATCATTAAAATGAATAAAAAAAAGCATAATAATTGAACAATACAATTTTACAAGTCATGTGTGTTTACAATTTCTAAGGGTCAAAATGGAAAAAATATAAAGATAAGAGCGCTAAAAACTTATTTTGCCTTTTTTTACAGTTGTCGGGTCAACGGTTAACGGTAAAATGAACAAAAATTAGGAAATGAACAAAAATTAGGAAAGAGACCAATGTTTTCAAATAAAAAATAGAACGATGACTCATTTTTTTTGCAAAAATACAGTGTATGGACTAAATTATAAATTTTGAGGTAGTACAAGGACCTCCAACATATTTAAACCAACTAGAAACACAAGTTTTAAATACAATTATTTATTAAATTATTCAATAGTAAAGGTACGTAAAACATAAATTTTCACTTTGAAAGACATGTAACCTCGTTGCTAAGAAATTTCCTTAGTTAGTAGTATATAATAAAAAGAAACTTATTCCAAAAGTAAGTTTTGAATTCCTTATTCCTCGATTCAGAATGAGAGTCCAAGACCTCCCCCATGCATTTCATCACGTTTAATTTATTTTACAAATAAAAAAGCACTTTTTCTTAATGCATTAGTTTATGCCATATTTATATTATAAATAAACATTAATTTTATGTAAACCATTCTTCTTTGATAAAAAGTATGGACCAGCTACAAGATTTTATGTCAATGGTATGCGAACTTTTAAAAAGTTATAAAAGTTTAGGGTGCATAATTTTTAAGAATTTATATTAGAAATATATGGATAAAATTATAAAATTTTAGTGTGCGAAATTAAATTATTAATAAAAAATATAACAAAAATAACTAAAATATTTAGAAATTTAAAACTTTCAAAGATGTGACCGCCATAACATCGTTCAATCTATCCCTGAGTAAAGTTAAAAAATCTCGGAATAAAATGGAATTCTTAAGTGTTTCTAATATATCATACCTAGAGTTGCAAGTGCTCATATCTTCAAACTAAACTATTCACTTATTACTAATAAATTTAGGGTAAACTATAACGGAGGTCACTGAATTATGGATAAAATTATATTTGAGTCACCTAATTATTAAAAATTATATTTGGATCAATCAATTATAAGTAAGTTTATATCTAGAGCACCCAATTATTAAAAGTTACACGTAGACTATTCAATTATAGGTAAGATTACATTTAGGTCAACTCAAATGTAACATTACTCATAATTGAATGACTCAAATGTAATCTTTAATAATTTGATGACCTAAATATAATCTTATCCATAATTGAGTTACCAGTTGTAGTTTACACATGCTTAATAAACCATAATCCATGAAATCATAGAGATGTGCTTACATGTGGGTGACATGGCAGGTATTGTTGTTGTTGAAGGTGCAATCACATGTAACATTATTAGCATCATAATCAGATAAGGGTGTATCTAGCCAACCGCTGGCTCCACTGCATGGATCAACACGTTTTTTAAAATCATGTAATTTATAGTTTAGGGTAAACTACATAGATGACCACTTAACTATAGGGTTAGTGTCAGTTTGATCACTATACTTTCAATTTTGATAATTTTACCACTTATCTATTTATGTGGTTCTAATCAAGCCGCCAACCGTTAAAAAATAACTAAGAGACTGACGTGGCTGTTAAATAAACCAGTATAATTACACAATTAGTCTATGTTATTTACACAATCTATCAATTTGGTCCTAATTTTAATTTAATAAAATACATTAATTATTCAATTAGGTGGTGACATGTGTCACACCTTATTAAAAGAATTTTGCTATTTTTATTTAATTTATTACATTTATTTTTCTTTGACACGTGTCACCTGATTGCAGAAAAGAAAAAAGAAAGCAAGTAAACTAGCATTGCATGTGTAATCACTCATTTTTGTCCGGGTTTTAGTATTTTTAGTATTATTGTAATAATATTATTATTAATATAAAAAATAAAAAATATATATAAAAAAATAATTAAAGTGTAAAAAAAAAAAAGCAATGGTGGGGGAAGCTCCACGTCAACCCCCACAACCACCCAATTGCCTATATAAAAAGGCATAGGGGGGGGGGAAGCAAGACAATGGAATCGGTGGGCAGGCCAAATAAGGGAGCTAGGCTCCCGGCTAGCCAAGGACCAGAGTAGTCCCCTCGGTCCTAACCGGTTCGATTGGAGTATTATTTTGGATCCGATCTAGTTATTTTTTGGAGGGGTCGTGGTAGATCTCGGTGGGGTTCAGTCGGGGTTCGTCATTCGAACTCCTAGTTAGGTATATTTTCTTTCTTTTTTATTTATGTTATAATTTTTATGATTTAATGAAGTAGTAGTTAATTTAAAATTGTGTTTTTTTAATTTGTATTTTTATCTATGTTTTAGATTAGTATTTATTATGTTTTAAATTTATGTTTTATATTAATATTTTATTTATGTTAGATTTGTTTTTATGAGTTAGATTAATACTTGAGTATGTATGTTTTAGATTAGTATTTTATTTATGATAGATTTGTTTTTATTTATGTGTTAAATTGATAGTTATGTATGTATGTTTTAGATTAGTATTTTATTTACGTTATATTAGTATTTTATTATGTTAGCATTTATTTATATTTTTATCGCAATGTATTTATTTATATTTGTCATGTTTTTTGAGTTTGCATAACAGATATATATTTTGTCAATGTTGTGCCCTTTTATCCGAGCGTAAATGGGGTCAGTATCAGGCGTAGTGATAGTGGTTGGGCGTTTATTCTCGGATAACGAGGCCTTTAAAATCTACTCGCACTTATAATCAAATTTTAATTTAATCGTCACTTTAATCCAGAAAGTTTAATAAAGCGGTAATTATTAAAGTACCAATTTTGGGCGGTGTGGGGGTGCTAATCTTTCCCCATCCGTAACCGACTCCCGAACCCATCATTTTAAAATCTATGGTTTTCACGGTGTCCGGCCTACCTAAGTGGCCGGTGGCGACTCAATTTTAAAATAAAATACGTGTTTTATAAAAATCCCACGGAAGACAATATTTTCAAAATAAAGTAAAATCAAAATAAAAACTTCATTTTTTAGCGAGAGAAACATCGCTACAGATGGCGACTCTGCTGGGGAATTTTTTGTTTTTCAAAAACAAATGAGAGTCGAGCTTTTTTCAAATAATTACAGCTTTATTAATATCAGAAATTCCGGATTAAAGTGACTATTAAACTAACATTCGGTTATAATTGCACGTTTGTTTTAACGCATTTAAAATATGGAATATAAACCCATTTTTTAAGTGGGAGAAAACGCTACTGCTTTCGTGGAGATATCGTTCTCCCGTATGGGCCTAACAAGTACCTTCGGGGCTCGAGTACCTTATACTTTCGTGAGGATATCGTTCCTTCGTATGGGTATAAGCGAATGGGTCCCCCTGAATTGAACTCGGTTGAAAGGAGCCTATAATGGGTGACGACCGGGGGCCTTGCTACTCTTAGTAGAGGACATCAAGGACAATTCGGGTACCTCTTAGTACCAAAATTGCATGTAGAGAACATATAGAAACCCACCCTTTTAGAGCCATGAGGATAACCTAGGTGTTTTAGACGGGATGTAAATAGGGTTGTTTTGTTTGTTTACCTTATCTAAATTATTCTTCTATTTATGTGTTATTGATCTTATTCGGTACTGACTCGTTTTCTTTTTTGTTTTACCCTTTTTTTGCATATATCATTGCATTTGCATTACATTAGGGTGTTGGTTCAAGTGGTTTACCGATCAGAAATCTTTCATTTTTACCCTAATTTTAAATTGACCCATTTTTGTGATCACATCACATCTGCTTATTTTGGCATTCACTGCATGACATATCATAACGCTTTAATTTTTTGTATTTTACCAGCATGAAATGCTGATTCACGACTGGTTCTCAATTTGAAAAATTATCATCGGGAGAAAATCTAGCACTCTAGATGTCAAGGCAACATTCAAAGTTGCAAATGAATCCCGTGAGTTCAGAAGTTGAGCCATGGGAACCATTTTTGAATCAGTACTTTCACATCTAGGGCATGCATTTCGCATTTACATGCATACATTTTGAAATTTCAAAATTAATCCTCGGGTTGCCCCATTAAATACAACAAAGTTGGTCGACCTAACACTTTACATAACCTCTACATGAGCCTGATCTTGGGGCATGTCTAAAAGCACCCTCACATTTTTTACAAATATTGTGCCTCTAACAAGGTCCCAGTCCGGGGGCATTCTTTGCCAAGGTCCAGCCTTCATTGTCGAGTCAAACTCTTGCATCATTGACCACAGTCTGCAAAACTGCACCTAATCCAACAAAATAATAATATTGAGCTACCATGAACCAACACAATTTATGAACCCAACTTAGGGGGCAACAGAATCCACACTCAAAGTGTCAAATTCATGAGCAGTGTCAGGATGTCATGTAATGAACAAAGTTTTGGGGCATGCACCCAGACGAAAGCTAATTCAGAAAAGGTGATCGAACCTAGGACAAAGTCGGGGCACCGTCGCATGAAAAAACCAAGATCCTGACGGGGCTAGTGAGGAGTCAGGGGCATCCCATTGAGGATCGAAAAAATCATGTCACATTCATGCATTTAGTTGCATTCATCTTGCATTAAATCATTTTTGCATACGTCATACATTTAGATTAAGTGCATACACCAAAATCACCATGCATTTAGGGTAGACAAATGCATTTAGACATAAAATTAGATACATTCATGCAATCTTGCTTGTACATAACATGTCTACGGAAAAGACCGAGTACCCTCAACATGGGGGCAATCAAGAGGGCCAACCCTAGTCATGGAAGAGGCCAAACAAAAGATGCTGAAATATCTAATAAAAGGTATCAGCGACAAAATCATTGACAATTATTGACCAATGTTTTTTCTTTTGTAGGATTTTATTCCTCCGACGATGGTGTGACAGACGCCAAACATTCCAGACCTTACCCTCTGCCGACAAAAGCAGAGTAAATTTTTTCCAGACATAGTCTCGCTGTCAATAGCACAACAATTCAACATCTTGCAAATCATGCCTCCATCAGTGGTGGTACGCCAACTTAATGTAGATATTGCCTTCGTCGGTGGTGTTGCAGATCAGATTTTCCATTTGGCCCTACCTCTTCGTCGGTGGTGTGTCTCACATTTTGCTGATCTAGTCTCTCCGGCAGTGGTATAGCAGATCAAATCCTATCCAGATCTTGCCTTCGTCGGTGGTGTTGCAGATCAAAGTTTCCCTTCGGTCCTACCTCTCTGTCGGTGGTGTAGTGGGTCCCATATTTTGCTGATCTAGTCTCTCCGGCAGTGGTGTAGCAGATCAAATCTTATCCAGATATTGCCTCCGTCGGTGGTGTTGCAGATTAAATTTTCTATCCGGATCCTATCTCTCCGTCGGTGGTGTAGTGGATCTCATATTTTGCTGATCTAGTCTCTCCGTCAGTGGTGTAGCGGATCAAATCCTCTCTAGGTCTTGTATCTTCGACGGTGTTACAGCTAGACCAAATTTTACTCGTAATTTACTCTTTTATTATAGTTGTAGTAAAAAAATCAAAAAAATTTGAAAAAAAATCAAAAAAAGAAAAAAAAGAAAAAAAAAAGAAAAGAGAAAGAAAAAGAAAAAGAAAAAGAATAAAAAATCAAAAAGAAAAGAAAAGAGATAAGAAAAGAAAAAGGAAAAAAATCAAAGAATCCAAGAAATGGAAAAAAAAAGAAAAATAGAGAAAAAAAAACGAAAAATAAAAAAAATTCAAGAATCAAAAATCGAAAAAATAAAAATTGAAAAAATCAAAAATGAGAAAAATCAAAAGAAAATTTATTAACTTTCATTATCCGATCAGTCCTCCGTTGATGGAGTGGACATGTTCAAGCTCCCGTCGCCCTCAGATCCTGCTCTCCGCTGATGGTGTAGCCGGTTCTTGGTCGTCATTATCCAATCCAGTCCTCCGCTGATGGAGTGGCCAGGTACAAGCTCCCGTCGTCCTCAGATCCTGCTCTCCGCTGATGGTGTAGCCGGTTCTTGGTCGTCATTATCCAATCCAGTCATCCGCTGATGGAGTGGCCAGATACAAGCTCTCGTCGTCCTCTAATCCTGCTCTCTGCTGATGGTGTAGCCGGTTCCAGGTCGTCATTGTCCAATCCAGTCCTCCGCTGATGGAGTGGCCGGGTACAAGCTCCCGTCGTCCTCAAATCCTTCTCTCCGCTGATGGTGTAGCTGGTTCTAGGTTGTCATTGTCCAATCCAGTCCTCCGCTGATAGAGTGGCCGGGTCCAAGATCCTGTCGTCCTCTGATCCTACTCTCCGCTGATGGTGTAGCCGGTTCCAGGTCGTCATTGTCCAATCTAGTCTCTCCGCTGATGGAGTGGCCGGGTCCAAGCTCTCGTCGCCCTCAGATCCTGCTATCCGCTAATGGTGTAGCCAGTTCTAAGTCGTCACTATCCAATCTAGTCCTCTGCTGATGGAGTGGCTAGGTCCAAGCTGCAGTCGTCCTCTAATCTTGCTCTCCGTTGATGGTGTAGCCGATTATTAGTCGTCATTATCCGATCCAGTCCCTCCGCTAATAGAGTGGCTAGGTCCCAATTGCTGCTATCCTACTTCTCCGCTGATGGTGTAATAGGATTCCAGTTAATATTCTACTTCTCCGTTGATAGCGAGGTTAGATCCAACTTTACTGATTTTCAAGTCTTTTTTATTAACGAAAAAAGAAAAAATAATAAAAAAAGAAGAAAAAAAAAGAAGAAAAAGAAGAAATCAAAAAAATCAAAAAAAGAAAATGAAAAGAAAAGAAAAATAAAAAAGTTATCAACTTTCATCGCCCGATCTAGTCCTCCGCTGATGGAGTGGCTAGGTCCAAGTTGCGGTCGTCCTCTGATCCTGCTCTCCGCTGATGGTGTAGCCGGTTCCAGGTCGCCATTATCCGATCCACCCCTCCGCTGATGGGGTGGTTGAATCTATGTTACCAACGTTATCTGATCTTACTTCTCCGTTGATGGAATAGTGGGGTTTAACATCTATCTTTCGACCCGGTCTCTTCGTCGGTTTTGTAGCCAGGTCATTTTTACTCTCATATTACCATGATGAAAAAAGAAACAAAAAAGCAAAAAAAAAACAAAAAAAGAGAAAATAAGGAAAAAGTTGTTAGTTTTCTGATCCTGCCTCTTCGTCAGAGTTGTAGCTAGATCAGACATCAAAACTTCCGTCCATCGATCCTGCCTCTTCATCAGTGTTGCAGCTGGATCAGGTTTTGTAGACCCTGCCTCTTCGTCGGTGTTGCACCTGGGTCAAGTTTTCTTAGGAATCACATCGTCATCAATAATGTAGTGAGTCGCACTCATTTTGCTTCCCTAATAGACCACCTCCCGTTTTGAAGATTTTGCTTCCTCCAAGAGTGACAAAGTAGATCCATCAAGTCCAAAAAGAAGACATGCGCCGATGAGAAAGAATATCTATCGAAGAAAGAAGACACTGTCAAAAGGAGAGAAGTTCAGCCAGATAAGACAAAAATGAGTGCTTTTGATATTTGCTTTGTTCTCGTATCACAAGATCAAGCAAAGAGGGGCAACTGTAATCACTCATTTTTGTCCGGGTTTTAGTATTTTTAATATTGTTGTAATAATATTATTATTAATATAAAAAAATAAAAAATAAAAATATATATATATATATAAAATAATTAAAGTGTAAAAAAAAGCAATGGCAGAGGAAGCTCCACGTTAACCCCCACAACCACCCAATTGCCTATATAAAAAGGCATGGGGGGGGGGAAGCAAGACAATGGAATCGGTGGGCAGGCCAAATAAGGGAGCTAGGCTCCCGGCTAGCCAAGGACCAGGGTAGTCCCTTCGGTCCTAGCCGGTTCGATTGAAGTCCTATTTTGGATCCGATCTAGTTATTTTTGGAGGGGTCGTGGATGATCTCGGTGGGGTTCAGTCGAGGTTCGTCATTCGAACTCCTAGTTAGGTATATTTTCTTTCTTTTTTATTTATGTTGTAATTTTTATGATTTAATGAAGTAATAGTTAATTTAAAATTATGTTTTCTAATTTGTATGTTTATCTATGTTTTAGATTAGTATTTATTATGTTTTAAATTTATGTTTTATATTACTATTTTATTTATGTTAGATTTGTTTTTATGAGTTAGATTAATACTTATGTATGTATGTTTTAGATTAGTATTTTATTTATGATAGATTTGTTTTTATTTATGTGTTAAATTAATAGTTATGTATGTTTTAGATTAGTATTTTATTTATGTTATATTAGTATTTTATTATGTTAGCATTTATTTATATTTTTTATCGCAATGTATTTATTTATATTTGCCATGTTTTTTGAGTTTGCATAACGAATATATATTTTGTCAATGCGGTGCCCTTTTATCCGAGCGTAAATGGGGCCAGTATTAGGCGTAGTGGTAGTGGTTGAGCGTTTATTCTCGGATAACGGGGCCTTTAAAATCTACTCGCACTTATAATCAAATTTTAATTTAATCGTCACTTTAATCCGGAAAGTCTAATATTAATAAAGCGGTAATTATTAAAGTACCAATTTTGGGCGGTGTGGGGTTGCTAATCCTTCCCCATCCGTAACCGACTCCCGAACCCATCATTTTAAAATCTCTGGTTTTCACGGTGTCCGACCTACCTAAGTGGCCGGTGGCGACTCCATTTTTAAATAAAATACGGGTTTTATAAAAATCCCACGGAAGACAATATTTTCAAAATAAAAACTTCATTTTTTTAGCGAGAGAAACATCGCTACAGCATGGATTCAAACCTAGAACCCTTTGGTGAAAGTGTAACACGTTTGCCACCGGGCCAAGCAACATTTTCTCATATGAATTATAATATTTAATATATGTCCTATTTGGTTGTTAATGCAAGGAAAAAGGAAGTAAATGTAATTTAGGGGACTCGAACATGAAACACTTATGATGCATAAAAGCATCTAACCCAATTAAATAAATCTAATAATTAAATTAAAGTTAACAATATTTTGACTCAAAGTAAATGTCCTATTTTTTTATGCACCATAAGTGTGTCATGTTCAAGTCCCCTGAAACCACATTTATTTCCTCTTTTCTGACATTAACAACCAGATAAGACATATATTAAACGTTGTACTCCATATAATAAAATGTTGCTTTGCCCAGTGACAAATGTGTTGCACTTACACCAAGTGGTTCAAGGTTCAAATCCTCGTAGGGCCAGTTATGCAGAAGAAAGTCATAGGGGTAACAATCCCTCATAATTTTTTGTTGCAGTATGAAAATGCAACACCGAAATTTTTGGATACAATAAGGAATGTTAGAGATAAAATACAGTTAGATTTAAATTTTAAGAAGAAATAAGGAACAATAAAATCATATTTTACTAATTAATTATTCTAATTATATTTATAATTTTATAGAATTATTAATTTATAATATTTTAAACATATTATTCGGATGTGTTTTGATTAGTGTTGAGCTTTATGCGGGTCCTTAAGTTAGGTAAGATTTTTCCATTAAATACATTTGACTAAGATTCTTCCATTAAAAGTTGGGTTCGATTAAAAAGATATAATTAGATTTTTGTGCATATTTATTGACCATAATTAAACTTTTGTTTAAGATTTTAATTCTTTTAGTAGGCATAATAGCAAAAGAAAAAATTTATGAAATTTGATTGAACAATTATTTTAGTATTTATATTTTTAGCGCATTTTGACCTTTAACGTTTTATTTTGAGTCAAAATAACTTACCAATGGATAAAAATCGTTAGTTCCCTAGCGGTAAACACCTTCATATGACGTGACAATGCTACACGATATCATACGCTAATATAATAGTGCCACATTTACGAAGATTTTATAATTTGACATTGAGAGGGAACAAACTCGAGCCTTATTAGGGATAGCTATTACTCAATGTATGATGTCATGTAGAATTACCATGTCATTTCAAGGTATTTACCATTAATTAACTAAGAATTTTTATTCATTGAAAGACTATTTTGACCCAAAATAAAATATTAAAAGTTAAAATACTTTAAAAAAATATAAATTAAAATGATTATTTAATAAAAAAATATAGTCAAAAAAAACGAATGGAAGCCTTCTCTTCTCCCATAGCGAACGTGTCATAAAAAAAAGAATGATTCGTAGCACCTTGGTGCAAAATAACTGGTTTTACTTAAAAAGCAGTGCTCGTGGATATGATTCCATGGTTGGAAAATTGTGGCGAAATTTAACATTTGATTTTGATAAGATAAATTAATTTTTTTAATAAATCTTATATATAATATAAAAAATTGACGGTAAATTTTTTATTGTATTTCTTTATACATATTAATAAAAAATTTTACAAAATAATTAAAAATATTCAAATATTAGAAGGGTTCCAATGAGATTTTATGGATTCAATACATGAATCTCAAAGATTAACTGCTTTAGCTTTATACATTAGCAAAACACACTTCGCAAATTCAATCATTCATGAAAGCAATTAAAGTTTTATCAGTTTAATATATTAAAAAATGGTAATGGTCATGTGATAAATAGTATCATAGCGATATTTTAACTACCCGATTTCACACCAAACGTCTATTAGTTGGGTAGGCAAAGTGAACAACCGTGACAATTGGCTGATGACGAGTGCGGTTAACTTATGACGAGAGTGTCATGAGGTTGATTGGGTAGGAATGTCACACATGAGAAAAGACATGGACAATAATCTCATATCAAAAAAAAAAAAAAATTGAGATATATAAACGGTCGCATTACACATCTCATAGACATGTTTTTAGGAATAGAGTAATTGCCCCCATGACAAAACTTTAGAGCCGACAGGCAAGGCTTATTTCTTATACACTCTATGCAGTTAACTTTGTCAGGTGCTGTCATGAACATGATTAATCAGATTTGTACAAGATTTTTCTAGAAAGGAGAAAATGTGCAAATATTGCGAGAGTGAGCTAGGCAAATATTTGTTTCCCGAAATCTGGAGGACTTGACCTTCAAGACTTTGGAAGCTGGAGCCAAGCATATTTTCTGTTCTTAATTCATAAGTTGTTGCTTAAGGAGGGAACTGGATCTATGAGTATGTCCTCAAAGACAGGTCCTTTTGACAAGTTAATTGTCCTCAAACTTGCAGCTGGACCTGGAGGAGTATGCTGTACCTTCGTGATAAGGCTGCCCAACTGTGTGTTCAATTGATGAGCAGTGTCCTGGCCTCTGTTGCCATGATTTTGAAGGAGATGGTTTGTGTCCCAGGACATGTCCCTCGGAATTCCACTATTGCTTGAATGGCGATGCTTGATAAGCTGCCAACAAAGAGTAGGCTCATGGCCTTTGGAATGAATATTGATGGTTTGTGTCCTTTATGCTCGAATGATTTGGAAACGAGAGATCATCATATTTTTAAGTGTGATTTTTCTAGGGAGGTTTGGACTGCTATTTTGATGACCTGTCAGATTTGCAGACCAATCCACAGTTGGAGTAAAGAGCTAGCTTGGGCTTTTACTAGATTGAGAAGGAAGTCCATTCTTTCAACAGTCTTCAATAAAGGTGACAAATGGGTCATCTTGTTCAGACTACAATCAGTTTAAATTTGGTTCGAATCGGTTTGGGTTTGTTTTAAATTTTCGATTTTAGTTCACGTCTACGATGATTTTGGTTCGGGTATCAGTCGAGTCGATTTGATTTTTGGTTTGGTTAACTTTTGGTTCGATTAATACCGGGTCAATTATTTTTGGATCAATTGATTTTGGGTCGGGTCAATATAGAATTAACGGGAGATCAATCAGTTTTAGTCGGATTTTTAGGCCTAGTTAGGTTTTACACCCTATATATCACTTTGTATAGTATGTATATTTCCCTTTTTGGTGAATTGTGTTGTAACACCCAAAACCGGGCCTAGTCGAAATTTAATTCCGGCAATCGAAAATTTATTACTGAAAAGTCAAATTAGTTTATTGACCTTTGAACAAGTGGTTAATTTTTGAATTGTCGAACCCTAATTAAGTATTGTTTATGTCTAAGGATCCTTTTGTAAATATTGAAACTCATTTAAGTGACCAAATCATGAAAATTAAAAGTTTGGAGGCAAAAGTATAGAGAATAAAGAGTGTAGGGATTAAGCCCGTAATTACCCCACTTTGGGGATTATTCATTCCCTACGTAGAAGCAATATGTGGTAAAAATTTGAGAGCATATAAAAATAATTAATATGTACAAAATTCTTAAATTTGTAAGTATTTGTGTTTTATATTTACATTTGACATATATTTAAACATGAGTTTACATATGAAATAATTTTCGAATATAGGATTTTTTTTAAAAATAGAACATTAGAATCACTTACAAGTCCTCCATCGAAGTCAGGTTAGCATAGGTTTCAGGTATTTCTCCAGTAAAATTGTTGGAACTAAAATTCCTGTAAAAAACTGTAAACAGATATTTAATCTAAATTAAATAATATTAGGGAAAATATACCGTGCTAGATTTCTTTCTTGAGAAAAAGGGGTTTCTCTTGCATCCTCACAAGTTTGGATAGATTCCCCAATGCTCCTGAGAAGCCATTGACCTCAAGGACTCTACACAGTTTTCCAATAAATATAATTAATTATCCATTAGACATTCATAAAAACAAGAAGAAAATCTTATATAATTTGTCATAACATGAACTGAGGATATATACTAGTAAAAAAATGGTGTAATCCAACTCACAAGCTGGTAAGATTGCTGAGATTTGCTAGCTCTGCTGGGATTCGACCAGTTAATCGATTTCCAAGAACAGGCTACAATTCAACACAAGAATCGCCGGAAAAGGAGGAGATAGAAATAATATTGCAACAAACAAAAGGCATGGAGAGAAAAGCTCCAAACAGAGGGATAGTCACTCTTTTCGTCAGAAATCTGCCGACGGCATTGCACTGGAGTGGTCTTCGTCAAACATTTGGGAGGCACGGCGATATAGTAGATTCTTTTATAGCTAAAAAAGTGGACAGATCAGGGAAACGATTCATTTTCAAATTTGCGAGATGCAAATCGAGCTATAGAGAGATTGAATGGCTTTCGTTTGTATGGGTTTAGATTGACAGTTTTAATAGCAAAGTATAACCGACGGTCAGAGTATTGGCGGAAAGTACGATCGGATAAGGAAGAGGAAAAGAAAAATTCAGTTTCGCTCGAGGGTCTCAATTCAAGAATCTCTTATGGAAGCAAGACGGAACCTGGAGAGTGTAGCAAGCATATGGATTCCATAGCCAGAGCTGAGATAAATAAGAATATTCTGGGGCATGTTGATGAGGAGTCCTTATGGAAGCTAAGCAATAGTTTGATTGGTACTATGGCGTCAGTGTGTGGTCTGAACAATGTGCTAGACAGAATGCATCGATGGGGGCTCGGAGTAGCGAAGTAAAAACTCTAGGAGGACGCAAGCAAACACCTGATCCATTTTGATGACGAGGAGCTAGTCAGTATGATGGAAAAACAAGATTGGTCATTGCTGAAGGAGATCTTCTCGGAGGTAGAACGTTGGTCGGAATCATTTAAGCAATATGAGAGAACCATCTGGGTAGAAGTTTCGGGAATTCCCCTACATTGTTGGAATCACATTACTTTCAAAAGAATAGCTGAATTATGGGGCCAATTTATTGCATTAGGGGAAAATTTGAATCAATCTCATGGGTGTGAAAACGTTTCCATGTTAATATCCACGCCACTGTTAAATAAGATTGATGAGTTGATTGAAATAGAAGTCGGATCGGAGGTCTACAAAGTTCGAGTGTCAGAATGCATTGTGGTAAAAACAATTCAATATGAACACTCTCCCGGTGAAATCGGTAAAAAGTTGTCAGTGGAGGAAAACCCTTTATCGGAAGTAGAAGTAAGCTCGTCGGAATCATCTTCAAAATCAGATCGGGGAAGCTCGAGAGATACGAATGTGAAAGCCGGATTTGGAGAAGATGAAGCAATTAATGCCGCCTTTTTGGAAAACATAACACCGATTTCTCCCTCTGTCATATTTAATACGTTGTTTTTGTGTTTTAAAATTATTTCACTTAAAAGGTCTTATTGAAAAAATTAACTACTTTTAAAAAGTATATTTTTTTTATACTCTTTTTTTTAATTTTTCAACAAAATAAAATTTAATTTTTCAATGATAAAATTATCGTTTTAAAATTATCGTTTAGTGCCTTTCTACGGAAGATGCTAGATACGTGGGTGAATCTGAGTTGCTTGGTGGTCGGCTCGAGGAGAGAGCTCAGGTTTCCAATCCGGTTCATGTTAGCTCTCAGACTGAACCGGATAACAAGTTGGAAAAGGGGTCATTAACACTCCCGAATTTGGGCCAAACTGGGCTGAAAGAGTTGAACGGTGGATAAAGAGGATATTTCAAAAAAAGGGAATGTGGTGATGGGCCTTTTGGATTCGGAAGATCAGTGTGCTTCAAGAGCCTTAGATGACGTAAGGGATACGGGCTTCAAATCAAACGAATTAAACCAAAATTTAATCCAAGAAGAATCAGATGTTGAGATGGTGGAAGATTCGCACTCGTTGGTTGAGGGTTATAAGAGCTTATCTTGGGCTGAAAGAAGCTAAGAACAGGAGCTAATCAAAGAATTAGTTCAGCTGGAAGAACGGGATCAGCTCGCTAAGGAGATTTAATCTAATTTTTTGGCGTGAACCGCGAAGATCACAATGAGAATCATGTCATGGAACATCAGGGGTATAGGTTCAGTCATGAAAGTTTCGGAGATTCCTAAAGTTA
The DNA here is from genome assembly GCA_019671005.1 of Hibiscus mutabilis. Taxonomy (NCBI): domain Eukaryota; kingdom Viridiplantae; phylum Streptophyta; class Magnoliopsida; order Malvales; family Malvaceae; genus Hibiscus; species Hibiscus mutabilis. The sequence goes on from CM033744.1 coordinate 2,901,078, forward strand.
TAAGGCTTAATAGGGTCGAAATGGGGTTCCTACGGGAGACTAGAGGGAAGGTGGCTGATTTAAAGTATGTTCAGCTTGGATTAATGTATATGCTCTTTGTGAGATTTCCTATCAAGTCGAAATTTGGGGGAAGGTGGCTGATTTAAAGTGTAATTGGTGTGCTGCTTGGTTTGTTGGAGGGGACTTCATCGCAGTTAGAAATCGAAGCGAGTGTAGCGGAATCACTTGCAGCCGTAGAGGTGAGGAAAAGACTTAGACTTTACACGAAATTACATTTTACACGAGATAGACTGGTGGAGGGTTGTTTTTGGACGTTGGGAGCGTACTTTGAGACTCAATATGTTTTTGCTAAGAGAGATGTTAGCAAAAGCACTAATCTTGATATCAATCATGAATGGCATATACGATGCATATGAAATGAAGGAGGCCATGGCGAAACAAGGGAAGCCGTATCGGTTCTACAAGCGAAAGATAATTTTAAAAAATTGAGTGAAGCTTATGTTGTGGAGGCTAAATGGTACCATGAAAGCTATGTACCGACTATGGAGGAGTATTTGAGTAGCTGCCTCTTCCGTCGCTGGTTGTCTCATGGATGACATCGGTTCGCACAATGAAATTTCTGAAATAGAGGTATGTATCGAATTAGAGAAGCAAGTGGTTTTTGTTTGGAAAGATATAAATCATGAGATGATATTTAGTGAGTCATCTAAGAGGTAGCAATGGAGGCATGATCGTGGAGTCGGACTCGCAGATCATATTTAGTTGGCTTGATAACCCGAGCCATCGACCATGGATTTGGTGGGACTTATTCCTGGAAATTGTTAGAGCTGCCAAGTTGGTGGGAAGGGTTCAGTTTTGCTATGTTCCTTGACAAATGATCTCGCAGATGGCTTAGTTAGTGATGGAATGGTTCGGCAGAATTTGTTTAAGGCTTGGTGGTGAGCTTAAGCGAAGGTCTCTGAAGGTACATGTAATTTGTTTAGTGGTAATTTGCTTACTGAACCTTGGAAAATTGGCATATGAGGGACTGATTTTTTCTACAGGGAGGTGGGATTTGTTTTGTTTAGTAGTTTTGAGGGTGGAGTCTATAAGGTGGGATTTGGTTTGTTTAGTGTTAACTTGCGTTATAAATTTAGGAAGGTTGTTAACGGCAGTGGAGTAAACTTTTTAAGTTATAATCAATAAAACTTAATTGCTGACAAAAAAAATCGATTTCCAAGAAGGGTACTGAAACACAACACATCTTTTCCATTTAGCAACAACATGTATATATATCTAACATAAACATGTCCATATTTACACAAGTAGGAAATAAGCACACATGCTGACGAGTCGCCCTCTGCCATGACAGGGAGGAGGCTGCGGAGCTGGTTGCGAGTCGAAATAGCTGGGAATGGCCACGAACTGTGGTGGCGCAAATCACCGACGGCCACCGAGGACGACTGGCTCGTGAGTCTGAGGAAGACGGCGAGCTGGGTCTCGTGTTCTCACCATGTTGGCCGGCAAAATCGAGGGGGCTGGGTGGTTTTGTTTTTGCGTTGGCCGATGGTATTGGGGAGGGGAAGGGAAGGGGCGTGCGGCTAGGTTATTAGAGGGTATAAGGGTGGGGTTTTTTTTAGTTGTCACGTGAATGTATAAGAGGTCGGGGCTGGTGTGACGTGATAAGTTATCAAAGGTGGGGTCCTTGGGAAGTTTAAAAGTGAAAGGTAAATAAAGAGATAAGGGTTTTCGGATTGGCTTGAAATCGGTGACTGACAGGATAAGGAAATTGATTTCTGGGTTTTGAAATTGGAAGCTTTGGGGCTAGTTAAAGTGCACCGAATGGTAAGGAATGTGCTATTGTGCACTATAGTGTTTTCTTCACTGCAGCAAACCCAAAATTCGATTAAAAATAAGGGATATCAGATGATTTAAAGCAAAAATAAAATAAATAAATAAAGAAAGTAAAGAAAATTTCAGCGAAAATAAAAACTAAAAAAAGTAAAAATGAGTTGTCTCCCATTCAGCGCTTTATTTAACGTCGTTTAGCTCGACGACCTGAATCAGACTACAGGTTCTTCCAAATTGAGTTCTTCAACTAAACCAATTGGAGCATTCTCATAATACGGTTTTAATCTCTGACCGTTAACTTTATAATGTGCTCCCGAGTCATCTTTAATTTCAATCGCACCATGAGGAAAGATTTGAGTAACTGTAAAAGGTCTGAGCCACTTTGATCGTAGTTTACCTCCAAAAAGTTTTAGTTTGAAATTAAATAACAAAACTTTTTGTCCGATAGCAAAAGATTTAAAAGAAATATTTTGATCATAAAAATCCTTAGTATTTTCTTTAAATATCCGATCACTATCGTAAGCGTTTTTACGGGTTTCCTCTAGCTCCTGGATGTGCAGTTTGTGTGCTTCACCGATCGCATCCATTTCCATGTTACACTGTGCACTGCCCAATACGCGTGATGTTCCAATTCAACTGGCAAATGGCATGGTTTCCTAAAAACAAGCCGGTATGGTGACATTCCAATAGGACCTTTATATGCAGTTCGGTATGCCCATAATGCATCGGTTAATTTAACACTCTAGTCTTTACGATCCGACTTTACAATTTTCTCAAGTATTGACTTAATCTCATGGTTTGACAGTTCCGCTTGCCCGTTGGTTTGCGGATGGTAAGATGTTGCAATTCGCTGAGTCACTACAAACTTCTTCATGAGAGCATCAATTACTCGATTAATAAAGTGCTTCCCTCTATCGCTTATTATCGCTCGCAGTGTGCCAAACCTGGAAAAAATGAAATCTTTAAGAAAATTAACTGTGGTTTTGGCATCGTTATTCCGGGTAGCCTTAGCTTCCACCCACCTAGATACATAATCTACAACAAGAATTATGTAAAAATTTACAAACGAAGAAACAAAAGGACCCATATAATCAATTCCACAAGCATCAAATATTTCACATACATAAATTGGGTTAACCGACATTTCGTTCCTACGACTTAAATTTCCTACACGTTGACATCTTTCACATGATTTACAAAATAAGTACGTGTCACGAAAAATGTTGGGCCAGAAGAAACCACATTCAAGAATTTTGTGCTCAGTTCGCTTTGGTCCAAAATGACCGCCACATGAGTAAGAATGACAAAAGTTCAGGATTGAATTTACCTCATCTTCGGCGATACATCGCCTAATTACCTGATCTGAGCAATGCTTTGATCGTCCCAAATATAAAATTGAGATTCTCGCTTGAGTCGGTTAATTTCAGCTCTCGGTAGATCTAGTGGTAACTTACATGTGGCCAAGTAATTGACCATATTCGTGAACCATGGTGAAGTTTCCTGCGCCATCATCAACCTTTCTTCGAAAAACTCATCTTTAACCGGCAGATCGGATGCAGAAAGGGGAATGTGACTCAAGTGATCTGCTACGAGGTTTTCGCATCCCTTTTTATCTTTAATCTCTAGATTGAACTCCTGAAGAAGTAAGATCCAGCGGATGAGCCTTGGTTTCCCATCCTTCTTGCTCATCAAATATCGCAAGGCTACATGATCAGAAAACACAGTAATTTTAGTGCCAAGCAAATATGACCGAAATTTTTCTAGAGCAAAAATAATAGCAAACAATTTTTTTTTCATTGTTGAATAATTTTTCTGGGCTGGATCTAATGTATGAGATGCGTAAGCTATGACATGTGGCTCTTTTCTGATTTTTTGGCCAAGAACGGCTCCAACACTTGTATCTGATGTGTCACACATTAGCTCGAATGGATATTCCCAGTTTGGTGGTTAAACAATCGGTGTCGTCACAAGTTTTTCTTTTAGTACATCGAACGATTCCTTGCATTTCTCGTTGAAATCAAAGACTTAGTCCTTCTGAAGTAAACTACATAACAGTTGTGCTGTCTTCGAGAAATGTTTGATGAATCTACGGTAAAATTCTGCATGACCAAGAAAAGAGCGAATATCCTTCACAGTTGTGGGGTAAGAAAGTGAGCGTATAATATCAGTTTTAGCTTTATCTACGACAATCCCATCAGATGAAACAATATGTCCTAATATTAATTCTCTATCAACCAAAAAATGACATTTTTCATAGTTTAACACAAGATTAAATTCAAGACAACATCTTAAAACATTTGTTAGATTTAATAGACACTCACCGAATAAATTATCGTAAACCGTGAAGTTGTCCATAAATACCTCAATTCCTCTCTCAATGTAATCAGAAAATATGCTTACCATACATCTCTGGAACGTAGCTGACGCGTTACAGAGCCCAAACGGTATCCGACGATAGGCGAATATTCTGAACAAACATGTAAAACTCATTTTTTTCTTGATCTTCAAGTGCCATAGGGATTTGGAAGGAACCTGAAAATCTATCAATACAATAATAATGAGATTTAGCGGCTAAACGTTCTATCGTTTGATCTATAAATGGTAATGGAAAATGATCTTTTCGAGTTAGGGAGTTTAACTTCCTGTAATCGATGCAAACTCTCAATCTATTCTGAACTCGTGTCGGAACTAACTCACCTTCTGAATTTCTGATTACTGTAACTCTAGTCTTTTTAGGTACCACGTGAATTGAACTTACCCAGTCACTATTTGAAATTGGGTAAATTACATCTGCATCAAGGAGTTTTTGTATCTCTTTCTTTACAACTTCCATCATTGGTTGGTTTAATCGGCACTGTCCTTGTTGTGACGATTTTGCCCCTTCTTCGATCTTAATTTTGTGTATACAAGTTGAGGGACTAAGTCATTTTATGTCCGCGATGGTCCATCTGATTGTCTCCTTATGTGCTCGCAACACCGTTACCAGATCATCTTCCTCTTTTTTGGACAACTTGTTAGAAATAATTACATGCAATGTCCCTTTTCCCCTAAAAACGTATATTTGAGGTGATCCGGCAACTGCTTCAGTTTGATTTCTGGTGCCCGCGAGATCGAAGGTAGAAGTTTAGATCGTTAATGTGCAAGATTCAACTCATTATTAATTGAAAAAATATATTCGAACTCCTTAATGCCGTCTTCAAATTCTTTGATTTCTCTGCACATATCATTAATGAAGTTAGTCTCAAAATATCCTTCAACGGTAGATTCAACAATATCGACAAAGTTTAAACTAGCAACATTAGCGGGGTATTTCAATGCTTTATAAACGTCAAACTTAACAACCCCACCGTCGAATTCCATTGTAAGAATTCTACTTCTTATATCAATTTTTGTATGGGATGTGCTTAGAAAGGGATGTCCGAGAAGAATTTCTGAGGAATTGTTAGATCGATCGTTTTCCATATCTGTCATATAGAAGTCTGCCAGAAAGATGAGGTCATTTACCTTTACTAGAACATTCTCAAAGAGTCCTTCCGGATATATTACGGATCAGTCAGCTAGCTGTATTGTTACCTTTGTATCCTTCAAGGGCTCAGCAAACAATGAGTTATATAGAGAAATGGGCATAACGTTAATAAAATCCCCTAAATTGCACATTGCACGTTTTATACCAACATTACCAATTTTGCAGGGGATGACAAACATACCTTGGTCTTTCAATTTTGGCGGTAGCCTTCGCTGAAAAATTGCTGAGACATGTTCTTCGAGATTTACTTTTTCGATTCTGGTAAGCCATCTTTTATTAGTGCACAGATCTTTTAGGAACCTGGCATACCTTGGTACTTTCCGGATTACTTCAAGAAGTGGGATATTGATTTCCACTTTTTGAAACATGTCCAGGATCTCATTTTCTTCAGCTTATTTGTCTCGTTTTATCAACCTCAATGGAAAAGGAGGTGGCACGGCGTAGGGAGAGGGAGTAGAGGAGGAACTTGATGTATCATGCTGGATGGGGGATTGCGCTTTGTCATTGTCTTTCTTTTGGCCGTCTTCTTTCGTGGCTTTCAGTTCGACAGTAGTGCCACTTCGAAGTGTGATAGCCTTGACGTTTTCTCTTGGGTTTGGCTCAGTTTGAGAGGGTAGTTTACCTTGAGTCTCGAGTCGCCCTACTGTCTGGGCCAATTGGGTCATTTGCTTGTCCAACTCTTGTAATGGGCCTCGGTGCAGTTCTGAAACTTCTCTTGAGATATCGCCAAACGTTCAACAATCGACTCCAAGGATGATTTCGTTTGCTGATAAGGCTTCGTCTGCTGGTGTGCTTGATTTGGTCTTTGGTTTTGTGCGTAATTAAAGTGGAGATGTTCTTTCCATCCCGAGTTATATGTTTTAGCATTAGGATTGTATTGTCTCTAGGGAGGTCCGAGAAAATTGCCCATGGCATTTAATTGGGCAGCGTCTTCCTCTTGTATCATCAGGCAACAACCCGTTGGATGTTCTGGACTCGTGCATATCCCGTAAAGTCTAGTCTCGACTTTTTTATCTGTAACAAGGGATTGAACAATTTCAGTTAATTTGTCAATTTTATTTTCTAATGAAACATTACTTACCTCGTGAACCCGCCGAGAGGGTTCACTAGAAGGGCGAAATTGCTGGGAGTTAGCGGCCATTGTAGAGATTATAGTTCTTGTCGCTGTTGGAGTCATGTTCACAAGTGCCCCTCCAATTGCTGCATCGATCATATTTATTTCCATCGGAGATAGGCCTTCGTAAAAATATTGAAGAGGTGTTTGTTCCGACAGCCCGTGTTGAGGGCAATTTGCGTACAACTTCTTAAATCTCTCACAGTAATGTCTCACTATCCTTTTGTCGGATACTTAAGATGCTTCGCCTTAGTTCGCTTGCCTTGGCCGCAGGAAAAAACCTATCAAGAAAAAGTCGTGCTATGTCAATCCAAGTTGTAACATAATTGGAAGGTAGGTCGAATAACCAATCCTTGGCAATATCAGCTAAAGAAAAAAGAAAAGTGCGAAGTTTTATTTGGTCTTCAGATACTCCATGTGGTTTTGTACTCAAACAAACCATATGAAATTCTTTTATGTGTTTATGCGGATTTTCGCTTGGCAAACCATGATAGGTAGGTAGAAGATGTATCAAGCCCATCTTAAGTACGAATGGTGTTTCTCCATTCGATAATGTAATGCACAACGACTGTTGGTTGTGTGGTGCCGCGACAAGTTTGTGAATGGTTTGATCTTCGTCAGCCATTGGAATCTATTTATTGTTGGTGTCCTCAAAGTGTGTTTCGGCTGTGGAGGATGATTCTAGTTATTGTTGGAATCGTTGTTGTCGCTGTCTTCTTTCCTGAAGTTTGCGTGCGTGCAACCTTCGGGCAACTGCTTCTATTTTCGGTTCAAAATCTGCAAATTCGCCCGGATTCTTCATGGTCATAAATCAAAGCAAACAATATTAGTAACTTTGCCGTAGTCCCTGGCAACGACGCCAATTTGACAAGCATCGTATTTGTCAAATAAAATATTCTTTAACCTCAAAATAAATAAATAAAAATATAGTATAGAGAAGAAGGGTCGATCCGTAGGTACTAAGGAGTTTCCAATATTGATCTGAATCGATCTTTAACCAAGAACCTGCAAGTAAAAAAAAGGGTTTAACGAAATGAGTTGAATAAATCTAAGCAAACGAAAATGATAAATAAAGGAAAGTAAATAGTTAAAAGCAATTATGATAATATATAGCCTCCTGCTTTGCATTGCCTCAACTCTTTTCGATCACTGAAATAGATTTTACTTCGAGTTCTTGCCGGTTACAGTCTATAAGGCCCTACCCTTGTAACTTGCTCTTCTCTATGGTGAACTAATTTTCCATGGTCAATCCTTAGAATTTAGCACTTTTTTTTATTAGTGACGACAATCGATGCTAATGCCAATGCTGTATTATGTGTTGGAAAAGCCCATGCTCGGATAATTTTGTCTCAATGAGAACAATATCCGATCTTGATTTCCCTCAGCAGGCTGCCGCTAAGTTTGTTCTTAGGGAGTTGAATTTGCTACAAGCCTACTCTTGTCCCCAACGGTAGATCAAAAGGTCGATCAAACCAATGCTCGCTTTTGGAATGAAGGAGTTGAGATGTTTAAAGGAAAAGCCGATTGCCAATCCAGTAATGCTGAAAATCAAGAAAGAAGTTTGAAGGTATGAAGAGCTCTTGCAATTCTCACGAAATGAATTGGGTTTCGCTTAGCTATCGGCTAATGGTAAATTTAGCTAAGCATGACTATGGAAGATATCATACTTAGCATTAAAACAAAGAAAAAGAACTTAAAAGAATAACGTAAAGAGAAAGGAAATTTATAAAGCTTTAAAAGCAAAAACAAACCAAGAACAAGAGATGATTCATAGCTTACCCCATAGGGGGTATTTATAGTATCTAAAATCCCTAAAAATAATGCTAAAAGATAAAAGATAAATCTCAAAATAATATTCAAATTTTAATCCTAAACAAAAGATAATCCCAAGTTTAAATTTTAAATCCGTCTGGTAAGCTATCGAAATGCGGCTGATAAGCTATCTGATGTTGCTGACATCATCTTCTAGAAGTGCTGACGTGGCATCCAGTCAGATTTTTCATGCCCAGATTCATGCCCACTAGCTCAGCCTTGACTCCAAATAAAATTTGCAAAACTTTGCACTTTTTAGCACAGTTTCTTAAATCCAATGTCCTGCACAGAAATTAAGAGAAAACACCCAAATTAGCAACATAAACCGTCAAACAATGAGTAATTAATAACAAAATAGTAACTATTTAAATCACTCACCACCCATATCTATATCGGTGTAACATAGAAAATAATAACTTTATTCTTAAATTTTCCATAACATTGTCATGATAATTCATATATGTTTCATTATTGAAATGACATGCACTATTTTTGCTGATGTTATATTTTACTTACTATTTTTGCTGCTGTTATATTCTAGTTACTAAAAATTTTTACGCCTTTTGTCATGTTCTATCCATCTTGCCAAAATTCTAAAAAAATAGTGTTATGTTTTTAATGGAAATGCTAAATGTTGAACTCTTCGCAACTCTGCGATCCATGTAGGGGTTAGGCTCTAGTAGGTTATTTCTTTTTAATAAAAAATAAGTTTGATTTGCACAAGGCAAATTGTGTTTATTGCAATCTGGAAAAGAAAAACAATTTAATGTAATTAGGGATAGAGTCATAAATCAAGATCATGGGATAAAATATAATTAATCATAAAATGAGAGAAGCAACGTCTAAATAATTAAAAATTAGAGTATAATAAATAAAAAAGCTTATAATAGTTTTTTAGTAAAGAAAAAATGTGTGGACACAGTCCCAAGAATCTATATAGATCCGTCACTGAATGTGACAAAATAAATGAGAAAGTGGACATATGAGGGATCACTTGCATTATAATCTTCTACCATGTTCGTGCATGAGAAGAATAACATTCCTGGAAATTCAACAATTAAAGTTTTTTGACCAAAGAAACGTAGAATTGATAATGGATGGACTTTGGAAATGTTTCCACAAGCTTTCCCATAAAGTCACTTTTTGTTTTAAAAATGGAATCAAATTCACTTTGCAATTAAATAAAAAATTGCAATGTTTTAGTTGGAAGATCAAGACTTTCTGTTTCTAAACAAATTATTTGAAGGCATAATGGCAAAAAATGTTCCTAACATTTGACTGAATAGTCACTTTGGATCATATTTTTTCTTTTGAAGCACTTTAACCCTCAACATTTTATTTTTTTAGTCAAAATGACTCATCCGTGGATAAAAACTGTTATTCAACTAACGATAAACAACTTGACAAAAATATACGTCAGCGGAAAAAATAATCTTTGTGTACATAATACTGCTATGTCAGTGTGCACTGCCATGAAGGTTTGCAACATCATCTCAAGCCACTTACTATTAGTTAACTATAAATTTTTATTCATGGATGGGCTATTTTAACCTAAAATGAAACGTACAAGTTAAAATGCTTTCAAAAAATAAAGATTAAAATGACTATTATGTCAAACGTCAGGGACATTCTTAGCATTACACCTTATTTAAACCAACATTTAACTGTTTTCCTATATTTCTAGAACTAGTATTATTTTCCAAATTTATTGCTCTATGTTTCTAGGATTTTTCAGAACCTCTCGTTTTGGTCATGTTTTGGTTTGCTATCTCACATTCTATTGCTTTTGTTTGTCAAAAGTTGGTATAATAAGAAGGGTAAATTGAAAATTTCATCACTCAACTTTGATCTCATTCTTGTTTTAACCATTGAAGTTTATTTTTTCTTAATTAAATCACTAAACTTTCAATTTCCTTCTATTTTGATCACGCGGACATTAAATCAGAAATGGAAGGATGACATGACAGCCACATCATTTCCTTTATTTTATTTTATCTTCTTCCTCAAAAGATGCATGTAATATACCAAAATTTTGGCTAGTGACCAAAATGTAAATTTTGAAAGTTTTGGGGTTAAAGTATAAACTTTGGAAAAGTTTGGGGACTAAAGTGTAAATTTCCCCAATAAGTAATTTTATTCATTATAAGAGAGAATCGGATCGAAATAAGTACCTTGATATTGGTTTTAAGAATAAGATACAGTAAAAGGTACTGAATTTGGATCGAATAAAATTGTTAAGTGTGCTCAGGCCAGGAAAATATTAGGATGGTGACCTCCGGGAAGGTCCCATAAAAGTGTTTCTGATCGATATTTTGGACTCAGTAAGAGTAGAGAATATTCGTATGGATTATCATAAAGGAATTATAAGAGAAATTTTATTCTATGAAGATTTTCGATAATTATCGAAATAATAGACTGAGTTAGGAAAATTTAGTCTAAGTCCTTGGAAAAGGAAGTTTTTATGGGATAATAGAGTTTATTTCCCGAATATGGAAATATAGAATTTTAGGAATAAATCCAATAGCTCAGAAAAGGTAAAATTGCAGTAGAATTATTTTATGAATATCGAAAAATTGAATCGAACTGGAATTTCAAAGGCTGATCCAAAAGCCATGGCAAAGTCATAAAATACTATTTTATGAATATTTTATTATAGTTGGTTGGGTTCCAACTAGATTTAGTTGAATTTTTACAAGAATGGCAAACTAGTAAATAAAAACTAGTTGGAGGGCAAATTGGTTATTTGGCCCCAATGGCAATTTTGAAATATTTAAGAAGTTATAATGGCAATTTTGGAAAGAGGAAATGGAAGATTAAATCTTGGCCCTTGATTGATGATAAAATCAATCTCAACCATTGAATAAAAAGGGTAAAACTGTAATTTCACTATTAAATAAATCTAATATTCATTTAATAGTTATATGTGTAAAATAATGGTGAAATGATGAACAAAAATGTTCATCTTTTATAGCCAAAAACGTGAGAGCTAGGGAAAGAAAGAGAAAAATTTTCTATCAAGCCTCGAAACTCGATTTTCAGGTAATCTCTTCAACGACAAAGTTGTTGTACTCTTCAAGCTCTATCTTTTGATATCAATAAGTCATGGAATCCATGCTTGATTGATGAGAATTTACATGAGAAAGAAATTAGGGTTTATGGATTAAATTGGGGCTTTTGAGATTTTATGATTCCATGATTGAATTCAAGTTGAAATCAAGTTAGTATGATGTTAAAATCATGATACAGAGTTGGGATTTAAGTTCTACATGTTTTGATTATTATGAAGATGATTAGGGTTTCTGAATTCGAGTTTAATTTAGGGTTTGTAATGTTGAATTAATGATCTAGTAAGTTTGAATTGTTATTTGGAAGCAAAACCCTAAGTTAAAGGTATAGGGACCATTTTGGCAAGTTTAAAAGTTAGAGGAACAAATCTGATTTTTATGATTCTGGTGTGTATTTATGTTATTAATGATGTTAGAGACATGAAATTGAAGTTAGAATGTTAAATTGAGTTGAATCGAATTAGTGACTATTTTGACAAATTGTCAAAGTTAAGTGACCAAATCAAAAATGAAGTTTTGTATGGGGGCTAAATCTGATTTTTAGTTGTAATGATGGATTTAAGGTAGTAATGTTGAATTGAGGACTAATTTGCAAAGTTAAGAAGCTTGAATCCTTATCTTTGCATTTTAGTGACTATTTTGTCAAAGAATGAAAAATAAGGGAGAATTATTTTGAATAATTATTTGGTGAAGAAGGTGATGAGTTGGTGGTTTAAAGCAAGAAATTGGACTAAATTAAAAAGTAGAGAAGTAAGGAGAAGTTAGTATAAAAATTTGAAGTTTATTTATGGAAGCTGTGTAGAAAACTGGATTATGCCAGCAAGTTTGAAAATTCACCATAAATTCTACAAAAATGGCTATATGGTGAATTTTATATCTATGTAAAGATTTGTTCGTCTACTTTCGTTTCCAGCAAACGGAAACCGATTTCGAGTTTCGAGTCAAAAGATATGAATTTTTAAGTGGCGAAAGGTTAGAAAACAGAGCACCAGTCTGTTCCGAATTCCAGCTCTGTAATTGACTTTGAAAATTCGCCATAAATCGTACAAGTTGAATTCAGACTATTAATTTATATGGGTGAAAAGCTTATTGAATCTAGTTTTTTTCAGAACAAACGGAGTCGAATTTCGAGTTGTAAATTATTTTATAGAAATATTTCTTTGAAGGTAGTGCAGTCTGCCAGAAAATGAGAATTGATATATTTTGTATCTAAGGTTAATTAGTAAGCTTGAAATGGGTTAATGGAAGTTCAAATTGGTCACTAAGGACCATAATGAGTTTTCGAACAATTCAAGGAAGGAAGGAAATTTTGGAAATTCTGTATATTCGAATGATTAGATTTGATAGCATGTTTGAGAAATTGTTAGATTTGAATCTAACAATTTGTTGTTTACATTCATGTGATTAATGAAGTTTGATCCGAATCAAAAGAGGGTTCGAGGTACTATGAAAGAAAGGATCGAATAGAGCTTAGTGAGGCAAGCTAATAAATGGACCAGGTGAGTGTATTTATATGTTTTGAAATGTATTTTAGTAGACTTTTAAGAATTTTATTTACTTGATTTTATTGAAATGATAACATGGTTTTTGTATAAGTTATATGATGTTTTACAAGCAAAATAAAAAATGTTAGTACATGATAGAGTATGAACTGCCCTATTATGTTCTATTATGGCAAGTTATTATTGAATAATGGTGATATATGAATCATTTACAAAATGATAATTTACAAGTTATTGATATGGATTTATTGCCCAAGTTTATGATAGAGAGATACAATATAGTGGCATGCCATTAGAGGTCTAGCAGTCTGGGACTGCGTGTAGCTACACACCGATCTTCGGATCTATATGTTTACCTGCACTTATGTGTCTATATGATGCCGACACTTATGTTTCTATATGATATCGACACTCATCTGTCTATATGATACCGACACTTATGTGTCTATATGATGTCGACACTTATGTGTTTATATGTTACCGACACTTTATGTGTCTATATGTTTATCGTCACTTCAGTGACTAGTACTCTGGGAGTACCGATCTCGCATACTTCAGTTTCTCTCTATACATAAAATTCTTGGGCTAAAGGTATAAGGAATTGATATAAATGATCTTTATAGGATTCAAATGGAAAACAAGAGATTTATTGAGTATATTAATTTGGCTTACCATGCCTAACATATGTATATGAGATTCAAATGGAAATCTCAACCATTAAATAAAAATTTATGTAAGGCCACATTTTAGCCTCTAAAAAAGTTTCATTTTAGAAAAGCCCTTGTTTAGATGTGAAAGTTGGATATGAAGATTTGACTTGGCTGATATTGGATTTTGGACATGTATGCGATTGTTGGTTAGTAGACTGGTTTTTGGCTGGGCTAACTTGAATTGTGTAACATCCTTAACGTATACTCGTGAGCCGAATATACATTAAAGATGTTACATAGTCATTATAAGAAATCTTGACTTGTAAATTTTTTTGACCCAAACTTTATCTTGTAGTTTAACCCTTTCTCGGTTTTGAATTAAAAACTACGTCAGTCTATAGCAACTAGTTTCGACCCTGAACTGTTTTATAAAACTTATAGATGAGTTATTGTAATAAAAATATTATTCAGGATGGAAACTAGGTACACTGCTTAGACCCTTTCTTGATTTTAAAATTATTACACGATTTGGGTTAAACTATACTTAACTACATCGAAAATTATAACTACTTATAGTAAACCATTTTCTAAATCATACATTCGTAATAGTGCTAAAACATTTTGTAAACTTAAGCTTACAAAATAGTTTGTCTCTTTAAATCTACTGCATATATGTACATGCCCACTAGATATCAAACTTATAACTTAAGATGTACATACCGTGATTAATAGCGTAACTTGATTTTCCAAATTAATAGCTCCTTCTTGCCATTCTACCTGGGAGAACCTACATGTGAAATAACACACGCTAAGTACGAACTTAGTGAGGCAATAATCTTATTTAACAAACATAAAGTAAAGTACTACTTATCATATGATATCATATCAAGTTCTCTACCTAAGATAGGATAGTAATATCAAGATCACTAGAATTTCATGTACATATTATAAGTTTCTAACTTGCTCATGGTTTTAATGTTCTATCATCATAAAATAAATCATATACATGGTATGTTTCGTATACATAACATAATTCACATAAGCAACATGGTACACATTCATGACATGTTTTATATACATAACATGGTTCATATACGTAACATGATTCATATTCATGGCATGATCCATTTATATAACATAATTTCTTATACGTGACATATTTCACTTGCATGATTCTCATACGTGGCATAATTCATATACATGTTTTCATTCATATATACATGACTAATTCACATACATAACATGATACTTGTACATGGCACAATTCATATGCATGGCATAGTTCATACACGTAACATAATTTGTATACATGGCATGATTCATATGCATATCATATTTCTTATATATGTGACATACTTCGTATACATGGCATAATTCATGTGCTTGGCCTGATTCATATACTTGACATAATTCATATACATGTCATGCTTCATATACGTGGCTTAATTCATATACGTGGCATAATTCATATACTTGACATATTTCATATACATAACATGATTCATTTACATGACATGATTCTTTTACTTGACATTATTCATATACGCGATTTAATTCATATACATGGGATGTTCCGTATTCATGGCATGGTTCATATACTTGACATATTTTATATACATGGCATGGTTCATATTCATGACATGATTCATATACGTAACATGATTCTTATATCATTTCCCAAAGTACGCTATATGAGATCGAGGTACGCGAGTCATCTTGAAATGACACCGTAGTGTCTAACATAAACGTAAAGATGAGTACGTACTCGGGGACGCTCTTTGCTCCCAATAAACATAAAGCACCTCTACAGTGCACTCGGGCACAGTGGGCGTAAATCCCAGGGTGCGACACCTTGACAGTGCACTCGGGCATAGTGGGCGTAGATCCCTAGTGTGTGTGTGCGACACAATCATTTTGTCACAATTTCTGTTTAATAACATGAACATAAGGGTGCAGCTGCTAAAGACTCTATGGCAGGCCAACTATACCATGGACTCTCATACTCAATACATGGGCATTTCTTCATTACCAATCGAATTTCATCAATCATATGGATAGGAGTTTCATATTCATATTTTATCGTAACTGTTCATGGAAATCGATAATTATCATAATTAATCATATAAATGGACATTTCATGTTTCATGCTCTATCATAAATAGCCAGGGCAAACATAGATCATCATATAAATAAACAATTCATATTTCATACTTCAACATATTTGAGCATGGAAAACATAAATTAACCTATATATATAAATATAAATAATGCAATATCATTTTAATTTTAGGTCGACTACTCACAAGTCTTCCTAATTGTAATTTAAAACATATAAATGCACTCACCTGGGCCATGAATAGTATGCCTCACTAAGCTTACTCAAGGTTTTTATTTTTCTTTTATCACTGGTTCTCTTTCGATCCCTTTTAGAACTGTATAAGATCAATCGAACATATACATTACCATTCTCATAGTCGACTTAAATCTAACATTGCTAACTTGATTCTTCAACATCACTATTCGAATATAATTTTTTTCTGAAAATTTCCCCAATATTCTCCAAGGTTGCCAAATTGGTCCCTAGGTCCTTAATGACCATTTTGAAAATCAAACAATTGTTCAAGCCTAATTTGAACAATTTACATAATTAATTACTTATTTTGGACTATTTCCTTTTTAGTCCTTAAACTTTATAAAAGTGACAACTTAGTCACTACTTCACTTTTGTACATAAATTCATGTACAAATAAACCATTCATAAATTTTCTAACATTCTTAAAATTTTTCCTTCAACTTTCCACTTTATTCAATTTGGTCATTCACTAACTTTTTATTTTTGAAAAGGTCCTTAAAATTTCCTTTCTTGTCATTTCAATCATTCAACTTTCAAAACATGCTTGAATATTCAATTCTATCAAATTTCCATAAATTCAAGACCAATCCCTAATTTTTTTCTAAATTGCCGAATTTGTCCTTCAACTTCCAAAATTTTTATTTTGGTCCCTAATCACCAATTCAAGCTACTTTCACCATAATTCAATGATTCCAATGCTAAAATTAAAATTTACAATAATTTCCCCTAATTTTTCCAAATTTTCGAAATAATCCCTAAATTTACAACTTGGAAAATTATTCAACATATCATCAAAATAGGTCTTCTATCACCATAATTCAATCAATTTCATCCTTAATTTAGCTTCCTAATTAAAACCCCTAAATCTTAGAGTTAGGGTTTATAACTTCAAACATGGAATTAATCCAATTTCAAGCTTGATTCCATGTTTATAACATTAATTCTACACAAAACAACCTTAATTTCATCATCTACTTTAATTCCCACAATCAATCTTCATCCATGAAATGAACCAAACTTGACATTTATCATGCAATATTACTATCAAAATGAAGAGAATCAAGTGTAGAATAATTTACCTAAATAAACTTTACTTGAAACTAGCCTTGAATTCTTCAAATTTTGGCTTGAAAGTTTGAAACTTCTTCCTCCTTATTTTTTTTCAGAATTCGAACAGCCCCTTGTGTAGAGAAGATGATTTTTTTATCATCTTTTGATTTATTTAATCCATGTGTAAAGGTTAAATGAATTTTGAATTCATTTAACTAGTGAAATTACTAATTTGCCCTTTTATTATAATGGCCAAGATTCAATCTCATCAAAATCAATGGCCATGATTAAATCCATGTGTATTTGACATTTCAAAATTTCCCTCAAAGTTTCAAAATATTTCAAAAATGCCATCCATGGCAAATGTCTAATTTGCCCTCTAACTAGACTTTATTTACAACAAGACTTAAAAATTGTCATTCCATAAAAATTTAACCAAATTGGTTCCATTCTAACCAGCCTCATTCCCAAAATATAATAAATTTTAATCTATGATATTTATTCGATCCAATTATTCAAATTTCATTTAATACGATTTCCAAAAAAAATTTCTTAGAGCTTTATTAACAAAATATTCATAAAATAATATTTTATGAATTTTCCATAGTCTTTGGAACTGTCTTTAAAATTTCAATTAGATCTGATATACCGATATCCATAAAATACTTCTACTACAATTTTACCCTTTCCGAGCTATTTGATTTATTCCAAAAATTTTATATTTCCATATCCGGGAAATAAAATTTATTTTTCCATAAAAACTTCCTTTTTTTCCAAGGACTTAGACTGAATTTTCCTAACTCAATCTATTATTCTGATAATTATCAGAAATCTTCAAAGAATAAAATTTCTCTTAAAATTCCTTTATCGATAATCCATACGAATTTTCTCTACTCTTACTGAGTCCAAAATATCAATCAGAAACACTTTTATGGGACCTTCCCGAAGGTCACCTATCCTTGGGCTACTCTAGCCTGAGCACGCTTAACAATTTTATTCGATCCAAATTCGGATAATATAAGACTCGTATGAAAAATCCGGTAACACAGAAATACCGCTCTTGGGGTGAACTATTCATTTACGGGGTTAAATTACATAACTTTTTAAAATTACACTTTGGTCTCTAAACTTTTTCAAAGTTTACACTTTAGCCCCTAAACTTTCAAAAATTTCATTTTAGTCACTAGTCCAAAAATTGGGATATTACAATTCCTTCCCCCTTAAGAAAATCCGTCCTCGAATTTTCAACGTATACTCTTTTCAAACGATTTTGTATTTTGCTTATTCATTCTCTCTTCAGTTTCCCAAATGATTTTCTCTACTTTATGATTTCTCTAGAGGACTTTAACCAATAGAATTTTCTCATTCTTTAATTCTTTGACTCCATATACTAGGATTTTCACTGGTTCTTCTTTATACACCAAACCTGGTTGCTGTTCAACCTCCTCAGAGGTAAGTATATGTGAAGAATCCGATCAATACCTCTGAAACATGAATACATGAAACATATAATGAGTCTTGTTCCTATTTGGAGGTAAAGCCAATTGATAAGCCATTGGTTCCTTTCTTTTTAAAATCTCATAAGGCTCAATAAATCTTGAACTAATCTTTCCATTTCTATCAAAACATAACACCTTCTTCCAAGGTGAAACCTTTAAAAACACTTTTCTAACCTTTAAAAACACTTTTCTCTAACTTCATATTCAATATCCTTTTTCTTTTTATTTGCAAAGGCATTTTATTGATCCATGGCGGCCTTAAAAAGATGTCTTATAGAATCCGTATAATCCTTTCAAAATGCCTATCTGTTTGCGGATGAAAAGTTGTACTAGAATTTAATTTAGTACCTAAAGCTTCAAATAACGTACCCCTATACCTTGAAATAAACCTTGGGTATTTATCTGACACTATTGATGCTGAGACACCATGTAGTCTTACTATCTCTCGAACATAAAGTTCTGCATATTTATCCAGCGAATAATCCATTCAAACTCAGTAATATAATCAACCATTTGGCTTAATTTCATAGTCATGTACTTTCCTAATTTCAGCTTGTCTCCTCTTTTCAAGACATCTTTCATCTATAGATTGCAAATCTTTGAATTGATCCTATAGCTAACTTTAACTAACATTCTACTGTTAAGGAACCATCTTGTTCCACAGACAATTGCGCATTCATCATGCGCAAGACAAACAATGTCTTTTGACTAAAAGTATCTGTCACTACATTAACCTCCCCAGGGTGGTAATCTATAACCACATCATAATCCTTTAAAAATTCAACACACCTTCGTTGTCGCAGATTCATATCCTTTTGCGTCATCAAATACTTTAAACTCTTATGATTCGTATAAATGTGACACTTTTCACCATACAAATAATGTTGCCAGATTTTTAAAACAAAAATCATAGCTGTCATTTCCAAATCATGTGTTGAATAATTCATTTCATAAATTTTTGAGCTGCCTTGATGCATAAGCTATGACACGACCTTCTTGCATCAACACGCAACTTAAACCATAAAGAGATACATCATTGTATAGAGTATATTCTTTTCCTGGTTCTGGTTGAATTAGAACTGGTGCTTCAATCCGAACTTCCTTTAATCTTTTGAAACTTTTCTGACAACCATAACTCACATTTAGAAAACTTGGCATAAAGTTACTTATCTCTTAAGATTTGTAGTACCATACGAAGATGATAGTCATACTCAACTTCGGTTTTTGAATAAACTAAAATATCATCTATAAAGACCATAACAGTCCATATAGGGTTGGAATACTCTATCATCAAATCCATGAATACAGCAGAGGCATTTGTAAGCCCAAACAGCATCACCATAAACTCGTAATATCTATACATAGTTCTGAATGATATCTTCGATACATCTTCTTCCTTGACTTTAAGCTGATAATAACCTTGATCAAAGATCTATATTTAAAAATACTATTGCATCTTTAAACTGATCAATAAATCCTCAATCCTTGGTAGATGATACTTATTCTTAATGGTTACTTTATTCCATTGACGATATTCTATACATGATCATAGATAACCATCTTTCTTCTTTACAATTAATACCGGGGCACCCTATGGCAATACATTCGGTCGAATGTAACCCCGGTCTAACAATTCTTATAATTGAACTTCTAGTTCCCTTAACTCAATAGGCGTCATTCTATATGGTGCCATTAATATCAGCTTAAATCCAAGATAAACATCAATCCCAAACTGTATTTCCCTATCCGGAGGCAACCCTGGTAACTCATCCGGGATTATATCAAGAAATTCCTTTACAGTCAGGATGTCTTCAATCTATTTAGGTAACTTTTGTGTATCTTCTATACAAACCAAACATGTTTCCCATCCATTGCATAACAGCTCTTGAGCTATTGTTGCAGAAATTACTGACTTTAAACTGTCAGTTCTTTCTTCCTTAAAAATTACTTCAAACCATCGGGTTCCTAAAGTACTAACATTTTCTTCTTACATTTCACATCTGCATCATATGCAGATAACCATTCCATTCCAAGAATGTCTTCAATTTCATGGAATGGGAATTCCATTAAATCTATCAGGAACTTGATTTCTTGAATTCTAATGAACCTTTCCTTGTGCTACTATCTTAGTACCAATATATATTAATCGAACCAAAATCAACTAATACAATTACACTTACAGGTTCTTTCCATAGCCTTCGCTTTGTTCATAGCCTCTTGGAATTTTGATAAGTTTATGCCCAATATAATCTCCTTGGGACTTAGATGAAACTTCTCTATAAACCATTCACATCGAAACCTTTCGATCGGCACCAATTTAACTGCATACCGACTCAGTCTATTAAAATCTAACTCGTACTCATAGACTGTATGAGTACCTTATTTCAAACTTAGGACTGTTGCGCACTTCTCTTTTAACTAGTTGCCAACATACTTGGCTTTAAACATTCTTCTTCCTTCTTTTGATTCCCATAATTAAACATTTATCGCAGTCCATCAATACTTAACATCACCTATTTCTACTAAAACTTATTCATGTTATTGAGGAGCATAATCAAGTTACACAGTAGTACATCAGTAACATGATATCTTAGGGGCATGTACTTAACATTAAATCACATTAAACTCGATTTAGCCTCCAGAATCGGCTAAACCTGTAGCTCTAATACCAATAAATGTAACATCCTTAACGTATACTCGTGAGCCGAATATACATTAAAGATGTTACGGAGTCATTGTAAGAAATCTTGACTTGTAAATTTTTTTGACCCAAACTTTATCTTGTAGTTTAACCCTTTCTCGGTTTTGAATTAAAAACTACGCCAGTCTATAGCAGCTAGTTTTGACCCTCAACTGTTTTATAAAACTTATAGATGAGTTATTGTAATAAAATATTATTCAGGATGGAAACTAGGTACACTACTTAGACCCTGTAGCGAATGTCTTTTTTCTTAAACATCGCTAAAATAAAAACGATGGGGTTTTCGAAATGTTTTTGAAAGATGTTTGGATATAAAATATTTATTCCGTGGGGTTTACAAAAACCTTATAAAAATGGAGTCGCCACCGGCCACTTAGGTAGGCCGGACACCATAAAACCAGAGATTCAAAAAGACAGGGTTCGGGAGTCGGTTACGGATGGGGAAGGATTAGCACCCCCACACCGCCCAAAATTGGTACTTTAATAATTACCGCTTTATTAATATTGGATTTTCCGGATTAGAGTGACGATTATTTTAAAATTCGATCATAATTGCGAATATATTTTAAGGGTCCCGTTACCCGAGAATAAACGCCCAACCACTATCACTACGCTTGATACTGGCCCCGTTTACGCTCGGATAAAAGGACGCCGCATTAACAATTTATAAACCATATGCAATCTCAGTGGCGAAAATGTAAAATATAACAGATAACTTGAAGACAGTGAATATTCACATAATAAAATACTAATCTAATAAATGATATGCTAGATTAAATCATGCATAATATATATTATTCTAAATGATAAATAAAAGCAACTTTAACAAATCAGAACAACAATGCAGGAATAACTACGTTATATGTAGACGAACAAATATTAAAAATATACATGCTATTAATAAAATATATTTTAACATATATGAACAATATATTATACGTGAAAGAAAACATATTAACACATAACCTAAAAGCCAAGGAAACGTGCAATACGTACAAAAATACAAAACATACTTCTTTCGAATTAACTAGAACATAACATGCTTTAATACGGATGATCAGATAAAAAACATGAATATCATACTTAACACATATATATATGCAAACATAAAATACGAGTCACATACGAGGGACATGAAATAAAATAATATCAACATATACGATTATAATACGAACAATAATATTTACAAAGAAAATAGGACTGAAATGAAAGAAAAACTAAAGTCAGTGGCAAAAATTAAAGAACAATAATATGTAATTTGGGGATGAAATTGTGAAATAAACAAAACCTAAAAGGACCAGGATTGTAATTAGACCAAGGGGCAGACCCAAAGTGAAAAATTCAAAAACGCGGGATGGTTAAGGGCGTAATTTTACCATTCATAAACTGATTCGGTGTAATTTAGTGACTAAATTGTAACCTTTTAAAAAAATCAGAGGGACTAGGACTGTGATTATACCATGCGGCAAGACAAAAATGAAAATATTGAAAACGCGGTGGGATTAAGTGTGTAATTTACCCATTTCAAAAATAATAATAACTATAAAAAACCCGTTTTTAGACCGAAACCCATTTTCCCCCTCATTTCTTTCATTTTCAGTTTTGTAACCCTGCTTATGTTCTTCATTCTCTCTCATTTGTTCTTATAATACCCAGAATCCGGCGGCCGGCCGCCGTGTTCTCCGCCGCCGGCCGTCGCTAACCGGCGCCGGTAGGCTCCCAAAATACACCAAAACATTCCCCTTGTCGTCCTCAATACGAATCTGTGGTTGGATTCAGAGGATATCCTTTCTTTTACTCTAGATCTAAGAAATACGAACCCAAAAAAAATATTTTTTAGACCAAAATACAACTACAAAGGGTCTTCTCTTCCCTTTAGTTCACCAGATCTGGCTTGTAGAAGCCGAGAGGTTTGTCACCGAGAGAAGGAAGACCCACAGACAACGCCGGTAAGACTACCTCTTTTTGTTTTCGCTTTTTTATTTACATTTTTCGTATATGCATGTAAAAAGAAACAAGTAAGAAAAAGAGATAAGTGTTTACCAATGGACCCCTTTTTTGATTATCTCGACTGGTTACAAGTTTTTGGTTTTACAAGCTCTCTGTTCTTTTTTTGTTACTACTCTCTCTGTTTTTTTTGCTAATCTTTTTTGCTCGCTCGCTAAAATTATTTCCGTTACAACAGCCCCGTTTCATATATATCACTGCCTCTGCTTTTGTTGCAACTTGTATCTTCTTTTCCAGATCTGACATTTGCTTGTTGTCTTTGGCATAATCTGAACGCGGGGACTGAATATCGGCGCGGTGGCGGTGTGGTCGTTTCGCGAGGGCGGACGCATTTTCGGTCGTTAGATCGATCCGATCTAACGGTCGAGATGGCTTGAAGAACGATCGGCTGGATGAAGCCTCGATCGATGAGACGGCGAGATTTCGCCACGTGGAGCTCCGCAATCGAGGAGTCGAACGCGCGTGGATCTTACGCGCGTGGGATATTAAAGCGTCCGCGCGTGGACCACACGCGCGCGCGTGGCACTCGAACGGTCCATACGTGTGGAGCACGCGCTGGCGCGATATTTTTGACCTTGGTTGCATCGTGGCCGTTGGATCAGATCTTGATCCAATGGCCCACAGTTACCTGCACATTGTAATTAGATAAGATTCAGATTTGGGCCAAACGGGCCTTGTAATTGGATTTGTAATTGGACTGTAATTTTTTATTTGGGTTTAATATATATTTAATTTTTTCATTTAGTCAGCCCAATAATAATAATAGTACAGCAATACATATACATACGAAAATATATACTTATATTATACGATCATTAATTAATATAATATTCTAGTATACGTACGTATAATCATACATATAATTAACATAACATTTATATATTAATCAAATACGCTCATACTCTAGATACATACACGACATACATATACCCCTAATACGTATACATAGCTTATACATGCACACATCACCTTATATTAGTAACATTCATATAATAAATATACATGCAATATTAATATATTTACAAGTAAAAATGAGTGATTACAGACCCTTTCTTGATTTTAAAATTATTACACGATTTGGGTTAAACTGTACTTAACAATATCGAAAATTATAACTACTTATAGTAAACCATTTTCTAAACCATACTTTCGTAATAGTGTAGAAACATTTTGTAAACTTAAGCTTACAAAACAGTTTGTCTCTTTAAATCTACTGCATATATGTACATGCCCACTAGATATCAAACTTATAACTTAAGATGTACATACCATGATTAATAGCGTAACTTGATTTTCCAAATTAATAGCTCCTTCTTGCCATTCTACTTGGGAGAAACTACGTGTGAAATAACACACGCTAAGTACGAACTTAGTGAGGCAATAATCTTATTTAACAAATATAAAGTAAAGTACTACTTATCATATGATATCATATCAAGTTCTCTACCTAAGATAGGATAGTAATATCAAGATCACTAGAATTTCATGTACATATTATAAGTTTCTAACTTGCTCATGGTTTTAATGTTCTATCATCATAAAATAAATCATATACATGGTATGTTTCGTATACATAACATAATTCACATAAGCAACATGGTACACATTCATGACATGATTTATATACATAACATGATTTATATACATAACATGATTTATATACATGACATGGTTCATATACGTAACATGATTCTTATTCGTGGCATGGTCCATTTATATAACATAATTTCTTATACGTGACATATTTCACTTGCATGATTCTCATACGTGGCAGGATTCATATACATGTTTTCATTCATATATACATGACTAATTCACATACATAACATGATACTTGTACATGGCACAATTCATATGCATGGCATAGTTCATACACGTAACATAATTTGTATAAATGACATGATTCATATGCATAGCATATTTCTTATATATGTGACATACTTCGTATACATGGCATAATTCATGTGCTTGGCCTGATTCATATACTTGGCATAATTCATATACATGTCATGCTTCATATACGTGGCTTAATTCATATACGTGGCATAATTCATATACTTGACATATTTCATATACATAACATGATTCATTTACATGACATGATTCTTTTACTTGACATGATTCATATACGTGATTTAATTCATATACATGACATGTTCCGTATTCATGGCATGGTTCATATACATGACATATTTCATATACATGGCATGGTTCATATTCATGACGTGATTCATATACGTAACATGATTCTTATATCATTGCCCAAAGTACGCTGTATGAGATCGAGGTACGCGAGTCATCTTGAAATGACACCATAATGTCTAACGTAAACGTAAAGATGAGTACGTACTCAGGGACGCTCTTTGCTCCCCATAAACATAAAGCACCTCGACAGTGCACTCAGGCACAATGGGTGTAGATCCCCAGGGTGCGTGTGACACAATTATTTTGTCACAATTTCTGTTTAATAACATGAACATAAGGGTGCAGCTGCTAAAGACTCTATGACATGCCAACTATATCATGGACTCTCATACTCAATACTTGGGCATTTCTTCATTACCAACCGATTTTCATCAATCATATGGATAGGAATTTCATATTCATATTTCATCGTAACTGTTCATGGAAATCAATAATTATCATAATTAATCATATAAATGGACATTTCATGTTTCATGCTTTATCATAAATAATCAGGGCCAACATAGATCTTCATATAAATAAACAATTCATATCTCATACTTCAACATATTTGATCATGACAAACATAAATTAACATATATATATATATAAATAATGCAATATCATTTTAATTTTAGGTCGACTACTCGCAAGTCTTCCTAATTGCAATTTAAAACATATAAATGCACTCACCTGGGACATGAATAGTATACCTCACTAAGCTTACTCGAGGTTCTTATATTTCTTTTATCACTGGTTCTCTTTTGATCCCTTTTAGAACTGTATAAGATCAATCGAACATATACATTACCATTCTCGTAGTCGACTTAAATCTAAAATTGCTAACTTGATTCTTAAACATAACTATTCGAATATAATTTTTTTTTGAAAATTTCCCCAATATTCTCCAAGGTTGCCAAATTGGTCCCTAGGTCCTTAATGACCATTTTGAAAATCAAACAATTGTTCAAGCCTAATTTGAACAATCTTCATAATTAATTACTTATTTTGGACTATTTCCTTTTTAGTCCTTAAACTTTATAAAAGTGACAACTTAGTCACTACTTCACTTTTGTACATAAATTCATGTACAAATAAACCATTCATAAATTTTCTAACATTCTTAAAATTTTTCCTTCAACTTTCCACTTTATTCAATTTGGTCATTCACTAACTTTTTATTTTCAAAAAGGTCCTTAAAATTTCCTTTCTTGTCATTTCAATCCTTCAACTTTCAAAACATGCTTGAATCTTCAATTCTATCAAATTTCCATAAATTCAAGACCAATCCCTAATTTTTTTCTAAATTGCCGAATTGGTCCTTCAACTTCCAAAATTTTCATTTTGGTCCCTAGTCACCAATTCAAGCTACTTTCACCATAATTCAATGATTCCAATTCTAAAATAAAATTTACAATAATTTCCCCTAATTTTTCCAAATTTTCGAAATGGTCCCTAAATTAAAACTTGGGAAATTATTCAACATATCATCAAAATAGGTCTCCTAACATCATAATTCAATCAATTTCATCCTTAATTTAGCTTCCTAATTAAAACCCCCAAATTTTAGGGTTAGGGTTTATAACTTCAAACATGGAATTAATCCAATTTCAAGCTTGATTCCATGTTTATAACATTAATTCTACACAAAACAACCTTAATTTCATCATCTACTTTAATTCCCACAATCAATCTTCATCCATGAAATGAACCAAACTTGACATTTATGATGCAATATTACTATCAAAATGAAGAGAATCAAGTGTAGAATAATTTACCTAAATAAACTTTACTTGAAACTAGCCTTGAATTCTTCAAATTTTGGCTTGAAAGTTTGAAACTTCTTCCTCCTTATATTTTTTTTCAGAATTCGAACAGCCCCTTGTGTAGAGAAGATGATTTTTTTTATCATCTTTTGATTTATTTAATCCATGTGTAAAGGTTAAATGAATTTTAAATTCATTTAACTAGTGAAATTACTAATTTGCCCTTTTATTATAATGGCCAAGATTCAATCTCATCAAAATAAATGGCCATGATTAAATCAATGTGTATTTGACCTTTAAAAATTGCCCTCAAAGTTTCAAAATATTTCAAAAATGCCATCCATGGCAAATGTCCAATTTGCCCTCCAACTAGACTTTATTTACAACAAGACTTAAAAATTGCCATTCCATAAAAATTGAACCAAATTGGTTCCATTCTAACCAGCCTCCTTCCCAAAATAGCATAAATTTTAATCTATGATATTTATTTGATCCAATTATTTGAATTTCATTATATACGATTTCCAAATTTTCTTTCTTTGAGCTTTATAACCTCTCCACCATATTTCTAACTAAATCTAGTTAGAATCTCATCAATATTAACAAAATATTCATAAAATAATATTTTATGAATTTTCCATAGTCTTTGAAACTGTCTTTAAAATTTCAATTCGATCCGATATACCGATATCCATAAAATACTTCTACTACAATTTTACCCTTTCTGAGCTATTGGATTTATTCCGAAAATTTTATATTTTCATATCCGGGAAATAAACTTTATTTTCCCATAAAACTTCCTTTTTTTCCAAGGACTTAGACTGAATTTTCCTAACTCAATCTATTATTCCGATAATTATCAGAAATCTTCATAGAATAAAAATTCTCTTAAAATTTCTTTATCGATAATCCATACGAATTTTCTCTACTCTTACCGAGTCCAAAATATCAATCAGAAACACTTTTATGGGACCTTCCCAAAGTTCATCCATCCTTGGGCTACTCTGGCCTGAGCACGCTTAACAATTTCATTCGATCCAAATTCGGATAATATAAGCCTCGTATGAAAAATCCGGTAACACAGAAAAACCGCTCTTGGGGTGAACTATTCATTTACGGGGTTAAATTACATAACTTTTTAAAATTACACTTTGGTCCCTAAACTTTTCCAAAGTTTACACTTTAGCCCCTAAACTTTCAAAAATTTCATTTTAGTCACTAGTCCAAAATTAGGATATTACAAATTGAATTGGGTCAGTTTTGTAACTCTGGTCTATTTGATAATTGCCAAATTGTTTTTCATAAAAAAATTATGAAGGGACTGAATCCACTAACAGAGTGGATTTTTGAAATTTTACATTGATTTAAAATTATTGAATAAATATAAATCGATGGTTGGTATTAAAATTGAAAATAAGAAGATTTTCATAAATAAAGAAAAGTGAATAATCTCAAATTACACTTATTCAATTATCTTAAATCATTGTAAAACTCTTTGATTTTTACGTTGTATAAGTGTATCGTAACCATAACATATTAATTTTTTAAAAAATATTTTATGATATCTTTTTCCATCACCAACAAATTAATGATAAAAAAATGAAAGTGGCACGCATGAGTTACGATTAAGTAAATGATAATCTCCAATCTCCATGACTTTTCATGCTTACTGCAATGCTACAAGAAAAAATATGTGCTCAAATAACTAACCTTGCTCAAATCTTCCAACCAAAGTCAACAGCATACGAGATACATTAATTAGACTAGTGTTCATGAATGTTCATCCATTGTTTACTTTGTGTAGATTCGAATTTCGACATTTACCTTAAAAATATTATTCTAACACCATTGAATCAAAAAGCTTCATGTGTATATAATTACATTAGATTAAAGTTCACACGAACAAAATCCGTCAACTCTTTTTCTGTGTTACTTTATATACCTCACCAATAATTTTATGTCTATTGTATTAATGATTTTTTCATTGTTTTATTGATTGTCTATAATTTCTTGACAATATACGTGGTATAAAATCATTGTTATGATATATAAAATGGACAAACAAATTTTATTCTACATATTATATTACACATTTGATCCAAAGTTTAGGTATAATCTTATGACATAAATAAATCTAATGTTAGAATAAAAACAGTACTTTGTATTTTCTATATAAAGGTAATGAAGAAATACTAATTGCTCCCAAGTTGAAACAACAGGAAAAGCTGGATTTTAGTGAATGGCAATCTCCTTCTTCTTTTTCTTGCTTCTCTGCTCTTCCAAGAACAGCTATGGCTTCGAACCCAAAACCACAAAGGATCTTCCTCGTACTCACACTCTTCAAACCACTTCTCTGTTGCCACCAATCGTTTGCAAATCCTCTTCCAAAGGTTCAATTTTTTTACCTCTCATTGCTTTAATATATACATGTGCGCGCGCGGGCACGGGCACGTGTGTTTCGTTTATACATGAAAAAAGAGGAGACAGATTATCATGTTAAGCCAATAAAGGATTTAAATAGTCACCGTAATGCCATCATATGATTCTTTATCTTATGGTTGTAATTTTGTGCTTTCAAATAATTTTATTTTGTATTTATCATAATCGACTGCAATAACATTTATTATATCAGTAATTATAACAAACATGACATGATAAAGATAATAGGTTTAAAATATTGTTGGGAGAATGCTGATTTTTTTCGGAAGAAGTTTGTGATTATGTGAAATAACTGGTCTGACTATATATGACAGATTGAGATTTCAAATTTAATATGTGAATTATAGTCTATCAAACAGTTGGTTGAACCTCCAACAATCGGTGTTATCCTGTGTCGTTATTTTTGTCTCTCTTACATTACTGAAAACCGTGAACAGTTCACAGAATTAGAAGTACTTTGAATCCAGGATCCCCGACCTATTGGATATAGGTCGTAAACTTGCAAGTTGGGCACCACCGACCTAATTTAATCCGATTAGGAGTGGAAGAATAAATTTTGATGTTATTTTCTCTATTTACAGATATCAACGAAAAATCATCAATAAAAATAGTGAATAAGCATGGTCCATGTTCCGGACTGAGCCAAGACAAAGCAAATCTTGTCCCCTCTCATGCCGAAATTCTTCGCCAAGACCAAACCCGAGCTGATTCAATCCACTCCATGCTCTCCTCAAATTCCTTGGAGAAGACATCACTTCAAGACAAACCCGGAATCTCAATCGGCACCGGCAAATACCAAGTCGGTATTGGCTTTGGCTTGCCGAATACGAAGCTTTCCTTGGTGTTCGACACTGCTAGCCAATTAACATGGACTCAATGCCAACCATGCTCTGGATATTGCTATGATCAAAAGGAACCGATATTCAACCCGTTCAAGTCTTCATCTTATGCCGGCATTCGGTGCCCATCAGCGACCTGCAATCGAATTTCTTCCGAAGGTAATGATGATGGTTACTTAATTCTGAGTTATTTAGGTAGTAGATATTTTCTAGTGACATGATCAATATTTTAATTGCAGGTATGCAAAAAGGTTGCTCTTCCTCGTCAATATGTATATATGGCGTTACATACACGAATACAACGTTTTCAGTTGGCTTTCTTGCACAGGAAACCATCAGCCTAACATCTTCCGATGTGTTCCGAGGCTTCTTATTCGGTTGCGGCCAACGAAATCGCTTCCCTAATGGTAGACATGCAGCAGGGGTGTTAGGGCTCGGCCGTGGATGGTTTTCTATAGTTTCCCAAACTTCTAACAAGTACCACAAGGTTTTCTCATACTGCTTACCGTCAAGTGATGCATCTGCTGGATATTTAAAGTTCGGTGATGGCAACCTTCCGAGTTCGATTAAATTCACCCCGATGTCGAAATCATTCCAAGGTACAAACTATTACGGTCTTGATATGGTCGACATCGGCGTCGGTGGTGAAAGATTATCCATCGACAGGTCTGTTTTTTCAACATCCGGCACTGTCATTGATTCGGCATCTTTGATCACCCGGCTCCCTCCGGCTGCCTATTCAAGAGTCAGGAGATCTTTCGTAGCAAAGATGACGAATTATCCGACGGCACCGGCATTCGAAAACCTCGGGACATGCTACGATTTCAGTGGGAATTCTACTGTCGTAATGCCAACCATTACCTTGTACTTCGATGGGGGTGTTGAGATGCCGATTGATGCTAGAGGGATATTGTATATCAACAAGATATCTCAAGCATGTTTGGCATTTGCGAAGAACAATGAAGATGATGATGTGATGATTGTAGGAAATTTCCAACAGAAAGGGTACGAGGTTGTCTATGATGATGCTAATGGAAGGGTTGGATTTGCTGCTGGTGCTTGTTCTTAAGTTGTCTAAAACTTAGTGAGATCTTCATGTTAGAATATTTGAGCAAAAACTAAACCTTTTCAAAGGACACTAAGCTCAAATTTCCAAACCCTACTTTTTTATCTCATCATATGTAAAAAAAAAAATAATAATAAATTTATAAATAAAAGTATGTAATGTTTTGGTTGTGGAAAATTGATTATGCATTAAACATGGAATTAAATGAACTTAATGAATTGAGTCTAGTGATTAATTTTTAGTATTTTGTTGATCTACACAGAGGTATATGTTTGGTCACAAGTTTTAAAGCTGCTTCATGTTCAGAGTAAAGGTTGAACCCTCAACCACTGCTTCAGATAGGAGAGACTCTTATCACCTTATTTAAGCCTCGTGATTTAAAAAAAATTGAAAAGAAATGTATGATTTTATTGATGTAATCATACTAGAACATTAGCATGAGACTCATTTAAAAAAATATCTCTAAATCTAATGGAGGAAAAAGAGTGCACCATGCCAATACCAAGTACACACAAAGGCCGAATCCATGTAGCATAAAACACACATAATCAATTACAAACCACAGCGATAAAGGACAATAGTATAAAGAACCTGCTGCACCACCATAATGATGATCAAATTGACTTAACATCAAATTGTCCGATCAGTTAAGTCGGTCAATCGATTTAAAATTCTAAAATAAAAAAATTAAATATATTTAAGATGATCAAAATTATATTATATATTTCAAATAATTAAAAGCTAATATAAATTAAGTCGGTTGATTCAATTATGAATTTTCATAACCAATATTCTAATAATCGACTAAAATCCTTAATAGTAGTTTAACACAAATTCAATTTAATCAAAACCAACTTAACCGAATTAGTCTATTAAGGGAAGAAGTGGAACAATGTAATCATAGAATACTTGAAAGAGATTGTGGTTGTGATATCTATCAAGAATTGTGGGCGTATATATTATGATTATGTTGACATTTTCATCTTCCAATCATAAGAAACTGTCCATATTATATGAATGTTAATGCAATTGGATAAGCTGGTCAGCTACATTCCTTTGCATCCTTCTGTATCCATCTTCACCCCGTGAATTCTTCACCAACCAATAATCAATACCCTCGTCATCGGTACCGAATCCGACAACGGTGACGGCATGGGCAAGATGAGTCCGACAATTCCCGCTAAAGATTCCACTTTCATAATGTCAAAAATCAAGTCAACTGCCTTTGATGCTAACCGCGGCCGGTCGGTTCGAGGCAGTCTTCAAGTAAACCTCGTTCACTGTTGGATGGTACCGATTCATATACAATTGATGATATCGGCAACTTAGGATGTTTGCTTTTGTACGTCACAAGTTCCTTGCATTGCTTGGGAAAAAAATAATAGTGTAACAATAGTGATATTATATATTAAGGGAAAAATATCCCATGCAAATTGAAACTTTTTGTTTCCACAAGCTTCCTAATTTAGAGTTTAGAAATTTGTTTAAAATTTAGGGTTTAGGTTAAGTGGTTTAGAATTTAAGGACCGTAGTTAGAATTTAGTGTTTAGGTTTTAGGGTAATATATTAGGAATTTAGGTTTTAACCTATAAACCAAAAATTCTAACCCTAAACTTTAATTTCAAACCACAATACCTAAATTCTAAGCACATAAACCTAAACCCCTAAACTAAAAACCCTAAACTAGATCTCTAAACCCTAAAATTAGGGTGCTTGTGGAAACAAAAAATTCTCATCGCTAATGCATGTTATAATTACCCTTATATTAATGAGAAATCTTTTTAAAGAAATAAAAGTGAAAATAATATTATATATAAAGGCCCTAAATATATCTAAATTAATCCCAAGTCCCTGTTCATATCTACAGCCCACATAAAATCCAACCTTTAAATAGTTTAAACCCAAATGAAATGGAACCCAACTAACCAATGTTCCAAGTTAAACTCAAGTTCAACAATCCATGCCCAACTGTGAATGAAGCCTAAATTTTATTTAAACAAAAAATCAAAACTTATTCTAATGATTGAATGTCCAAAACCAAAACCCAAACCCAAATTCCAAATTTTAAAGCAGTTTAATCAAGTTAGCTCAACTTATCACTAATACGAATCTTAACAAATGGGGGAATCATAAAATCATATTCGATTATTTAATATTTTAAGCATGTTTGGCAATTTAAATTTAAATTTATTTATTAATTATTTTAATAAAAAGTATAAAATATTAAATAGTTAAAGAGCTACTCATCACTTAACGAAGAATATTTCAAGACTTTTAATTTTATTTTTTAACTACATTATCTTTTAAAATTTATATTTATCCAACATTTTAATTATATCAAATATTTAATTTAAAAAATACCAAGTAAATGTATAATTTAAATTATATTTTTACAAATATAAATAAAACTAAAAAATTATTTCAAATATAAAAAATATTAACATATTTTTGCAAGGCAATAACTTGACAATAGAGCTAGATTATTATGAATGATGCACACATGGTTTTATGTTATGAAGTGTAATTTTTTAAATTTATTAAAATTATAAGAAAATTAAAAAAAATTCATATTACAGAATTAGATCATCAATAGAAAATAAAAAAATAAGCTATATCAGATATCGTTGAACTTTAGGCGTTGTATCATTTATATCACTGAACTCTCAATTACTTCAATTATAACACTAAACTTTCATTTTGCTTCAATTATACCATTGATCATGTGTTGACATGGACAAAACAACGTAGTTTTGGTGGTGCTATAAATGCTCAAACTTTATCGTTTTAGGCAATAAACTTTAGGGGTGTATCGATTTTGTCACTAAATTTTAAAACGGTTCTATTTTAGCCACTAAATATTACAGACCCCGTTGCCGGTCAGTCATCCCCGTCATTGACTGCCATTCATGATAAAATTGGTACCAAAATTGTATATTTCACTCATCTTTCTTGTCATCGGCTTTATCCCCCCACAAATCTACTTAAAACTGATGAAATTAAACAAAAAAATTCACCATTTTTTAGGGTTTGGAGGTTTATTCGTATTTTAGGGTTTTGTAGAGTTTGTTCACAAATTCAAACAGTGAGAAACATTATTTTGAGAAGACGAAAAATGTATCTTGAAACTAATCTCACTAGACGACCATTGGAAGAGATCGGAATATACCACGCTGAACCTTTTAATGAATTTTCATCAGTTTTGAGTTAGTTTAGTAAAAAACCAATCCAAGAAGAAGAAAAAAATGAAAGACAAGAGAATGTTCGAACGACGATCAGTAACGGCTGACAATTGACTAGTAACAACATCTGAAATGTTCAATGGTAAAAATAAAATCGTTTTATAGTATAGTGACAAATTAATATACACCTAAAATTTATCTATAATAACGTCGGTCGGACATTAATAACCACGTCAACACTCAATGTTTTATTTTAGGTCAAAATGACCCCTATACGAATAAAAATTATTAGAAAACTGCCGGTAAACAGTTTGAATAACTTGACAGAATGATAAATTAGCAGAAAAACTATGTTATATTTATATAATTTTATATAATTATTTTTTGACTGGTGTAACATTTTTTAAGTCAACACATTTGTCTATATGATATTACCATGTCAACGTGCACTGCTATATAAGTTTTTCTCGTCATTTTAAACTATTTACCGTCAGTTAATTGTCAGTTTTTATTCGCAAAATAATCATTTTAATTTAAAATAAATTGTTAAAAGTTGAATGGCTAAAAACAATTTTTTTATGCTTTTGGTTTAATCGTGAATCATGCTCAAGACATGCAGTCTTAAAAGAAGTCTTATCGGGTAAAAAGTTTAGCTTTAATTAGTGTGAATGCGACAAAGTATCAAAATTACTTATTGGAAAAGGTGGTAATTCATGTCTCACATTACTGTTAGCTTTTAATAAAAAGGAATATGTCGAAAATGTTACTGTTGATTAGTTTTTCGATGGAAGAATACGTATGAAACTGATTTACTTTTCCGGACAATGACTTGGTAAGAGAGTGTTTTATTAAGTATAGACATTTGACTCGGACTTCCCGTAGAATTTGTTTTGATTGACTAATCAAACAAAACAATTTAATGTTACCCTATAACTTTTTAGTAAAAGAAACATTTTTTTTGGTTTTTTAAGGTGTTGTATGAACGAGTTTAATGACTAGCTTTTTGCATAAAAATAAATTAAAAAAATACGTGGCGAATATGATGCTGACACATCAGCAGATCTTAATACATGGTAACTTCAGTCGATATTAGCCGTTGATCGTCAGTTGACTGACGGTTTCCATCCAACGGAAGTATATTTAGACCAAATTAAAAAGTTGAGGTTGTTTGGTCCAAAAAAATATAAAAGGCCAAATGACAAAACATACAAACGTTGTGACATTTTTTATCATTTCGCCTATTAAATACTTTATATTAGCATTTATACATTTTTATTTTTAAATAAAAATAAAAATAAATATTATTATGAATTTAATGAAACCAAGCTTAGCAATAAAGCGGGCTGTCATAACTCATATCCCCTTTGTTGGTGTTTTTCTACATGCAAATTGGCAAAGACTTGGCTTTGGACTTCCAAGTCAATGAAAATAACCACTTCAATTGTTTCTCTACTTTAGTACAGAAAAAAAAGAGAGAGGGAGAAAGAGGGAAGAAAAGAAAAGACAGATAAAAGAAAGGAAAAGGAAGGTAAGAGAGAAAAAAATATGTTATATGTATGAATTAGTGTTTGATACACAAACAAAATAAATCATTTTTTTCAGCCAAAATTTATATTTTATTAATAAAAAGCCACTAAAAATAATAGAATTCTAGCTCCAATTCATATTTTGTGCTTTGTGTTAATCTCTCGTCAGTTTAAATTTTTTTAATTTAATCATTAAACATTAGATTTGCTCATATTTTAGTCGTTTTTTTGTTAAATACTTAACAACATTATAACTGGACATATATCTTTTAAAAAAATATAAAATGGCCCCAAAACTTTTTTTGTGAAAAATCCAAGATTTTGGATTTTCCTTAATTTCTTAATGATGTAATATTTTCTTCCAAATACTAACAGTGAAGAGGCGGAGAAGGAGGAAGAGAGTAGTATATCTTGATTCCAAGTTGATAGAAAAACGGATATGGTATGTCAAATTAGTTCAGAGTTTTGCACATTTTAGGTTTTGGATTGAGTTTGGAAAAATCTAAACTGATAGAGTGGTAGAAGACGATGAGACGGGTTTGTTGGTGTCCTGAATGGTCGCAGAAGAAGCCAAAGAATGTTTATTTCAACATCGACGTGGTAGAGGGGTGAATTTGTAAAATTTTCATCTTTGAGAGAAGAAGATAAAATCAAAAAAAAAAAAGAAAGGGAGAAATGACGTGAATGACATATGTCTGTCATGTCAACAAAAAAGACAATCCACGTCAGCACAAGTGGCTGCCATAACACCTTTCCATTTTTGATGTAACACCTAGATGACCAAAATAGGAACAAATAAAAAAAATGGTTAAATTGAAAAAAAAGAAGTAAAAGGCTAGCTTTAATTTAACAAAAAGGAAAGAAAGAAAGTAAAAGAATAGCTTTAATTAGTGTGAATGATGCAATGTTTCAAATTACTTTTTGGAAAAGGTGGTCATTCTTTTCCAATGTTCCAAATTACGTTTTGGACAAGGTTAGCGACTCTAATCCAAACACCATTCAACAATTCATCACCTTTAAATTAATAATTTCAATAAAAAAAACCTTCCAATCAAACGCTTGATAAAAAAAAACCCAACAAGTGGTTTCAGTGAATAATATTCATCTTAGGATACTCGGATTCAATCATTTTGTCTACAAGGTGTGTACCTTATCAAAGAGTTACAAATATATATGAACAAATACTACATTATAATCATTGATAAAAAAAATATTACCTTATAATCACGTTTAGACTATTCAACAAAAAAAAATGCTACCGTCTCATGAATGCCTTGGCCCTTGCCATTTCTCCCTTTGTTTTCTTTTATCTGGACCACAGTCAATCAAAGACCACTAAGGAGCCCAAAAATTGTTCGTAGTTCTTACTGAAATCTTTACGATCAAAGTATTTAAAGAATTGAATCAACACTAGGAAAGTATTGAACCAACATTATGGAAAAACCTCGCTTCCTCTCCCGTCTTACGTTTCTGCTGTTATTTGCAACCTTTGGGGTTAATTTGTCTGTGAATTCACCCAACCTCAACACTGATCAGTCCGCCCTTTTAGCCCTGAAAACTCGTATAACTCACGATCCCCACAACCTCTTAGCAACCAATTGGTCTAGTTCTACCTCTGTTTGCAAATGGATTAGTATCACTTGTGGATCCAAACACAATAGAGTCACTACTCTGAATTTGTCAAGAATGAATCTCACAGGCACCATCCCATTTTAATTGGAAAATTTATCTTTCCTTGCCAAGCTCGACATTCGTCACAATAGTTTCCATGGCGCTTTACCCATTGGGCTAACTAATTTGCACCTCAATTTAGTTCTGATCCAATGTTAATTCAAGGTGTCTATCATGTGCCTGGAACAATTAACATCTGCAGGCCATCATGTTTTGTTTAGTCCACAAGGTGTAAAGGTATTTGAAAATGTTAAAGTCTCAGGAACACCAACCATAGAAGGGAAGAGAATGGAATCTGTATCTATCTATGTGATGTCGGCAGTAACTGCTTATATGGACAAAATAAAAAAGAATGAGATGACAGATTTGTGGCACTTAAGGCTTGGACACGTCAGCTATCAAAAGCTGAAAGTTATGATGAAGAAGTCAGTGCTAAAGGGCCTTCCTCAACTTAAAGTGAGAGATGATACCGTTGTGCAGGATGTCAATTCAATAAGGCACATCAACTACCATATGAAGAATCTAAGTACAAAGGAAAGGCTCCGTTAGAGCTAGTTCATTCTATTGTATTTGGGCGTGCCAAGTAACTTTCAATTAGTAAGATGCTCTATATGGTGACTTTTATTGATGATTTCTCAAGGTATGTGTGGGTTTTCTTTATGAAAGAAAAATCAGAGACATTTTCCAAGTTTAAAGAATTTAAATTAGTATCTGAACCAGAGGTTGGTAGAAAAATTCAATGTTTACGCACCGATAATGGCAGGGAGTACACATCATATGAGTTTTCTACCTATGTGAGAAATAACAAGATTCATCATCAATTCACATGTGCCAACACGCTACATCAAAAAGGAATTGCCGAGTGGAAGAATCTACATCGTGTTGAGATGTGTTAGAGTATGCTTCATGCAAAGAATATACCTGGAAGGTTTTGGACAGAATGTATGAAGATTGTTGCTCATGTCATTAACAAACTTTCAACACCAAATCTTGGTTTCATCTCACCCTTTGAGGTACTATGGGATACTAAACTTGTTGTTGGTCATTTTTTAGTTTTTGGTTGTATTTGCTATGTATTTGTTCCAGGTCATTTAAGGAGCAAGTTCGATAAGAAAGCAATCTGGTGTATCTTTGTTTGATATGATAACCAAAGGAAATGATAGAGGTGTTGTGACCCTATGACTGACAAATGCTACACATCACACAATGTTGTATTTGATAAAGCTTCTTCTTGGTGGATTCCACAACAAGTGAAGTTGCCAGATTTGAAAGTAAAAGAAGAACAGCCCCAACCCCAAGGAAAAATAGAGGAGTAGCTTTTTGAGATACAACCAAGTCTTGCAGCTAACGAAGAAATTAGAGACAATAAAGTTGTTGAGACAACAACAAATCATTGGCGAAATGGTGTTCATTAGGGGCATGGGGCCGAAATCAATCCAGATGATGAAGAAACTTCACAGCCACAACTTAGAAGATCAACCAGATTCCGTAGGAAAAATCCAAAGTATGCTAATGTAGCTGTAGCAGAGGAAAAACCTTTGGTCGATCCAAATTATGAAGAAGTGTCTCAAGATTTTGAGTGGTAAAAGCAATGGAGGAAGAAATTGCTGCATTGGAACAAAACTAGAATTGGGAGCTTGTGCCACGCCTACCAGATGTGAAACCCATATCTTGTAAATGGGTTTATAAAATAAAGTTTCATCCTAATAGATCAGTTGAGAGGTACAAGGCTTGGTTAGTTGCAAGGGGATTTTCTCAGCAATATGAATTGGACTATGAAGAGACGTTTAGTCCAGTGGAAAAGATTATTACTGTTGAGTTCTCTTGGCTCTTGCTCCTAGCAAATATTGGAGGCTGTGGCAAATAGATGTGAAGAATGCTTTTTTGCATGGAGAGTTAGATCGTGAAATTTACATGAATCAGCCTATTGGATTTGAGAGTGGAAGTCATCCTAGTTATGTTTGCAAGTTAAAGAAGGCGTTATATGGGTTAAAACAGTCGTTGAGAGCATGGTATGGTAAGATTGCTTAATTTTAAACTCAAGCTGGTTATGGTATAGCTCATGCAGATTCTAGTTTGTTTGTCAAAGTTAGTGAAGGGAAGTTGGCAATAGTATTGGTGTATGTGGATGATTTGATAATCACTGGAAATGATAGTGAAAAAATCCACCAAGTTCGACAAAACTTGTCAGTCCGCTTTCAAATGAAGGAACTTGACCAACTTAAACACTCTTTGGGGCTAGAAATTGATCATACAAAAGAAGGCATGCTTCTTTGTCAAGAGAAATATGCAAAAGATTTGTTGCATGAATTTGGAATGCTCAATTGCAAGATTATCACTATACCAGTGGAACCAAACACCAAGTTTTGTGCTTATGAAGGGAAAAACTTGGAAGACAGGTTGATGTATCAGCAACTTGTAGGTAGTCTCATTTACCTAACATTAATTCAACATGGTATTTTTTTATATTGTTGGGGTAGTGAGTCGATATATACAGAATCCCAAGAAACAACACTTGAAAGTAGTTCAACGAGTTCTAAGATATGTGAAGGGTACTCTTGATTATGGTCTTCTATATAAGAAATGTGAGGTTTGCAAACTAGCTGGTTATTGTGATGTTGACTATGTAGGGGATCACGATACACGTCGATCAACCACTGGATATGTATTCAAGTTTGGTTCAAGGACAGCCAACTATGTCTTTATTAGCAGCAGAGACAGAATATAGAGCAGCAGCTATGGCATTCCAAGAAAGTACATGGTTAGTGCAACTTATGGAAGATTTACACCAAAAAGTTGATTATGCAATACCTCTATTGTGACAATCAGTCAGCTATTTGTTTAGCAGAAAATCTTGTGTTTCATGAAAGGACTAAACATGTGGAGGTGCACTACCATTTTGTTAGGGAGAAGGTGTTACAAAAAGAAATTGAGTTGTCCTATATCAAGACTGATAACCAGGTTGCTGACTTGTTCACGAAAGGCTTGAGTACAACTAAGTCAGAAAAGTTTTGCTTACAGCTTGGGATTGTGAAAAGGTTTGGAGTTGGCGTTGAGGGGGAGTGTTAAAGTTCACCACCAACTCAGTTAGTGGTCTAAAATCTTGGGTATATCAACAAATGAAATATTCAAATTAGTTTCAATAAAGTTGTTGAATGATTAGTTTAAATCATAGTTTATTATATGATTGTGATTTTGCTGCCGAGTTATCCTATTCTTTCGCTAAATTTGTTGTAATTTCAACCTATATAAAGGATGTAAATTAGTGAATACAAAGTGTCTTGAGTTTTTATTTTTCATTGAGTCTTTGTATACAATTCATAAAGTGTTATTGAGTGAGTTTTTATTTTTTGGTTTTTCCACAGCAAATCTTCCATTTAGTTTAACACCCTCATCATTATCACAACTTTTTGATAATGACATCCCACATAAACCCAAGTTTCCTATGTAGGAATCGTTAGTGAAAGTATCGAATTGTTTGGCTTGAGGAATTGGTCCCTTGAGATCATTATGAGAAAGGTTTAACAACTCTAAGAATCCAAGATTTTTCAACTCTGTTGGAATTCTTCCATGAAGCTTGTTTGATGAGAGATCCAAAGATTCAAGCTCTAACAAATCACTTAAAGATGATGGGATAGGACCTGTTAAACTGTTATGAGAGAGGTTTAGGACAATTAGTGAATAAAGCTCTCCAAGTGCTCTAGTAATTTCTCCACATAACTAATCGTTCGAAAAGTCAATTATCTTCGAGCTGGTTAACAAGTACTGAACCTGTCTCCAACCCTTTTGTTGTAAAAGATAAACCAACGGCATAGTTCAACACTCGACCTGCTAATATGTCAACCTTGTACTCTGCTTTATCTTTCTTCTCATTCCCTTCCCTAATGGCATGCAAATTTTCAAAAACAATTCATCGGTAAGTAGCCACTGAAATTGTTATGAGAAATATCAATGACACGTAAACGAGTGAAGGAAACTGTAATATCAAATCTATCCACTTGTCCAGAGAATCTATTCAATCTCAAGCTAAGAACTTGTAATTGATCCTAATTTCCTAACAGGTTTGGGAATGTCTCATTCAAATAGTTATTTCCAAAGTCGAGAAGCTTCAAATCTTTGCATTTAACCAGTGACTATTGTAGTGACTCTTCCACTTGATTGTGGTTGATTCGAAAACTTTGTAACGTGTAACCTTTTACCAAAATTATCTGGTATTTTACCATGAAAATTATTCTTCTCTACATTGATGTGCAACGGAGAAGAACTCATGTTCCCAATGCATTTCGGAATTTTCCCATCCAAACTATTCTCGAATAAAAAGAGAATCTTGAGGGTACTCAAATTGCATATTGAGGAAGGAATTTGCCCTTGCAGAAATTTTGGAACAGAGTTAGAATTAGGAGGTCGAAGATTATAGTGATTGGTTAATTTACTTCACAACATCTAGCCTTTTTTAATATTCAGTATACAATGTCTATACCATCCATATCCTTTCTTGCCCACAAATAGTGGGATATTGAACGTTTAAGCATGCTCGATCTCACGTCCTCTTATATATTGTACCAGCGATAATGTCAACCTCAATGGACATGTTTTGCCGAATTTATATAAAACTAATAATTGGGCATATTTTAATCTCATTGGAAAAAAATATTCCCTTGGGAGTTATCCATTCCTTCTTACGAATAGAAATTATTTGCCCATTTTCAGTGCCCCTTTTATACTCTATATTAAAAAATTAGGTTTAGAGTTTAAAGAATTAGGGGTATAGTGTATTTTTAGGGTTTAAAGTTTATGATTTAGTATTTAGAATTTGGGTTACAACTTTAAATTTATTTATTTTTAATGTTGAGACATAGAAAGGTCAAGCGAAGAGGGGTGAGGATTTTTGTCCCCTTCTTACAAATATGTTTTTCAAAGTTACATCAATTTTATTAAAAATATAAGGAAACACCCATAAGTTGCTGATTAAGACAGTTCTTACAAGCTATAAACACACTAGCGAACGCTGCCACCAGAGAAGACCCTCTAAAACATACTACAAACAACACAACATACAAACAAAGCACCCGGGCAGCTCATATATAAAACAACTATAGAAAATAATACCTACCTACCAACCATCAAGCAATGAAGTTTTATGCTCTGTCCACAGCTTGTTTTGCAAAGGAATCAACCAAATCGTTTGCTTCTATACCATTTTGCAAATCTGTGCTGAACTCTTTCGAAGATTTTAATGAACCACCATGGTTTCTCTGTCGTGAATACAATGTATCCCATGCTTAGTCCCAGCACTAGCCCACATCCGTATCCCATCAGTATAGAAAATTTCCAATTCAACACATCATCACCATCATCATCACTATCGGATTTTGTTGGAGTTTCCTCATCATTATCACAGCTTTCTGATAATGGCAACCCGCACAAGCCCAAGTTTCCAATGTAGGAATCATTAGTGAAAGTATCAAATTGTTTGCCTTGAGGAATGTGTCCCACGAGATTATTCTGAGAAAGGTTTAACACCTCCAAAAATCCAAGATTATTTAGTTCCATTTGGAATTCTTCCTTGGAGCTTGTTTGACGAGAGATCTAATGATTCTAGCTCGGACAAATCAGCTAATGATAATGGGATAGGACCCGTTAAACAATTGTGAGAGAGGTTTAGAACAATGAGAGAATGAAGCTCACCGACTGTTTTAGGAATTTCTCCGAGGAATTGATTGTTCGAAAAGTCGATTGCCATCCAACTGGTCAATAGTGAGTGAAACTCCATTTCCAACCCTTTTGTTGTAAAAGTTAAATCGATCGAATAATACGCATTT
Source organism: Hibiscus mutabilis (assembly GCA_019671005.1). Classification (NCBI taxonomy): domain Eukaryota; kingdom Viridiplantae; phylum Streptophyta; class Magnoliopsida; order Malvales; family Malvaceae; genus Hibiscus; species Hibiscus mutabilis. Next base: position 2,944,679 of record CM033744.1, read on the forward strand.
CGATCAGCCGATGCGTTGTTCATGTACTCCGGTTTAACTTTCTTTTCAACCCCCTCTCTAATGGCATGAAGACTTTCAAAAAAGTTCACCGGTAGGTAGCCACTGAATTCATTGTGAGAAAGATCAATGACATGCAAATCAGTGAAAGCAACTGTAATATTGAAGTTATCCATTTGACCATAGAATCTATTCGATCGCAAATTAATAACTTGTAGTTGATCCAAATTTCTTAACCAATCTGGAAAAGTGTCCTTCAAATTGTTGTTACCAACACCAAGAAGGTTCAAATCTCTGCAATTACTCAAAGATCGTGGTAGCGATCCTTCTACACGGTTGTTGTTGATGCCAAAACATTTCAACGTGCAACCTTTTGTAAAATTATCTGGTATTTCACCATGAAAGTCATTCTTCCGTAGATCAATATGTTCAAGAGAGGAACTCAAGTTTCCGACGCACTTTGGAATTGTTCCACTCAAATTATTTTTCGCCAAAAACAGAGCTTCGAGCGAACTCAAACTGCATATTAAGGAAGGCATTTCTCCAACTAAGTTGTTGTCTGAAACATCGTACCACTGCAATGAAGGTGGTGGAGTTGGAATTCGCCCTTGTAGAAGATCCATAATACAGTTTAGCATTAGTAGTTTGATCATTCTTTGAAATGAGACATTATTAAAGTAGGGCAAATCATTGAGCAAAGAGTTGAGCATAGTCAAATTTTTTATTTCTATGCTTATATTTCCCTCGAAAGAGTTGTTATACAATGATAAATATGTCAACTCTTTGCACTTGAATAAATTGCTGGGAATGCTACCAGAAATATGATTTTCGGTCACGCTGAATAATTGCAATTTGGAAAGATTGTCAAATATTCCCGATTGTAGATGGCCTGCAGTGAGATTGTTAGTTGTAAAATCTTTCTTTTTCTAACAAAAATATATTCCAGATCGAGGAAGATATAGAACCTGAAAGAGAATTGCTATCCAGATTTAACCATTTCAAGTTTGAAAGATTCCCAATCCTTATAGGAACCTGTCCTTTGAAATTGTTGTCATACAACATCAACTCCTCTAGTTTTGTCAGATTACCCAGAGTAGATGGGATAATATCAGTGAAGTTGTTGCCGTACAAATGCAAGTTTTGAAGTTCAGCGAAGTAACCGAACCATGACGGAATTTTACCATTGAATCTGTTGTTACCAAAGTTCAAATATTTCAAGCGATGCAAATTAGCTAACTCAATGGGTAGGGAGCCATGGAAGCTATTGTTGCTAATATCGAGCGAAACAAGGAAAGACAGATTGCCCAAGTGAGGCTGGATGGTGCCCATGAGATCCATGTTTGACAAATCCAGAGAAGTGACTCTGAGGTGTTTGGATCCGCAAGTGACACCAATCCAATTGCAAACCGAGACGGAAATAGACCAGTTGGTTGCCAAGATGTTTTGAGGATCATGGGTTAGATGAGATTTTAGTGCTAAAAGGGCAGCTTGGTCAGTGGAGATGTTGGGTGAATTTGTAGACAAAATAGCTCCAAAGGTTGCAAAAAGCAGAGTAAACATAAAAGGAGGCAGGGGCCAATTTTTGCCATAAGGATGGGTGTGGGCATAAAGCAAATCATAAGGAGTGAAACAGGCTGGATTTAATACTTTAAAAGTGTTAGTTTCATATTCTTTAAATACATTGATTCTGAGGACTGTGGTTCAGCGGTCAATGCATCAAATTTCTTCTTTCCATAAGTGAAGAGAGACACTGGAAACATGATTTGAAAAGAATGGCCACCTTTCCAACAACTAATTTGAAACTCTCACAATCATACAAATCAAAGCTCGATCGTCAACTATGAAAAACGGGTACTTCCATCTAAAGCAGTATCACGTACTCGATACGTCTCCTTACCGATGATATATTGGATACGACTTGGGTACTTGTAAGTTTTTTCCCTCTATTTTTTCTTTTCTATTCTCCCACTCTTTTTTTTTCTTTCTTTTTGACTTTTTCTTGTTCACATGATTCTGTTAAAAAAATAATTTTAGAGCTTTGAATGAGAAATTGATTCAAACGTTGTTGAGGAAAAATGTGGAACCAATTGTTGGTTAGTAAATGTGCAACGAAGCACAACGTGGGTAACTGAATGTCCGGACCGGTCTGGCCCTCCGTGGGCTTGCGGATATTTTAACCCAAATATTTCCTCAAAAAAAGCCTATAATTTCCAATTATGTTTTGGAATTAAAAGGATAAATATTAAATTTTTTTTAATTCAGATAGTAATTTTTGGAAACGGCTCTTCAAAAGTCTCATTAATTCTCAATTCATAGATGATCCTTTAGGTCAAAAGTTTCATTATACCCCTCGTGAAACTCCTATAAATAGCGTGTAAATCTTCTAGGTTTTACACAACTCAAAAACAAGAGATTTTTTTTATTGTTTTACTCTGGTTTTCAAAACTAGTTTTTGGTGATAGAAGAAAGCAAAATTATAGTTCATTATCTCTATAGTTCCGCTATTGTAGCTGATCATTTAGTTGTATCTTGAGGGACAGACGACCGAAAAAAAAAACTCAAGCACCAAAGAGGCCGAAAATCTACCTTAAAGAAACTTTGTAGCTACATGCCCCGATTCATTCTCAATCGGTTTGGTTTTAGATATGTTGTATCTATTTAATTTTGTTCAGTTCGATTAGATATGTTGTATTTATTTACTTTTGTTTATCAATATTTGATTTTATTGTTTATTATTTTATTCTTGGATTAACGTTTTTCTAACAGATTTCGTGTAACTTTTTATTTTTACATATTTTTGGAATTTTAAATTTATTTTATATTTGTCGTACCACTGTTGTACTCATACCCTGTTAAATCATCCGACCATGGCGAGTTAAAACTAAAAAGTGTCGAGACATAAAAGTGTCGAGGAAAGCCACTAGGGTCGAACCTTGGTGAAGATTGGAAAGGAGATCCGAATAGGCTAAAAATCGTATAATGGAGTGGTCTTCGCTAAGGTTATGACTATCAAATCTGCTTTAGAGGTGTTTTTGTAACAGATTGGCTTGGCAAAGCGGCCTTTTGGTGGAATCGGATTCTTTAATAGCTCTCAATTGGTGGGCTACGTTTAATGACATTGATAGATTATGGCCATCAATTGGATGGGTTCAATTTAGTTACGTCTCGAGTGATCAAAACGGCATTGCGGATCATCCGGCCTTGGTGTTTTCTTGTTTTTATAGTTGAATTTGTCTCGCGAAGGATGGATTGCGTCGGCAGACTCTACTCAAAGCATGGTGGTATGCAGACCGAATGTTTTGAGACAGATGTGGTTTATACTTGCAGCACCATTCCTTTATTGGTGTCGTGAGATTATAATTGAATGGTGGATCTACTTAGTTTGTCGTGAGATTATAAGTGCTCAGGTCATGATCTTTTCTGTTGCGTAGATTTCCTGCATTTTATTTTAAGCGTTTGAGTGGCTTGATGGTGTTTGCATTTGTTTTGATTGTGCCTAATTGTGTTGTATTTTGTTGAAGTTAGGCTTCAGCTACTGCAAGTTTTAGCCAAAACAACCTTGCTGATTTTTCTGTTTTTTTTAATTAGATTTTATTGTTATTTTTAGAAATTTGTTTTATCATAAAATATGTTAGTTACTTGATTCTAGGATGAGTTTGTTATTTTTTTATTTATTTAAGCAGCATTTCAGTTCAATAAAATATAGTGCTTTCAAACAATTAATTATAATCTTCTTTTTCTCCTAGCTATATTTTTGTTCTTCTCAGTCACAGCTTAGTTTGTTCCAACATATTTTTTTCCTTCGTGTAGTATTAGGAAGTTTTTAATGAGATACACAATTAGATCTAAGTTTGTATGATTTAATTTCTCTAAATAAAATTATATTTGCCAAACAATTTTTTTTTTCAATTACCGTTTTCCGTCTCCGCTTTCATACACGTGTCTGTATCAGTGTAACTTAGATTACCACTGTATTGAGGCCTTTTAAGATTGCATGTCTTGACCGTTATTCAAGATTCAAGCAAAGATTGAAAGATTTCTAATCTCTAGATTATTTAAGACTGCATATCTGGACCGTTATTTCTTTCCATTTCAATCTTGGTCACATTCAGACAAATCAAAGCCAGTCTTTCAGAAGATAGACTTCTTTTGAGACGTGTAAATTATGTTTTAAAGTAATCAAACCATGGACTGAAAAAATTCTAACGCAAGTCTTGCTTCTCGATGCATCAATTAAGATGGAGTTTTTTTAACTGCCTGTATTCAATTCACTTGTTAAATAATTTGGATAAGGTATTATAGAAATTTATTATATGAGCGACCCTCCCAGCTCAATTGCTGGACTAAATATCTGGACCCATATTCCACTATTGAAACAAAGAATTGAATGATTCTTCGTCTCTATTGTTTTCCACCTGCTGTCGTAACTTTCCATTTCAAGCATATTTTGTTTGGCAAATTAATCAAATCATGGACTGCAAAATTCTGCAGCAAATCTCACTTCACTTTTAGAATAGCCTCTGTACTTATCTAATTGTAAGAATTTAGTCCCTTTAGACTTGTTTAGTCAAAATCAGCCCCTTTACTTTTAGAATTTAATCCCTTCTTGCAAATACTTTTTTTCAAAGTTAATCAATTTGACTAAAAAGATAAGGAAACACCCATAAGGTGCCGATTAAGACAATCCTTAAAAGCTATAAACACACAAGCGAACACTGCCACCGGAGAAGACCATTTGTAACATACTACAAACAACACGACATATAATTAAGCAGCCAGACAGCACAAAAATAAAACAACTACAAAAAAATAAAACCTACCACGAAGCAATGAAGTTTTCTGCTCTGTCCACAGCTTGTTTTGCAAAGGAATCAGCGAAAGAGTTTGCTTCTATACCATTTTGCAAATCTGTGTTGAACTCTTTCGAAGATTTTAATGAACCACCATGGTTTTCGAGTTGCGAATACAATGTATCCCATGCTCAATCCCAATCCCAACACCAACTCACACCCATATCCCATCAGTATAGAAATTTCCAATTCAACACATCATTACCATCATCATCATCACTATCTGATAATGGCAACCCGCACAAAGTCACAAACCCAAGTTTCCAATGTAAGAATCATTAGTGAAAGTATCAAATTATTTGCCTTGAGGAACGTGTCCCACGAGATCATTATGAGAAAGGTTTAACACCTCAAAGAATCCAAGATTATTTAGTTCCATTGGAATTCTTCCTTGGAGCTTGTTTGACGAGAGATCTAATGATTCTATCTCGGACAAATAACTTAATGATAATGGGATAGGACCTGTTAAACAATTGTGAGAGAGGTTTAGGACAATGAGGGAATGGAACTCACCAATTGTTTTAGGAATTTCTCCGAAGAATTGATTGTTGGAAAAATCAATTACCATCTAGCTAGTCAATAGTGTTTGAAATTCTATTTCAAACCCTTTTATTGTAAAAGATAAATCATGCAGATAATACACTCGTCTGTCCGCAAATTCATCTTTCATGTACTCTGGTTCAACTTTCTTTCCATACCCTTCTCTAATGTCATGCAGATTTTCAAAAAATTTGGTAGGTAAGTAGCCACTGAAGTTGTTATGAGAAAGATCAATGAAGTGCAAACGAGTGAAGGAAAATGTAATATCAGAGCTATCCATTTGTCCTTAAAATCTATTCGATCTCAAGATAAGAACTTGTAGTTGATCCAAATCAGCTAACCAGGTTGGGAAATTGTCATTTAACTTGTTTTTTCCAACGTCAAGAAGGTACAGATCTTTGTAACTAACCAAAGATCGTGGTAATGACCCTTCTACATGGTTGCTGTTGATCCAAAAACTTTGCAACTTGCAATGTTCAACAAAATTTTCTGGTATTTTACCATGAAAATTATTATCCTGTAAATCAATGTGCGAGAGAGAAGAAGTTAAGTTTCCGACACACTCCGGAATTGTTCCATCCAAACCATTCCCCATAAAACTGAGAACATTGAGGGAACTCAAATTGCATACTGAGAAAGGGATTTCTCCAACTAAGTTGTTGTTTGAAACATCGTACCACTTCAATGAAGGTGGTGGAGTTGGAATTTGCCCCAGGAGAAAATTTTGTATTGAGTTTTGAATTAGGAGTTTGAAGATTCATAAAAAGAAAAATGGCTTAAGGTGAAAGAAACTTTTGAATTTAAAAAAAAAATCAATGAAGTTCTTAAACTCTTTTTTGCACACAATTAAGCCCTTGAACCAAGAAATTACATCAATTAAGCCTTTGAACCAAGATATTACTGACACATGATACATTACAATTCTATCCCATTGCAGTTAGAGATATTTTAAAAAAAAAGTATTTTACTATAAATTTTTAGAAATTTTTTTAGAATTTTTAGAACTTTTAAATAATTTTTTAAATAAAATAAAAAATTCTGAAAATGCCAAGTAGAAACATTGTGACACGAAGCACTGCACCAACTGATCCAAAAAATGTCAAGATTTATTGATCAAAATTGGTCAAAGGGCTTAATTGATCCCATTTCTTGGTTCAAGGGCTTAATTGATTTTTCTTCCAAGGTTCAAGGGCTTCTTACACCCTTAAGCCAACAAAAAATAGATAAATTGTAAGATAAACTACACCAGATACCACTGAACTTTAAGTTTAATATCGATTGTACCATTGAACTAAAAATTGATACTATATTGGCAATAAAATTTATTTTAGACTTCAATTATATCACTGGGCCATTAATTATATTGCCAAAGACCTTTCCAATGTAGATTTTGGAAAATATTTTTCACAAACAAAGTCCATGATCTTCGATTTCCTTCGCCCCTTACTGTTCTCGCCGCCATTCTAGTGGCTTCGCATGTGAGCAATAAAAAAAAGTTTGTTAATATTAATTAGATTATAAAAAATATTTTTTAATATAATATTACTAAAAATATTTGAAGATTCAAAAAATTAATTTATTATTTATATAATTATTTTTAATATAATTTAATTAATTATTAAATATCTATATATTAATTTATTATTTAAGAAATTTATTATTTAAGAAATTGTTTTTTTTAATTTTATTAGTTGTTTAAATTTATGTTATTTAAAGAATTATAATTATTAAGGACAAAAGAATCTTTACAAGTCTTTTATCCAAACATCTAACTCAAAAAGTTCCTAAAGTGGGCTTTTTCAAAATGAGAGGTTTCACCCCAATCCGCTATTACAATAATATATTTACCAAACATCTAAATTAGCGGATTTGACTAGTCAAACCTCTAAAAATGCTTCAAACCTCTACTTTTGACTCAAAAAGCTGTTTACCAAACAAGGCCGTAGTGTTTTGCATTTTGCATAGTACTTTTAGGTGATTTTGCTTTGTCTGAGAAAACAATAAACAATAAGGCAAATCAAAAGGGTAGAAATAGCCAAGTACAAGTCTAACTTTAATTCAATATTTGTAAACGTAAGGTGAAATTATATGTTTTTTGTTAGCTTAGCTGAGAAGTTGTTTGGATTTTAACAGTTTATTGGTATAATTGAAGCCAAATAAAAAACTAGTACTATAGTTGAAGTAATTAAAAATTTAATTATATAAACGACTAACACCTAAAATAGCAATGATTACCTTTGAACTTGTTGTGACCCAGAAGCAAAAATTCGAGCTTAGTCAAATTTTCGATTTCTGTAGGCACATTTCCCTACAGAGAGTTCATAGATAATGCTAAAAACTTCAACTCTTTGCACTCAAATAAACTCTTTGAAAAAAACTATGTGTAATCTAAAAAGAAAATAATTTATACTTTCTATCGAACCCTAGTTTTTTCTCTCTAAAAATCACATACCGCCTGCAAGTTTCTTTAACTTTTTTACGTTCGCCGGCGATCGGCAATCACCTAGATATTGGTTTTCGATCGCCGGTGCTTATTATTCTCTTTTTTTTCTTTTTAAATAAGAATCTCTGCCTTTTATGGCACGCATTTCCTTTGTCCTTGTGACAAGCGTTTTCTTCTGTCCTTGTGGCATGATTCAGCATAATCTAGCTGTCGTTTGTTGCTTGTAAAGAGATTTTAATCTGCGCTAGTTTCTGATTATGATTTTGTCGATGGTCATGCAAAGTTAGATCCTCACTCGGTTGATGGTTGTTTGTCGATGTAATCAGTCCTGGGTAGCGGAACATTCAGCCTAATAGTTTGGATCGCTCACCACTCCTCTTTTATCCATTATGCGTCTCGATTGGATAGAGACAAGGAGATTCAGGAAGCTTCTGAATTTTGATGGTATGCTTATCTCCATTGAAGTTTTTCACTTATCTTTGTTTTTTGTGTTGTAAGAAATTTTGGGTAGAATAGTCCTATTATTTTCCTTCCTGGATGCGTTGTAATTGTGATATCTTCTATGGTTATAATAAAAATTCAGTGGCTATATTAAAAAAAATAAACTCTTTGGAATTCTACCACGAATTGGATTCTATCGCAAACTCAAATTTTGTAATTTAGAAAGGTTGTCAAATATTCCTGATGAGTGTTTTAGAATGAATATATTTTCTTGTTAATTCTCCCTTGTTGTCAATTACTACTGTTGATTTGGTTCTATTTTGCTCGTTTTAGGTTCAGGAATCTATTTTCTAGAACCAGCAGCAAGAGGGGCGTTTTCTGCATTTTTTTATCAATCCATCGTGTCAACTTGGCAGATTCGAGCAGTCCATTCAGCAGCGCCTTCTAGAAGACGGTCCAGTCAGCAGTTTCTGAAAGGATGATGCATGAAATTACCTTGATTTAATTTGAATTCAAAATACTTTGAAACTATTTATCTTTTGGATGTTATTATCTTTAGGATTTATCTTTTTATTTTAAATTTATTTGTTTCATCTTTAGCTTTTTTAGAATACTATAAATACCCCTTTGGGGTAAAGCTTAGGATGTATCTTTTTCATTTTCTTTCTTTCATTTTATAAAAGTTCTATCAGGTTTATTTTCAATTCTTATTTTTACTTTTAAGTTTTCACTTTGTTTTCAAAAATGCTAAGCATGATTTCGATCATGCTTAGCTAAACTTTTAATTAGCCGATGGCCTAGCAATGACTCAATTCATTCTGTGAGAATTGAAAAGCACTTAATATCTTCAGATATCATTCTCAATTTTTTGGGAACTTAGACCGGCAATCAGCCTTTCTTTTAAAAAATTTTACACTTTCATTTTAAAAAGCCCACGTTGGTGTGAATGTTGTTCTGATGTACCGTTGGGAGGAAGAATCCTCTGATAGCAAATTCGACTTCCTATGAACTCACTTAGCAACGGTCCGCTAAGGGAAATTGAGATCGGGTTCGATTCTCATTTAGACAACATAATCCGAGTCGGGCTTTTTTAGCACTTAAAGCTGCATAGGTGCTAGAAGCGATAGACATGGTTAGTCCAGCAAGGACTAAATTTCGGATATAGTCTTGGGAATATCGGTTTACCGGAGAGAAAAGTAAGTTACAAGGATTGGGCCTTATAGACTGTAACCAACATGAATCCCGAAGTAAAATCTCTTTCAATGATCGGAACGAATTGAGGCGGAGCGGAGCTTGAGGCTATATTTCTACCATCGTTATTTTCACCTATTACTCATTTTTCTTTTCCGTCATTCCTTTAAATTACTTTTATTTTATTTCACCATTTCCATTCTTGAATTTTAATCCCCCTTTTTCTTTATTTATTTTTTCACTTGGACAGGATCAATGTAATTCAGCATTTGAAATTCCTTAGTCCCTGCGGATCGACCCTTCTTCTCTTTACTACACTTTAATTTATTTGATTTGAGAATAAGGAATATTTATTTGACAATTTATGATGCTTGACAAATTGGCGCCGCTGCCGAGGACTTCGGCAAATTACTAATATTATTTTGTTTTGATCTATGACCAAGTCACTTCCGGGAAAACTAGTAGATTATAAACCTGAGATCGAAGCTCTTGCCCAAAGACTACATGGAGAGACCCTTAGGCGCAGAAGGCTTAATCGAGACTTTCAGTCAAAACCAGATCTTGGCTTTAAGAAACTTTCTTACATTGAAGCGTTATTTATGCTTGACGAATAATGGTCAGAACAAATGGCTAAATAGACGTTTCGAGAATTAGCCACAGCGCCTGACGAATAGCAACCGATGTTCATCACCTTTTCGAATGGCAAAACTCCATTTGAGTTGAAAACAGGACTGATTCACATCTTACCGACGTTCAATGGGCTATCAAGCGAGAATCCACACAAACATCTTACGAAATTTCACATGGTTTGCTCTAGCATGAAACCATAGGGAGTATCCGAGGATCAAATCAAACTTAGAGCCTTCTTTTTTTCCTTAGACGATTTAGCCAAGGATTGCTTATTTTACTTACCACCAGGTTTAATTAATGCATGGGCTGACATTTCGCGATTGTTTCTTGACAAGTTCTTTCTTGCGGCGAAAGCGAGCGAATTAAGAAGGAGCATCTTAGGGATTCGGCAGAAGGAAGGAGAGTCGTTATACGACTACTAGGAACGATTTAAAAAGATTTGCGCCAGTTGTCCACAACATGGCCTGACCGAACAGACCCTACTCCAATACTTCTACAAAGGACTACTTCTGATAGAAATGAAGATGATCGACGCAGCTAGTGGAGGAGCTCTCGTAAATGTGACTCCCACCGTAGCCAGAAACCTCATTTCGACCATGGTCACCAATGCACAACAGTTTCAACCAAGTGAACTCACTCGACGGGTTCACGAGATAAGTACACATTCTTTAGAGGAAAAATCAATAAGTTAACTAATGTGGTTGAATCTCTTATTGCAGGTAAAACATGTCCAGCTAAACTATGCGAAATATGCATGATGCCGGATCATCCTACGGATTGCTGCTCGATGCTTCAAGAAGATGTCATCGTTCAAGTAAATACCGTAGGAAATTTTGTAGGACCTTCTAGAGGCGATATGATCCTAACTCCAATACCTACAATTCGGGGTGAGGGAACCATCCAAACTTCAACTATGAAACCAACGCTAGACAGAATCAAGCCTACTAATTGAGGTTGCATGTGCCACAACCATATTAGCCGCCAAAACCATCGTTGGAATCTATCGTCGAACGATTGGCGCTATCCCAAGAAAAGTTCCAAAACTGAACCGAAGCTCATTTACAGGAGCTAGATAAACAGATGAGTCAACTGGCTCAAATCGTGGGATGACTTGAACCGTAGGGGAAGTTACCATCGCTAATTGAGCCAAACCCGCAGGAAATCATTAGCGCCATCATCCTCCGAAGCGGTAATTTTTCACACTTGAGGTCCCAGAGAAGAAAGCCGCATGCTCCTAGAGGAAAAAGAAAGCCAAGTCGCAAAGTCCTTCTACACCATCTCCCTACGCCGTTCCACCATCCTTCTCGTCGAGATTAGTGAGACGCGATAAGTAAGCCGAGGAATAAGAAATTCTTGACATATTTCAGCAAGTAGAGATAAACATACCTCTCCTTGACGCGATTCAAAAAGTGCCGAGATATTTCAGATTTTTGAAGGATATTTGCACAAACAAAAGAAGGCTTACCAGCAATGAGAAGGTAAACTTAGGTGAAAACGTCTCAACTGTCATTCAACGTAAGATTCCACCTAAGTACAAGGATCAAGGCATGTTCGCAATTCCTTGTAAAATCGGTAAGGTATGTATAAAGTTGTTAGAGTATGCCCAAATACCAATCATAAGATAATTGTAAAAGACATAGTTATTTTATCATGTTTATTAATATAAAGCCATTATTATTATCTCAGTCATTATTCTGCACATAAATAAATAAGCTGAATTATAATAAAGTCCTTAGAACAATATGGTTATTCTTAAATGTCCTTAGTCGAGTATTATTGTGGGCATGAACAACAATAATGCATTAAGACTAATATGTAATTGATTGATGACAAAGTGTTGTCATTGACATGGAAATGTCAAAATCAATATATAAGTATGTGTTAAAGAACGATATACTGGACCTATCCGCTATGAGAATGTTTCTTGGATTATTATGTGACAGTCACAACATTTCTAATAGTGATAACTACATGTATAATCCTCAGACTTAAGATCATCATTATTTCAACATTGTGAGTGACATATTTTGATACAGTCAAACGTGTGTCATAACTAACTACACTATAAAGACTGATATTGGATATGACATAATCTATGTAGCGGGATATGGTTGATCAAGATAGTATTTGTCCCTCCTACATAATAGGAGTAATATCACAGGCCACTTGATTGAGTGAGACTAGAAATGCATGGCCATGCTCGAATAAATTGATATGAGATATCATAGTTATTCGTTTATCAAGAAATATTAGATGGACTATACAATTGTGACTGTTCCATGGCATGTGTCCAATCTAGATATAAAGGAAAAAAGATGTAATATATGAAAAGGAGAATCACGAAGAGGTTATGTCGAACCACGACTTCCTATAACTTAGGTAGCAATGATTTATTGCTAGATGCCACCCATTGCTTATAATATTAGAATTGTTCTAGATATTGTTGCTAACGTTACATGAACCTACAAGGGTCACACCCTATGATTGAGACGAACAAATATTGACTAGATAGCATGTGTGCAAACTTGTTGTACACGAAATTAGTTAAAACTGAAATTATTATAATTATTGTAATTATAGATAATTTCAGTTATATATATATATATTAATAATAGATAATTATTGTAATGATTAAATACTATTAAAATAGAAATATCCCTAAAGAAACCTAATTAAAGTAGAATTAGATTCTACATATTTAATTATATTCGGTTAAATATATTGTATATTTAATGAATCCAAATTTAATTAGGATTAGGGTTTTGAATGATATATAAAGGCATAAGGTCTAGCAGCCAAAGATATTCCTATTGTTGAAAACCTCTCTAACAGTTGGCGAAGTAAAATATTGTTCATTTTATTCAGGTGGACTACGTAGAGGTCGAAAAGCTGTTGTGACGACTTGAATTCGACATCTTGACTAGAAGAATCAGACTCTCCTATGTCCCTGCAGTTATTATATTTAATTGAGGTAATATTTCATCCCCTTTTCACCCTAAATTTGTTCCTCGTACATGGATCACTGGCAAAATTTTCCGGATAATTTTTCGCTGCATCATGGGGTGTATCAGCATTTCCCAACAAAAGCAAGCTATGTGTAATCTTGGTGCTTCTATTAATGTTATGCTGCTTTCTCTTTATAACTTACTTAGTGACGAGCCTTTGAAAGAAATATGTGTGACAAATCAGCTCGCCGATAAATTCGTCGTTTATCCCGAAGGAGTTCTTGAGAGTGTCCTCGTGAAGGTAAACAATTTAATTTTCCAGCGGATTTCTACTTCATTGATATGGAAGATGATCGATCAAACAATTCTTTTGAAATTCTGCTTGAAAGACCATTCTTGAGTACGACGCAAACAAAGATTGATGTACGAAGCGGAATACTCACCATGGAGTTTAACGGCGATGTGGTAAAGTTTGATGTGTATAAGGCCATGAAATATCCTAGCTCTATGCCTAATTTTAGTTGTGTTAATAAATTTGAACCTTCTATGGATGAATATGTTAAACATATTTTTCTGATGAGTTGTACAAGAATGCGAATGTTGAATCTGTTAAGGCAAGGAAAATGGATATTGCTTCTGATATGGACTCACGATCATCTTGTAAAAAGCTAAGTAAAAATTTTATGCCTTCTCAATCTAAAAATTTCCCCTCCATCTTGCAGGCAACAAAATTGGAGTTAAAATTGCCGCCAGATAAATTGAAGAGTAAAGAAGATATTTTGTCAGAAAAATGAAGGAATTCCATGATCGCAAAATTTCTCATAAGAAAATTCTTAGTTGGACAAAGTGCATGAATTGGAGGAAGTATTTTTCATAGTACCTGTAGTCTGAATCAGGTCGTCAAGCTAACGACGTTAAACAAAGTGTTAAATGGGAGGCAACCCATTTTCTTTTTTTGTTTTGTTTTTTATTTTTATTCATTTATTTTTATTTTTACCTAATTTATTTCCAAATAAAATTGCATAAGATTTTCCCAGATTCGAATGGCTTGGTCACGCATGAAACAAAAATTTGAAAAAAAATGCAAATGAAAGTTACATACTGTGAGTAGTGGAATCGTGAAGATGAACGGAAAATTAAGGGGGAATTCAAATGGGTATTTTTGAATTTTTCATTAATTAAGTTTCTTTATTTTTTATTATTATCCTTCCCTAACCTAGTTAATATGTTTTACAGCCTCCAAAACAAATCCCCCTCACTGCCGTTCAACCCCCACCATCACATTTCATCCTCCTCCTTCACAACCACCAATCCTTCTGCAGTGTTATTGCTACCTTGTTCCGGCTGCTGTAGAGCCATGGTTCGCACGAGAAACCAAGGCGCGGGTGACTAATTACCGCCAGTTAACTACGGTCGTCACCGTTTTTCCGCCCCTCCATCGGTAGTTGAGATCCCAAGTGACTCGGAACCCACACCACCGCGCCTGCTCGACATGGTTGAAGGCAAAAACAAGTACCTCCCTCTCCATCACACAAACCAGCCGCAACCGACATAGCTGAGATCCCAAGTGACTCGGAACCCACACCACCGCCCCTGTTCGACATAGTTGAGATCCCAAGTGACTCGGAACCCACAGCCGACTCCTCCTCCTTCTGCCTAAGCGCTTTTCGCCGCAGCCGTGGTCGCGGTCTTCACTAGACACATAGAGTATCTCTATTCCTTCTCTTGTACTTTAGTTTTCCTATTGAGACAATACGTCTTAAGCGAGGGGTAGAGTATTGGTTATATTTTCCCTTTCTTACTTTTGTGCTTTGATTCTAGTATGCTTGGTTGAACTTGTGAAAATCTTCATTGAAATCCTTCGTTTTGTTGAATATTTTGGGAATGCCATTCTTGATTGAGAATGCGCTTTTGTTTGAATTAGGATATACATGATAAAGGTTGGCATGCTTAGAAATTTTCATGAAATCTTTTACGATATTCCCTGACTTTGTTGGTTGAGATGTGCTTAACTCAATGCATGAACACACTTCGGTAAGATTTGAGCCTTTGCGAGCATATTCTTTACATTCTTGCTCATATTCTTTGATTGAGTGTGTCGAGCCTGACATTGATGTTCTAGAACTTGTAATTGAATGCATGTCAAGATTACACAAGAACTTGATGCTTTAATATGATTAGGGCACTTAAGATTACCCATTTTTACCTCTAAAATTGCCTACCCTTTCATTTTCCCCTAGTTAGCCATTTTTGTACCTTTTACCGTTTCTTTGTTTTTACCACATTTTCAAACCCGAGCCTTTTATTTTGACTATCTTTTTCACCCTTGTCAGGACAAGAGAACGAGATTACCGTTGTATGATTCATTTCCACACACAAAAAATAGTTCGAATAGAAAAAGCAAATCAAAACTGCAGAAAAATAGCATAGAGAAAAAAGGGGTTTGAACGAAAAAAAGAAAAGAAAAATTTTCGTTTGAAGTCGTTGCTGTAATACCCCAAGTATGGGCTTAGAAGTACGTAACAATTTGATCATAAGCCAATTGTAGCATTTTTGGTCACCTATTAGATTAATTAAATAATTTTGGACCAAATTTTTTTAAAAAAAATAGAAAACTAAATAGCTAATTAATAAGTGACTAAATCGATCCTATAGTGTAATTAAAAGGATGCATGCTAAGGATTTGTTTGTGAGAGGGCATGGACACTTGTCCATTTATGACCAACCTAAGTGTCAAGGGAGGGGGGAAATCTCACGGCAATTTGAAGGAATTTTGGATGAACAAATAATGAAGTTCATCATCTTCCTCCCTCTTTTCCCTTAAAGAAAACCGAATAAGTGAAAGATGTGAGAGAATGATTGAAATTGGTTTCATCCTAGCTCAATTTAACTTGTTCGAAAGAAGCCTAGCTAGGAAGGTAACTCTTTTGTTTTCCCCTTTTGATTCTAATAATTTTATGCTTAAGATTGTAGAAGAATTTTGCTCACAAACATGAATGTCATGAGATTGCTGGAAACTAAACAAAATATTGTTTGAGAATGCTATATTTGAATATGTGTATACATGTTTGTATTTGGACTGAATTGAATGAAGCATTGCATACATGTGGAATCTACCCAGAAAACTGTGATCACATATTCGAAATGGACTGTTTTGTTGAAGATAAAAGTGTATGTTTAGAAGCTACCCTATGTTGTGTACATATGGATAAATGGACTGTTTTTGATTGAAAATGTATGTATGTTAGAAAGCTGCCCAGTTTTAAGAACAAAGGTTGAGAATAAACCGTTTTGAGGGAATAAGAGTGTACATGAATGGACTGCTTTGTTTCGAATATACATAAATGTATTTGAACTGTTTGGAACATTATTAAATACACAAGGACTATTTTGATGGGCATACAAAATGTTTGTATGTATAAGAACATGCTAAGGGCTGTTATTGAAAGTATAAATGTATATACAAGTAAATTTAGGGGCTGTTTTATGTGTTTAAATGTGAAGTGGACAATTTTGTTGTATTCATAGTGTAAGTACATGTTTAAGCAATTTAAAAGTATATAAATGCATTTAGAAATTGACTTTGATGTGCATATATGTACACATAATTAAATTGGACAGTTTGGTCAATTTCATATGTGTGTATTTGTGATTGAGTAATTAAGCTAAATGAATGTTAAATCAAGTTCTAATACATGAATGCACATTTTGTTATGTCTAGTCACACAAGGTTACGAAGGTGGAAAGGTGAATGTAGATCACTTAGGAGATAAGCAAAAAGGAATTGTTATACGGGAACAAAGTTAGCTCGGAACGAACAGTAAGTGTAGTTTAAAGTCTCGGGATAGGCCCAAAACCTTCCCGAGTATTCTTTGTTATTTAATTTCATTATTTTATGTATATTCGAGTTTTGTGCGCAAACATAAGCTGGAATACGAGGTAAGTACTTATTTGAAAGGAATAATGTAACATGAGATTGTTGGCTTTAGATCAATTATGTTAGAAGTTCTATATGTGTTCATGTATATGTTTGATATATATGTGATATAATCAAGGTTTGTTAATATATGAACTTGATGCTATGTTTCTCTTTGGAATGATCAACCATGCTATTTCAAATACCTTGATAAGGAGATAAGCTCATATCCAACTTGATATAATAAGATATAAGTTTAAGCCTTGCTGTAAATGCTGGAATTTGAAGCTATGCTTACTTTTGAAACTAATAATAATAAGTTATGTCTACTTGATACATTGATATTGGTTAAACTTGAGAAATGCTATGAAATAAGCCTTGGTGGCATGATAGTAAGAATTTGGAGCAATGTTCATCTTTGATAAAGATATGACAAGTCCATGACTAAATAATAAGGAGCAACTTTGATTTTGACAAGATAAGTTTATATGAAAAGCTTTAGTTTCGAGTCAGTCATAAGTATAGTTGGCATGCCATAGAGTCCATAGAGCTCGTGTTTAGGGTTGAATACGGTCCTGGACTATGGTCCTTGATAAGTGTTCAAAAGTACTATTTTATTACCCTTTTTACTCATATTATTGTTAGACTTAGGTTCATATTAGTTGCATTATTAGTCATTCATGCATGTTTGCATCGTTTCCTTGGTAGACAAACTTGGTTTCATATCTTGCTCAATTTTGTGGAAAAAGGTACTGCTTTGGTGTGTTTTTGTGTGTGTGTGCATAATCACTTGCCAAAGCAAAGCTGGAACCAGTTGCCAGGGCAATGCATGAAGGAGATGCCGAGCTAGTTGCCATGGCAATTTTCGACAAGGAATAAGATGATATGGTAGTCAAAATCGATGACTAGATAAGCCCAAGATGACTTGGAGCAAAGCTAAATCCCAAAGGATTTTGATTTCTATGAAGAGGTCATAGAGAAATTAAATCCCAAGAAGATAGGAGAAGTTCTAGAAGGAATTTAAATATAATAAAGAATTATATTCTTTAAAGATAATTTAATTCCAACTTAACTTCCTCCTCAAAAAAGACTTTGACCTAGCCTTATAAATTCAAGACCATGCCGTCAACTCCAAAGGGGGAGAGATGAGAGAAATTTCGACAAGATCAAAGGGGGAGATATCGACAAAGAGGCTTCAACCATTCTTCATCTTTTTCTTCTTTAGTTCAATTAGGTTTATGCTAGGAATTCTTTGTCTTGTGTTTCTTTGGAACCTAGCCTTGAACTAAATCTATTTGGCTAAGGTTATTGTGTTTTGTGGTTGTAAGAAACAATTGGATTTTGTTTAGGTAATAAGAATTTGCACTTTCAATTAAAGGTTTGCTCATTCTGGTTTTTCTTCTTGTTTGCGAGTGAATTGGGAGAGGATCTCGTAACTTCATCTATTTATCTAATATCAGGAGAGTTAGATTCAAGAAACGAATGAGTATGGTCTTTATTCAATCTATTGATGATGAAGATTAATCCGGCTTAGGGATAAGTTAAGGATTTCAACGGCTAAGAAGAGCGCAAGATTGGTTGTTGTTCACCCTTGATTCACGCAGGATGTATTATCAAGGTATGCACAAATAGCTAGAGTTTCGACTTAGGGATAAGAAGAAACCATTGAAGAACGCTCCACTGAACCTTGAAGTTGCTGCCCAGCCGCCCAAGTAGTTGCCCATCTAGTCGCCCAGGCAACCATCGATTAGTTGCCAAGGAAACCCCGCTGTGCAAGTTGCCACGGCAACTGAGTTGCTCTTGCACGAAACAGAACTATTCGAGACTATCTTGAAGAAGATCTTGATAGACTCAATCTAGGAGTTGTCACACCTGAAATTGAAGCTGACCACTTTGAATTAAAACCGATGATGTTTAATATGATCAACACAATTGGTCAATTTGGCGGCTCAGCAACTGAAGATGCACGACAACATCTTAAATCTTTCCTCGAGATTTGCAATTCATTCAAAATACAAGGAGTTAGCCCCGATGTTTTACGACTAAGATTATTCCCCTATTCACTGAGGGATAAGGCAAAGCATGGTTGAATAGTATTCATGTCGGATCAATAGGATCTTGGACCGATCTTTGTCGTGATTTCCTTGCTCGATTTAATCCTACAAATTTGACTGATAAGCTTTGTAACCAAATTACTTCTTTTCGGCAAGCAGATGATGAATCCATGTACGAGGCTTGAGAGCGATTTAGAGAACTGCTACACAAATGCCCCTACATGGATTCCCAGTGTAGACACAAGTAACAATGTTTTACAACGCTGTGAATACTCCAAGAAGGATGATGCTAGATGCCTCGGCAAACGACATACTCCTAGATAAGTCACCGGAGGAAGCAATGCAAATTCTAAACAGGCTTGCCAAGAATGATTATTAATTCCCATCTGCTAGAAGATGAGGAGTTAGACGCCAAGCCACAATACATGAATTAGGATCATCAGACTCAATTTCGGAACAAATGGCCACTCTAACTAAGATGGTCCAGAACATGCAGAAACCAAACAACACACAGGAGGTCAAGGTAATGGATTCTTTTTGTGAGTTATGTGGTGGTAACCATGATTCTTCTGAATGTATACAGAATCCAGCTTTTATGTGAGGAATTACAACCGAAACAATAATGTGATGTCCAATACATACAATCCAGCTTGGAAGAAGCACCCGAATTTTTCATGGAGTAATCCCAACAATGCTCTAAACCAGAACAATTAGAATGCACAAGCATCGGGATTCCAGCAGAATATGCCACGGCAGCAGTTGCCACAGCAACAACTGACAACATCTAGTTCTTTGGAAAATTCTCTCAATGCTTTTATGTTGAAAACTGAATTTTATATGGCTGAGAATAGTAACTTCATAAAAAGAATTGATGCTTTTATTAACAAGACCGAGATGAGATTGCAAAACCAAGAGGCAGCAATCAAATCATTGGAAAATCAAGTCGGACAATTTGCTCAAAACTTGAATACTAGACCACAAGGAGGTTTACCTAGCGATACTGAAGTCACAAGAGGGACTGACCATGAGCAATGTAAAGCGATCACCACTAGAAGGGGCCAACAACTTAAAGAGGCTCAAGTTCGCTCATCAAACAAAACTCCACAAAAAGATCAAGACGAACTCAACGGCAAAGCCTCAGATGCTGAACTAAGAATTGTTACGACAACCGACGATACGGATGCCTCGGCAACCAACGATAAGCATGCCTCGGCAACCCCAGTTGACGATGCCCCAGCAACTCCAGTTACCCCGGCAATGCCATCAATCAGGTTCCAGACCAATGAAAGGATCGAAGATATCTGACTTCCACCACCATTCCCACAGAGGTTGAAGCGACAAAAGCAAGAATATCAATTCAAGAAGTTCTTTGATATCCTAAAGCAAGTCCACATCAACTTGCCATTGGTTGAAGCAATTGAACAAATGCCGAACTATGACAAGTTTCTTAAAGACATTGTGTTCAAGAGAACAAGGCTGGGAGAGTTTGAAACAGTTGCCGCAACAGAGGGATGCATGGCCATGTTGCACAATCGCATGCCACCCAAGTTGAAGGATCCCGGAAGTTTCACAATACCATGTTCCATTGGAAACCACTATGTTGGGAAAGCATTATGTGACCTTGGAGCAAGCATAAACTTGATGCCTAAATCGGTTTTTCTAGAAACTAGGAATCGGGAAGGCAAGACCTACAACAGTTATGCTACAGCTAGCTGACAGATCCTATGTGCATCCAGAGGGAAAAATCAAAGACATGCTGGTAAAAGTTGATAAATTTATTTTTCCCGCTGACTTTATTGTTTTGGATTGTGAAGCAGATGAACATGCACCTATCATTCTCGGGAGACCCTTCCTAGCAACAGGGAGAACCTTGATCGATGTTGAAAAGGGAGAACTTACAATGAGGGTGAATGGCGAGCAAGTTAAACTAAATGTGTTCCAAACACTAAGGCATGCCGATGATCCGGAAGAATGCCAACTTCTCCATGCCACGACAGAGTTTAACTTCGACGAGGAATTTAGTTGCCTCGGAAACTACATTGCCGATCAAGAGGAACCTGATGAGTATGAAGAACCGATCAATGAAGAACAACAAGAAGAGGCAAATTGGTTAGTCAATCGACCATGTACATACTTTGAACCACTGGATTACTCAGGTAAAGAAGGTAAGCTCGAAAAGCCCTCTATTAAAAAACCGCTTATTCTTGAGTTGAAACAGTTGTCAGAGCAACTAAAATATGCTTACTTGGGAGCCGATAATACATTGCCTGTAATTATTCCCTCTAAGTTACAACCTGAGCAAGAAAAGAAGCTGATCAAAATGTTGATGCTACACAAGAAGGCAATAGGGTGGACAATTGCCGACTTGAAGGGAATTAGCCCGGCAGTGTGCATGCACAAGATTTTGTTGGAAGATGATCACAAACCTTCGATTGAGGCCCAGAGGAGACTGAATCATGCCATGAAAGGGGTTGTAATGAAAGAAATCATCAAGTGGCTTGACGCCGACATCATATACCCTATCTCTGATAGTACATGGGTAAGTTCGATACAATGTGTACCGAAAAATGGAGGTATAACGGTGGTAAGTAATGAAAACAATGAACTCATTCCAACCAGGACTGTGACCGATTAGAGGGTTTATATGGATTATCGAAAGCTAAACAAAGCCACTAGGAAAGATCACTTCCCATTACCCTTTATTGATCAAATGCTTGACCGTCTTGCAGGTAAACCCTTTTATTATTTTCTTGATGGTTATTCAGGTTACAATCAAATTGCCATAGCACCAGAAGATCAAGAAAAGATAACCTTCACATGCCCATACGATACCTATGCTTTCTGAAGGATGCCGTTCGGATTGTGTAACGCCCCGGCAACCTTCCAAATATGCATGATGGCACTCTTTTCAGACATGGTCGAAGACTTCCTTGAGATCTTCATGGATGATTTTTTCCGTTTTTGGTAATGACTTCGACAATTGTCTCGAAAATTTAGAGAAGGTGTTGGCAAGATGTGAAGAAACCGATTTAGTCCTTAATTGGGAGAAGTGTCATTTTATGGTAGATGAAAGAATAGTGCTCGACCACAAGATTTCATCCAAGAGAATTGAAGTAGACAAAGCCAGGGTGGACGTGATCAAGAGATTACCCCCACAAAGTTCGGTTAAAGGAATCTGAAGCTTTCTTGGACATGCAAGTTTTTACAAGAGGTTCATTCATAATTTTTCTAAAATTACTAAACCCTTGTGCAATTTGATTGAATAGGATAAAGTCTTCAATTTTGATGATTCTTGCACCCCAAGCATTCGAAACCCTAAAGGAAAAGCTTACCTCGGCACCCATTGTCGTTCCACTAGATTGGACACTACCTTTTGAGCTCATGTGTGATGCAAGTGATTTCGCGGTAGGAGCAGTCCTAGGCTAACGCACAGGTAAGACCTTTCATGTGATATACTACGCTAGTAAAACTCTTAATAGTGCTCAAATGAATTACACAACAACGGAGAAAGAGTTACTAGCCGTAGTTTACACATTTGACAAGTTTCGATCCTATTTGATTGGTACAAAGGTAATTGTTCATATGGACCATTCGAGAATTAAGTATCTATTTGCTAAAAAGGATGCCAAACCTTGTTTGATTCGTTGGATATTACTTTTACAAGAGTTTAACATTGAAATTAAGGACAGGAAAGGAACAGAAAATCAAGTGGCCGATCACTTATCACGCTTAAAACGCAATACGGAGGAGGACACGGATTTAGAGATATGTGATGTATTCCCGGATGAGCAATTGTTAGTTACCTCGATAACCATGGATACGCACGTCTCAGCAACCCCTGACGCCTCGGCAACCATGGTCGCGCATGCCTCGGCAACCCTCGACGCTTCAGCAACTCTCGACGCGCACGCCGTGGCAACCACTGATACGCACGCCTCGGCAACCATGGACGCGCACGCCTCAGCAACCCCTGACGCCTCGGCAACCATGGATGCGCATGCCTCAATAACCCTCGACGCTTCAGCAACTCTCGACGCACACGCCGCGGCAACCACCGAAACGCACGCCTCGGCAACCATAGACGCGTATGCCTCGGCAACTTTAGACGCATACGCCTCGACAATCTTAGAAGCAGTCGCCATGGAAGCACATGCCTCAGCAATACCCTGGTACGCAGATTTAGTTAATTTCCTTGTTTGTGGTATTTTACCTTATGGTCTTACTCACCAAGGGAAGAAGCGGTTCCGCCATGATGCTAAGCATTACTTTTGGGACGAGCCTCTTTTGTT
Source organism: Hibiscus mutabilis (assembly GCA_019671005.1). Lineage (NCBI taxonomy): Eukaryota > Viridiplantae > Streptophyta > Magnoliopsida > Malvales > Malvaceae > Hibiscus > Hibiscus mutabilis. Next base: position 2,967,975 of record CM033744.1, read on the forward strand.
TAAACAATGTGCATATTAGGTTATATGCCGATGTGTCCCTGAAGAGGAGCAGCAGAACGTACTCCGGCAATGCCATTCTTCACCCTATAGAGGACATTTTAGAGGAACACGTACCGCGGTCAAACTTTTACACTCCGGTTTGTATTGGTCAACACTGTACAAAGATGCCCAAGAGTTTTACAAGTAATGTGATCGTTGCCAGAGGATGGGCAATATCTCTAGACGACATGAGATGCCGCTCCAAAACATCATCGAGGTAGAATTGTTTGATGTATGGGGGATTGATTTTATAGGACCTTTCCCATCTTCATTCGGTAACCTCTACATTCTACTTGCCATCGACTACGTGTTTAAATGGGTTGAGGCAGCCACAGTTCCCACTAACGATTCCAAGACCGTGCAACGATTCTTGCAGAAAAATATATTTACACGGTTTGGGATACCGAGAGCAATTATCAGTGATGAAGGCAAGCACTTCGACAACAAACTCATCACCAAGATGTTACAACGCTTTGGTGTATCTCACAAGATTGCCATGGCATATCACCCACAAACCAATGGGCAAGCAGAAATTTCCAACCGAGAATTGAAGGGTATACTCGAGAAAGTTGTAAATCCCTCTAGGAAGGATTGGTCAGTAAGACTAGATGACGTACTTTGGGCATATCGCACTAAATTCAAAACACCCTTAGGTATGTCTCCCTTCTGACTTGTCTATGGCAAAACATGCCATCTACCGGTGGAAATCGAACACAAGGTATATTGGGCAATCAAGACTGTGAATATGGATTGGGAAAGTGCCAGACAAAAGCGTTTGTTAGACCTTAACGAGATAGAAGAATTCCATGCACTCACCTATAACAATGCATGAATCTACAAGGAGAAAACAAAGCAATGACATGACAAGAAACAAAGCAATGACATGACAAGAAACTATTACCGCGGTAATTCATGCCAGGGCAACTAGTTCTCTTATTCAATTCTTGGCTAAAACTTTTCCTGGGAAAACTGAAATCAAGATGGTCGGGACCATTCGAAGTTATCAAACCATTCTCCCATGGTGCCGTGATAATCAAGTTCATCACTGACGAACATGAATTCAAAGTTAATGGACAAAGATTGAATCACTACAACGGTGCCCATGTGGAACGTAACAAAGAAGTGGTCACCTTAGGAGATGCATGAGCATGCTCTCCTTTAAATATTTTCTTTTTCTTTTTATTTTCATTTTTATTTTTAGGAGATATTTTATTTTTCTTCATTATCTTTAGTTTCCAGGTTTTCATTGTTTTCTTTTCTTTTCTACAACAAGACTCACAACCACCATGCTAAGGAAATTCACTGTCGAATACTTGCCAGGGCAACCGCAATAGAGGATGCCTCGACAACTACCTCAGCAGTTGCCACGGCAACAGAAACTGGCGATACCCAGGAAAAAAACAATGGCTTCGGCAACTACTGATGCCCAGACAAGTGAACCTACCTCGACAAACATGGATCAAATCAAAGTAATGCTATTCACGCAGTACCAGCCACAAGCATTCAACCACCGACCGGAATATGAATCATGCAAATGGCACGAATGAAACTTATCACTCGAGGTGACGACCTCTCCGACTAACTCATTTCATTTAGTTTCTTTTAAATTTTGTTTCACTTTTACATGCATTGAGGACAATGCTTCTCTCGAGTTTGGGGGGGTGTTGGTTTCTAGTTAGTTTCATGTTTAGTTGCATTCATCTTTAGCAATCACATATAGGTTGCATATGTTACTTGCCATGCCTTTAATTGGATTTAATTGCTTAAGACTTGTTGAATATCCAATGATGAATTTTTGTCACTGCACTTAATTGAAAGAACCTTTAATTTTAGGATTGCATGAAAAGGACTTAGAATTTTACTATAATGCTGATTTTTTTACACGGTTGTGGCTTGTTGATTGAAAGAAACTTACTGAACTTAGGTTGCTTAAAATTTGGGTAAATTTAAAATTGAAAATTAAAAGTTAAATTCTTGCTAGAGGTGCCTGAAACTGGCTCTAGTAGTAAAAGTACTTTCTTGCTAGAGGTGCCCGAAACTGGCTCTAGTAGTTAATGCACTTTAAAGAATCACTAGAGGTGCCCGAAATTGGCTCTAGTTGACTAAAATAAAATGAGAAATTGCTTACTTTGCTAAAGGTGCCTGAAATTGACTCTAGTGAAAATAAAAATAAATGCCCCGGTAATTAAATTGATAAAAGCCTATTGTTCACATAGAATCTTGAAAATCAACTTGTACACAACTACGCACACACATTGTCACAAGCATTATAGTTCGATTCCGGGTAATTTTTGTGCTATTCGAAAAATTAAAAGGTGAACATGCTTTGTGCCACGGTTCCGAGGGTTGAATTCAAGTTTGAAGCATGTCTTTGATGATTAAAGTCTTGGTAGGTAATTGTTAGTTTGCATTGCTTGAGGACAAGCAATAGTTCGAGTTTGGGGGTGTGATAAGTGTTCAAAAGTACTATTTTTATTACCCTTTTTACTCATATTATTGTTAGACTTAGGCTCATATTAGTTGCATTATTAGTCATTCATGCATGTTTGCATCGTTTCCTTGGTGGACAAGCTTGATTTCATATCTTGCTCAATTTTGTGGAAAAAGGTACTGCTTTGGTGTGTTTTTGTGTGTGTCTGCAGAATCACTTGCCAAAGTAAAGCTGGAACCAGTTGCTAGGGCAATGCATGAAGGAGATGCCGAGCTAGTTGCCCGGGCAATGCATGAAGGAGATGTCGAGCTAGTTGCCAGGGTAATTTTTGACAATGAATAAGATGATATGGTAGTCAAATCGATGACTAGTTAAGCCCAAGGGAGCAAAGCTAAATCCCAAAGGAGTTTGATTTCCATGAAGTGGTCAAAGAGAAATTAAATCCCAAGAAGATAGGAGAAGTTCTAGAAGGAATTTAAATATAATAAAGAATTATATTCTTTAAAGATAATTTAATTCCAACTTAACTTCCTCCTCAAAAAAGACTTTGACCTAACACAATAAATTCAAGACCATGCCGTCAACTCCAAAGGGGGGAGAGGAGAGAAATTTTGACAAGATCAAAGGGGAAGATATCGACAAAGAGGCTTCAACCATTCTTCATCTTTTTCTTCTTTGTTCAATTAGGTTTATGCTAGGAATTCTTTGTCTTGTGTTTCTTTGGAACCTAGCCATGAACTAAATCTATTTGGCTAAGGTTATTATGTTTTGTGGTTGTGAGAAACAATTGGATTTTGTTTAGGTAATAAGAATTTGCACTTTCAATTTAAGGTTTACTCATTCTTTGTTTTTCTTCTTGTTTGCGAGTGAATTGGGAGAGGATCTCGTAACTTCATCTATTTATCTAATATCGGGAGAGTTAGATTCAAGAAACAAATGAGTATGGTCTTTATTCAATCTATTGATGGTGAAGATTAATCTAGCTTAGGGATAAGTTAAGGATTTCAACGGCTAAGAAGAGCGCAAGATTGGTTGTTGTTCACCCTTGATTCACGCAGGGATCTATTATCAAGGCATGCACAAATAGCTAGAGTTTTGACTTAGGGATAAGAAAAAACCATTGAAGAACGCTCCGCCGAACCTTGAAGTTGTTGCCCAGCCACCCAAGTAGTTTCCCAGCTAGTCGCCCAGGCAACTATCGATTAGTTGCCAAGGCAACCCCGCTGTGCAAGTTGCCATGGCAACTGAGTTGCCCTTGCACTCTTTTACCAAGACGATCCAATCGGCTATCACACCTCAACTCACGATAACCTGGCCTATTCTCTCTCATTTGATTACATCTTCTTTTACTTATTTGCTTTCTAGTTTAGTTGTTAGTTAAAACTCCTACAATCTTCTACTTGTGTTATTTTACTTTTTACAGTGCAAGAGATTAGATTCTTGAAGTGGCACCAATCCCTATGGAGACGATATCTTTTATACTATAACTTGCGACACGTACACTTGCACAATTGTGGAGCACTTATACGCGCAATAGTCCTTATGAGGCGACAGTAGGAGGGATGTATATTGGTCACTTGGCGACAGTAGGAGGGATTGACCGGTTCTTTGAGTACCATTTGTTTGGCGACAGTTGGTTGGGGATTCATGTACCTAGGCTACTTGATTCTCAAGGCTCTGTTAAAGATTAAATAAATGAACCATCTTGACAACTTATGAAATGAATAATATATGCCTTTGATACGTTATAAGTAATGTCTTATGAACCAAGTAACTCTTGAAAATGATATGTAATGTGTGATGGCTTACATGCTAAGAAATTCTTGTTATGTTATATTTATGTCGATGAATTATGTGTCAAGCAATTTATGTATTGATAAGCTATGTTAAAAAGAAACCAAGTAATTTATGGTTAAATAAATGAATCACGGCAATGTCTTGCACAATAAGTAACGTATATACCTTGAATGTTGAATGTCCTATTTTGGTAAATAGATACGCTTCAAATAAATGTGTTTATATGCTTGCGATTTGAGTATTGAGTGTCCTTTTGAGTGAGTAAATATGCTTGGGAATGTGCATACATACTTGTGATTGATTAGAATGATTAAATGGTCATGATTTTATTAAATACATACCTATGATTTACTTGAATACTAAAATGGTTATGATTTGTTCGAATACCTTAACGTTTATATGTTTGGTACCTTATATGCTAAGTAAAGATAAGATAATGAAATTGTGATCTAAACTAATGTATTGAGTTTGATATCTTATGTGTTAAGTAATTCATGCCTATGATGTATTATGTTGATATCTTATATGTTAAGTAAACTATGCCTGTAATAAGTTATGTTGATATCTTATAGGAAAAGTAACTTATGATTTTGATATGCTATGATTGATATTTTAAATGTTAAGTAATTCATGATATGGTATACTATGTTTGATGACTTGAGTTTCTAGTAACTATGTATTGATAGGCTAAGTTAAAGAAAAACCAAGAAAGTTTATAAGTTAAATCAATGAATTTTTGCAATGTCTTGCATAATAAGTAATGTCTTTCTATTGATAATTAAGTATTAAATTGGGTGAATAAATATGTTATTTCGAATACTCATATATAAATATACATGCTTGTCTGAATACTTACATATATATATATATGTATATGCTTTATTTGAACACCCATAAGTAAGCATATACATGTATGTACATGAAATGAGGGCTGTTTTGCATATAAACAAACATGTATTGGACTGGTTTAAACATATACACGTATGTACATAAATTGGGGGCTGTTTTGCATAAAAATCAGTATGTATTGGATTGTTTTGATTAAATACATGTATGTACATGAATTGGGGGCTGTTTTGCATATAAACAAACATGTATTGGACTGTTTTATACATATACTTGTATGTGCATAAATTGGGGGCTGTTTTGCATATAAATCAGACGTATTGGATTGTTTTGATTATATACATGTAGGTCCATGAATTGAAGGCTGTTTTGTATATAAGCAAACATGGGTTCGACTGTTTTAAACATATACATGTATGTACATAAATTGGGGGATGTTTTGCATATAAACCAGTATGTATTGGATTGTTTTGATTAAATACATGTAGGTACACGAATCGAAGGCTATTTTGCATATAAACAAGTGTGTATGGGAGTGTTTGAACATACATAAGTATCTCATAAATATGATGTGACATATTTTATGTCTTACGTGCAAAGTAATTCGCGTGTAGAAATGCTAATTCGATAATTAAAATGAGAAGAGATAGATGTCTATGGTAGACTTTGTGTACGAGACTATTGAAAATTCATAAGCGTAACCAATATACTACTTGGTAACTTGTACAAGGCATAACAGGTGTTAACAAGGAAATTCATGTTCATTTGGAACAAGAAATACTACTAAGTTTGAAACCTTATAGTTTATAGCCTATATGTGGTAAAGTTGATCATTTGTATGGATTCGGTAAATCTAACATTATTACCACATTCGAACCTTGTGGTTAAGTTGTGTTGCATGTAATTAAGCTTTCGACTTACCTTACTCCGATAAGTTCGAAGGAAAATAGAGTATCTATATAGAATTTAGATTCATGCCATTGGTTATCTTTAACTACCTTATTAAGCATTTGCTTAATCTATTCTTTCGTCATATTTCAGGGTAAACGTGCTTCGTTACTCTTGAGCTTGGATGTGATCACAAGGGTCCATAGGGATGTTTGAAATTTTGCCTATAGAACTCCTAGATGGTGGCACATAGTTATTAAGTTGCATAATGCATTTAAATTCCATTCTTAGCTATATTTTTATATAAGTTTGATAAGTATTCAAAGTTTTGTAATAGACCTTTAATTATTGTTTGGTGATTGATTGCTTCATATGATTTAATAGTTAGCAAGAATGAGTAGTTGCTTGATAGCTGAGCTATGCTAGGGAAATATTCGAATGTTTAATTGACTAATAAACTATGTGAGTTATGATGCTTTAATGGTTTGAGGTCATGAGTATTTGGTAGGACACCTTATAATTCGAATAAGATTAAAGGTTATAAACAAAATATTTGTTATGCCAAGAATTAGTGATTGATGGGTATTGTATAAGATATGTTGATTAATTATCTATAAGAGTCTTAAGTTGATTGATTACTTTGATGGCATGTGGGTTGCAAGTTAAATATGTATATTATCATGAGTTAAACCCAATTAAAAGTGGTGTAGTTAGAATGGATAGTTTATTGGTTAGAATAAGTAAACAGTTAGATGTTTATAAATTTTGTAATTGGTTATGCTATGCAAAGGTTATATGTGGCTGACTATGATTGGTATAAGCTTTGATTTATTTTGATCTTTGAAATTGAAAATGGCCATCACCTTTTTGTAAATAGTCTATAATGCCTCATATTTTCTTGTTGGTTAAGCTATTTTTATGTGAAGTACTTTGCTTAATGCATGCATATTTTTTGTACATGATTTAAAGTTGAAAGTAGACCTCTCTAATAACTAAAAAGTTTTAATTCACCCCGATTTCTGGTTACATGCTTAGTTAAGATTTGATAAGACGTCTTATGTTTGTTTGGATTTTTGTTTAGTATCACTTCTTAAACGGTTTTCTCCTAGACAGGGTAAGGGGTGTTACAGTTGCATTCCTTTGATTGAATTTCTATTGTTTACTTTTGAGTTTAAGTAGATTGATCTAATTTATTATGTTTCTCTTGTCTTGATTATTAGCCAAATTTTTTTCCTTTCTCCCCACCTTTACCTAAGCCTCGTTACAACCCATTTAAGACCCTTTGATTATTGTATCTTGTTCTAACTAGTACTAGAGATTTGATTTTCTTACAGCTTATGGTAATGTCATGTTCAGTTCTGACTTTGAGCACATTTGAACCCGAAACACTTTGAGTGAATTGAGTGAGGTATTGAGTTTGGTTACTTTGAGATTGATGAATGAATGCATATCACGATCTTACTTAACTTTATTCTAGTTATGCTTTCCGATTGATTGTAATTTTGATTTGGATAATTATTATGGACTTGACTTGCATGGATTTCTAAGATATGAGGCGAAACAAAAGAGAGTAAGCAAATTTTTAACTTGTTTAATTCTAGCATGCTTGAGGACAAGCATGAGATAAGTGAGGGGGAATTTGATGAGTCTTTTAGATTGAATATATTTTCTTGTTAATTCTCCCTTTTTGTCAATAATTACTGCTAATTTGGTTCTGTTTTGCTTATTTTCGGTGTAGGAATCTGTTTTCAAGAACCAGTCGCAAGAAGGGCATTTTTTGCATTTTTTATTAATCCATCTTGGCAGAAACATGGGCACGACATGGGGCATGACGTTTTGTTGACTTGGCAGATTCGAGCAGTCCAGTCAGCAGTGACTTCTAGAAGACAGTCCAGTCAGCAGTTTTTGGAAGGATGATGCACGAAATTACCTTGGATTTAATTTGAATTCAAAATAATTTGAAACTATTTATCTTTTGGATTTTATTATCTTTAGGATTTGTCCTTTTATTTTAAATTTAATTGTTTCATCTATAGGGTTTTTAGAAGACTATAAATACCCCTTTGGGGTAAAGATTAGGATGTATCTTTTTCGTTTTCTTTCTTTCATTTTATAAAAGTTCTCTCGGTTTTATTTTCAATTCTTATTTTTACTTTAAGTTTTCACTTTGTTATCTGAAAATGCTAAGTATGATTCCGATAATGCTTAGCTAAACTTTTAATTAGCCGATGGCCTAGCGAAGACTCAATTCATTCTGTGAGAATTGAAAAGCACTTAATATCTTCAGATATCATTCTCAATTTTCTGGCAACTTAGATTGGCAATTGACCTTTCTTTTAAAAATCTTTACACTTTCATTTCAAAAAGTACGCGTTGGTGTGAATGTTGTTCTGATTTACCGTTGGGGGAAGAATCGACTGATAGAAAATTTGACTTCATGTGAACACACATAGCGGCAGTCTGCTAAGGGAAATTGAGATCAGGTTCAATTCTCATTAAGACAACATAATCTGAATCAGGCTTTTCCAGCACTTAAAGTTGTTTTGGTGCTAACGACGATAGACGTGGTTAGTCTAGCAATGACTGAATTCTGAAGATAGGCTTGGGAATATCAGTTTACCGGAGAGAAGAGTAAGTTACAAGGGTTGGGCCTTGTAGACTGTAATCGGCATGAATCCCAAAGCAAAATCTCTTTCAATGATCGGAATGAATTGAGGCGGAGCGAAGCTTGAGGTTATATTTCTACCATTGTTATTTTCAACTATTACTCTTTTTTTCTTTTTCGTCATTCCTTTAAATTACTTTTATTTTATTTTACCATTTTCATTCTTGAATTTTAATCCCTTTTTTTCTTTAGTTTTTCACTGTAACATGATCAACGCAATTTAGCATTGGAAATTCCTTAGTCCATGTAGGTCAACCCTTTTTCTATTTACTATACTTTAATTTATTTTATTTGAGAATAAGGAATATTTATTTGACAATTTACAACGCTTGTCAATTCCCGGGTTAACTTATGGGTAGGTTAACCAATTGAGCTAAGACAGCTCTTGAAATTTATCCACACCACAACGCCTTTAAGCCTTGAATTTGGGGTATTGAGCAATTAATATATCGAGCTAACCCCCCCAACTAATCACATTCCATGTCTGTTCAACAACCATTTTTCCAAAAAATTCCCTCACCAAAACCCGTTCAATGCCATCACCGTCAGTCCAAACTGCTGCTTCGTCATCGACACCGCCACACGCGGTGTGCTCGCTCACGAACCCTGATTCTAGCCACAATTTCCATGCTCACAACTGCCGTGCCAACTGTCGCATGGGCCACTTAAAGTCATGGCATGAAACCCCCAAAAATTGTCGTGCCTTTTCGTCTTTTTTTGGCCGCCTCAACTACCTAGGTAACGTGCAGCCGTCAGCATCAAACTCCTCAAGTCAAGTCGAGCCTATCCCCATCGTATCATCACGATCTATTTCCGATCGAGGCTTTATCAAAAACACCAAACCGGTTAGGTAAGGTTTCTGTTTTGATGATTTTTTTGAATTTAAAAAGGCTTGGTTGGTGAATATTTGTGTTTTGCTGAAAAAATCAAGTTCACACTGTCAAAATGGGCATTTTTTGGGCCGTGAAAGGCCGCGCGTGGGCTTCACGCATTGTTTGGAGCAATTTTTAGCCACCCTGGATGGTGGTCTAGAATCGGCCGGTTCGAACCGACCCTAAATCGCTTTGAATAGAGCTGAGCCGGGCCACCTAAACTAGTTATAATAGATCGATCTGTTGTTAACCCAAACCTGAACCTATTTAACCCGACCCGACCTGATCTGTGTTAACCCAAACCGTTCGACCCATCTGACCTGATTCGACCGACCCGACTCGACCCGTTAGCATAGTCAACCCGACCGAGTTAACTCAATGAGTCAACCCGACCGAGTCAACTCAGTGAGTTAACTTGCCTGAGTCAAACTGTTGACATCAGCATTGATCGTTGATCGCTGACTGATGACGTCAGCACTAACTTTGACCGCTGACGTTAGCGTTGACTTTGACCCAAAAGTCATTTTTTTCAAAAACCCCTATTTTATTTTTTTCGACGTCTAGAGTCCATTTTTGAAGTCAGTTTTGTGAAATTCGAATCTAAAAGCCTCTAAATTTATTATTGAACCTGAATTTTTATATATGATTGATTTTCAGTTTAAAGAGCAATGAACTTGAGAATAAGGATTGATTAATGGCTATGTTGATTGAAGGATTTCATGGCTACGTATCTGATTTTAGTGGACTTTAAATCGGCTTCGAGAGCGATTGAAGAAAGTTTTAAAGTTCGACCGATGTAACATCGAATCAAGGTAATACTTTACTGCCTCTTGCATGTTCTATGAAACATGATGGTATCTGGTTATCTCAGATACCGCTTTGTATTGGTTTATTAAAATGCAAAGACATGTTAAACTATATGGTGAAAGGCCAATAATGATTACGAGGGTGATCGATTTATCTATATAAGGCTACCAGAACTAAGAAATGAACATCTGTAAGGCGTATTTGTTTGGATACTGGAAACAGCAACAATATTGTCATATGATGAAAACGATCGGTTTGAAAGTCTAATTAGCCGTTTAAAAGCCTTGGATTTTTGTGAGTTTTAAGTGTTACCCTTTTTGGGCTGTTTTTACTAAATTGCCCTTGGGAGTCAAAAGGACCCAAAATGTCCTTATGAGCAAATTCTTTGGTACTCTCCGAGTATAATTGATTTCTTGAATAATTAGGATATATCAAAATTGTGAGTGACCTTGAGATAAAATTCTTGTATACTTGGATGAAGTAGATGGTTATCTAACTCTTTCGAATAAGGTCTTTAATCCTGAAATCAGTCAAAGGGACTGGAGAACAGTGTTTTCTGTCAATAATTATCAAGGATTCCTAAGTGTCGATCAAACTGTTTAAGTGAGTTTCTTACACATGTATATTCTTTCTAGTCTAAAACTAAGACTTTGTCTCTCTGATCTGAATCATAATTCTATTTGTCTAAAAATATATCTTCGGGTCTGATCTAAAAAAAAAACTTACTCTGATTTCAGATATTCTGAAAATATATGTATGATTTCTATTTTTCTTATTTTCATCCGACTTTATAAAACAAATTACTCTGGGGTACTTCTAGGATATGATTGTAGATCTGTAGGCTCAGCACTGGTAAGTCCTTCTGGACCTAAGGCATCCCCTTAGGTAAGCTCCTACGCCTAATGGGCCTAGGGTAAGTCTTTCTGGATACAATTATATGATTATGCATATAAGTGTATAGTTAGAGGGTAGTTAGATAATTTAAAATAAAAATTGATGTCTTCTTCTAAAATCTACCATACTAAATTAATTTATCAATGTTAGAAACTCTCAATATGTTCTAAAAGGTGCTTAATGCGTTTTACTAAACTTTCTCTCTGAATCAACTTCTATAATCTATCTCTTTTCTGAATCTCTAAGCTATATTCTTAATGCCTAACAACTGTGTGATCGAATAAAGAACAACATTGTTACCTTTAAGTGTAACAGTTTTATGAACTATAATTTGTGCTGAAACATTTTTTGATGCTGGCTCCTCGCACCAGTTCTATTAACCTATCACATGCTTTTTGCATACAACATCATTTGGTAGTTTTGTATTACCGAGCTTTTCCGAGCTCACGTTGTTTTTACTTTTTCAGGTTAAAGGAATTCGGTCATGTATCTATGACCGACATCAGTTTGTGAGTTTCCTTGGCGTTGCACGTGGAGTATGGTACCTGTGTATTAGTGGGCATGTATGTCATATTTTATTTTTATGATTGAGTATGTATTATATTTTTGGATATCAATTTTGTGTAAACGAATTTTAATATGATTTTAACAGAAAATTTTATTTTGCACTTTCAAATGTATTTTTAAGAGTTTTCTTCTGTTTTTACTGTGGGTCACTCTGGTGACCCGAATGCGGCCTCTTAGACTTAGACATAATGCATATGCGGGTTTCAGGGGTTACATTTAGTGGTATCAGAGCTTAGAGTTGTGTCATTCTGGGTAGATCGGCCAATCGTCTGTCTTAGGGTGTCTGGTAAATACATGCCCTAGTTTATTATCGTACTCATCCACACCGAGACTCTAATGTCAATTCATTCCTAAAATAAGTGTATCTAAGCCTTATGTCCTTTATGGTTCATTTTTTCTGAAAGGATGCCCATGATGTTGTATGTGTTTCATATTCACATGATGGATCTAAATTCGGATAAGAATCTAAAATGGTTGGGGCCTAAAAAAAATTAAAATTTATTTATGATTTGGTTCAGAATGATGATGAATGAGCAAGTATGTGAAATGGTGATGTATGATGGATTCTAGTAAGATTTAAGGTTGATAATGATTCAGTTTTAGGAACCATAAATTTGAAACCCATATATGTGTTAAGCTCGATACTGCGATATTTTGACTGTAATAAAATTATATATAAGAATCTTTTCAACCAAAACCATGTTGTTCGCATAAGACATTCGTTAATATGAAAAAATCCTAGATTCTAAGGTGATTCTATAAATATCTGAAAGAACAATAATGCCCGGATGTTGTTCTAAAGAAGGATATTTTTGATTATGTGTCGGGTGTCTAACATGCCAGCAGGTTAAGACAGAACATCAATATCCGTTTGGTCCTTTATAGCCCATTAAGATTCTTGAATGGAAATGGAACGTATCACGATGGACTTTGTTACCGGTTTACCCTTGACTCCTCCTAAAAAGGATTTTGTCTAGGTGATTGTTGATCGACTCACCAAGTCTGCTCATTTTATCCCTATCCGTCCTGATTTACTACTCTATAGACAAGTTGTCTAGATTGTATATCTTGAGATTGTCAGACTGCACGGTGAGTCTTTATCTATCATCTCCGATCGAGACTCGAGGTTTACCTCTTTTTTGGCAGTCTTTACATGAAACTTTGGGTACACGTCTGAATTTTAGTACACATCTTTTCATCCGTAGATGGATGGTCAATCAAAGAAGGTGATTCAGATTCTGGAGGATATGTTGTGAGGATGTGTGGTTGATTTCCGTGATAGTTGGGAAGAATTCTTGCCCTTAGTCAAGTTTGCTTATAATAATAGATATCAAGCTAGTATCCGCATGGCACCTTATGAGGCTTTATATGGTCATAAATGTCATACACCTATATGCTTTGGACATAATTGTATGATAGGAAAACCTTGGACCTTGAGTTGGTTTAGGAGAGTGGGGAGACCGTTAGGTTGATTCGTAATCGCCTGAAAGAGGCTTTTAATAGACAGAAGTCTTATGCTGATCGGAGAAAAAAAGATATTGAGTTTGAGGTTGGTGATCAGGTCTTTTTAAAGGTATCTTCGTGGAAGAAAGTTCTGAGGTTTGGGTGTAAAGGTAAATTGAGTCCAAGATTTATTCGGCCATATAGTATTGTGAAAAGAGTTGGACCAGTTACCTATAAGCTTGAGTTGCCTCCCCAGCTTAGTCGTATCCATGATGTATTTCATGTGTCTATGTTGAGGAAAAGAATGAAAATAAAGCCATGGGGTATTGAACCTGTGACCCTTGGCTAGCATATGTGTAGGTTAACCAATTGAGCTATGACAGCTCTTGAAATTTATCCACACCACAACGCCTTTAAGCCTTGAATTTGGGTTATTGAGCAATTAATATATCGAACTAACCCCCAACTAATCACAGTCCATGTCTGTTCAGCAACCATTTTTTCTAGAAAATTCCCTCACCAAACCCGTTCAATGCCATCACCGTCAATCCACACTGCCGCTTCATCGTCGACACTGCCACACACGGTGTGCTCACCGACAAACCCTAATTCTAGCCATGATCGCCACACACACAGCTGCTGTAACACTCAAAAAAATTGTGTATGGAGTTGCTGGTTGTGGGGCTCGAACCCATATGTTTGGCCATGTACTCAGCCATCTGAGCTAGACGCTCTTAGTGTAATGTTTTCCCCAAAATTTCTTTTGAATTAAAGTTAGTTTGGAGGTATCAAATAATAAATGAACCAGTGACCCCTCATTTCCAGATCATTTGAACCAAAATACCCAAACCCCCCAAATTTCGATCTCACCAAACCATTTCGGTTGCCCCTCCGATCCAGCTCACCATCGGGCTGTGTGCGTCACCGTCGGTACGCATGTGATCGCCGAGCCAACCTGAGCAAAACCCCTCAACTCCTGCGCCAATCACCGGCAATTGAGGTTTAAAGTTCAATGAACCTAGGGATTAAATCCCTTCAATCCGTCATCGAGCTCATCCGATTACGTCGCCCTTTGGAGACGTCAGTGGTGCCACAATCTTTCCAGCGTTGAGACGACCTTAAATCAACCGTCCAACCAAAAAATCGATGGTGTTAGAATCATTGCCATTGTTCGATCGAAATCGATAAGTGATGGGAGTTTCAAGCTATTTTCGAGTTGGTAAAGTGTCCTGGAGGTTGATCCGGCCAAAATCGTGCATTTTGGGCCTTTTTCGACCATTTTGGACGCGCCTAAGTCAACCAAGATAACTGATGATGTCAGCATTGACTGCTGACATTAGCATTGACTGTTGAGCAGTTGACTGATGATGTCAGTGTGACGTCAATGTTAACTTTGACCAAAAAGTTAACTTTTTATGAAAAGCCTTGTTTTATGTTTTTTGACGTCCTGAATCCAATTTTGAAATCAGTTTTGTGAAATTCGATCCTGAAAGCCTCTAAATTGGACCGTGAACTCGAACTTGAGTTTGTATTTAACTATTTAGTTAAAGTGAATTGTGAATAAGGATTGATTATAATGACTAAAATGAGTGAGAAAATTAATAAAATGAATTTGGTCGAATTAGGAAATGACCAAAATATCCTCAGGTTAGATTAACTGAAATGACGAATATGCCCTCAAGTCCTGAAATAAATGGATGGTTTGGAAGAACCGAAAGGACCAAGAAGATTGAATTAACGTTAAGTGCGTTAATGATTGAAATACCCTCATGACTAAAGATAAGTGGAATATTAGATAATCATGAAAATTCTGATAGAATGTAAATAACTGTAATGCCCATACGGGTTTAGGGCATGATTTATGTAAATCAGTCATTCTTGACATTGAACAATATTGGAAAAAAACTACATGATCGTTATATTCTGAAATTCTGAATGGTTTAGATGAATTAAGTTCTCAATGTCGTATTGGCGTCATTTTTTTACCGTATCCCTTGTATGATAATCCCTTTTTGAAAACTGTTCAGAATCGGTAAAGTATATTTTCTGATATGATATTGTGACTATCTATTCTGATTGTATGATTGTTTTATAAAATAAAAGTTCGATATATGATTTTTGATGATTTTCCTGTCTACTGGCTAAATTGAGATGTTTTGGGGTATTACTGGGAATATGATTTGAAGTCTTGTAGGCAGCCTTGATCAAGCTGACCTCCCGATAGGCTTCGTGCCTCCAGATAGGCCTCATATGCCTTCGGGCCTAGGACCATCCTCCAGTTAGGCCTCCTACGCCTTCGGGTCTAGGACCAGCCTCCAGTTAGGCCACCTATGCCTTTGGGCCTAGGACTAGCCTTCAGTTATAGGTAAATTACTTTTGGTGTTCGGTCGGAGGGTAGATACGTTAAAGAAATCCAATCAAGGATTTATGACTGATATCAGTTCGAAAGTTCCCTTTTTGCATCACACGTAGAGTACGGTACCCATACATTAATGGGCATATATGTTGCCTCATATTTTATAATTGAGTCCGTGAAATATTTTCTGAATATCAGTTTTATGTTTAAGCAAAAGTTTTGAAAATGATGTTTTAAACAAAAATTTTGTTTTACAGATTTAAATGTATTTAAAGAGGTTCTCCAATTTTTCTGTGGGTCGCTCTGGTAACCCGAATGTGACCTCCTAGATTTAGGTATATCGCATAGCCGGGTCTAGGGGGTTACATTTAGTGGTATCAGAGCTTAGAGTTGTGTCATTCTGGGGTCTCAAGTTAGACTGAAATGCTGAGGACACTACCAGATTGATCTGTGATCGTCTGGGAAGTCTCGAGAACAAGCATGCTCTGATAGTTAAGTTCCAATTGAAGAATAAACGAAAGAATAGTATATGCATTCCTTTGACTCTGATAAATTTTGAGGACGAAATTTCTTTAAGGGGGATAGTTGTAACACTTAAAAAAATTGTGTAGGGAGTTGTTGGTTGTGGGGCTCGAACCCACAATCTAGTGTATGTTTGGCCGTGTACTCAGCCATCTGAGCTAGACGCTCTTAGTGTAATGTTTTCCCAAAAATTTCTTTTGAATTAAAGTTACGTTGGAGGTATCAAATAATAAATGAACTAGTGACCCCTCATTTCCAGATCATTCGAACTAAAATACCCACCCCCTAAATTTTGATCTCACTAAACCATTTCGGCTGCCCCTCCGATCCAGCTCACCGCCAGAAAGCTTGTGATCGCTGAACCAACCTGAGCAAAACCCCTCAACTCCCGCGCCGATCAGCCACGTTGTTCGCCAGCAATTGAAGAATAAACGAAAGAATATTATATGCATTCCTTTGACTCTGATAAATTTCGAGGACGAAATTTCTTTAAGGGGGAGAGTTGTAACACTTAAAAAAATTGTGTAGGGAGTTGTTGGTTGTGGGGCTTGAACCCACAATCTAGTGTATGTTTGGTCGTCTACTCAGCCATCTGAGCTAGACGCTCTTAGTGTAATGTTTTTCCCAAAATTTCTTTTGAATTAAAGTTAGGTTGGAGGTATCAAATAATAAATGAACCAGTGACCCCTCATTTCCAGATCATTCAAACCAAAATACCCACCCCCCTCCAAATTTTGATCTCACTAAACCATTTCGGCTGCCCCTCTGATCCATCTCACCGCTGGCACGCTTGTGATCGCCGAACCAACCCGAGCAAAACCCCTCAACTCCCGCACCGATCAGCCGCGCTGTTCACCAGCAATTGAGGTTCCAAGGTTCGACAAACCTAGGGATTAAATCCCTTCAATCCGTCGTCGAGCTCAGCCGATTACATCGCCCTTTAGAGACGTCAGTGGTGTCGCGATCTTTTCAGCGTCGAGACGACCTTAAATCAACCGTCCGATCAACAAACCGACGGTGTTAGAATCCTTGCCAGTGTTCAATCGAAATCGGTAAGTGAGGTGAGTTTCAGGCTATTTTCGAATGTTTTGATTAAATTCTAAGTTGGTAAAGTGTCCTGAAGGTTTATCCAGCCAAAATCGTGCATTTTGGGCCTTTTTCCAGCCATTTTGGCCGCAGTGGACTCTATGCGCCGTCCAGGCAATTTCTGGTCGCCTTGGATGGCGGCCAGGGTGAACCGAGTCTGAACTAGCTTTGAATCGGTTCTGTTTTGAACTAGTTCTGACCTGAACCGTCTAACCCGACCCAGCCTGTCCTGACCGGCCCGATCCGACCCATTGACCGAGTCAACTCAGTGAGTTAACTCACTCGAGTCAGCCAAGAGAGTCAACCCGTCTGAGTTAACTCAGTGAGTCAACTTGCCCAAGTCAACCCAGTTAAATAATGATGTCAGCGTTGACTACTGACATCAGCATTGACCGTTGACCAGTTGACTGATGTCGTCAACATATCGTCAGCGTTGACTTTGACCAAAAAGTCAACTTTTATATAAAGCCTTGTTCTATGTTTTTCGACATCCTGAATCCATTTTTAAAGTCGGTTTTGTGTAATTCGAACCCAAAATCCTCCAAATTAGACCATGAACTCCAACTTGAGTTTGTATTTAATTATTTAGTTAAAGTGAATTGTGAATAAGGATTGAATATAATGACTAAAATGAGCGAGAAAATTAATAATATGAATTTGGTCGAATTAGGAAATGACAAAAATATCCTCGGGTTAGATTAACTAAAATGACGAATATGCCCTCGAGTTCTGAAATAAATGGATGGTTTGGAAGAACGAAATGACCAAGATGATTGAATTAACGTTAAGTACGTTAATGATTGAAAAACCCTCCTGACTAAAGATAAGCGGGAGATTATATAATCAAGAAAATTCTGATAGACTATAAATGACTGTAATGCCCCTACAGGTTTAGGGCATGATTTATGTTAATCAGCAATACTGGAAAAATATTACATGATCGTTATATTATGAAATTCTGAATGGTTTAGATGAATTAAGTTCTCAATGTCGTACGTCATTTTTTACCGTGTCCCTTGTATGATAATCCCTTTCTGAAAACTGTTCAGAATAGGTAAAATATACTTTCTGATATGATACTGTGACTATCTATTCTGATTGTATGACTGTTTTATAAAATAAAAGTTTGACATATGATTTCTGATAATTTTATAAAATGAAAGTTTGATATATCATTTTTTTACCGTGTCTTAGTTCCTCGTTGTTAGGAACACATACTCTATCCTTGAAATAGAGGAGTCTATTCGACTTGAGGGAAAAGTTAGAATTAGACTCAGAGTCTAGCTTGGACATGATCTTCTGAAGATCTGGATCAATTTGTTAAAGTTCTTTGATTCTCAAGATTAGACTAGATTGAACTTGAAGTTCAGACAAGAATTTTCGTCCTTTGGATAAACGAAAATGAGCATTGATAGCCAAGGAAGCTATAAACTAATGGAAAATATCATTAAGGGAGATTTTTGAATAGTTACTTGTAAGTCAAGAAAAGTCTAATTCGAATGGTTACTTGCAAGTCAAGAAAGAAACATTTCGAATGAATTATTCTAGGATTTAGATTTAAGGGTTTACCCGAGTATGGTCTGTGACTAAGGGCATCAGCAACCACGTTTTCTTTCCTCGAATGGTAGTCGATAACTAAATCGTAGTCTTTAAGTAATTCTAGCCATCTCCTTTGCCTCAAATACAAGTCTTTCTGGGTTAGGAGGTATTTGAGGCTCTTGTGGTCTGTGAACAAGTTGCATTTCTCCCCGTACAAGAAATGTCTCCAAACTTTGAGTGCAAACATGATAGTTGGCAATTCTAGATCGTGAGTAGGGCAGTTTGACTCGTGTGGTTTTAGTTGCCTTGAAGCGTAAGCTACCACATTTCCATCTTGCATTAGGACACATCATAGTCCTAAATGAGATGCATCACTGTAAACAGTGTACTCCTTGCCCGATACTGGTTGGATGAGAACCGGAGCATGAGTTAGTGCTTGTTTAAGCTGATCAAAACTTCATTGTTGGTTCTCCGGCCAAACAAAGGGTGTATCTTTGCGAGTTAACTTAGTAAAACTTGCAGCAATGGATGAGAATTCCTTAACAAAACGTCGATAATACCTGGCTAAATCGAGAAAGCTTCTAACCTCACCAACATTCCTCGGAGGTCTCCAATCCAGGATAGATTGAATCTTCCTTGGATCTACTTTAATCCCTTCTACCGAGATAACATGTCTAAGAAACGACACTTTTGATAGCCAAAATTTGTATTTAGAGAACTTTGCAAACAATTGACGTTCCCGGAGAGTTTGCAATACAATTCGAATATGTTCAGAATATTCTTCCTTATTCCGAGAATACACCAAAATGTCATCAATAAAAACAACCACGAACTTGTCAAGATAGAGCTTAAATACACGGTTCATGAAATCCATAAAAGCAACCGAATCATTCGTTAACCCGAATGGCATTACAAGGAATTCAAAATGGCCATATCGAGTATGAAAGGCTGTCTTAGGTACATTTTCTTCTTTTACCCCCATTTGGCAGTATCTCGATCGTAAATCGATCTTTGAAAATACTGCGACATCTTTGAGTTGATCGAAAAGATCTTCAATCCTTGGGAGAGGATATCGATTCTTGATAGTAAGCTTGTTTAATTGTCTATAGTCAATACAGAGTCTCATAGTCCTATCTTTCTTCTTCACGAACAAGACCAGAGTTATTCCAGGTTGGACATCGATCCCAACTCTACTTCTCTGGTTGAAGGGAGACCAGGGAGTTCCTCAGGAAAAACATTAACATATTCAGATACAATAGGCATACTAGGTAAGCCGAATTCAAGTTCATCTTGTAAGACCATAGTAGCAAAGATTGAGGTCAGTTTCTTGTCAATTAGAAGAATTGATTCATTTCCTAAACCCCAAAGGTAAAGTCTCCTATTTAGGCAATCTACCCAGGCTTCATGCTTGCTCAACCAATCTAGTCCTAATAATATATCAAAATCGCAAGTTGGTAGTACATATAGATTAACAAGAAATGGTACATTTCGAATAAATAGGGGACAGTTTCTACAGATAAAGCTTATGTTTGTAATTCCCCATCTAGGGTTTGAAACTACAAGGCTTTGTTTTATAATTTTAGGCTTTAAGTTCAACTTTTCAATCAAGGTTGAGCATACAAAAGAATGAGTGGATCCCAAGTCTATTAAAGCATAAACAAGAGTTGAATTTAACTCAACGGTACCTGCTATAACGTCGGGTGATTCTTTATCTTCTTTTCCCCGGATATGATAGATTCGTGTAGGAGCCCGAGATTCCTGGTGAGTAGGGGCATCCGAATACTGTCATTTGCCCTTCCCTTGATTTCTAGACCAAGCTTGTCTAGAACCTTTGTTTCGAATGGAAGGAGCTGAGCTAGCATTTGTAGGAGTTCGATTCGGAACCTTGTTAGGATTCTGAGGACAATCTCTAATATAGTGATCGGAGGCTCCACATAAGTAACATAAATTCTGTTGAGTTCTACACTGACCAATATGGTGTTTCTGACAAAACATGCAAGTAGGATATTGAGCAGCTTTATTGGAATTCCCCATACTATCAACAGAGATGATCGAGGCTGAAGGCTTGGTTACCGATTGGGGTCTCGGTATGAAGTTGCTTTTCTGAGCATGAGTGTAATTCGAAGAGTGATCCTTAGAATATTTGGACTTCTTTGACTGCCAGTAAGGCTTGTCATCATTCTGGATCGCTTGTCTTTCCAGGAATTTCCACTTTTACATTTCTCAAAGGCTTTCATCTTCGCATCGGTTGCAATGGCTCGGTTCACCAGATTCTGGAAGTCAGTGATACCCAGGGCAGTGAATATTGGACTTAATTCATCATTCAATCCATTGATAAACATCCTACACTTGTCAGCATCAGTCTTGAAGTATTATGACCTGTATTTGCAATATTTGCAAAAGTCACTCACGTACTGTTCGATAGGTCAACCACCTTGCTTGAGGTACAAGAAACGTTTACGGCGCTCGGCCAGGTATTATTCACTGATTTATTTCTTCTTGAATTCCTCAAGGAAGAATTTACAAGTTACAGCTTTAGCAGGAGCAATCAGGGTAGTGGTTTCCCACCAGCTCAAAGCTTCGTCTGCCAACAGAGCTATAGCGCATTCGAGTTTGTGCTCATCAAAATAGGGCAACTGTTTGGTCAGGATTCAAGTAGTGGCCTCTAACCAATACTTAGCTATTTCGGGATTGGCTTCATCAGTACCGGTGAAGGTATAAGCCCGATGTTGAGCCAGTTTGTCAATCGGGGCTCTAGTTGGAACAGTAGCAGGAGGAGAAAGTGGATGGTCTCATTTTAAAATAGTTACAAGATGATCGAACATCTCCTTCATGCTCATAAGACATTCTTGCTGCACAGGATTTATAGCAGGAGCTTCCTATTGAGCAACAGCTTGGGCTCTAGGTTCAGCTCGTTGCTGTGGAGGATTCTGCTCTATCCTCACACTATCTTCTTCATTCGAGGAGCCTACGAGACTTTCATCATCCCGAGCAAGCCTTGTTTCAGACATTCTATATTTAAATAGAACAATTAAGAATTTGGTTTGTCAAAATCTCTCTAAAGCCTTGTCGAAATCTCCCTTGCCATTGTCGAAATTTCTCTCTTCTTTCCCCCTTGGAGTTGATGGCATGGTCCTGAATTTATAGGGCTAGGTCAAAGTCTTTTTTTGAGGAGGAAGTTAAGTTGGAATTAAATTATCTTTAAAGAATATAATTCTTTATTATATTTAAATTCCTTCTAGAACTTCTCCTATCTTCTTGGGATTTAATTTCTCTTTGACCTCTTCATGGAAATCAAACTCCTTAGGAATTTAGCTTAGTTCCACGTCATCTTAGGCTTATCTAATCATCGATTTTGACTGCCATATCATCTTATTCCTTGTCAAAAATTACGCTGGCAACTAGCTCGGCATCTCCTTCATGCATTGCCCTGGCAACTAGCTCGACATCTCCTTCATGCATTGCCCTGGCAACTGGTTCCAGCCTTGCTTTGGCAAGTTATTCTGCACACACACACAAAAACACACCAAAGCAGTACATTTTTCCACAAAATTGAGCAAGCTATGAAATCAAGCTTGTCCACCAAGGAAACGATACAAACATGCATGAATGACTATTAATGCAACTAATATGAGCCTAAGTCTAGCAATAATAAGAATAGACACTTAACACACCCCCAAACTCGAACTATTGCTTGTCCTCATGCAATGCAAACTAATAAATACCCGCCAAGACTTCAATTTTCACAAACTTAGCGTTGAACTTGATTTCAATTCTCAGAACTGGGGCACAAAGTATGATTGGCTTTTCATTTTTCGGACAACTTAAGAGTTACTCATAATCAAACTATAATGCTTGTGAGTGTGTGCGGAGTTGTGTGCAAGTTGATTTTTCGGATTCTATGTAAACACGAGGTTTTCAAATTACTTCATTGGGTTCTTTTAACATGTTTTAACTAGAGCCGGTTTCGGGCACCTCTAGTGTTTTGTTTTTAGTTTCCTTAAGTTAATTAATTTATTCGACTAGAGCCAGTTTCGGGCACCTCTAGCGATCAATTTTTAGCGCATACCAGAGCCAATTTCGGGCACCTCTAGTGATCAATTTTTAGCGCATACTAGAGCCAATTTCGAGCACCTCTAGTATTCATCCAATTTTTATTCTAATCCCCCAATTTTTTAACTATCAACCTAAGTTTGCTAGAATTCCTCAAATCAATCAAGCCACAACAGTGTTTTATCAAGTTTAGCATCATAGTAAGATTCTAAGTGTCTCCATGTTTATCCTAGAATAAAAAGTTCTATCAATTAAGTACATTGGCAAAGTCATCATCGGATATTCATCAAATCTAGGCAATTCTTGTTCCAACTAAAGGCATGGCAAGCAATTTATGTATCCTAAATGCAATACTTAAGATGAATGCAACTAAGCATGGTAACTAACTAATAACAATCCCCCCCAAACTCGAGTGAGGCATTGTCCTCAATGCATGCAACAAAGAAAAACAAAAATAAAGAAAAGTAAAATGCAAACGAGGACTTACTCTGAGAGTTTGTCGTCGTGGATGATTAGTTTCCTTTTGGTCGGTGTCTTGATTCTTTTGCTTGAACGCGGTGGTTGCTTCATTGTTGCCGATGGTGGAATTGATCCTCGTACGGGGTTGTCCTCATCGTCCTCTTCGTCAATGTCATTGGCTTTTTGCTTGGGCTTGGAGGATTCGATTGGTGCGGTCTTTGTTGGTGCAATGGAGGACTCGTCTGAATCTAAAAAAATCAGACAATGATTCTGTACGAGTTGATTCGGGCATAGGTGTTTTACCTTTGGCTTTTGCAGTTGTTGCCGAGCCGTCTTTAGCTTTGGTTGCCGTGACATCTTCAGTGTTAGTTGCCGTTGCAACTGCTTGAGCAAGTGCAGTGTTGGTTACCGCGGCATCATCTGTTGCAGTTGCCGTGGCAACTGCTTCATTGGTTGCCGTGGCAAGGATTTCGGCAGGAAAGATTGGGAACGGCACGCGGCTGCCCGGGTACTTTTCCAGGATGATTTGGGTGATGGCATTATTATGATCCTTCATGTACCGCATGAACATTAGTTGCCGGTCTTCAATTTGCCTAAGGCGGTTCACCAACGGTTGTAAGAGTGCTTTAAGTTGTCTTGGGGTTAATGGCCGTGTTTCCCAGGCATTAGGTGCTTCGGCAGTAGGGGTTGCTGAGGCGACAGGAGTTGCTGCGGCAATTGAAGGCGTTGGGGATTTTACCAGTGCCTCTCTCTTTAGCTTTCAGATTTGTGCCCAATTCCAACCGAACTTTGGTATGGCCTTTTCATCAGTGGACTCACTTGGGACATGCATCTCCTTGCAAAGATTGGAAATTAAGCACGGGAAGAAAATAGAACCCTTGTCTTTTGTGCTACATACAAAAATCTCATCACAAATAATTTTTCCAATGTTAATGATGTGATTATGCAAGATAGAATGTATGAGCAAAAGACGAGGTGTATCAACAGTGGTATTGTGTGTTGTGGGCATTAAAGAAGTTTTAACAAACTTATTCCATAATTCTGCCTCGGGTTTAAGCCGAAGGCGATTTACCGTGCCCTTGTATTTACCATTGTTCCATTGAGTTCCCGGTAGAGTGAGTTCTTGAAGCACCTTGTCAAGTTGCTTGGGCGTGAGTTGATCAACAAAGGCTTGATGCTCGTCCTTCTCAATGTAGAGCCTGTAAAAGGTGTTGATGTTTTTAGGGCTTATGAGTATAGCCTTGTCACGAACAAAAACATAAGGATTATTCGAGTTAGGTGAGTGAGCATAGAATTCTCTTACCCATGAGATGTTACCCGGTTCCGATTGATGGCAAAAGATTTGCCACTTTTGATGTGCAATCCTTTCGAAGATGAATGGTTCAAGGCCGAAATCTTGATGAGAGTTTGAGTATTCAAAGCCTTGTTCTTCGCAAATCTTTCGGCTTTCAAACTTGGAGTGAAATCTTTCTTGAACCACCGGTGTAGCAAACCTCTTGTATCTTGGTTCTTTGGAGGAACTTGGATGAACCAAAAATTCAATTTTGGATGCCATGGATGATCTTGGTTGTGAGTTTGGTAAAAACAAAGAAAAGAAAGCAAAAGAAACTAAAGGGTTGCAAGATGAAAAGTAGGAATAGGTTTCTTGGAAGTTAAGGGTGATGGGTTAAATAGAAGATATAGGTAGTAAATATGGTGGGTGGGATTAATTTTGGAATAAAGAAGAATGGGGCTTCGATTTAGGGGAAGGGTGACGGTTAGGGGGTTTATTTAGGGTAAATTGGAGGCTTAATATAAGCCTTAGATTCAGCCCATTAATTTCCTTGTTGAAGAAGTTTCCTTCTTGAATCAAAATTCCTCTTTTATCTTGAACTATTTTTCTTACAATTCAAAAACAAATAAAATAAGGATTAAAATTAAGGATAAACTAATAAAATAAATAAAGATGTGCAAGAAATTCTTAAAAAGATAAACATGAAAGAAAGATGTAGTTTTAATCTTAAAGAAAATAAATAAATCTATCCTAAAAAGAAAAATAACCGAAAATAAAAATAGAAAATTAAATAGTTCAAAAAAAATAAAAATAAAAATAAAATATCGAAATGAGAGCATGCTCATGCATCTCCTAAGGTGACCACTTCTTTGTTACGTTCCACATGAGCACCATTGTAGTGCTTCAATCTTTGTCCGTTAACTTTGAATTCATGTTTGTCAGTGATGGACTTGATTATCACAGCACCATGGGAGAATGGTTTGACAACTTCGAATGGTCCCGACCATCTTGATTTCAGTTTTCCCGGGAAAAGTTTTAGCCGAGAATTAAATAAGAGAACTAGTTGCCCTGGCATGAATTGTCGCGGCAATAGTTTCTTGTCATGCCATTGCTTTGTTTTCTCCTTGTAGATTCGTGCATTGTTATAGGCAAGTGCACAGAATTCTTCTATCTCGTTGAGTTCCAACAAACGCTTTTTTCCGGCACTTTCCCAATCCATATTCACGGTCTTAATTGCCCAATATGCCTTGTGTTCGATTTCCACCAGTAGATGGCATGTTTTGGCATAGACAAGTCAGAAAGGGGACATACCTAAGGGTGTTTTGAATGCAGTGCGATATGCCCAAAGTGCATCATCTAGTCTTACTGACCAATCCTTCCTAGAGGGATTTACAACTTTCTCGAGTATACCCTTCAATTCTCGATTGGAAATTTCTGCTTGCCCATTGGTTTGTGGGTGGCATGTTGTGGCAATCTTGTGAGATACACCAAAGCATTGTAATATCTAGGCGATGAGTTTGTTGTCGAAGTGCTTCTCTTCATCAATGATAATTGCTCCCGGCATCCTAAACCATGTAAATATATTTTTCTGCAAGAATCGTTGCACGGTGTTGGAATCGTTGGTGGGAACTGTAGCTGCCTCAACCCATTTAGACACATAGTCGACGGCAAGTAGAATGTAGAGGTTACCGAATGAAGATGGGAAAGGTCCCATAAAATCAATCCCCCATACATCAAACAATTTCACATCGATGATGTTTTGGAGCGGTATCTCATGTCGTCTAGAGATATTGCCTGTCCTCTGGCAACGATCACATTGCTTGTAAAATTCTTGGCATCTTTGTACAGTGTTGGCCAATACAAACCGAATTGCAAAACTTTGGCCGCGGTACATGTTCCTCGGAAATTTCCTCCACAAGGTGAAGAATGGCATTACCGGAGTACGTTTTGTTGCTCCTCTTTAGGACACATTAGTTTATAACCTGATCTGCACATTGTTTAAACAAAAGAGGCTCGTCCCAAAAGTAATGCTTAGCATCATGGCAGAACCGCTTCTTCCCTTGGTGAGTAAGGCCATAAGGTAAAATACCACAAACAAGGAAATTAACTAAATCCGCGTACCAGGGTATTGCCGAGACATGTTTTGCTGTGGTGACTGCTTCCAAGATTGTCGAGGCGTGTGCGTCTAGAGTTTTCGAGGCATACGCGTTCATGGTTGCCGAAGTGTGCGTATCGGTGGTTGTCACGGCGTGTGCGTCAAGAGTTGCTGAAGCGTCGAGGGTTACTGAGGCATGCGCATCCATGGTTACTGAGGCGTCAGGGGTTGCCGAGGCGTGTACGTCCATGGTTCTAGAGGCGTGCATATCAGTGGTTGCAGCGGCGTACGCGTCAAGAGTTGCTGAAGTGTCGAGGGTTGCCAAGGCATACGCATCCATGGTTGTCGAGGCGTCAGGGGTTGTCGAGGCGTGCGCATCCATGGTTGTCGAGGCAACTAACAGTTGCTCATCCAGGAATGCATCACATATCTCTAAATCCGCATCCTCCCCCCTATTGCGTTCTAAGCGTGATAAGTGATCGCCCACTTGATTTTCGGTTCCTTTTCTGTCCTTAATTTCAATGTCAAACTCTTGTAAAAGCAATATCCAACGAATAAAATGAGGTTTGGCATCCTTTTTAGCAAATAGATACTTAATTGCCGAATGGTCCGTATGAACAATTACCTTTGTACCAATCAAATAGGATTTGAACTTGTCAAATGTGTAAACTACGGCTAGTAACTCTTTCTCCGTTGTTGTGTAATTCACTTGAGCACTATTAACAGTTTTACTAGCGTAGTACATCACATGAAAGGTTTTACCTGTGTGTTGGCCTAGGACTGCTCCTACCGCGAAATCACTTGCATCACACATGAGCTCAAAAGGTAGCGTCCAATCTGGTGGAAGGACAATGGGTACCGAGGCAAGCTTTTCCTTTAGGGTTTCGAATGCTTGGGTGCAAGAATCATCAAAATTGAATACTTTATCCTGTTCAAGCAAATTGCACAAGGGTTTAGTAATTTTAGAAAAATTATGAATGAACCTCCTGTAAAAACCTGCATGTCCAAGAAAGGTTCGGATTCCTTTAACCGAACTTGGTGGGGGTAATCTCTCAATCACGTCCACCTTGGCTTTGTCTACTTCAATTCCCTTGGATGAAATCTTATGGCCGGGCACTATTCCTTCATCTACCATAAAATGGCACTTCTCCCAATTAAGGACTAAATCAGTTTCTTCACATCTTGCCAACATCTTCTCTAAATTGCCGAGGCAGCTGTCGAAGTCATTACCAAAAATGGAAAAATCATCCATGAAGATCTCAAGGAAGGCTTCGACCATGTCTGAAAAGACTGCCATCATGCATCTTTAGAAGGTTGCCAGGGTGTTACACAATCCGAACGGCATCTTTCAGAAAGCATAAGTACCGTATGGGCATGTGAAGGTTGTCTTTTCTTGATCTTCTGGTGCTATGGCAATTTGATTGTAACCTGAATAACCATCAAGAAAACAATAAAATGGTTTACCTACAAGACGGTCAAGCATTTGATCAATAAAGGGTAATGGGAAGTGATCTTTCCTAGTGGCTTTGTTTAGCTTTCGATAATCCATACAAACCATCCAAACGGTCACAGTCCTGGTTGGAATGAGTTCATTGCTTTTATTACTTACCACCGTTATACATCCCTTTTTCGGTACACATTGTACCAGACTTGCCCATGTACTATCAGAGATAGGGTATATAATGTCGGCGTCAAGCCATTTGATGATTTATTTCATTACAACCTCTTTCATGGCATGATTCAGTCTCCTCTGGGCTTCAATTGAAGGTTTGTGATCATCTTCCAACAAAATCTTGTGCATGCACACTGCCGGGCTAATTCCCTTCAAGTCGGCAATTGTCCACTCTATTGCCTTCTTGTGTAGCATCAACATTTTGATCAGCTTCTTTTCCTACTCAGGCTGTAACTTAGAGGAAATGATTACAGGCAATGTATTATCGGTTCCCAAGTAAGCATATTTTAGCTGCTTTGGCAATTGTTTCAACTCAAGAATTAGTGGTTGTTCAATAGAGGGCTTTTCGATTTTACCTTCCTTACCTGAGTAATCTAGTTGTTCAAAGTATGTACCTGGTTGATTAACTAACCAATGTGCCTCTTCTTGTTGTTCATCATCGATCGGTTCTTCATACTCCTCATGTTCTTCTTGATCGGCAATGTAGTTGCCAAGGCAACTAAATTCCTCGTCGAAGTTAAACTCTACCGTGGCATGAAGAAGCTGGCATTCTTCCGGATCATCGGCATGTCTTAGGATGTGGAACACATTTAGTTTAACTTGCTGGTCATTCACCCTCATTGTGAGTTCTCCCTTTTCAACATCGATCAAGGTTCTCCCTGTTGCTAGGAAGGGTCTCCCGAGAATGATAGGTGCATGCTCATCTTCTTCACAATCCAAAACAATAAAGTTAGCGGGAAAATAAATTTATCAACTTTTATCAGTATGTCTTCGATTTTTTCCTCTGGATGCACATAGGATTTGTCAGCTAGCTGTAGCATAACTGTTATAGGTCTTGCCCTCCCGATTCCTAGTTTTTGAAAAATTAATTTAGGCATCAAGTTTATGCTTGCTCCAAGGTCGCATAATGCTTTTCCTACATAGTGGTTTCCAATGGAACAGGGTATTGCGAAACTTCCGGGATCCTTCAACTTGGGTGGCATGCGATTGTGCAACATGGCCATGCATCCATCTGTTGCCGCAACTATTTCAAACTCTCCTAGCCTTGTTCTCTTGGACACACTGTCTTTAAGAAACTTGTCATAGTTCGGCATTTGTTCAATTGCTTCAACCAATGGCAAGTTGATGTGGACTTGCTTGAGGATATCAAGAAACTTCTTGAATTGATATTCTTGCTTTTGTCGCTTCAACCTTTATGGGAATGGTGGTGGAAGTCGGATATCTTCGATCCTTTCATTGGTTTGGAACCTGATTGACGGTATTACCGAGGTAACTGGAGTTGCCGAGGCATTGTCAACTGGGGTTTCCGAGGCATGCTTATCGTCGGTTGCCGAGGCATGCTTATCGCTGGTTGCCGCAACAATTCTTGGTTCAGCATCTGAGGCTTTGCCGCTGAATTCATCTTGTTCTTTTTGTGGAGTTTTGTTTGATGAGAGAGCTTGAGCCTCTTTAAGTTGTTAGTCACTTCTAGTGGTGATCGCCTTACATTGCTCATGGTCAGTCCCTCTTGCGACTTGAGTATCGCTAGGTAAACCTCATTGCGGTCTAGTATTCAGGTTTTGAGCAAATTGTCCGACTTGATTTTCCAATGATTTGATTGTCGCCTCTTGGTTTTGCAATATCATCTCGGTCCAGTTAATAAAATCATCAGTTCTTTTTATGAAGTTACTACTCTCAGCCATATAATAAAAGCATTGAGAGAATTTTCCAAAGAACTAGATGTTGTCGGTTATTGTTGCGGCAGCTGTTGCTGTGGCATATTCTGCTGGAATCCCGATGCTTATGCATTCTGATTATTCTAGTTTAGAGCATTGTTGGGATTACTCCATGAAAAATTTGGGTGCTTCTTCCAAGATGGATTGTATGTATTGGACATCACATTGTTGTTCCGGTTGTAATTCCCCACATAAAAGCTGGATTTTGGATTTTGCATACATTTAGAAGAATCATGGTTACCACCACATAACTCACAAAAAGATTCCATTACCTTGACTTCCTGTGTGTTGTTTAGTTTATGCATGTTCTGGACCATCTTAGTTAGAGTGGCCAATTGTGCCGAAATTGAGTCTGATGATCCCAGTTCATGTATTGTGGCTTGGCGTCTAACTTATCATCTTCTAGCGGAGGGAATTGATAATCATTCTTGGCAAGCCTGTTTAGAATTTGCATTGCTTCCTCCAGCGACTTATCTAGGAGTATGCCATTTGCCGAGGCATCTAGCATCATCCTTGTTGGTGTATTCATAGCGTTGTAAAACATTGTTACTTGTGTCCACACTGGGAATCAGTGTAGGGGGCATTTGTGTAAAAGTTCTCTATATTGCTCCCAAGCCTCGTACATGTATTCACCATCTGCCTGCCGAAAAGAAGTAATTTCGTTACGAAGCTTATCAGTCAAATTTGTAGGATTAAATCAAGCAAGGAAATCACGACAAAGATCGGTCCAAGATCCTATTGATCCGACAGAAATACTATTCAACCATGCTTTCGCCCTATCCCTCAGTGAATAGGGGAATAATCTTAGTCGTAAAACATCGGGGGTGACTCCTTGTATTTTGAATGAATTGCAAATCTCGAGGAAAGATTTAAGATGTTGCCGTGCATCTTCAGTTGCTGAGTCGCCAAATTGACAAATTGTGTTGATCATATTAAACATCACTGGTTTCAACTCAGAGTGGTCGGCTTCAATTTCATGTGTGACAACTCATGGATTAAGTCCTTAAAGATCTTCTTCAAGATAGTCTCGAATAGTTCTGTTTCGTGCAAGAATCACTCCTCCTCCTGCTGGAACATCTTGATTCATATTGCCATCTTGATTAGCCATTGCTACTCTTAACCTTCGTCTGAGTCTTTGCAAGGGTCGTTCGATTTCTGGATCAAAGGGATATTCTGGTGTAATTGGTCTCGCCCTGGTCATATACCAATGCAAAACCAAAGTTTGTTAACCCTTTGAATCTTAAACAAGAAAAATAAAAAAAAGTGCAAGAAAATAAAAACAAAGTCGCTATTGCCAATCCCCGGCAACGGCGCCAAAAACTTGTTGCGCGTAATAAGTGCTCCGCAATTGTGCAAGTGTACACGTCGCAAGTTATAGTATAAAAGATATCGTCTCCACATGGATTGGTGCCACTTCAAGAATCTAATCTCTTGCACTGTAAAAAGTAAAAGAACACAAGTAGAAGATTGTAGGAGTTTTAACTAACAACTAAACTAGAAAGCAATAAAGTAAAAGAATATGTAATTAAATGAAAGAGAATAGGCCAGTTTATCGTGCGTTGAGATGTGATAGCCGATTGGATCGTCTTGGTAAAAGAGTGCAAGGGCAACTCAGTTGTCATGGCAACTTGCACAGTGGGGTTGCCTCGGCAACTAATCAATGGTTGCCTGGGCGACTAGATGGGCAACTACTTGGGCGGCTGGGCAGTAACTTCAAGGTTCAGCGGAGCGTTCTTCAATGGTTTCTTCTTATCCCTAAGTCGAAACTCTAGCTATTTGTGCATGCCTTGATAATACATCCTGCGTGAATCAAGGGTGAACAACAACCAATCTTGCGCTCTTCTTAGCCGTTGAAATCCTTAACTTATCCCTAAGCCGGATTAATCTTCATCATCAATAGATTGAATAAAGACCATACTCATTCGTTTCTTGAATCTAACTCTCCCGATATTAGATAAATAGATGAAGTTACGAGACCCTCTCCCAATTCACTCGCAAACAAGAATAAGAACCAAGAATGAGTAAACCTTGAATTGAAAGTGCAAACTCTTATTACCTAAACAAAATCCAATTGTTTCTCACAACCACAAAACACAATAACCTTAGCCAAATAGATTTAGTTCATGGCTAGGTTCTAAAGAAACACAAAACAAAGAATTCATAGCATAAAACTAATGGAACAAGAAAGAAAAAGATGAAGAATGGTTGAAGCCTTGTCGAAATCTCTCCAAAGCCTTGTCGAAATCTCCCTTGCCTTTGTCGAAATTTCTCCATTATCTCCCCCTTGGAGTTGACGGCATGGTCTTGAATTTATAGGGCTAGGTCAAAGTCTTTTTTTGAGGAGGAAGTTAAGTTGGAATTAAATTATCTTTAAAAATATAATTCTTTATTATATTTAAATTCTTTCTAGAACTTCTCCTATCTTCTTGGCGTTTAATTTCTCTTTGACCTCTTCATGGAAATCAAACTCCTTTGGGATTTAGCTTTGCTCCACGTCATCTTGGGCTTATCTAGTCATCGATTTTGACTACCATATCATCTTATTCCTTGTCAAAAATTGTCCTGGCAACTAGCTCGGCATCTCCTTCATGCATTGCCCTGGCAACTGGTTCTAGCCTTGCTTTGGCAAGTGATTCTGCACACACACACAAAAACACACCAAAGCAGTACCTTTTTCCACAAAATTGAGCAAGATATGAAATCAAGCTTGTCCACAAAGGAAACGATGCAAACATGCATGAATGACTAATAATGCAACTAATATGAGCCTAAGTCTAGCAATAATAAGAATAAAAAGGGTAATAAAAATAGTACTTTTAGACACTTAACAACAAGCTATACAATACAAGTCTCTTAGGTGGCACAAGTATCCTATATGATGCAAGAGAGCCCAGTTCAGTCCTAGAACCGACTAAAAAGCTCTGATTACCAATATTTGTAATACCCCCACCCCGAGTTAGCAGGAAACCAATTCAGGAGCGTAACCAAGTACAATACAAGCAAGAACGAGGCACTAAAAGGTTAACTCATCCTTATTAGATGAGTTACTTAACTAACAAGTAACCAAGCATTTAAAACTTATCATGTAAGAAATTTTATCTTTTGTTTACAAGACATAATAGGTTTCCAAACAATTGATCAATCAAGGTTAATATCATCTTACAACTATCAATCGAATATCCTAAGAGCAATCATGTTTCCATTTTATTTCATTTTTCCTTAACTTGATACATGTAACATTTCATCCATGACTCACTAAACATAATCAATTGTACATACCTTGATTCCAAGCTAGCCATATGCCAAGCCTTACCATTCGGCATTTACCATACAAGCATATAAAACACTTATGACATGATATGATCACACAAGTGACTATCTTATTTCACAAGACATTCAAATGGCACAAAGCTAGATCAATTACTTTGAATACATTCAATAAATATAACCATATGCGCAGCAAATACTTACAATACATAGAATTTAAGTTCATTACTTGATTCATATTAATAACCAAGTTCACAAAATAGTAAGCCCATTCAAGAACATTTACATATACAAGTTTTCAAGTATTCAAGATGCATGCACTAGTTTATTATATACAATCTAAGTGCCACCAACTAGGGGAGTACAAAACAAGTATGAACCATACTTTAGCTATGCTTATGTCTTGCTTCGAGCTCAAGAAATTAGGCTTCGGGATCAAGCAATGATCGAATCCTTTATCTTGTGGTTGGGAAGAATGAAAACGAGAGTGATAAGTACAAGATTGTACTTAGTGAGGTAGTAACTAGTTTTAACAAATTAATAAGACATGTATCTATTAGCTAAGTTTGAACCTAGTCAAGGTTGGAATCATTTGAATTCAAGCTTTACTAAAATTTCATTTCAAGTTAAATAACATACTCAAGCAATATACACATTTCAATTCAAGTCAAGAACATGTCAAGTAGTTCAAGTAGCAAGTTTACATGTCAAGTAATTCAAGTAGCAAGTTCACATGTCAAGAAATTCAAGTAGCAAGTTCACATGTCAAGAAATTCAAGTAACAAATAGTTCAAGACAAGTATTTAAACATTTCATACTTATTAACTCATTTATATTCTTTTGAAACAATCTTTGGTTTATAGTTTGACTAGGTAATCAAGTCTCCAACCAACTGTCGCCACAAGATGTACCGTAGTACTGGTCAACCCTCCTACTGTCGCCAAAGACCACATACGTACCCTCCGTCTGTCACCAATTAGGGACCTTAGCCCTGGACCGTAGTCCACCCTGACACAATGAGCTCTAAACTCTAAGGCGTGCCCTTCTACCTATTCAACTAGCAACCAATGTTGTTTGATTACACTTCATTTATTCAAGATTTATCAAGCTTTTCAAGTTCAAGATCATGTATCATTCAAGATTTAATTCAACCAAGGTATAGCAACATCATGCTTTAGCCCTTAGGCCAATTGAGCCTTAGCTCTATAATCCAATTACTTATCTTTCAAGCAAGTATTTACATTACCATCTTATGTTTCAAGTAAGCATTCGAGTGAATTGCATTCATGATTCAAGGATCAAACATCATATATCATTATCATACATACATGCCACTCATTCAAATAGGCACAATCAAGAACAAGAAATCAAGCATTCTAATTATACAACATTTCAAGGATGTAGTCAAGTTTCATGTATTATCTTATTTCATACTTCCCTTATTATTCATGTTCAAGTTAAATTAAAATCATTAACATAGCATATCAATGGAAAGAAGATAGTCATGCATATTTGGTTAGGACTTAAGTCCTAACCCTATTGTAAACTACACTCACAATACTCCAAGCTTAGCTAGTCTTGGATCCAAACTCCTTTGTTTTTGCCACTAGCTTGGCCACTCCTTTATTCTTCCACAAGGTTTACTCCTTGCTATATCAATTCATACAAGTGAACACATGTTTAACAAGGTACATTCATTTCTTCAAAACAGGGCAACAATACACGTAATTCATTCATTTCAAAGCATCAAGGTTGCTGCTGCTACTGCCTGGCAGCATGTACATTACTTGCTTAAACATTCATATCTTTTATTTCGTACGTCGGACTTTAAATTGGTTTACACCGTTGGAAATCTAACTTAATTATCTTTCTAACCATATAGGTCTTGCATTTTAATTCTTTTCCAATTAATACAGTTTTTAGTTTAAAGACAGGGCAATTTACAACACTGGACAGTTTGCATTGTCCTTAGTGTTTCTTCTCTACATTTCATTCTACAATCCAGAATTCAATTATGTTTTCTCCTAATGAATTTAGACATGTTAAGTCATTATCCATAAAATTTCCAGCCTTAAATTCTCTTTGTAAAATTTATGGTAATTTTTCAAAGTTACTGCCCAGAATAGAGTATTCATATCTTAAAAATTACCATAAAAAGTAAGCAATTTAGACATGTTAAAAAAATGTTAAAAATAACCATAACCTAAAAAGCTTACTTTTTCTATGGCATAATGTTAAAAAAAATATCCATAACTTTTGAGTGAATAATCACTTTGGCTCCTATTTTTTAACCAATTTAGCCCTCAATATTTTATTTTGGGTTAAAATAACCCCTCTGTGAATAAAAACTGTTAGTCATCTGACGATAAACAACTTAAAATGACTTGTCAGAATGACACCTAAAAAGAAAAAATATTTTACATTTTATATATTTTTTTAAAATTATTTTTGACTGGTGTGTCATTCTATAAAGTCGGTATATTTGTCTATATGACAAGGCAATTGCAGTGCGCACTGTCATGTAAGTTTGTCACGTCATTTCAAACAATTTACTGTTGGTTGACTAACAGTTTTCATACACAAAAATACCATTGTGACCCAAAATAAAACATTAAGGGCTAAATTGCTTCAAAAAATATGAATCAAAATGACAACTCAATCAAATGTTAGAGGCATTTTTTGACATTATATTTTTTAATCAACAAAGATGAAATGGTAAAAAAAAATCAGAAAATGGTCAAACACAATTTAAAACTCAATAAACTCTAATATCCAGCAAAACATTGAGCCATCAACAAAATTACAATGGTAGACCCAAAAAATCATACAATCACGACACGGACCTAAAAATTAAAAAAAAATACCTCCTTTTGTGAGCACATACAAGAGTATCAGCGACTAAAGCTTCCTTAATAAGTCAAGGCGGAGTCAAAAATTTATTTAGAGAGTGTCATTTTTTGAACGATATTTAAGAGAAGTTAATTGTTTATACATGGGTGTTAATTTATTTATAAAAGAGTGTTAATTATATATATTTTTAAATTTTTATATACAAATTATATAAAAATATAATTTTTTAAAAATTTTGGAATGTCAACAGACATTCTAATCATGAATGAGGTTTTTTTTTTTTTTGGTTGCTGTGTTGGATTATATTTCTATCAAATTCTATAACATTAGCATTTTGTATTTTTTTTTTCATTTAGGTTGTAAGAAGATTTCTTAATAAAACAAATACCAATATTTAACCCTCTTATGAATAAACTATGATTTTCAAAAAAATGAGTGTGGCTCCGCCCATGGATAAAGTAAAAGAATTTTGTGACTGTAATTACAAAGTAAATAGACGGGGGAGTAAACGGCAGTAAGAATAAGGAAATGGAAAAGAAACCCTAAACATAATATACATATAGTATGACATTTTTTAAAGGTATAATATCAAAAAGAAGTCTCGTAACATTTGGTTACATGGTTATTTTAATTTATATTTTTTGAAGTAATTTAACTTTTAATATTTTATTTTAAATTAAAATGATTAATCTGCAAATAAAAATTGTTGGTCAATTGACGGTAAATAACTTAAAATACCTTGACAAAATGTTTCGTCAGTAGAAAAACAATTTAAAATTTTATAAAAATATTTTTTTATTGATGTAATATTTTTTCAACTCAACTCTTTTGTCTATAAGATACTACCATGTCAGCGTGCATTGCCATGGAGGTTTGTCACATCATTTCAAGTCATTTACTGTTAGTTGATTAATAGTTTTTATCGGTAAAGGAGCTACTTTGACAAAAAATAAAACGTTGAGACTTAAATTGCTTCAAAAAAAGAATATGAGCCAAAATTACTATTCTGTCGAACGCTATGGGCATTTTTTGACTTTATGTTTTTTAATATATAGAATACATATAATATTTTTTATAAACATTTGTTAAAATGTTTTTAATTTTGACTAAAATATGGATCAAACATAGATTTGGAATGGATCTGGATCAGACCCTGACAAGCTACATATTCGATTCACCTCCTATTAAGACTCGAATCTTTTTTTAAATTCAAATTTTATTCGGATATAATGAATTCGAGTTAAATTGTCATCTTTAATTTTAATATTTATTTGTATTTAAACAAATGAGTGACCTAAACGTAACTAGATTATTAATTGAATGACTCAATTATAACTTGGCTTAACTATAAAATAAGTGCCCAAACTATGTCTTTTTTTGCAATAGGTGCCTAAAGTATTTTTTTGCTGAAATAGGTGCTTAAAATTTCTTTTTTGGCTGAAATAGGTGCCTAAAATATTTTTTTGCTGGAATAAGTGCCTGAACTTTTATTTTTGGTTGAAA
This sequence comes from Hibiscus mutabilis, assembly GCA_019671005.1. Lineage (NCBI taxonomy): Eukaryota > Viridiplantae > Streptophyta > Magnoliopsida > Malvales > Malvaceae > Hibiscus > Hibiscus mutabilis. The sequence goes on from CM033744.1 coordinate 3,005,614, forward strand.
TAAGTGCCCAAGTAGGTGCCAAAATTGACTTTATAACAAGCCAAAAATGAAAGTTTAAATACATATTTTAGCCAAAAAATAGTTTAGGCACCTATTTCAACTAAAATGAAAGTTTAGGCACTTATTTCAAACAAAAAATACTTTAGGCACTTATTACAAAAAAAACATAGTTTAAGCACTTATTTTAAAAAAAATATAATTTAAGCACTTATTTTATAGTTTAACCTTATAACTTTTAATAATTGCGTGACTTTACTAATGTTGTTTACACATAACTTTTTGACAGTTAGTTAAATAATTAAAAACCATTATTTTAATAGAAATATTAATAATTGCTATCTTTATTATTAAAATAAGAGAAAATAAAAAAAAAAGTATTTTCAAAATTGAATGAAAAAATCATAATTAATAATACTAATTAATATTATTAAGCAACTTACGGGGAAAGACCTTTCTTCTTTCCTCTGCTTTTATTCTCGAATTTTCTCTCTCCATTTCCAATTCTCAAAACCCTATTTTTTTTTCTTTTTTGCCTTCCCTTGTGATTCATCCATCGAAGCTTGCCGATGGCGAATAGTAATCTCCCTCGAAGAATCATCAAGGTTACTCTTTCGATCTTTCCTCGATCCTTCTCGTTTCTCCGATTTGTTTTCTCCCGAGAACCCTCAAGAAAATCTCAGTTCTTTTACTTTTTTATTGATTTTTTGGCGCTTCTAGCGTTTGGTTTTGTAACCGAAGTATTTAATGGCTTTGATGAATCAAAGTCATGTGCTAATTATTTTAAGATCGTTTTCTGAGATTGAAGAGAGCATTTCCCTTTTTATTTTAGAGAATTTTGTTTATTTTTTGTAATTTAATTTCGGTTTCTTCATCTTTGATCTAAACAGGAAACTCAGCGTCTCCTCAGTGAACCTGGTAATTACGTTGCTTTTTCTTTGCCGTTTTTTTTTATTTTATAGAAATTATTGTTGAAATTTGATTAGTAAGTGGACTTTTTTCTGAATAATTGAAGTTTTTTATTTTCTTTTTTGTTACGATAGCACCGGGAATTAGTGCTTCACCTTCAGAGGATAATATGCGATATTTCAATGTGATGATCCTTGGTCCTACACAGTCTCCATATGAAGGTAATTGATTTTCCATCTATTTGTTGGAAATAATTTTGCTTTGTGTTAGAATTGTAAAATTTTACAGGTGATTTGAGTAATTGTTAGGCTGGGCTGCTGATTTAAATCATAAAGAGGGGCACCAATGCCTGATTATCTGTCAATAAAATGGTTTCTATATAGTCGAATTTGGGAAGCATTTGATTAAATGGTTTTCCAGTGTTTGTTTTACTTTTTTTGTTGGTTTTCCAGTTTTTTAAAGGGGAAAATGGTCTGATGTTTTCAGTCTTGAGACTTAGGTCAAATTAGCATTTTTTTTAAGTCTTATGCGGTGCTTAGTCTGGCTATTGAATGTTGTTTGTACTTATGTATAGGATATGACACCTTTTCGTGTTTGAGATTTTAGGAGGAGTTTTCAAGTTGGAATTATTTTTACCCGAAGAATATCCCATGGCTGCTCCCAAGGTACTTGACTTTGAGGTATTCGTGAAACTAGCATGAATTCCTGTATCTGCATGTGTTGGTTGTATGGTCGATTGCTGATCCTTGGATGGATAGTATTGCTTGACTCCATCGGGAAAAAATATTACATATAGGGATCGCAATATGGTTTTAGAATGCTGTAGTTTGCATTATAGAGATCTGTTCTTTACCTGGTGATTCTGGAATGTAGTTAATCGCCTTTGGCATTTTAGGTTTTGCTCTGTCTTCATATGTTGAATTGTTTGTTGATAGCTGTTGTGGTAAAGTTGTGTTACCTGGTGATCTCTCTCATGGTATGTTTCTATCTATATGGTAGGCACTTCATTTATGTCCTTCAGTTCACTCAACCAATTGCAATTTACTATTCGGATCTCCTGCCTAGTGATTCATGAGTGTAGTGTATTCATAGAATTGCCGACCGACAATGGTTTGAATTCAGCATCAATTTATTGCTCTGTTCTTTGAAGCTTTCTGTCATCCGTTGACCACATCCTTTTTGGTATATTTTTTTTAACCCGCTTTAACCAATTTGCTGTAACAGGTTCGATTTCTTACAAAGATATATCATCCTAACATTGATAAGGTTGGCACCTGTTCCTTCTTTTGTCCTTATTATTTGGTGTGAAAGATGCAACTTTTTAGCTCTAACGGTTAAACATTCTTGCAGCTTGGGAGAATATGCCTTGATATTCTCAAAGACAAATGGAGTCCAGCTCTCCAGATCCGAACTGTACTTTTGAGGTATTATAAGTCTCCATAGTATGTATTTCTATCGGTGTAAACCGATATAGGGTACATGGTCTTGAATTTATCATCCCTGCTGAAAATTCTGCACAACACATTTTCACATTGCCATTGTTTTTAGAAAATTAGGTATTATAAGTAAAATTGAAATCAAATATTTCTTTCTCGCATGCCTATTCTTGTAGTTCCCCCTTCTCAGGAAGACTTATCAGCAATTTCCAACTCGAAAATATATTACTACATTAAAAATGGTTCCGTTTGTGTTTGCATTGGAGACATTTTCTTTATTTATGGCATTAACTCGAGTGGTAGGATAACAAACTGACATAATATCATTACTTCAGCATCCAGGCACTTTTGAGTGCTCCAAACCCTGATGATCCACTCTCTGAAAATATTGCTAAGCACTGGAAAACAAACGAGGCTGAAGCCGTTGAGACAGGTAAAATCTATAGTTGCAATCTTAGGTCATCGGAATCAACATAATCCTACTAAAATCGAGAATGGTATTGATATGCTGATTAACTGTTCCTGATTTCTGGGACCCTTTGCAGCAAAGGAATGGACTCGTTTATATGCAAGCGGCGCATGAAGACCGGTGGAATGATTTGCGCTCGTAAAATAACAATTTATGCAATGTAAACTATTCGATGTCAAATTCATATGGAGATTTGGATGGATGATGTTTAAAAGTGTTTGATATTTGCAAAAGCTTCCAGTTAAAATCATAATCCGGCTGGAAGCAATCTCTGAACTTGTATGATAATACACATTGTTATCTATAACTCCCAAATGAAGAAGGGATTATTCTCTAATTTGTTTTTTTTGTTTTTGCAAATTCCTGGTTTGTTATATTCGGATATGGAATTGTAGCGATGTCCTCTTTTTATCGCTAAAAAAACGCGGTTTTCGACGTGTTTGAAATGTGTTTGTGATTCTTTTGGATATAAAATATTTATTCCGTGAGGTTTTAAAAGAAATCGCATTTTTTTTAAAAAATGGAGTCGCTACTGGCCACTTAGGTAGGCCGGACACCATAAAACCAGAGATTCAAAAAGATTGGGTTCGAGAGTCGGTTACGGATGGGGAAGGATTAGCACCCCACACCGCCCAAAATTGGTACTTTAATAATTACCGCTTTATTAATATTGGATTTTCTGGATTAAAGTGACGATTATTTTAAAATTCGGTCATAATTGCGAATAAATTTTAAGGGTCCTGTTATCCGAGAATAAACGCCCAACCACTATCACTACGCCTGATACTGGTCCCGTTTACGCTCGGATAAAAGGGCACCGCATTAACAATTTATATACCATATGCAATCTTAATGACAAAAATATAAGACATAGCAGATAATTTAAAAACAGCAAATATTCACATATCAGAATACTAATCTAACATAAATGAAATACGCAATTAAAATACACATATACATACCAAGCTTAATATCAGATAAAAGCAAACTTAACATGCCACAATAACAAGGTAGGAATAAATACATATATAGACGAACATATATTTCAAAAAGACATACATGCTAGTAATCAAACATATTTCAACATATATGGGACAACATATCGTACAAAAAGGGTAAATATACTAACATGTAACCCTAAAAAACAAGAAAACATACACATACAAAAATACAAAATATACCATGTACGAATCAACTAAAACATAACATGCTTAATATGAATAACCGAACAAAAAAAGATACATAATTATCATAAACTTAATACACATACACGTGTAAAGATAAAAAATACATGACATATACGAGGGATATATAATAAGACAAGAGACTACATTAACATATACGATTATAATGTGAATATGAGTATTTATAAAGAAACGGGACTGAAATGAAAGAAAAATAAAAGTCAGTGGCAGAAATTAAAGAACAATAATATGTAATTTAGGGACGAAAATGCGAAGTAAACGGAACCTAAAAGGATCAAAACTGTAGTTAGACCAAGGGGCAGACCCAAAATGAAAAGTTCAAAAACGCGGGATGGCTAAAGGCGTAATTTTACCATTTGAAAACTGATTCGGTGTAATTTAGGGACTGGATTGCAAGATTTTGAAATACAAGAGGGACCAGAGCTGTAAATATACCATGCGGCAAGACAAAAGTGAAAATATCAAAGACGCTGGGGGATTTATTGTGTAATTTTCCCATTTAACGAAATAATAACAACTATATAAACCCTATTTTTAGGCCGAAACCAATTTTCCCCCATTTTGATTCATTTCTTCAATTTTGTAATAACCCCTGTTCTTCATTTTCCCTCAAACCGATCCCATGAAACCCAGAATCTGGCGGCCGGCCACCGTATTCTCCGCCGCAGGCCGCCGCTAACCGGCGCCGGAGAGCCTCGAAAACACACCAAAATAACCCCCGTTTCACCCTCGACACAAATCCGAGGTTGGATTCAGAGGATACACCTCTATTTCCCCTAGATCTAGGAAATACGAAATGAAAAAAAAAACCATTTTTTAACCCGAAACGAAACTATAAGGGGTCTCCCCTTTCCTTCAGTTCACCATATCTGGCTTGGGGAAGCCGAAAGGCTTGTCACTGAGGAGGGGAGACCCACAAACGGTGACGGTAAGACCACTCACTCTCTTCTTTTTTTACTTCTTTTGTGTATGCATGCAAAAATAAAAAAGGGAAACAAGTATTTACCACTGACTTTTCTTTCGATTATAACTTGACTGGTTACAACTTTGTTCCTTTCGATTACAACTCTCTGTTTTTCTGTTACAATCTTCTCTGTTACAAAATATTTGTTTCCTACATATATATGCTTGTCTTTGTTTTGGTACAAGTTGCATAATATTTTATTTTTTCAGATCTGGACTGACATTTCTTTTCTTGCTGTGTTTGACATGTTCTGAGCGCGGTGGTTGAAGATCGGCATGGTGGCGGTGTGGGGGTTCTGCCAGCGGCTAGACGTGCTCTCGGCCGTTAGATCAGATCTGATCTAACGGTCGAGATGGCTTGAAGGACGAACGGCCCAGATGAAGCCCCGATTTGGTGAAAAGGCTCTAGATCGTGCCAGGTGGAGCTCAGCAGTCGAGGAGTCAGAGCACGTGGGGCTCACGCACGCGTGAGATATCAAAGCGTCCGCGCGTGGACCGCACGCGCGCGTGGCACTCGAACGGTCCATACGTGTGGAGCACGCGGCTGGCAGATATTTTGGTCCTTGGTTAAATCGTGGCCGTTGGATCAGATCTTGATCCAACGGCCCACAGTCACCTGCACACACAGTAACTGTAATTAGATAGGGTTTGGGTTTGGGCCAACCGGGCCTTGTAATTATTTGTAATTGGACTTGGACTGTAATTTATTTATTTGTTTAATATATATATATATATATATTGGACTTCATTTTATATATCAGCCCAATAATAATAGTAATAGTATTATAACAGCAATACACATACATACGTATATAACATAACATACTAGAATACGCACGTATAATCATACACATAATTGACTTAACATCTGTACACATTAAACAAATACATTCGTACTAAATAGATATGTATGCGACACACCTACACCATTAATACATATACATACATAGCTTATAATATACATGCACACACCACCTTATATATATTAGTAACATTCATGTACCTAATAAACATATAATATAATATAATAAGTATACATGCAACACTAATATGTATTTACAAGTAAAAATGAGTGATTACAGTTGCCCCTCTTTGCTTGTTCTCATGGAATGGGAAACAAAGCAAAGATTCATAAGCACTCATTTTTATCAGACTTCCCTGTTTGTAGCTTTGGAAAAACGTGTTCTTTTGGACATCTCCGCTCTTCCTAAGCTGAATCTTCGGGCTCGTAAGTTCTTCCTATATAGAGCTTCGTCACCTTCCGATCTTGGGGCTACAGGCTCTTCCTATATAGAACCCTTCGCTCTGAAACCTCGAGTTATGAGTCCTTCCTATATAGAACCTTTCACTTCGAGACTGTAAAGCTTGGAGTCCTTCCTATATAGAACTCTTCGCCTTCAACGCTGGTTTCTCCTATATAAAACCTTTTGCGCCGCTGATGGATTCTTCCGACTGGGAGTTCCTCCTATATAGAACTGCTAGTCTTCAAACCCTGAAGCCGTTAGTCCTTCCTATATAGAACTTTTAGCGTCTGAAATCTCAGAGCTACAGGTTCTTCCTATATAGAACCTTTCACTCTAAGACAGTGAAGCTCGGAGCCTTTCCTATATAAGACTCTTCGCTTTCGACACAACATGTTTCCTATATAACCCTGTGTCATAGGTGAATTCCTTCGACTGGGAGTTCTTCCTATATAGAACAGTGAGTCTTCACCTTGGAGCCGTCGGTCCTTCCTATATAGAACTTTTCGGCGCCTGAAATCTTGGAGTTACGGATTCTTCCTATATAGAATCTTTTACTCTAAGACATTGAAGCTCGGAGCCCTTCCTATATAGAACTCTTCGCTTTCGACACAGCAGGATTTCCTATATAATCTTGCGTGTCATGGGTGAATTCCTTCGACTGGGAGTCCTTCCTATATAGAACTGCTAGTCTTCACCCTAGAGCTGTCAGTCCTTCCTATATAGAACTTTCAGCTTCTGAAGCCTCGGAGCGGAGGATTCTTCCTATATAGAACCTCTCTCTGGAGCTTGGAAACATATGCCTTTTGTATGCAAAACATTGTCTTCTCATTCGGGATTAACACCGCGATGGCCATCGATGTCTCTTTGAATCTGCAGATACCTGTCAGATAAAAACAAAATGCTATGACAAATGAATTGACATGCTCCTAATCCTAGTGATGTCTGACTATTCATGATGCATGAGTGTCAATATCTTGGTGCTTGTTTTGGTCCTTATTTGATCTTGATGTTCGCTTTCTCCTTTCTTACGGGCATCGATACCCCGCTTCACTGTCAGGTTCAACCATCCCAACCTTTCTTTTTCTCCAATTACGACTTGGAATTCTAAAGTGCCCTTTCGGGTTTTCACTTTAGAGAGAGTTTTTTTTTTTGTCTTTGAGGGGTGCCCTTCTGGGTTTTCACCCAAGAGATCTCTCTTGTTATCTCGCATGCCTTCCTTGAATAGATAGGACGTACGCCATTGGTCATCCTATCCGGTTGTTTGAAGCTTTCCGCCTTCCCTATCAACAACCATTATGTAGGGAACTAGAGGACAGAGTTAACATCGTTTTCTTTGATCACCTGCATTTTTAAGGTTAAATCACAGTAATGCTCTGAAATCTCTTGTTTCACTATAAGCTTATGTTAACTTATCTGACTGAAATTGACAAGAAGGCAAGGAATGGATGCTCAAAAATACGGTTTTATTACGATTAAGGGCTTGGGATATCTCAAAAAATAAAGGTATGACATACATGAGAAAAAAAAGTTAAGTATGAAATACAAGATCCCTCATTATCTTCGATATGAATGATACATGATCCTGTCGACCGGCGTAGAATTTTTTTGCCTGAAGCCTCCTCTTCATGATGTTCATGGGGATACCCTTCTCTTTGGATATTCAACTTTTCAATTTACCCGAGCCGCCCTTTACGGGTTTTCAACTCGGGTCCTCTCTTTGCTTCAAGACGCCCGACTTCGGGTTTTCACCCTGAGCTCTCCATTTTTATTCTCTTTTTTTCATTTTTTTTCTCTTTTTTTGTTTGTTTTTTTTAAAGATAGTATTTCTTGACAGCATCAGAATTTACAGGATTTTTCAGCTCGTCCCCATCCATTTCTGTTAGGATCAGGGCTCCTCCTGAGAAGGCCTTTTTTTACGACGTACGGTCCTTCCCAGTTGGGCATCCACTTTCCTCGAGCATCTTTCTGGATAGGGAGGATTTTCTTGAGTACCAGATCCCCTTCTTTGAATTCTCTTGGGCACACTTTTTTGTTGTATGCCTGCACCATCCGCTTTTGGTACATCTGACCATGACAAATGGCCTTTAGTCTCTTTTCATCAATGAGATTTAACTGGTCGTATCTGGCCTGCACCCATTCGGCTTCTTCCAATTTTACTTCATTTAAGACCTGGAGAGATGGGATCTCTACCTCGATTGGGAGTACTGCTTCAGTACCATACACCAAGGAGTAGGGTGTTGCCCCTGTTGACGTGCGAATGGACGTCCTATAGGCGAAAAGGGCAAATGGCAACTTCTCATGCCAATCCCTGTAGGTATCCGTAGTTTTCGCTATGATCTTCTTTATGTTCTTGTTTGCTGCTTCCACTGCTCCATTCATTTTAGGATGATAGACTGTGGAATTGTGGTGTGTTATCTTGAATTGAGTGCACACGTCCGTCATCATTTTGTTATTCAGATTGGAAGCGTTGTCGGTGATGACCCTTTCTGGCAATCCGTATCGACAAATAATCTCATTCTTTAAGAACTTACATACTGTAGTCCTGGTGATGTTGGCGTAAGACGCTGCCTCTACCCATTTAGTGAAGTAGTCTATGGCGACCAAAATGAAACGGTGTCCATTGGAAGCTTTCGGATGAATCTGCCCGATGACGTCCATGCCCCATGCTGCGAAAGGCCACAGAGAATTCATGGTGTGTAAAGGCGATGGGGGTGCGTGAATTTTGTCAGCGTAGATTTGGCATTTATGACATTTCCTGGCGTAATCGATGCAATCTCCCTCCATGGTCAACCAGAAATAACCATATCTCATAATTTTCCGGGCTATAGACAGCCTATTGGCGTGCGTTCCACAGAGCCCGTCATGTACTTCGGCTAAAATCTCCTTCGCCTCCCGGGCATCCACACATCTCAGCAATGTCTGATCATGACTCCTCCTATATAGGATCTCCCCATCTAGGACATATTTTGTTGCTATTTTTCTGAGCGTTTTTCTGTCATTGTCGTTTGCCCCTTCTGGATACTTTCGAAGTTTGACATATTGCAAGATGTCATAGTACCATGGGTTTCCATCAATCTCTTCCTGTACATTACAACAATGAGCAGGCCTTTCAAACGTCTGCATCTCAATGGGATTTATTTCTGCCCCGGTGTTTGTTTTAAACATGGATGCCAAGGTTGCCAATGCGTCTGCCATCTGATTTTCTTCTCGGGGCAGGTAATTGAAGCTGACCTTTTCGAACTCTTTGGTGAGCTCTTGGATCAATTCGTAATATTTGACCAACTTCGGGTCCCTGGTTTCCCATTCTCCGCGCAGTTGGTAAATTACTAAGGATGATTCTCCGAATACTCGAAGTTCCTTAACCTTTCTCTCAATAGCTGATTTCAGTCCCATGACGCAAGCTTCGTATTCAGCTATATTGTTTGTGCAGAAGAATTACAATCTGCTGGTGAAAGGATAATAGACGTCCTCAGGAGAAATTAGCACTACTCCTATCCCATGTCCGAGGGCGTTAGAGGCTCCATCGAAGTAAAGTTTCCATGATTTATCATTTGAAACATCTTCTTCGGTTGTAATGCACATCAAGTCTTCGTCTGGGAAATTAAAGTTCAATGCCTCATAGTCATCCGAAGCACGACTAGCTAGGAAATCTGCTACGACACTCCCCTTTACGACTTTCTGGTTAACGTATACGATTTCAAATTCGGATAAGAGCATCTGCCATCGGGCCATCATTCCTGTTAGTGCTGGTGCTTCCATTAAGAACTTCAATGGATCTAGCTTGGATATCAACCAGGTAGTATGGTACAACATGTACTGTCTAAGCCGCTTGGTAGCCCAAACTAGAGCACAACACAGCTTCTGCACTGGCGGGTACCGCGTTTCACAATCATTGAATTTCCTGCTTAGGTAATAAATGGCTTGTTCCCTTTTTCTTGACTCATCGTGTTGCCCCAGTACGCATCCCATTGAATTCTCAAAAACTGTCAAGTAGAGAATTAATGGTCGACCAGGTACTGGTGCGACTAAAATTGGAGCATTTGTCAGGTACTTTTTGATCTTTTCTAGGGCTCTTTGACATTCTTCATCCCACACGCCAGGATTATTCTTTCTAAGAAGTCCGAAGACCGGGTCACATTGGTCGGTTAATTGGGAAATGAGAGAGATATAATTCAGCCTCCCCAAGAAACCGCGAACTTCCTTTTGAGTGCGGGGTGGTGAGAGGTCCTGGATGGCTTTCACTTTATCTGGATCAATCTTGATCCCTCTTCTGCTTACCACGAACCCTAGGAGTTTTCCAGAAGTAACAGCGAAAGTACACTTGGCAGGATTGAGCCTCAGTTGGTACTTCTATAGTCTTTTGAATAGTTTCTCAAGTTTTGTAGGTGCTCTTCCTCTGTTCGGGACTTGGCAATCATATCATCCATATATACTTCTATTTCTTTGTGCATCATGTCATGGAAAAGAGTCACCATTGCTCTTTGGTATGTTGCCCCTGCGTTCTTTAGCCCAAACAGCATCACTCGATAACAAAAAGTGCCCCACATGGTTATGAATGTGGTCTTCTCCATGTCGTTAGGGTCCATCTTTATCTGGTTGTACCCTGAGAAGTCGTCCATGAAGAAAAACCATGAATGTCCTGCGGTGTTGTCAACCAGCGTGTCAATATGTGGTAAATAGAAGTTGTCTTTAGGGCTGGCTCGATTCAGATCCCTATAATCTACACACATACGAACTTTCCCGTCTTTCTTTGGTACTGGTACAATGTTTGCAACCCATTCGAGGTATTTGGCTACCTCCAAGAATCCAGCATCAAACTGTTTTTTTACTCCCTCTCGGATCTTTAACAACATATCTGGTCTCATTCTCCGAAGTTTTTGCTGTATTGGTTTGCACTCCGATTTTGTTGGCAATTTGTGCACCACTATGTCGGTATTCAACCCTGGCATATCTTGATAAGTCCAGGCGAAGACATCCTTGAATTCCTGAAGTAGGGCTATCAGTTCATGCTTGGTTTTTGAGGAAATCGTCGTTCCTACTTTTATTTCTTTTCTCTCTTCTTCAGTCCCCAAGTTTACAACTTCTGTTTCTTCTTGATGGGGCATGATCAGCCTTTCTTCGTTGTCCACCATTCTCTTTAACTATTCCGGGACCTCACTTTCTATCTCATCATATCCTTCCCACATTCCCTCCGAGACCTCAGGGCATTCGAAATTCACTCCAGGATTGGATCTGGTATCATTCATATCGTCAATAATGAGCGACCTGCATTAAATGAGAATGAATTGTATTGGGAAAGAGACAGCTTTATATGAAGGGAATGAACATGAAGAATGCATGAATGAAATAAATGAAACTTTGGTCATTTTAGGAAAGTGGGGATATTTTCATTTCAATCAAAAAGTTAACATAGGTGCCCCGTACAAGAGATCCTCATTGTTTACGGGCAAAAACAAAAGGTTGATTCGGAGCATTACTCTGATCTATTCCTAAAAACTACAGGTAGATCAATGCAGCTCCAGTTATCGAGTGTTTCCCCGGGACGGCAAGGGCGGATGTTGATCAACATTTTGCTGCCTCGGTCCTTTTCAGCTATCATGTTGATGTACATCCCTTCAAATGATTCACTGAGTATCTCCTCCTGGTTGAGTACTTCTTTTTTCTTCATTGCCTCTCCAACATCTTGACCTGGCTGGTAGAACCCTCCGGAGACAAAAGTGGTTTTCAAACTAGGAAAGGACATCAGTCTCCACGGAATGTCTTCTCCTTTAGATCTGGCTTTTCTTTGTTCCTCTTTCCTCTTATATTCCTCTTTCTTCTGTTGGACACTTGGTTGGTAACCCAGCCCGAAACGATCCTTCTTGGTTATCATATTCTTGGGTCTCAGGTTTCCTTGTAATTTCTTCCCCAGCCCTTTTCCTACTTTGGCTCCTCGGCCCAGAGTTTCTGCGACGGTCATCTTGGTACAATTAGATAACCTGGGGTAGGGGATCCGACTTCCCTCCGAAACGAATGTGGCATTTACTAGTTCCAATGCTCGGAACGAGCATTCTGCAGCATCTTCATCATTTTGAATGTAGGGGGCGTCTGATGTCACTGAAGCAACAAATTCCTGCTCTGCCTCTACTGTGACCAATTTGCCTTCGACTACAAATTTTAATTTCTGATGCAATGATGAGGGGACAACTCCTACGGAGTGGATTCATGGTCTTCCCAACAAGCAGCTGTAAGATGGTTTTATGTCCATCACCACAAAATCGATCACATATTCAGTTGGTCCGATCAATAGGGGCACCTCAATTTTCCCCATTGTTCCTCTTTGCGTACCATCAAAGGCTCTTACCGAATTGTGGCAGGGCTTTAGGTGCGAACCATCTATTGGCAGTTTTTGCAGGGTCACCATAGGCAAGACATTCAATGCTGACCCGTTGTCGATCAGTACGTCTGGTACTACATACCCTTTGCAGTGGGTAGTGATGTTAAGGGCTTTGGTAGACCCCATTCCTCCTTCAGGGATATCATCATCACTGAACGTTATATGATTATAGGCAGTGATATGCCCCACTATCATGACCAGGTTTGTTACAGAAATGTCCTGGGGCACAAAAGTTTGATTCAGCACTTTTAGTAACGTCTCCTGGTGCTTTTCTGAACTCAAGAGTAATTCCAGCACTGTGATCCTGGCCATTTGCTTTCATAGTTGTTCCACTACGCTGTACTCGCTATGTCTCAAGAACTTTAGAAATTCTTTAGCCTGGGCCTCAGTTACCGGCTCATTTATCTTTGGGGGAGGTTCTTCTCCAAATATCTGCGTAGGGCTCACTGCTGTACTCTTCCCCTTATCTTTTTCAGCTGCTTTCAAAGCCTCGGAGGAATAACATCGGCCGTTCCTTGTGAAATGGCCTGCCTCACCAACGTTCACATCGTTCTGGCTTTGTTGGTCTTTCAGCGTAGGCTCTTTTACCTGACCGTGTTCTGGTTTTTCTGGCGTGGTCACATTTATAGCATAACTCCAGGGGGTTTGTCGCATATCTTTGAATGGGAATGGAGATGGTGCTAAAATGATGATCTTGGGACTTATCTTGCTGGTTTCTCCTTGGGAGACACCTGCATTCCCTGGCCTGGGAGAGATGATAAAAGGTCTATCCTTCTCGTATTTAGATTTGGGGCTATCCGTCATGTGTACGTCCGACCCCTTCTTCCCCATGGGCTCCTCGAAGAATTCTATTTACTTTTCATTCATCAATTGTTGCACCAATTTCTTGAACTCATCACATTCATGGATATCATGCCCTTCAGTCTGGTGGAATTCGCAATACACTCCGCATCTCTTCTGCCTTGTTATCATGCCTTTGTCGATCATACGGGCCATGCATAACTGTTGAAATACCCACCGTAAAGAAGACTTGATTTCTGACACATCATCCTTAATCCTCCTGGTAAAGTATTCTTCGATAACATTTACCCCTCTGCTCCCATGATTAGGCAGCGGGTTGTTGGCTACACTCGGCTCTTCAAACTTCAATATCCCGGAATCGATTAAGTTCTGCACAAGTTTTTTGAAAGCAAGGCAGTTCTCGGTAGGATGTCCAGGGGTACCGCCGTGATAGTCGCAATGCGCGTTCGAATTATACCAAGACGGGAAGGGCGGATTGACAGGAGTAACGATGTATGGACGGACTAGGTCTGGTTCATACAACTGGGAATAAAGTTCTGAGTACGAAACAGGCAGGGGAGTGAAAGTTCTTCTCTCTTTCTCTTTTCTGGCGATTCTCTCATCTCTTTGATTCGAGTTTTGTGTTTTTCCCACAGGTGCTTGTGGCTGTGAGACTGTGAAGTTCTTTGGGGCGGTATAGGTGCTGGTGGTGTTTACTTCATTTCTCTTGTTGTACTTCCGAGACCCTTCCCCGCCATCAATTCTACCGCTCTTAATTGCCAGTTCGAGGGACTCCCCAGTCCTGATTAAGTCAGCAAAGCACTGCGTTGTGTTATTAATGAGGCGATCAAAGAGTGCCCCTTTCAGAGTATTGACAAATAATGGCGTAATTTCATGCTCCGGGATGGGTGGCTGAATTTGGGCGGCCACTTCTCTCCACCTTTGGGCGTATTGCCGCAGGCTTTCGTTGGACTTCTGCCCCATATTTTCTAACATAATTCTGCTGGGGGTCATGTCTGTTACATGCTTGTATTGCTCAGTAAATGCTTTAGATAGATCTTTCCATGTCTTAACATTTGCCTTGCTCAACTGAGTGTACCAACGTAACGTCGCTCCCGATTAGACTGCCCCGAAACAATGGATCGGTAGCTTTTCGTCCTTATGGTAGGCCGCCATCTTTCGACAAGACATTGTTATGTGTGTGCGGAAGGACATGTGGTTCCATCGTATTTGTCGAACTCGGCATTTTAAATTTTGGTGGTTGGACAAGATCGGACACTGACTTAAGTCGCTAGCGTCATTTCCGATTTCTTCATTTGATTGTAACGCTTTAAATTTTTCCTCCATGAGGTGAAATCTTTCCTCCCACTTTTTCTACCTCATTCCCGATTCTTTCAACCATGTTCAGTCCGCACTTCTTCTTCATAGAGTGCTTCAAAGATCGAGGGGTTGAGTCTTAGGTACCCCTATTTGAAAACTATAAGACATTCTGCAGGTCAATATACACCTTCCTAGCCGGGTTTGGTGCAGTTGGTTGAACCTTGTAGTGAGTCAAAAGTACCTCCTGGCTCTTGAATGGTTTCTCCTTCCACTCTTTTTCCAAGACTCTTAGCCAACAATGCGGTTATGTCGGATACTATAGATGCTTGCATCACGCGATCTGATCACCGAGGCTTCTCCGGGCCTCTTCAAGCCTTGTCTCGAGCTCTTTTTGCCCTCTTTCTAGACTGATTATCCTTTCTTCCATGAGCTTTCTTTGTAACCGGGTAAAGTATGGGTGATGAATGATTGCGGGTTAACTACACACAACGCCACAATATTCATAATGTTAATATGGTTGCAAGAAATAAATGCATGTATAATGATGCGAATGCCATGATGCAAATGCAAGAATGTATGCAGATAAGGTACTGATTCCGCTGGTAATCACCCTTTTGAACTACTTCCACGGGAATTAAAGGGTCTAGATTACAACAAAGTTCATGTTACAAAATAAAGATCCCTAATACAAAAGATCTAATTACAACACAGAGTCCTATATATAGGCTCTAGCTCTATCTCCTAATTTTCCAATTGCCCTGAGCAGCTTGAGGAACCTGGGAGCTTCTTCCATTCCCGGGGCTATGAAAGGTCGGAGTGTCTCAGCCTCGACGGCTAAATCATTTACATGTCTGGCGACTCGCTGTATGTCCACCATTAAGTTTGCGTAATACTGGTCCCTGTCCTGTACCATTCGGGCAGCGTCGCGTAGTCTCTTCTGCCAATAGGTGTCCCCTCCGGCTGTAGCCTCCTCGAACACACTAATTCTTTCCTTGTAATCCTCAACAGTTGCTTCGAGGGACTCAATCCGTGCTCGTAACACGCCCACTTCTCACTCTCTTTCTTGCAGCTCAGCGAAGCTATTTCTCTGGCAGTAAATTCGAAGGGAGTGTTCAATTTCCACCACCTTTCCTTTTAACTCGCCATTCTGACTTTGGCTTTGCTCTAGACTTTGAATAGTGTCATCGTACAACTTTTGCATCTCTAACAGTCTATTTCGGCTATTCATGGATTTTCTTTTCCATACGGCGACGCTTTCTCTCTCATGATGGACAACTTGTTTTCCCTTACCTGAGTCCTTCCTTTTCCTGATCAATGGCCTTCTTGGAGGACCGTTTTTCTTCTTCCATAGCCAACCGGTAGCTTTTTATCTCTTTCTCGATTGCTCTCTTACTGATTTCTCGTTCTTCTTCCACCAAACGGATACCATTCATTCTTTCTCTTTCCACGGCTATGAATTGACTCCGGCTGGCCTTCTATATTTTTGCTTGTAATAGAAGGGCATCTTTTTGATAAAGAGTGTTCTTATCGCTCAAATCTGTATTTAATTTCTTTAATTGCCTAATAATCTCATCCCGCTCGTCAACCTCTAAGCTTGCCTTATAGAGCTCGCTCGCATGTTGAGTCTGTTGGATGTCCATTTTCCTTTTAAATTCTTCGAGTTCATTCCTTAAGATGTCAGCTTCAGACGGTACCACCCTTGTAAGTTCTTCGAGAGACACTGCTGGTCCTTGATCAGATTTGGGAATCATATCGTTTACCCTCAAACATCTCCAAAGATCGTAGTCTGGGGTGGTCATGTACTCGGTGTCTCCTTCCACCCTAATCCGGTAACAATGGTCCCAAGCCCTCATGATAGTCTGAACTTTCTCTTTGAACTCCCCTTTAAAAAGAAATTCAGTTCGGCTTAACCCAGCGGTGTTGGGAATGAACTGTCACGATTCGAATTGTCGGGACACCAGAAGTGGGGCACAAGCAATTCCTCCATGTAGTCATAACATCATCAACCAATTGAAATCACCACAACTATATAAAAAGTAATTAACTCTACCGAGCCACGAAACCCTCCATACTATGTCTTCGCCTTGGATATTTTTGAAGAAACCGGTCCATTTTCTTGTTTTCAAGTCCTCTCGCCACTCTTTTGTTAAGTATTCCTGTAAAGGCGAAAAATCTCGGAAGGATATTCCGTGAGAACCCTCGCTTCGGTGTCTTCCACATGTGGCTCAAATCCATACATACCATAATAGATTGTGCGCATCCTCAAAACGCCTTCTTCGTTGCTTTCGACCGACATTTAGAGAAATAAAGGTCTCGCCAAAATAGCTGGTCTCGGGTTTGCTCGCCGTTTTATCCGCTCAAACAAATCTAGAATGGCCACATCAATGTTTCCCAAAATTCTTGGGAAGATCACCAATCCATATATTCCCAAGGCAAGCATGTCTAACTTTTTCTCCTCATCCGGATGTGCAGGTAGGATGTCTCGAATGTTTTCCCATGCAAATACTGTACTATCCCCTCGAAGTCGGATCAAGCCATTGACCCAATCGTCGCTCATTCCGTAAAGGTTTTGAGCTTGGAAGTGTAATTCTGATTCCTCGGAGGTTTTGCGTAAATCCAATCTTCCTGAACATTTTTATGATTAAGAAGAGCGGTGTATTCTTCTCATCAGGGCATCATGTCCTGTCCATTGAATGTGAAGCAGCGGCGCGTGGATTCCGAACTAAAAATGGCTCGGAGTAGGGGCTGGTTGACCCGGATGTACATCAGCTGTGCAATGTCACCATAACTATCACGGAATCTATCTTGTAATCTCTGGTCCCATTCTTCCCAGATACTTTGAAGATCCCCTAAGTTATTCTATTGAAGACTCACATAGGTGTACCCGGCTATCACGCGTTAAGCTTGGTAAATCTGTCCCCTTGGGCCTTCGCGACTTCACCAATGTCTAACAGACAAGTTGAGTTCCTCTTTTCTAAGACATCTTTTTTCCATGGTGAAAGACTTTCTGATCGGGTAAACCACTTGATCCAGTACCTTTATGTAATGCGAATGTAATAATGCATGAAAAAATAGCCAAAAAAAGAAACAAGTCAGTACCGGATAGAATTAATTAATACACACAAATAAAAGGACAAATTAAATAAGGTAAACAAACAAAAACAAAGAAACCTATTTATCCGTCTAAAACACCTAAGGTTATTCGCATGGCTCTAAAGGGGTGGGTTTCTCTATGTTCTCTACATGCAGTGTTGGTGCTAAGAGGTACCCGAATTGAACCCGGTTGAAAGGTGTTTGTGATTCTTTTGGATATAAAATATTTATTCCGTGGGGTTTTAAAAGAAACCGCATTTTTAAAAAAAAATGGAGTCGCCACCGGCCACTTAGGTAGGTCGGACACCATAAAACCAGAGATTCAAAAAGATTGGGTTCGGGAGTCGGTTACGGATGGGGAAGGATTAGCACCCCCACACCGCCCAAAATTGGTACTTTAATAATTACCGCTTTATTAATATTGGATTTTCCGGATTAAAGTGACGATTATTTTAAAATTCGGTCATAATTGCAAATAAATTTTAAGGGCCCCGTTATCCGAGAATAAACGCCCAACCACTATCACTACGCCTGATACTGGCCCCGTTTACGCTCGGATAAAAGGGCACCGCATTAACAATTTATATACCATATGCAATCTTAATGACAAAAATATAAGACATAGCAGATAATTTAAAAACAGTAAATATTCACATATCAGAATACTAATCTAACATAAATGAAATACGCAATTAAAATACACATATACATACCAAGCTTAATATCAGATAAAAGCAAACTTAACATGCCACAATAACAAGGTAGGAATAAATACATATATAGACGAACATATATTTCAAAAAGACATACATGCTAGTAATAAAACATATTTCAACATATATGGGACAACATATCGTACAAAAAGGGTAAATATACTAACATGTAACCCTAAAAAACAAGAAAACATACACACATACAAAAATACAAAATATACCATGTACGAATCAACTAAAACATAACATGCTTAATATGAATAACCGAACAAAAAAAGATTCATAATTATCATAAACTTAATACACATACACGTGTAAAGATAAAAATACATGACATATACGAGGGATATATAATAAGACAAGAGACTACATTAACATATACGATTATAATGCGAATATGAGTATTTATAAAGAAACGGGACTGAAATGAAAGAAAAATAAAAGTCAGTGGCAGAAATTAAAGAACAATAATATGTAATTTAGGGACGAAAATGCGAAGTAAACGGAACCTAAAAGGATCAAAACTGTAGTTAGACCAAGGGGCAGACCCAAAATGAAAAGTTCAAAAACGCGGGATGGCTAAAGACGTAATTTTACCATTTGAAAACTGATTCGGTGTAATTTAGGGACTGGATTGCAAGATTTTGAAATACAAGAGGGACCAAAGTTGTAAATATACCATGCGGCAAGACAAAAGTGAAAATATCAAAGACGCGGAGGGATTTATTGTGTAATTTTCCCATTTAACGAAATAATAACAACTATATAAACCCTATTTTTAGGCCGAAACCAATTTTCCCCCATTTTGATTCATTTCTTCAGTTTTGTAATAACCCATGTTCTTCATTTTCTCTCAAACCGATCCCATGAAACCCAGAATCTGGCGGCCGGCCGCCGTATTCTCCGGCCGGAGAGCCTCGAAAACACACCAAAATAACCCCCATTTCACCCTCGACACGAATCCGAGGTTGGATTCAGAGGATACACCTCTATTTGCCCTAGATCTATGAAATACGAAACGAAAAAAAAACATTTTTTAACCCGAAACGAAACTATAAGGGGTCTCCCCTTTCCTTCAGTTCACCATATCTGGCTTGGGGAAGCCGAAAGGCTTGTCACTGAGGAGGGGAGACCCACAAACGGTGACGGTAAGACCACTCACTCTTTTCTTTTTTTTACTTCTTTTGTGTATGCATGCAAAAATAAAAAAGGGAAACAAGTATTTACCACTGACTTTTCTTTCGATTATAACTTGACTGGTTACAACTTTGTTCCTTTCGATTACAACTCTCTGTTTTTTCTGTTACAATCTTCTCTGTTACTAAATATTTGTTTCCTACATATATATGCTTGTCTTTGTTTTGGTACAAGTTGCATAATATTTTCTTTTTTCAGATCTGGACTGACATTTCTTTTCTTGCTGTGTTTGACATGTTCTGAGCGCGGTGGTTGAAGATCGGCATGGTGGCGGTGTGGGGGTTCTGCCAGCTGCCAGACGTGCTCTCGGCCGTTAGATCAGATATGATCTAACGGTCGAGATGGCTTGAAGGACGAACGGCCCAGATGAAGCCTCGATTTGGTGAAACGGCTCCAGATCGTGCCACGTGGAGCTCAGCAGTCGAGGAGTCAGAGCGCGTGGGGCTCACGCACGCGTGGGATATCAAAGCGTCCGCGCGTGGACCGCACGCGCGTGTGGCACTCGAACGGTCCATACGTGTGGAGCACGCGGCTGGCAGATATTTTGGTCCTTGGTTAAATCATGGTCGTTGGATCAGATCTTGATCCAACGGCCCACAGTCACCTGCACACACAATAACTGTAATTATATAGGGTTTGGGTTTGGGCCAACCGGACCTTGTAATTATTTTTAATTGGACTTGGACTGTAATTTATTTATTTGTTTAATATATATATATATATATTTTGGACTTCATTTTATATATCAGCCCAATAATAATAGTAATAGTATTATAACAGCAATACACATACATACGTATATAACATAACATACTAGCATACGCACGTATAATCATACACATAATTGACTTAACATTTGTGCACATTAAACAAATACATTCGTACTAAATAGATACGTATGCGACACACCTACACCATTAATACATATACATACATAGCTTATAATATACATGCACACACCACCTTATATATATTAGTAACATTCATGTACCTAATAAACATATAATATAATATAATAAGTATACATGCAACACTAATATGTATTTACAGGTAAAAATGAGTGATTACAGGAATATATCAATTTCTTACAATAAAAAATATATTTATGTTGAATGTATATTCATACATTCGTATGATCAAATAATGGGATCAAATTTCTAAAGTTTAGAAAATAGGAGTTTATTAAGTATTTGAACTCAATTTAGGAAGGCTTAAATAAAAAAATAAGTGCACGTATTATCATTTTTGAACTTTAGGTGCCTAAAGTATTTTTTGTAAAAATAGGTGCTTAAAATTTCAGTTATAATTTTAGATGTCCGCCTGTTAACTACCGTTAAAAAAATCATTAATCAATACAAAATTAACACGTGACATTTCAATCTTTAAATTAATTTTTTTAATAATTTTAAATTTTACAAAAAAATCTTAAAATTTTAAAATAGTCTCCAAATTCTTAAATCCTCACTGTTGTTGCTGTCGGGCTCAGCCGACCACTTCTTCCAACTTATAGTCGTTGAAAATCGACGAACGGTCTGCCAACTGAACATTAAACGTCGAACGTGAAATAACCGTTCGATTGACACACCGTTTGTCGATTTTCGCGACAGCAAGTTGGGAGAAATGGCTGACTGAATTTGGTGATTGAACGAGTATGGTCAGAGACGGCGGCTTGCTGCAGCAACGGTGATGATTTGAGAATTTAGGATTTAGGGATTTTTAGAGATTTAGGGGCTGGTTTGAATATTTTTTAAAATTTTAAAATTTAAAGTTTTTTTTCAAAAAAATTAAAAAAATCAATATTCATGTCATGTGTCACGTTTTAAATGGATAATGATTTTTTTAACAGTCGAACACCTAAAATTATAACTTTTAAAATTTTAGGCACCTATTTTTACAAAAACAATATTTTAGGCACCTAAAATTCAAAAATGATATACTTTGTGCACTTATTTTTCATTTAAGTCATTTAGGAATTAAGATTTAATTTAATTAATATTTAAATTTTTAGGAATATAAATTGTTAGTAGATCAAAATTTTGGAGGAATATTGTCTATTTGTCTTCTTTCGAATCCTTTCAATTTCAAACCTTTGATTAATTAAATTGAAGGAAAATATACATTTGAACTTATGATTTTCATATTGTTACAACAACATTAGTACTCATTCAAGTCTTATTAATTCACTTAAAAGAAAAGAAGGAAATAAAAGCTTTACATGAATTAAAATTCATTTAGTTGATTTATGCAGTTATTAGATTTAAAAAACAATTTAATAAATTGGATTGAATTTTAAAATAAAAAACAAGTCCTTGTTTTTTATCCAATGTCAATAGTTGAATAAAAAAATTAATATACTTCTATTTGATATTAGAATTTATTATGTTCATACCATTTTTATAATTTAAAATAAATTAATTACTTTAATTTATTTTTTGGATTATTTAATATGAACCATTCTGTGTGATGTTTGATAAATACAAGTACCAATTATGCAATATTTGATAAATACAAGTACGAAATTGATTCGAAGAAAAATGAAAAATTCAGGTATCAAATTGTTTAAAAATACAGTTGTCACATTTGTAATAAGTAAAAAATTCAGGTACCATATGACATATTAAACCAAAAACTTAAAAATTAAAGAGAAAAAAAATTGAAAATTCAACGTGGGGTTTTAGGAGGTTTTAAGCAGGGCAAGCCGGCAATGGAGGAAAGTTCCTACTATTCCTGAATCCAACACCAAAAGAAACCTTGACCCGTTCTCTGACTCACCGATTCCGACTCACCCAAATCCCCCAACAAGAATGTCCTCTCAAGACCCAGACCCCAAACAATCCCCTGATCCCGAAACCCTTAACGACCCAGAACCCAAACAACCCCCAAGTGAAGGATCAGAAGTAGAAGCTGAAGGGGAAGGGGAAGGGGAAGGGGAAGAAGGAGAGTGTGGGTTTTGCTTGTTCATGAAAGCAGGAGGATGCAAAGAGAGCTTTGTTGGGTGGGAAAATTGCATCCGAGAAGCTGAAGAGAACAAGGAAGACATCGTGGAAAAATGCTTTGAAGCAACTGCAGCTTTGAGGAAGTGTATGGAGGCTCACGCCGATTATTACGAGCCGATTTTACGGGCCGAGAAAAAGGCAGAGGAACAGGCTATTATTGAATTGGAGAAAGAAAAGGAGGAGATGGATCTGGGTTCTCAGGAAGATTCCAAGGATTTGCAGAAGAAATCAGATGGTGAGTGAATTTTGGGCATAATTGAGGGTTTAACTTAGTGATCTTTTAGGAATTGAGCAAAGTGCAAATCTTTTTAATACTGAATGTTAATTGTTTTATGGATGATGGAATAGCATCATCAGAAACTAGAATAAATTTTCATACTTGTTGGAACTAATTGAATGTTGGACTTCACAATTTGGGTAGTTCTCTATTGCAAAGATTCGAAATTGAAACTTTTAAATTGGATATTGAAGTTCTAAGTGTCTGGTGTATTCGATAAAAATCTTTTCTTTTCATAGTAGTGAATGGATGGTGAAGTGTTTACTATGTTAGCTCTTTTTATGCTGTTATAATTGCATTTGCATTTGGATTGCTTTTGTATGTCGATACTTGATCTTGGTAGATGTCAGTCAAATCACTTGAATCCATGATTATTGATTTAGAATGATCCTTGGCGTTGCCAATTCATGATTGGTCATTCGTTGTATCGAGTTTATGTATTGAGTTCCATAATTGTCCTTCTTTAAGTGTATAGAGTGTACTCTAACAGTGAATCAGATATAATGTACCAATGGAAAAGGACTGTAGAACAAGTAGTCAACTAGTGTGTTCCTTCATAGTGTTCTCGGGAGGCCATAGAATATTGGAATTGACTTGTTTTCATTGGTTGTTATGTCTTCGAGACTGTTCTTATGGTTTCCTTGATGTTGTGAGTGATATATTTGGATTGGCTTTAGAATTAGTTGTTTCAGTTCAGGTTCACTTATTGCTTCATCTTTTATCCTTTGTTGTTTGAGAGAGTTGTGAAATCCCATAGCTTACACTTTTCTAGTGGAGGACTTTCTTATGATGAACTCTTTGGCTAATTTCATTAGTTTAACCATGCTTTCCGAGTATAACAACTGGACAATGTCGCGGTGTTATTGTCAGATATCGCACCAAATGTGTAATGTTTAGGGTGATACGAAAATTAGCCAGAATTGTTGAACTGAGGGCATTGTTAATGTTGTGAGGCAATAAGACATAATAGTTTTGCCCACCACATCGACGAGATTGGAAAGATAATTTTGTGGTTTCAAAGATTAAGTCTCAATTTGTTTGGTGCTTTTGCATTTTGCCTCTTGTGTTTTGTTCATTTTATATTTCTTGTTCTATTGACAAAATCAAATAGCAAAAGTATCCAAAAATGCCCTAATTGTACAAGAACATATATATTTATTTTTTAGCATTATTCTTTATAAAACTCAAACACATCTTATAGTTATTTGAACTTAGAACTACTCCTTGGGTTTTATTTTTCCGTATATTTGAAAATCCGTATCGTCGTAGTTATAGTTTAAATGTACATATAATATGATTTTTTTTTTTTAAATGGAGAACACTAGAATTTTAGGAGTTTTTAATTATTCAAAAAAATGGAGTTTTTACCTGAGATGCAAAGAAGAAAGAGGCCTTTGACAAAAAAGCTGTCAAGGCACTCCGGTAAAGAAAAAAAATGTCAGAAGTGGGATTTGAACCCACGCCCTCGTTAGAGGACCAGAACTTGAGTCTGGCGCCTTAGACCACTCGGCCATCCTGACTTTCTGTTATTAGAATGTAATGTTCCTTATTTAACTGCTAGATATAACTCCAGCAATCAATTACATAAAACGGGGGAATAAGGTTGGTTCAACTTGCCCCCATCCTATCAAACAAACATGAAACAACAAAGGTATGCATGCCTTATACGTAACTTTAATGGTAACAGCGTTAGGGTGATACGATTCAAATTACCTGATGCATTGATTCCCCATTTCGACGACCTTTCTTTCACAAGTGAACCAAACAACAAACATTGCTATGCTAATGCATCAAAGAACTAACAAAAGGACATGCTGCGGTTAGTCCGGACCTCGTATCTCCTACGGACAAGTAAATCAATGCTAAAGTTGATTAAGTTGGACTCTAAGGTTATCTCCAAGTCCAACTTATTAATGGAAGCTCCCAAGGGCTTGATGGGGCTCAAGGAGAGAGACTTGAGGCCTAGTGTGGAAGAAACTAAAGCAACAGGAGAAAGTTTCCTTGTTTATACAGCCAGTTTACCCGATTGCATCTCATTACGCTTACATTCTATGTATCGTATTGTGTTGTATGCTAAACACAAATGAACTATGTTAAACGCCATGTTTATCAAACATGATTTCCAAAATTTTCATATCATGTTTTCCAATCATAGAAAAAATAGCACTTGAGAGATTTCCATAATTTACAGTTACATTCTACTTATACGTCCAATTCACTCTTTCTGTAGCTGTTCCTCTACAATTACACCAGAAGCTAATTCCAAATCTTGTTCTTCACAGGACACCTCTGAAAATTGTTCCTGCAATCCAATTTCCGGCATCTCAACTACTCTTGCATTCTTCTCTTTTTACTGCCTCTTCGTCCATTTCAGCACTATGGTTATCGAGATGAAGACAATCAGTTTGCCGTATAGACTCCACTTTCGTTACGGTGTCAGCTTCATCGTCGCCACAGCAACTGTCATCTACTGGCTTTCCCTTCATACAGATACCTAATCTACTAGTTTCTATAACTTGTAAGGCTGTGTTACCATCGATTTCCAATTCTTTTAGATTCTTGTCTCCGACGAACTCGGTTACTATTTTGGCACAAGCTTCATTTGAATAAATGTCATCCAAAAGCTGCAAAGAATTGGTTAATTGATCTCCTACAGAATGAATGCATATGCCTGTTGATTCTTCGTGTCTCAAATGTTCGGTTGAATTATCTTGTTGCAAAGACAATGTATTGACGGCTTCTGTATAATCACGGGGATCAGATGTTGTTCTTCAAACTTGAAGAATGATGAACATTAAGAGGTTGGAGAAGTTACCTGATTGTCCATCGGCTTTGTTAAATTGATACAAGGGCTTCGAAAGCAATATCGTTCCAGGAAACACCATCAAGTTGATTTTATCAAGTGTTTTTCTTTCCTCATCCTCCACCGGCTTGAAACCAAAACCCTTGGTCCATGTTTCCACTACACTCGGAATGGCAGTTATCACGAGCTTTTCCACCTTGAATGAGATGAGCAGCTGGACCACACATCGATCCGCAAGGTGAATAAAACAAAGAAAATTAAGTCGAAAACATGAAAGGTGCAGGTTGAACCAGTGCTACACAGAGCCATCAAAGCCCACTGATAACAGAGTAGAGAACATACCTCTTCGATAACATTCATAAGGCTTCGACACATTCCTTGACGACGGTATTTGCTGCAAGTTGCAATAAGAGGCATCTCTGCAATGGCTACCCCATGTATCCTAGTACAAATGAAGGAGAAAAACCGAAAGTAAACAGAAATGTAGATGAAGTATGAAATGATCTAAATATCAAATACATATTACGTACTATACTACCTGATCGATGCCACGGATATAACCACATCATCCTTCTCCAATACTAGAGAGTAAAATCCAGAAAAATTCAAGCGTGCAAATTCTGACCTGATCATTTTAAAAACAAAAACATGTGAATCATAAGTGACCGTAAATCAAAAAAGAGAAGGCAAGGCAAGAACTAGATGACGCTGAAAAGAAATAAACCAAAATAACCAGTTTTCTAGGAACAATATGATCATAATAACACTGCACGAAATGAACAAAAGATAATGTAATCACCAAACCTGAGAATATGTAAGGAGTGTCAGAAAAAAATGTCTTAAAATGTAAAAGATAGGCCCAGAAAATTGAAAATGACTATAAAAAGGAAATAAATCAAAAAGACCAGGTGTCTCACCCCCAATTGTACATGAGATGGGGCATCATGTCAACACCTGTTCTCGGATCAACCATAGACAGAAAGCATTCTTCCATAATTGACAGAGCAACGGCCAGTTTTGAGTTGCATTCAGCCTTCAGGGCCAGCCTTTGAGCAGAGTGAATTTTCTGATCTTCATGAATGCATCTAAGAAGTGTCCAAGAAAAGCCATCAGAGAGATGATTAATCATCCCGAGTCGAGAACTAAGACCGGAGTGCAGCTGCAAATACCAGTGAAACTTGCATCAGAACTCAGAATGCAGTGGGAAAACCAAGCTACACCTAACAGATCTCCAAGCCTAAATCGCAAAGCTTCAATTAGCTTGTAAAGGCAAGCAGCAAAATTTCTCTAGGTCTACATGAAACTAACAATCAAACTCGAATAACTTTAAGCAAAAGAAGTTAAAGGGCAGTAATTCAAACAGACAACCAACACAACAAAAGCTATGAATATGTATGCAAAGACTAAGCCACATCTTCTTTGTTGATTCAAAATAAAAGTTGCAAGGGAAAAACTTGAACTTATAAACAGAATACCGGAACCACTTATCATGCCAAATCCAACAGATTCTTTACATCATAATCAGAGTTGAGAAGTTTGAATCTCAAAATACCTCCTTACAGCTTCCTCCACAAAACCAAGTATCAGAAACCTTTTCTTCAAACTGACTTTTATCTTTCAGGCATGCCTTATGATCTGTTTAGAAAACAGTGTGATAAGCTCGAAAAATAGGAAAATAAATCAGCCGGTATCCTAAAAACACTCGAATTAAAATGGTACATGGGCACTTTCAGCAAAAAGCCTGGAGTTAAGAAAACCAAGAACATTCAAATGGTGCAACTGGATAGTTTAGTGCATCTTATTCTCTATTTTTACACTTTCAGCCTACCAGTCTTCATGTACCACAACACTCCTGCTTCTGGATGGTGAATAAAAATCTCATTTTTTTTTCTTAAAAGAAAAAAGATTATGCAGAAAAAAAGTTTTTTTATAAAGATATTCAATGTTACGCTCTACAATAGATATACCAATTTGGCCAAAAGATTATTCATTTTTGAGTTTCCTCACCAAGAAAACTAAATCAAGAAACAAATGGAAGGAAAATGTTCTCTAAAAACAGTAACTAGTAGCCTGTCCCAAGTGGAAATCATATGACAAGAAACTCTATGCTGTCTTAATAAATGATCTAAAGTTTTCAAAGGAAATGTCAAGCCGAGGGGGGAGAATTACATTTGTGTTCACACTGTGAACATTTGAATGGATCAAATGAACTTGAAGCATCTTTATCATTAACAAAATTGCCACATATCCAACAAGTGCAATTTGAGCAATACCAACTGCCTTCGGGTAGTTCCTGGAAGAAACAAATTGAAGCACATGAAATAATTAGCAACATATACAATACGCCGGCTATTGGATTCCTTAACTTAAGCTCTATTAAACAATCATCAATGAGATCTATCACATAGAATGTGCACTAGCTATGTGATTCTAACATGTTTATCTTTTTACTCTTAAAGCTCATTATGTTGGTGTCTAAGAGAGCATATTTAATTGTTATTCTTAATGCTCTTAAAGGTCATCATTCATTCGAAAATATATAATAACCATGCAAATGCCGAAGATGGCATGGAGCAAACTCTCACAGGTTTTTTGATTATCGAGGCAAATTAAATCAATTTCAAAGTAATGATTCTTATACTATTTATGTTCTTACACGCACGGAAGCTAAAATTAATATATGGAACATTTGTAGCCAAATATGAAAATTTACCAAGTATAGCCCTTTGTGACTGCAAAAGGAACATGCAAGACTAAACAACGATAAGTGAGACTAGGCCAAATATATTTTGACACAAGTAAAATTAGTGAAGCTGCAAGAAAAGGTAAGAAAATAAGGAGAATAATCAAAAATAAAGATCAGTTATGAGAATAAAGTGTAGGTCGATGCGAAAGAGTATAAGTCGGCAAAGAACAAACCCCCATAGAAAGGCAAGTCGGATGAAATGTAGAAGGGCAGTTGTCGCAACAAATCAGTTCACCAACATCCCCACATATGCCACAGGAATCATCGTTTTGATCATATTCGTCAGCTTCCACCTTCTGGATCCCATTTTTTCTGGTCTTGTACTCCGCAGACCATGCCTGCAGCTGACATAAAGTGAAAGACTGACCGGATTCCATGAAAAGATTCATGCAGGGACGGTTAAACTTGAATCCAGCATGAGTCTTAAACTCTGAAACTGATAGCACCCTATTGCAACAACTGCATGCTATTCCATCCCAGGAAACAAGACCATCTTTAACGATAGCATCATCCTTGGGGTTCCGATATTGAATGACATCATTCACAGAAATAACTCCGGCCAAGGTCAACCAAGAGAGCACTGTCCTGGATCCAATATCATACAACTTAACTTCAGAAATATGCTTCCCTCCTTTACCCATGGCTCGAGGAAGCAGCTTGCAGCGGCTCTTCTTGCTCTTGAACTTGGTCCGAGCTCTTTTTTGGGGGGCCTTCAATTTAGATCTGGTAGCACTCAAGCTCAAGTCTTTGTTTCTTATTATAGCAGAAACCAACAGATCATCATCTTGAATTTGGCATTTAGTTGATTTCTTTTGTCGGTTTTTAGAACCATCACGATTTCCAAAACTTCTCTTAAACTTCGAGCATTTTTTCTCCACTTGATGGTCATTCATAGCAGGAGTATAAGAATATAAAATACCACTTTGGTTTAACGCAGCTAATCTAAGTTCAGATATCTTTTTGGATCTCCTGCATGCCTTCTTTTTCAAAATAACACCTTGCAAATAACTTTTATCATTTGTTTCAAACTTCAGAACTTCAGTGAACTTCTCAAACCGGTATTCATCATGCGCAGATGTTTTATCATTTTTCTCCAACGACTCGAATGATACATCTCCTGGAACTGCATTAGGAATTCTTATGTTGCATTCAGAAATTTGTTTGTCAGAACTTGGAGAGCTTGTGTTGTTATATTGGTAAGCGGTAGCAGATTCAGAACCCTGAAGTATGTCGGAAACATCTCCAGAAGCAACACGATCAATATGTTTAAAACTGCATAGCTGGCCGTAGGTTCCATCTGACCCACAAGCATATGATGAAGCCACATGCCGACTGTTGAACTTGCAATCGAAAGTTTCGGACCTGGTGGCAGTATCTTCCAAACACACACCTAATCGGTCAGACGTATAAACAGATGCACCTTCCAGATCTTTCCTTGCCCCGCTACTGGCTTTACCATAGAAGTTAAACATACTTCCATTTCCAGATTTATAGGTATGGTAACTCCTCTCAGAAGCTGTCAATGAACTTTGAGCAGCCAGAGAGAAATTACAAACCTGAGTTGGCATATGTCCCTCAGAACAGAACTTTTCCCTGGTAATCTTTTTCCTCCGCGTGAAAACGGCAGCATTTTTCTTGTTCTTTGGAATAGCTAAACTGCTCACTGCTTTAACCTCGTCTCCCTTTCTTAATGAACCGATCTTCCTATTAACGAATACAACATTTACAAAGGGGTCTAATATAGTCCAATAATGAGCCAATGTATGCAGAAGGTTCGGTTCGTTAAATTCTTTCTCAATATTTGCCAACATATCTAATAGATCAGACCAGAAATGGCTCATATCAGTCCATTTCTTACCATGGTTATCAAGTGTGAAGTTATGCCCATCAGCCAACAGAACCTGGCCAAAAAACCTCCAAACATTAGGGAATTCGCGAAACAGCCTCCCCTCGGGTGATCTATAAACTGTTTCCACATAAGTCCTACAGGGTCTTTTACGTTTCTCAATAGACCAGCCTGCTCTTCTTAGCATGTGAAAAACATGGATCTGAAGAAGAGGACGAGGATCCTTCTTAGAGTCTATTTCCCCAGAAATATTACAATCCCCCACTCCAGATGATTGAAATTCATCAAGTCTTTCCTCAACACATAAAGGAGACTCGAATTTCTCCATGCCAGTGGCAGGACTAGAAACCACATGCTTTGATGCAAAACTCTCCTGCGAAACAGGCGAAGCCATAGCTTTACCTCTGCCCTTTCCCACATTCCGCTTCAACAGACGGCAACTAGAAGTAACCCCCTTAGAAGATGATTCAACTGAATGGCGCATTATAGTTTGGTAAACAGAATCCATAGGTATCGACGACAAACCACTAACAATCTCGTTCTGCTGCAATGGTGCATTCAAAACCAATCTCCTTTCTGCTTTACCTGTAGAAACTTCAGCTACGGAAGACTTCATTCGCTTGACACTCCCATTCAGGTCATCTGACTCTGCCAAAGTAAATCTTTCGGGAAAGCTACCTAATGCAGAAATTCCACCACAACTCTCAATTAGTGCATTAGCATCCTCCTGGTATAAATTTTTTGAGCAAGACCAGCTTGTTACAGCTGAGTTTGCACTATTAGAACATAGTGATTTATCTAATTTCTTGCCATGCTCACATTCAAAATTAATTACACTAGTGGTAAGACACTTTTTACTTGTGCTGCCACCATCATTTCCAAATAAAACCTTCGCTAAAATGCCGTGCTCATCACGTGCCCCCTCAAAACCATCATCATGTAGATCTTCTGTATCTGCAATGAATGACATCTCCGCTAAATGCAATCTGACTTTGCACAATCTACAAGCGAGCAATAATAAAAGGTGTGAGACATATCGCTCCATAATAAATGCTTTAGATTCAAACCATCTATCAATTAGTAACAAAAGAGAAATAAAGATTTATAAAGACAATTAATACATAATTAATTATTATTTAACTCTTTTTAATACAAATTAGTATTCAACTCTTTCCTATATCATACATGTGCTGTTAACAAGCTTGTGCCAAACATAAATGTTTCCGAAAATGTAAACTCTATATTATCCTAATATAAACATGCACTAACTATATACTCTCTCATGATGCTTTAAGCATTCCAAAACTTCTCGCAAACTCCTTCCTTCTCGCAAACTAGCAAAAATATAGAGCGATAAAGCGACAAAACTTCTTTTAACTGCAATGACGCTGCCGCAAATGCAAAATAATTCAATTGACAAAAAGGCCAACTTTTAAACTTATTAGTTAGATTTCTTTTCCTCAATTTTTGTGCACTTGTGCAAGCTTCGTATAACAGATATATTGAATCTTTGTCGTCATTGCCATCGATGGAATTGTGAAATCAGTATATTCACCAACATTTCAAAAGAAACTCCTAACTTGTTATGACATTATCCTATCGGAAACACGTTCATCATATGTATAATTAGTTCAGATATGACAAGAAAATCGAAAAACTCATACTCAAAAGCAAAACAAAAATCCAAATTCAGAGCTCAATCCATAAAGAACTGCACTTGCACTATAAACTGCATATCCAGGCAATCTGCATCTTCAGTGTGCTTACCTCTACTAAAGACTACTAACATCTATCCTACAAACCACACACTGAACCCTTCCTGGTTTCACCCAGCACCCCCACCCCCGCAAAAGAAAATGAACTACATATATAATTATGCCATTAACAGGCAATATACAACTCAATAATGTACAAGTTAAATAGACCATGGTTGTAAATTTGGAGCAAAAGTTTAAAATTTTTGTAGGAGCTATAATTCCCAATCTTTTCATCACAAGTTTATCTATCATGTTTCAAAGAACCTGAATTCAAAAGGGAAAAAACCTAAAGTATCCTTAAAAAATACTAGTTCAGCTGAAAAATCACTTGAATTGGTAAAGGAAATCAAAATCCAAAAAAATCCAGGACCTAAAAGTAAAAACCAAACCAGATGCAGATCAAACCCAGAAAGAAACCACACACATCCATCCAATACCAAAAACCCAAACTTTATTCAAAAACTTAAAGCAAAAAGAGTTAACCTTTACAATGCATGCTCTGATCAACATGCAAAAGTAGATGAAGGAACAAACTTTACTTTAGGGTTCAAGAGCTCAAGAGCTGAAATGGGTTCATCTTAAAAAAGAGAAAGAGAAAGGATAGAATCTTAAGATAAAGCTTTAAAATAGCAGAAAAATGGGATTTTTCTTCTCTCTTTTTGCTTTGTCTTCATCAGCTTAAAGCCGCAACTTCGAAACTGAAAGGCTTGCAGAAAAAATTAGTGCTCCACACTATAACAGATCCATGAGTGTGTATATGTCATGGTATATGTACTTCTATCTCCTTTACTTCGATTTTCTCACCTTTTTTTTACTTATTTTAGCGGTATATAAAAAATTCAAAGTACCTAAATAAATCCTCAATAAGATAATAATTAGATGCCAGATTTAATTATAAAAAAATAAACTTTGTATCAAAACATAATCTTTTGTTGGATCAAAGGATTAGATTAAAATACAAAAACCATGTCTTGACAAGTTTTTATTGCCCAACAGCTATGGGATCAAGTTTTCAGCAGGATGGAAAAGTTGGGAAAGTTCAAGAAATACAGGTAGATTTTATTATTTTATAATTTGCTCACATACATGTGAAATTAATATAAAAACAGTATATGATCGTATTGCTATAATGACGCACATAAAATAATATTTTATTTTTATTATATTTTGGATTATTATAAAATATAGAGATTATTTTCCGTTTAATGTTTAAATTATTTAATTTTAAAATAATAAATTTCCCTCTCTCGAAAAGAAAATAATAGAATTTCCCTCCCTCTGAAAAAATTAAAATATCTTAAAGGAGTTAACTCTTCCCCCTCTTTCAATTGGGTTCTGGGCCCAATCCATCTTGACCCGATTTTGGTTAGATATCGACCCGATTTTGTCTATCCCATCAATATATTTAGGGTGTAATTTTTTGGGTTAACTACAATAAGTGTCGTGATTATACTCATTTTTTTAAAATAGGTGCGTAAATTTTTTTTTAAATATGTGCCTAAATTTTTTTTGGCTAAATAGGTGCCTCAGTTCACTTTAAAATAAATAAAAATAAAAATTTTATGCACATATTTCAGCCAAAAATGAAACTTTATGCACTATTTCAACAAAAATATACTTCATACACCTATTGTAAAAAAGAAGTATAGTTTAGGCACTTATTTTGTAGTTAAGCTTATTTTTTATTAAGTAATGATACAATAATATTCTCAAGTGAGATCCACTAATTGGCTGGGCAACCAAAGATACTCATATTGTCTCACCTTTGGATTTGAATTCCGACATTTGCCTTAAAAACGTAATTTCTATAATATATTAGTTCTTGAAACGACATCATTTTCACCTTTTTGATGTATAGAATTATTTTAAGGATAATTATTTCATACACTAGCGGTAAAAACTAAAAGTTTTCACAAATCTCTTAATTTAAGGTTTAGGGTTTAGGTGTAAGAATAGTGATTAAAATTTAAGGTTTGGGGTTATAATTTAGGGTTTGTAGGTTAAAATCTAAATCCTCACCATATTACCCTAAAAACTAAACCCTAAATTTTAACTCTAAACCCTAAATTCTAACTACTATCCCTAAATTCTAAACTCACACGTAAACCTCCTATATCCTAAATTAAGTCCCTAAACCCTAAAACGAAGACATTTGTATAAACTTTTAATTTCTACTGCTAGTGTATTGAATATAAATACTTACTTTAATATGAAGTAGTTTATTTTCTTTCAAAAAAATGTAGTTCATAAATTTTTAAGTTACCTAAATTATTTTTATTAAATGTTAATATTAATATGTTTTTTTAATAATTCTATTGCTGCGTTAATTATATATATCATATTAGACAATATTTTTGTAAGAACAAGAATCGGATTTGGAATCTGTTAGTTGAACTGAAGTTGACATGCCTTGGAATACCTCGGAAACATTGATAATTTCTTCAACATATCAAGCTTTGAATCTAATGGCAGATATTCATCGTCTTCAGAACTCGAGCATTCTCCAAAATGTATTTCACCATCCTCAGCTGATATGCTACATCTTCAAACCCTTTAAAATCAACTCTTTCCAGGCTTCAAAGCAAGCATTCCGGCACATACTTTGGAGGCTTCCAACGGCATTCGAACCCAAGTCCGCGACAATTATCATTCTGGTGTCAAAACACCATTAATTAGAAGAAACAATTACCTATATCGATATCATCCGGATTCTTTATTTTTCTTAAAATATGTTTCGGGGTTAGTTGATACCTTAAATGTAACCCCTAAATTTAACTTAATTACTCAGGTTAAATTTTGGGAGTTAAGTTTGAAAAAATTTCCCCTCAAAAAACGTATTTCAGGTTTACTCGTTTATGAAATAAAATTATTATTAAATAATAACAATTATCATAAAATATCTCAATTAATTTCGAACTCAATCATTAAAACAAATTCTAAGTATTTAAATAAAACATTTGTATTAAATCCGAAAACGCGTGCAGAAACAAAATCCCAATTTAAATGTCTCAAATGTCCGAATTACAAAATATTCTAAAATTTGTTAAAACATTAATCCGAAATAACTTAAAAGAATTCATACTAAACAATAAAATAATCGAGTAAAACGCGAGAAGCTCCAAGTACTGAATCGCCTAATCAGTCTGAGTATATCTGAAAGAAGAAGCTATGGGGGTGTAAGCTAAAGAGCTTAGTGTGTCTCTAAAGTGCAAGCAACACAAAAACAAAACAGTGTTTTTATTTTCTGATAAAGACTTTTCTGAATGCGTAATAAATCTGATAAATCAAAATCATAATGTTATGATGTCCGATGTATGACTCAATACCCGACTATCCGATATAATACAGAGTGGAGGTTACCTTCGCCAGAGTGGAGGTTTCCCTCGCCAGAGTGGAGGTTTCCCTCACTTTTTTCGAACACAATTCTGATCCCATGACACATGATATAATTTGTAAAATCATAAATCCAAACTCTTACGAGTAACTCATTTCTGAAAATCCGATACTTAATTTTAAATCACAATTTAATATGCAATGCATGATGTTTTCAAAACATTCTCAAATCACAACCAATCAGACAATAAATCAAGCAAAATATAAAACATTATTTTTCAAAAAATAGCACAGTAGGAACACACAAATATGTGGCACAGGAAGAGAACACACCTTAGCAAGCAGTAGCTCTAATGCCGAGCAGAACGCACCTCACGCACAGGTCTAGCCGAATCAGAACTTAAGAGGTAAAATCACTACATTAATAATTTTTACCAAAACTAAGCCACCAACTAACATAAGAACGGAACCGAAGGCATACTCACGTAAAGGCCTCAAAAAACACACAGAATCGATCTGAACAGAATGAGGTGGTAACTCGTCAGCCTCATAGTTAATACCTGAACACGAGAATAACTCGGGTTAATCTGATACTCAATTCTTCTAAAATTACTAAGGTACAAACTAATCGTAATTAGCAAAACGGAGCTTTCGGGTAATAATTTGACAAAACGAGCAACGAATTCGGACTCAGGACGTCGAATAAGGTCAATATGAAGGTTTTATAAAAAAAATCAACTTTGGATCAAAAGTCAAAGTCAAAAGTCAAAATAATCAAAACTGACATTATTCGGTCAACGCTGACATCATCAGGTCAACAATCAGGTCGGGTCAACGGTTGGATCGAATCAACGGTCGATCGGGTTCGGTTAATTAATTCTGTCGATTCGATTCAGAACAACGGTCTAAATCAAATACTGGTTCGATTCAATCTATTCAAGTTCACAAAAATAATTCGGTCCGTTTCATACATCACTGCCAAAACCATTCCCCCAAATTATGCACCGACGAAACATTTGAAATTCCATGGCACGGGGGACCCACCAACTACTCACTGTCAAAATAATTTCAATTCCATGGAGGGACCCACCAACCACTCACTGCCACTTAATCACATTCACGTGGGTTTTTAACAAACAAATGGGTCCCACTCCCAATCTCCAACAATAGCCTATTCACCAATTCATTTTTGGTTCACAAGAACACACGCACAAAGCTACAACAGCTCAAGGGTTTGAACACCCAAAACAACGACGGCTAAGGACGCTCAACAATGGCGGCAGCGTGGACTCAACGGCAGTGGCGGTAACAAAACCAGACGACGGCGGCAGTAGAATGTCACGGTGCACATCGGAAGACTCAAATGTCTGATCCCAACCATCACAACCGAAAATGATTAACAACCATGAATCCCAAACAACAATGAAAGAAACATGAGTTTTAAAGCTTACCCAAACCAATATCAGAGCTAAACGACGGCCTAAAGATTTGAATGAACGGAGGTGGTGCAAACGGAGACGAACAAAAAAGACGGTGGTCGAAGGCTTCCCAAAATCTGATCGGAGAAGCAATAGGTGAGGGGGAGATGAAACGAGAGAGGGGGAAAAAGAAGGGGGTGCGGCTGCTATCTCTCAAAATGGGAACCGAACAAATCTTTGGTGTTAAATTAGGGTAGGAAAACCTTTGCCTAAAGGGTAAATTACAACTAAAGGCCCCCAACTTACCCACATTACACACATGCATCCAAAGTTTCACTTTAATCCAATTTGGTCACTAACAATTATTACTGAAATTCAAAAAAAATCTCAATTCTCAATTAGGGTTTTCAAACTAAAACCCCCAAATTTTAGGGTTTCTGAATTAGGGATTTTGCAATTTAGGGTTTTTTGAATTGGGAAATTTTTGGGGTGTTACAATTCTGGCACATACTTTGGAGGCTTCCAACGGCATTCGAACCCAAGTTCGCGACAATTATCATTCTGATGTCAAAAGACCATTAATTATAAGAAACAATTACCTATATCGATATCATCCGGATTCTTTATTTTTCTTAAAATATTCATGTTAGATATATGCTTGTAGTAAAATTGACTCACCTTGGCAAGAACAAGGACTTTTAAGTTATTAAAAATTTCCAAGAAAAGTGATAACATGTTCCAGCCACCATAACCAACGCTTAGCTCTATCCGGACTAGATTAACAAACAAACGATGCGGTCTAAAGTTACGCCGTGCCTGAGAGACGAGGAAACAACAAATAGAATTGATCATCGGCAATACGGTAGCTTACGTTATGTTAGTAATCATGATAAAGATGTTCGTAATTGCAATTTAAATCCAAGTGTATTGCATGCTACTCACCATTTTTGTATGCCAATCCCAATGGAAGGAAACAAACTTAGCATTGCAGAGAGCTTTGAGAAGTGGCATATGGCGATTTTCAAGCCATGTGACCGATACATTAGCTTCGACTAAGCTTGAGACATCCTCGAGATCGAATTCCAGGCCCAGATTGTCTTCAAGATTTAGGTACTCAAGAATCGGAGCATTTATCTTAAGTTTGTGTTGATGTCGGCTGGTGGCGAACCGTATGGACATTATCTTCAACGTCGGAATCGAAATGTTAGAAATCGTTGTGTTATCACCAACATATTTGTGAAGAACAAGTTCCTTGAAAACATGACAACTTGCAAAAAGCCTGGAAACGGATTCATCGTTCGTGTACTTAATCCAGACAAGAAGCAAAATCTTGAGACATGGCAAAGAAACTGTCCCAGGAACATGAAGCTCAACCCCATCGCTGAGTTTCAAAACCTGCAGTGTTTTTGCAGTGAAAAGGGCAAATGGAAGCTTCAAGAAATGGAAACTTTGAGTTCCATGGATGGTGATGTCTAGTTCCTTCACATCTCTCGAAACCACATCCCGAAACCAGGTTCTAACGTAGAAAGGATGATCAACCAGGTTGAATTTCAGACAGAACTTGTCTAAGGAAGCCATTTTGTTAAGGATTAAAACCCGGGTAACGAATTGTCTGAAACGAAGTCGGAGGTTCGAATCCGTTTCGCAGAAAGGCGAGTCTTGAATATCAATGATGGGAACTGAAGTCCACACCGAAAGCCATCGTTTTGATAAAATCGAAGTCGCCATTGCTTCTTTGGTCGAAAGAAACGACAGTATGTGTTGAATCAGAACATCCGGTAATCGACTGATTCAGTCGATATCCGATGATTTCCTACGCTTTGAGCTGAGATTGATTTCTTGATATGCAGAGCTTGCCATTGGAAGTAACAGAGGAAAGTGTATGCAGAGTTTGCCATTAGACATAACGATACATAGAGAGATACAACCACATGAATATATGATGATGGTTAATGTTTAATAAACAATCAAATTTGATTAAATAATCAAGTTTTTAACGGTATTATAAGCTTGGTTTGAATTTTTTTATTTTTTAATGATAAATTAAAAATACAAATGAAAATGAAAATACCAACTGAATCTGGTCAGTACCTCAGTTCACACTTTACTTACATGCATGCAAAAGGTGAAGGAATTTCTGTATATGTTTATAAGGACAACTTTTAATCTGATTGTTGTACATTGATAAGTTGTTCCAAACATTTAAATTTATGGTTTTAATTTGAAATTATAGTAAAACTGTCCTAGATAAGAGTTGCTCCCTTTTTCGTCTGAAAATACAAGCGAACATGTTGGGTATTTTATCTTGATGGTGTTGATTATATAACATTCTTTAGGTTTAGAAAAGAATAATGAAAAATAGTGGTAATCTATGGTTTAGAGTTGGTTGTAAGATCTAGGTTAAGGGTAGGTTTGATTATCTCTATAATCTGGGTTTGGGTTTAGAGATTTATAGTTTTATGTTGTGGTTTAATTTGAATGCGTTAATGTTTAAAGTAATTTAAATGAAATGTGTTAGTATTTTGTTAGAAATTATGTTTATTGTTTAATTATCCATATCTACAACATACAAAACACTTCAGGTAACAATGAAACTTTAACAAACAAGAATTTAAAAACATTAGGGGTATTTGCATGAATAAAACATCAATGTCCATATCATATTCAATAACATAAAATGACAGAAGCTGCTAGGCATACCGGTGCTGACTCATGAAGCTCACCGTCTCTTTAGGGTGGCGAACTTATAAAATTTTAGGGGAGGCGAACTTATAGAATTTTAGGAGGACGAAAATAAATTTTTAATAAAAAAATACATAGTAAAATTCTAAAAAAATTATAAAACATATAAAAATTTCAAAGTTTTAAGAAGGCGACCGCCCCTTTAGCCCCCCTCTAAGTCCATCCTTGACCATTGATTTCGTTCCGCGGGAGGCCAATGTCGCAGCTCTTACACTTGCGGATTGGGCATATACCTCTCAGTTACATACTTATTTCTATTTTGAATGCCCGGCTTGCATTACTTCTATTGTACTTGACAAGGCTATTCCTGGTTAATATATGCATAATGTTCCTTTTTTTTAAAAAAAAAAGGATAAATAATTACATAAAATGACAGATGCTACTAAACAAGTTAAGTAGAAGTTGCCATTTTTCAGATTAGGCACATCTCCGATATTTAGCAACAAAAAACACAGCTTAAAGTCTAAGCTAAGAGAAACTCTTGTGAATGTGCAAAAGCAAACAAAAAACATGTCGGATAATGTAAATTAAACTCTACGTTTTAACTCTAATTACAGTTTCATTTAGTGTGGATTGAATGATATTATCGCTCTCTTTTTGTTGCCTCTGTATATGTCATAACATTAAAAAATTAAACTCTACGTTTTAATTCTAATTTTTAAATATTAAATTCTAAACCCTAAACCCTAAAAATTAAACTTTAAACCCAATTTTTTAGTGTTGAGACATACATAAAGACATTAAAAATAGACAAAGGATTTATATTCTTTGCATCTTCTTTCCTAATACTAGGAAGAAATGTTATCATAATACACGAAAGAGACATGGTGTATTGGGGTAGTACTCGCTGGAAGTTTGGGAACTCCTTTAGTTCTTGATACTTGAGATTGAAGTGGAACAAAATAGATAAAGGAGTATACTATTAGTGACTATAACGTAAAATTGCCAAATTAGATGATCAGAATTGATACATGATAATAACTGAGTAACTAAATAGGTTATTTACCCTAAATAAAATCATGAAAGAAGTATGATTCTGTTTGCAAATATTCTTTTTTTTTTCCGTGTCATTCAAAACTATCAAATTTAAATATTCTAACAAGCAAAGCTAAAATCGAGATTAATTTTTACTTAAACCGTTAAACAAATAAACAAGAATATTCATAACTCATGTGGACTAAGACTTGGTCACTTGACTAAGTCACTACAGTCTAGTTCCATTTTTGAAAGCAACTTTCATTTCTACTTAGCATTGCAATTTAATGTGTTTAAAACAATAAATTGAGGGCCCAACAAATTAAATACAATTAATATGGAGTTTGAAAATATCAACAACTTAGTTAAATATACTAAATTCATTTAATTTATTTTTCATGATGTATTATAATCTTTTTTATTGACGATGCATAAAATTATATACTGTTCAAGAATTCAACAAGCGGTCCCAGTAGAAAAACATATAATGTTCATTTTAAGAGACTCAGGTTCAATCCCTTTGTTTGCAAGGTATACGTGCATTGTTAAAAGGATTAAAAATATGTATGAACATATACTACCATATAATGACCTTTATACAATTAAAAAAATTATATATTGTTCGAATATTATCTAAAGACTTTAAAATCAAATATTTATCCAAACACAATCAACTAATGGGAATTTATCTCGTCATTAGAAAATTAACCAAAAGCCTCTATGCAAGAATTTTTTTATATATAAAAAATAGAGAAGGAAATTTGCTAGGGTTTAAAAAATGAAAATAAGAATAAGATCAGTCGTGGAGCCACATGTAGTTTAGGGGTCAATTAACCCCACTTGATTTGTTGTGGTATAAGATTTTTAAAGAGTTAAATGAGATTTTCAAGGAGTTAGTGTACCATTTTGTATGAAAATATTAGAATTGGCCCCACTTAATTTGTTTGAGTATGAGGTTAACAATATTTATATTATAGAGATATAGGAATTCTCGTACCCCAAAGTTTACTTTAACCCCATTATATAATAATCATGACTCCGCCACTGAATAAGATTAAAAAGGCTATGTTGCTTCGAGCTTTGAAAATTGTGATTTTTGTGAGAAAAGGGAAAATAAAGAATGACATTGTTTAATCAAGTTGTATGGAATTAAACTATAATAAATTTGTAAATATATACATGAATTTTAACTTGAAATTCAAAGTTTTCGAGATTTCAAATTTGGGATTTCAAATTAAATTTAAAATATACAAATCCAATTGTCATATCACAATTTTATTATAATTTACAATAAAATAAATAATTTAATTTAAAATATATTTATTCATTATTTTTAGGTTATTTAATATGAATCTTTTTGCGTGATGTTAAAAAAAAATACAACTCCAAACATATACTGTTTGACAAATGTGAGTACCATAGCATTTCAAAATAAACACAAGTATTATATTTATAAAAATGAAAAATTTTGGTATCAAATTGACTGAAAAAACATAGATATAACATTTGTAAAAGTGGTAAATTTAAGTACCAGATAACATATTAATCCTTTTATTTATGTTTTCAAGAAATCTGAAAAAATTTAGAAGAAAACGGAGGAAATTAAATTTATCTTGAGATGTGAATTAAACAAATCTGGAAATTTTCCAAACTATGATTTTTTTAACAATTTTATAAATATTATGGGTTGGAATTTGGATTCGGATCAACAAATATTCTTTAGCAAAAAAATGTGATTCATGTCAACTTTAAGGGACAAATTGAAAAAAAAAAGAAATTAAGGTGTAAAGTGGAAAAAAGAGTATACTTGAATGGGCAAACTATATATTAAAATTTTATTAAAATAACCTATCAAACCTCTTTAATTTTTAAGGGTAAACTACTCAGGTAGTCACTCAATTATAGTTAAATTTTTAGTTAGGTCATTTGAGTTTAAAATATTATAAACTGATCATCGAATTATCAAAAATTATAAAATGGTCACTGACCAATAGTTATTAGATGCGAAAGTTAATAAAATTGACATAATAACAAATTTAGTCTTTAATATCTAAACAATATTTTTAATTTTATATTGATTCTAAAAAAAATTAACATTCACGTTTTAATATTGTACCAATTTAACCCCTCTACTAACCCATTTTCGATAATTGTCCCCTAAAAAATCTCCTTTAACCAAATCCCGTTAAAAACGCTTTAGTGTTTTTTCTTCGTTCTGACATGGAATACACTGGAAGTGAAACTTCTTTCGAAGTCTACCGACTCTTCAAAAATGGCAGCAAACATGGGATTATGGGTTAGACTTTATGCGCACACAATTAAAGCATTCAAATGTTGTTGTGGAAGCAAGTTTTGCCGGGATGTGAAACGTTCAGGTTAGTCTGTAAATTTTGTTAAACATTGGGGACTAAATTTATTATTATGTCAATTTTATTAAAAGTCACTTCAGCTTTCTATCTAAAAGTTAATGGCATATGATCATTTTGTAACTTTCTATAACTGAAATGCACTAGTTTCTAATATTTTAAATTCGGGTGACCCAACTAAAAACTTACCTATAATTAGATGACTATCTAAGTGGTTTATCCTATATTATTTAGTGCACAATAATTTTTAACCATATTTAAGCACTTGTTTAATGCCGCATGATAGTTTATGCTTAATATTTAACAATTAAGGTTTAAATTGATGTCAATAAAATTATGAATCAATAATATTGTAATTTAGAAAAGTATTGAGGATTAATTCCAAATTTTGACTATGATATTAATTAATATTTGACAATTTGACACAATCTTAATTTTGAAAAGGTAAACTACACATTTTTAAAATTTTGTTTCTTTTTCTTTGATTTTGATCACTCAATTTTCACAAGTTATATTTTGGTCACTTATATTACAAGTTTATGATAAAAATGATCACTCGAATGTTAACTCTCGTTACATTGATAATGTGACGCGTTAATAAAAATGAATAATTTTAAATCAACTCTTAAGTTTTAGCCTAGATATAAATTTAGTCAAAACATTTTTTTTTAATTTCATCTTCAGAAAAATCTTTCTTTTCTCTCAACAAAAAAAAATCCCTAACCATCCCAATATATTTTATTTAATATAATGTTATTGCTATAATAGTATGTTACTTAATTATACATGTTTATGACTCTTTAAAAATTCCAAAAAGGAAGAGTATAATGAAGGAAGTGAAAAAAATGATAAACACTGAATTCAATTTTTCCAAGGAGTAAAAAAATGAGTTCAATTATTATTATATTAGATTACATTTTATAAATAATCAATATATATTTAACATTTATCAATATAGATTGTTAAAGTTAGTAATTTTGAATAAAATTATTATTATATTATTATTTCGGCGACGGAATGAAGCGTCTTCTCCTCTCCTAAACACCCATGCATCAAACGTCGTTGTTCGGCGTTTTGCACGACTCCGATCCGTTTTCCAGTGATGAGATGATAGGATAAACGACCGTGGTGGTCTTGCGAAGGATGTGGTCGACGGCGGCGGCGCCATCAGCGAT
Organism: Hibiscus mutabilis; assembly: GCA_019671005.1. Classification (NCBI taxonomy): domain Eukaryota; kingdom Viridiplantae; phylum Streptophyta; class Magnoliopsida; order Malvales; family Malvaceae; genus Hibiscus; species Hibiscus mutabilis. The sequence continues at coordinate 3,049,750 of CM033744.1, forward strand.
GAAATCCACTCAAATCGTGATTTGAATTGGGGTGGGTTAGAAATTTCGAATTTAAGGGCAATTTTATGAATTTTAAAAATTTAAATTTTTTTTAAATAAGTGTAAAAAATAAAATAAAATAAAAATTATATATATTTTTAAAAAAAAATAACGCAAATTAACCCAGCTACCAAAAATTATAATTTTAAAAACTTTAAACATCTATTTTAAAAATAAATACTTTAGAAAGTTCATTTAAGCCCGCCATAAAAAGAACAGGACAATCATTGACTGGAAAGTATATTGTTAGTTCATTACAAGATTCTAAGATTGTCTGAATCGTTGGTGAAGCTGTTGCAAAAGTATCTGAGGTTAGTTTCGTGTCTGGGTTTTGTTTGGTTGTCAAGAAAATCTTGGTTATGCTTATGCTTCATATCATCATTTATCCATAAAACAAAGGAGGAAAAAGAAGAAAATTGTGCTTTAGAAGAGTTTAATCTCTTTTTCTTTGGTTATTTTGCCTGGATTAGCTGAAAAAATAGTTTACTTGGCGAAATTCTGGTGCTTTCTCTTTATTGCTGTTTGTTTTTCTTTTTCTTTCTCGGGTTCTTTGTTACACAGAAGCAAAAACACAGGACTGGATTTCTTAGCAAAACAGAGGGAAATGAATGTTAGTTTTCCTTTTTTTTGTTATGTTGGGCTAATGTTAGTGTTTTAGCTTTGAATTCTGGTGAAAAGTTGTGACTTTTAGAAGTTTTTCAAGTTTGTGTGATGGAAGATTTTTCAATGGTTGTAGAGGTTTTAGATTAGGTAATAATTTCTGGATTAGCTCAAAATTTCACCTGTTTTGGGATTTTGATCTCACAGGGAGATTTTTAAGCCTTTAACCTTTCGATTTTGTTATTGTAATTGTCTCAAAATCCTCTGTAGATTTGCCAGAATCGAATTTTCGAATATGAATTTTGATCATGTTTTCTTTCATATAATAATGATGGACTATATCTGGCTTATCATGTTTTCTTTTCATTCAATTATTAACTGGAATTATGCTTGTTCCACTATGGTTTTCGACATCTTCTGTTTTCTTTCTCTCTTTTTCGCTCTTGTTTGATCACACAGTTGCCTCGTTTTCTCTTTAGTACCTGGATTAATGGACACATTTCTAGTACTATCTCAAAACAGTTTAAAGATCATGCTATTGTGAAGCATTTTCACAAATCTTGTATCGGACTCTTTTATTGCTTAAGATGCTTAAAAGTCCCACCGTATGCATAAATTCTCTTCCTTGATTCTTATATGAATCTAATCTGTTGAAAAAACGGTTATATTTGATCTTAACGCAGAACTTATCGAAAAGATGTCATTGTTTCTTTGCTTTGCTAGAGACGTTTTAAGATTCTATAGCTGAGAATGAATGTCATGTCGAGATACATTAGAGCTAATATTCGCATTCTTAATCGTATAAAGCATAAAGCTGAAGTGACTTAGGAGGTCGATGTAGATCATCGTCATACATTACTCGCAGAGATAGATTGACCTTTTCCATTAGCTATATTTTTTCCTATGGGAATGATGTAACGGTTATTGAGTAATACTTTAAGGCAATTATATACTCTTTCTGATGGACATAGAGGATGACTACTCTTACTTGGTGCTTTGCAGTGGCTCGGCAGAGTTCTGACTTGTGTTTAGACATTCAAGCTGGTGATGACTTGTTGCTCGTTTTTATTTTCACCAAAGAAGACAGCTTCCCCACCTGAACATAGAATCCAAATTGATGAAGGTATGCTGCTAACCTTATTTAATGTTTTGTCTTGGGCTATAAAACTTGTCTTGGATAAGGATACCGAATCGACTGATGTTTATGTGCTTTCAACATAATTCCAGTGCACTGAAAGAGAGAGGGGGGGGGGATGTATTTTTTGCTTGCTAAAGTTCCTAATCCATACTTATTTTACAGAGGTTTCAGGTATTCAGAACACTAAGCTGTTTCCTTACAAGGAGCTGAAAATGGCAACCGGAAATTTTCATCATTCCAATAAAATTGGAGAGGGAGGTTTTGGTATTGTCTACAAGGTGATTTCAAATTTTGTTTTTTGTTCCAATCTTTTTGAAAGAAGGCTTTAATAATTTCTTAAATAAACTAAGCCTGTTTAATTTCTTTAAAAAAACATCCAATGCTAACTTCTTACCGATCGACTTCTGTTTGAATAGGGAACTTTCCAAGATGGTACCACGGCTGCTATCAAGGTTCTGTCTGCTGACTCGAGGCAAGGAGTGCAAGAGTTCTTGACCGAAATAAATGTGATTGCTGATATAGAGCACGACAACCTGGTTAAGCTGCATGGTTGCTGCGTGGAAGGAAATCACAGAATCTTGGTCTATGGCTATCTTGAGAATAACAGCCTTGCACAAACTCTTCTCGGTAAGTTTTACGATTCTGGATTTGTGTTTATTAACTGCTCGAACAATAAGAAGCTAAAGCCTCTTTTCCTTTTAGGCGGAGGCCATAGTAGCATGCAGTTCAACTGGTCTATGAGACGAAAAATTTGCATTGGTGTTGCAAAGGGGCTTGCTTTTCTTCACGAGGAAGTTCAGCCTCATATTGTTCATAGAGACATCAAAGCAAGCAATATCCTCCTTGATAGGAACCTCATGCCCAAAATTTCGGATTTTGGTCTAGCAAAGTTTTTCCCTGACAACCTGACTCATATCAGTACGCGTGTTGCCGGAACTACGTAAGTTCTTAAATTGTGGTATATACTCTGTCTATTCTATCTCTCATGCTTATTGAAGGGAAGCAAATATGTGATGATTTTAAATTAACAAAAGAATACGCTTTCGATGTACTCTTTTATCGTGTTTAACCTGTTTCTGTTGTCTTTGAGATCTTATCCATCTTATCTGGACATAGGTATGAGGATGTGACCCTTCAAGGACCATCCAAATACATGCAATTTTAGAAGGAAAAAAAATTAAAAATTCCTATGTTGGGCACATGCCCATATCCGACACTCTCCCGTGTGTTCGAGTAACATAGATTAGAGCTGTTACTTTGATTGCGCTGGAAACTTTTATGCACAGTATAAGCATTGCATTTGTACCTTTGATCTAGATCTTCTTTTAATTTAATTAATATATTTAAAGATCTCCGTAACTTCCATTCAGCATTGTTAATTTGGTTGTGTCATTTTGTGGTTTATATAGAGGTTATCTAGCACCTGAGTATGCTATACGAGGTCAGCTGACGAAGAAAGCCGATATTTACAGTTTTGGTGTTTTGCTATTGGAGATTGTGAGCGGTAGATGCAACACGAACAGGAGATTACCTTTGTCGGATCAATATCTACTCGAAAGGGTATGAATTTTGCATATGTTCTTATTGTTGTAGCCTTCATTGTTAGATTTGTCTGAGTCTTAATAACCCAACTTTACACATTCGTATTCAATCTCCATTGATCCCACACTTTTTTGGCTTAAACTTCCATTGGAACATATTCGTAATATTGAAAATAGACCTTTCATGCAATTGCATGTCCTGGGGAAATATGAGATAAAGGTTGAAGTTGCAAAGGGACATAGGAAGCAGATTTCGTTTGCCTAGAGACATTTGTGAATGGATAAATTGCATGATGTGAAAGTGTTGCCTTATGTTACATCGACTTTTTTATTTTACTTCAAGTATTGGATACCCATATCCGAAACATGTGCAGACATAGTTATTAGGTACGTATGATCCTTCAAATATATGAAAAATTTTAAAAAATTCTGAGCACACTTGTGTAGGGTAATATCCAACACTCACCTTTGAACCCAAGTAACATAGGTATTGCCGCATTAACCCCAGTCAAAATGTGTAGTGTATTCTTGTATATTTTCGAGCTTCATCTGTTTCAACTTGGTTCTGTGGTGTTAGACTTAAGATTTTAAGACTCATTGCTAAGTCGATCTATAACTGAAGGTATGGGACTTGAATGAACAAGGAAAACTTGTGGAATTAGTTGATACTTCAATGAGTGGAGACTATAACGATGAAGAAGCTCAGAAGTTCCTAAAGATAGGCTTACTCTGCACCCAAGACGTGCCAAAGCAAAGACCATCCATGTCTGAAGTGGTGAAGATGCTAACCGGTGAGGAACCGGTGGACGACCAGAATATATCAAGACCTGGCCTGCTTTCGGAGTTCATGAATCTAAGAGCTCACAAAGAGAAGTCTGACATGATGACGGAAAGCACAGACAAAGAAAGAAACGCATCATCATCTTCAGAGAATGTTACCATGTCGTATGCTACAATGACATTCAACTCGATATATGACCGAAGCGGTTAGGTTGGTGTGATTAATTTTTTTGGTATTCTTTGGCTAGTGCTCTGAATTATTTTCACCGAACCAGGACTTCGGAAATTGTTGACCAAACTATACCATGCTCGTCCTTTAGGTTTATTCGATTAGCTATGCTGTAAATTTATGTAAGTTGTAATCAATTGAACCGTTAAATTTTGATTATTTGTGAGCTTACTTGAGTTATGTTAAAAGCAGAAAGAGTAAGAAAAGGAGCTTCTAAGCCTGTACATTTTGTATTGAATTGTTTGAGTTATGTTTGCCCTGCAAGTTCAGTTCACGAAGACCAAAGCGCAAGCAAAGTTAAGAAATGACCTTACAAATGACTTTGACCGCGTCTCGGATGCTGCAGGTGGTATTACTTCTTCACAGAAGTCTTCTTCGGCCATACGTTGCGAGGAAAATAACGCAGAGGTCAGAGTCAATTCATCTAGCAATTCTATTTAGAAAAAAACGAGCAGAGTCTTGGTCTGTCAGGCGTATTGTTGTATTTGATACCCTTTCTCAAGTCCAACCAACATTGATCTTAGCTAATTCGGTTTGCCTACTACTTTGTTGTTCTCTTTCAATAGAAAAGGATCCAGGATGCTTTAACCTCAATAAAGAGGCTGGCAAAGGAGTATGAGCAGGTAGCAATCTGGTTTGGAGATGCCGACATGGGGTCGGACCACGAACATCTACAAACTCTATGGCCATCTTCCTCGACCACGACCTCGTAGTGCAAAAACATACAGATGGAAGTTGTAAGTGATTCTGAGTGAGAACTCCTTTAAGTAAAGAAAGAAAGTCGGCTTCCTTCGACCGGATTCATTGCCGAACCTTTTGTTGTGCCATTGCAACGAATTTCACTGAAATATGATATATGCCTTCTTTAGAAGAATTTATGGATTGGGTTCAGGTTTTGATTTTTTTTTTTTTTTTGCTTCTTTAACTTCAAGGAAAAGTAAGAGTTCGGGTAGCACGAGAATAAAATATCTATTATTTCAAAATGAGAACAGAAAACTTGCATCCACAACAATAAATCTCTTACAGTCACTCTGAAGGGGAAGAAGTATCCGAAGCTCATAGGATAAACCACAAAAGACCACAAACAAATGGTTACCTCCTACTAGGCATCACCATTCATGAACCTACGACCAGCCGAAGAAATAATCGAGAACGTAAACGAGCGCCAACGAAAATGGATAAAGAATGTATGCAACCGTACATGTCCAGAGCGGGAAAGTAGTTCGGAAACTAGCGAAGGCTCCCATGACTATGCAAACAATGAGAATAACCAGCACTTCGGATGAGAAGTCCCATGTCAATCCCCGGACATAAACAAGTGCCAAGAAAACCGATAGGCAGAGGACGTTATTCATGGTTACCGCTCCGTAAAGCTGCATCGAGAAACTCAGAGATGAGGATTCATAAGCTAGCTTGATGGTCAATTATTGGGGTAAAAAGAAAACTTACCTCGGAAAATGTTAATGAAGCAGTCCTCTGCTTCTTGCGGGTGGCGAAGATAATGGCTGATACGGCTTCACTAGAGTTGGTAGCCAATGGCAAAGCGATAAATGAGATGAAGAATGACGGAATACTTGTAGCAGTGGAAAAGTTATCGACGGCGTCCACGAGTGGATCTGCAAATGCAGCTGCAATCAAGGTACCTAACAGTAACATTAGTACTGCTTTGAAGGAGATCCACCTAGGATTTTCAACATGTTCAACAACCTCGTCACTTTGTTCCTCAGACCCCAACAAAGCATGTTCTCTCTTGGTTTCCTGCATATTTGCAGGATAATTCGAAGAATTCGGTTTGAGTTAGTTATAAATATAATCTCTAGCGAAGTCGCCATTGTTTGACTTACCTGGTGAAATCGGTCAATAAACTTAAACGTTCTGGCTGTAGGTTCGAGATAAGCACCGCCAGTTTGCTTTGCCTCATTAATCCACTTAGTGATTCCTTTTATGAACTCATCCTCTTGAACAAGGGAGTCAAGGGAGGTATCAAAATCCATCATTACTTTCCTCACAGCATCATCCTTATCCAAGTCTATCTCTTCAAATCGGATTCCTATAATCAATGCTTTCAGTTCAGAATGTGAAAGATCACCATCACGATTCTCATCGATTGCATCGAACAACCTGTTTGATGTTGTTTCGAGAGTCGGTAAATGTTAAGAGTACATGAAAACTGAAGGAAGAACCAGCAGAATGTCAAAATTCAAAACTAACTTTCTTATAATCTCTGTATTCGGTTCACCATCCTCCGTAAGAAGCTTTCCAAACGCTTGCTTTTTCAAGTGTCTTAAGATTCCTGATATGACATGTTTGTGCTTCACAAAAGCTAGTCGTCTTCTCTGGACCCATGGCTGAAAGACCTGCAAATTACATATATCATAAGATACAACTATTAGATGAGTAAAAGTTTCGTGAAGTTACTTGTGCCCAACACCCGTGTTTGATGCATATCCAAACATGGGTATAAGGATATGATTCTACAACGACTCTCAACATACCCATGTCCAACACATACTTGTATTTGACACCCATACCCAAATTCGAGTAATATGGAATTCAACACCCCATTCAGTATCTAGACAACTAAAGACATGTAATGGAAAACCAACCAACAGTGTCCAATAGCATAAAAATAAAGTTGCAAGGCAATAAAATATTGAAACATATAATGATGGAATTCCTTCCCGGAAAATTTTGTTACCTGATAAACACAATAAGAAACCAACATTGATACTGATATGATAAGTGCGACCAATACAGCTAAATGTCTTCCTGAAGTCGAATTGAGAGCTTGTGGCAGTTGAACAATAACAAACGGGATAACTGATATAGCCATTATCCTTGCAGCATAGCAAGTCCAAATATCTGTACTCACACCAGTCTCTGCAATATTGAACCCACTTCAGATTAGTAAATATTCTGCTATTGAAGGTCAGTCACCCCCAGTTTTTTCAGCCCAACTCATGAAATTACTTTGACTTATGTTACTCCGTTTTTTCATTTTTCTTAAAGTACCCGTTTTGGACACGTATGAGGATACGTTTATAAGGACATAACGTACTCGTATTTGACATATTGTTGCATTGGACACTTACACCCAAATCAGTAACATAGAACAAGGCCAAATGGACTCGTTGACTGCATAATGCATGTCGCTGTAACTCTTTATTTTCTATAAAAGTACCTAGAAAAAAATTGAGCATATCGCAGCCAGACACATATCCATATCAGGCACTTATACCCAACCCCGAGTCCATTACATAGATAATAACAACTCCTCAAGCAGCCATAGTTAACTAACTAAGAATAATGTAAAACAGAATTGTGCACCTGTTGGGTGAAATCCTTTGGTATTAGTTCCATCAACTGCGAATGAGTCACGAAGATCACACCT